>CM046876.1:578098035-579298035 GCA_025667525.1 Glebionis coronaria
ACCACAAGGGTCTTTGGTTGATTTTGATTAAACAAATCATAAGAGTGTGTTCGTGTGATCAAGATCTATTCATTACAAGTGTTTTGGTAATCCGTAACCCTTTTGTTTCTTTCTTCTTCTTTTATTTAATTAATCATAACATGAACATGTAATTAAATAAAAAATGATAAAAACATGTCATGGGATCAAGGGGTAAATAATTAAGGGTTGTTTCGGGTTGTTTGTTTCTGCCGCCACACAAACCGACAGCCTCAAGGCTCTCAGTGTCAGTTGGTTTACACCACCAACCGAGACATATGTCTCGGTGGTGTTGGTGTTCGGTCGGCAGCAGGTACAAGGTACCTCGACTTCCGTCGGGGGTGTCCTTGTGGTTTATGGGTCTTGGCAGCAGGCAAAACCACCACCACCGGCACACAGCCGGTGGCTAGGTTGGTCTAGCAGGGGGAACCGCAGCGCGGCGCAGCAGGGGCCACCGATACGCAGCCGATGGGAACCCTTGTGGTGTTAGCGGCTAGCCGAAAGCAAGACCACCGGAACACAGCCGGTGGTAGCATACCGAAAGCAGGGGCAACCGGTTCAAGCCGGTTTGCCACTGTTTTTGGGGTGTTTGGTTTGGACTGGTTCATGGGTTCACGGGTCCGGTTCACGACATGTTTTAATTAGATAACACACGGGTTCGGGTCATGATTATTTTTACAAGTCTAATTAATTTAACAAGTATATTATTTTTACAAGATAATTAAATTAATTAATTCATGACTTATAGTTAATTTAATTAAACATGAAACTTAGGTTATTATTATTATTAAATAACACATGTTTTAACCTAAGTATTAATTTATTTATTTTACAGTATAGTATTAATTAATTATTAAACATGACATATAATTAATAAATAATCATGACTTAGGTTATATTAATATAGTATTAATACATGATTTAACCTAAGTATTTTTATACACTTTAATTTAATTAAAATTATGCTTATGTTTAATTAAATTGTATAACCTATAGTTTATTTAATGAACAGAATATTATTAATAAACTATAATATAATTACATGACTTATGATATTAATTCAGCTTAATTCTAAATATGGAAACTTTCAAATTCATGAAACTTACTATTTTTTGGAAACTTTCTATTTTTAGAAACTGATCTATTTTAAGCAGTTAATCTCTTTTTGGAAACTTTCTATTTTTGGAAACTTTCTATTTTAGGAAACCTGCTATTTTTAGAAAGTTACTTATTATTACACAACAAGTATAATAATACATGAAATATAAGTAATACTTAATCAGAATATACATAATACATGATAAACACAACATAACGTTGAAATCAGTGAAACAAGACATGAACATATAAAACAAGTTAAGACATGATAAAACCAGTTACGTACTTAGTAATCAGAATACTTATACACGTATACTATTTATGTAGCATTAGTGAGATCGAAGTAGGACTCTCTTCCGTTCGTCTTCTTCGTTCACTGGACTTAAGGTACGGATTTCCCGTCCTTTCAGTATGGACATTCTTTCCTTATTAGGATTTCCCCGTCTGCAGCCAACTGTTTTCCCAGTATTTGTTTTATATGTTGATACTTATGTTAGATTAAGAGCCTAATCCATATACATGCATGACCAGTGTCACCTAGTTATGGAGGTACCATAACCATAACACTGGAGGCACCAGTGTTATGACTTCCCCACGGCGAAGTGATTTCTCGTGGCGTCCCTTTTCAGTTTCGGCCATTATATTATATTATCATGTGGGGTGTATGGGTGCATCCTAGTTACATGTTTAGCAGTATTATCAGAGTGAATGCGATGTGTGTCTTGCATCCTTCACTAGGAGTTGATCCCTCCTACACATACTATTTAATTAGAGGCAACCCCTCTAATTGCATGACGAGGTCTCCCCTCCAAGTATTCATGCACGGTGGAACCTCATGACCTATATGGGCTGTTTGGATAATTAAATAGATTTTCATAGAAACATAAGTCTTTTCAAACTATAAAACCAGTTTTATGAAAATGAATCCAGATTACTTAGAACTTATGATATTCCGCTGCTATTGGTCTTATATGCTTACGTTATTCCATGTCATACTTGTATATCCGTGCACTGAGTGTTATGCTCAGCCGTTTTCCTTTCATGTTCCCAAACGGCAGATACTCAAGGGCGCTCGTAGACTTTAAGCGTACATGCATATGGATTGGAAGCTTCCTAGCCTTCATTACTTTATGCATTTCATCATACATATTGCTACTTATTTCTATGGACATTGTTTACTCCTTTTCCTTTACATTACTTATGTTTGTGTGTGGTGAGCTTATACTTTGGGGTACCGACGTTTGTGTCCGGTATTTCCTTTTATGGTCATGTAATGTTTTAAGACATTTTCCTTGTATGCTTTGATGACACGCCATAATCACGTGTGACATTCCATTTACGAAGATGGGGTGTTACAATTATGGTATCAGAGCCAAGGTTTCGACCTATAGGCTCTCAAAACATGACCTGTGATTAGTGGGTAGTCATTGTGGTCTTCCTAGAACTGACAGTCGGTTTTCATGCATTCATTGTTTTCATGCATTCATATATATGTCATTGTCGCAGGTTTATGACTTTGTAATGGTTGGTACATGACTGACCCTATTTAGTCCTATGTGCTTTTATCGAAACTTTTAACTTTCGGAGCGACCCATTGGCGTCCCCTCGCCATATCTTTTGTTTTGAGTGAACTGACCATAGGCGTTCACTCTCGCGCATATAAAAGTTTTCATAAAAGTGCATCATGCATTCATGTACTAGTTTTCCTGCATAAAAGTTTTCTCATGATTTATTGGTATAAAAAAAATTTCATGTATATATTTTATGTTTGACCAGTTTAATCATGTATTTTGTTTTATACTGTCAGATGGTTCTCACACGCGAGGAAGAACAAATCAATGCAGCAGTTCAAGCTGTGATGCAAGCTTTGCTTCCTCAACTGAAGAACGAAATCAGGGCTGAGGTGCAGGCTGCCAACAATCAGCAACATCACCCAGTACCTCCTCCTCCTCCTCCTCCAGCAACATTGGTCACATGGCTGAAGAGATTTAACAAGCAACGTCCACGATCCTTCGAGAGAACTGATAGCCCCAGTGAATCTGAAAGCTGGTTGGCTCATATCGAGAAGATATTCGATGCAATGGGCTGTGACCCCGTCTTCAAGACGAGGTTGGCCTGTTACAAGTTCGAAGGCGACGTGCTAGGATGGTGTAAGGAAGTCAAGCAGTCTGAGGAGGTGAAAATTGGGTGGCTGGTTTGACTTGGGCTCAGTTCAGGGAGTTAGTGATGGGATAGTTCTTCCCCAAGGCTGAGCAACACAAGCTGAAGAGGGAGTACCACGGAATCAGGCAGAGAGGTGGGGAGAACAGCAACGAGTTCATGCAGCGCGTTCTTCGTTTGGCTAGTTTTCTTGGCGCAGCAGCAGGTACTACTGAAGAGCAAGCATACCACTTCTGGTGCGCTCTTCGTACATCGGTCGCCAACAACTTGGTGTGTGTTACTTTCAACACGGTGGCACAAGTTGCCGATGCAGCACGTAAGCTGGAGATGCTGCAGGAAAGAGAAGAGTTCGGGGAAGCAGAGAGATTTGAGAGAGGTAAATATTCGTCATTCAGCGGTGACCATTCCGAATTCTTTTAGTATTATCCAATATTTATATCTCTCTTTAAACTGCATCTTTCAGGCAGAAGACTAGGGACCGGTCTCAGCTGGCTACTCAGCAACAGCCTACTCAGTCTAAGGGTCGGTCAGACTCAAGACCGTTCTGCTACGGATAGGCGTGGCGGTAATGATAATTACCGTAACAACGCTGGAAACTCCAACAACAGCAGGTCCTTACACTTACTCATTTCCTTATGTTACATGTGATAATTCATAATTCTGAAACATTAGCAATCTTCTACCAGGAATCATGGTAACGGGAGGGACTAGAACCAAAGAGGTTCACAGCCTAACCGTCCAGCTATCACTGGTATTATATCTTACGATTTTTCCGCATTGTCCTTTTGCACCTATAAATCATGTCTCATGTGTACTTTTCCAAACAGGCTCCCAGCCAGCAAGGGCACCTGCTGGAGGGTATACTCACCCTCTTTGCACTACCTGCAACCGTAGGCACCCAGGGTCATGTCGCCACGACAACGACGCATGCTACAAGTGTGGCCTTACTGGTCATCGCAAGAAGGACTGCCGCAAGGGCGAGATGGAGGGCACATCTGGACATGCTGATTCCAAGCCACCTCCTACTAGTGGACGGGTTTACACAACTTCCCGCGATCAGGACAACAAGTCTATAGGTACCATCACTGGAATCTTGTATATGTAGGGTCAAGCTACATGTGTTTTCTTTGACATGGGTGCTACTCATTCGGTCATTTCTACTGCTTATGCTAAGAATGTTAGGATATCCCCTATGCCATTAGAGAATGTACTAAACATTTCCATGCTTTTAAGAGACTCTGTACGCATAACCCATGTGTACAAGAGCCTTCCCCTAGAGTTTGACGACAAGATTCGTCCTGTTGACGCACTTCCATTGGATATGTGCGATTTTGACATGATATTAGGCATGGACTGTGTAAAACCCGCATGCTTTTACCATGAATAGTACCCTTATGATCGTACGTACATAATTAGAACTTTCCTTTTATAGAACGTTTACGTTTCACGAATGTTAATTACAAGTACTACGTACGGGTTATTAGACGATAAGTAGTTAAGCATATTAATACACGATAATTATTATCAACAATAATTATAATCACGAACATGAAATCATGAACGTAAATAATCACGAACCTATTATTATGTATTTACGTAATATTTATTACGATCACGTATAAATATATATATATATATATATATATATATATATATATATATATATATATATATATATATATATATATATATATATATATATATATATATATATATATATATATATATATATATATATATATATATATATATATATATATATATATATATATATAACACGAACAATAGATAAATACATCATGTAAACACGACACGAGAACACGTAAACATTAGAACACGGAAAACAACGGGTTTCCCCTTGTGGGCCCCACATACCCGCGACAAGAAACAAAATGAAGGGCCAAGCCCACTTTGAATTTAACTAAAACAAGAAAAACGGAAAATATACTTTTCATAATACAGAAAAGTTAGAAAATAACATAGCCTCCTCCTTGTCTCCCTTTGGCCGCCGGTTTTAGACACACCAAAAGGGGTGTTTGGTGATTTTTGGTTGATCAAATTCTTGCAAGATCGTTCGTGTTATCATTCCTTTTTGTTTCACGCATTCGGTAAACCTTAAATCTTTTTCTTTTTAATTGTTTATTAGATCAAGAACACATGTAATCAAGGGTTTATTAAAAACTATTAAATAAACATGTAATTAAATCATGGGGGTTAAAAACATGTGGTTTAGGGGTGTTTTGGTTCGGCTGACACACACAACCGAGAGCCCCAGGCTCTCGGCTTGTTTTGTTTCGCACCAACAGCCGAGACCAAGTGGTCTTGGTGTGGTCTTGGTGGTTCGGCAACAATAACAAGGGACCCCGACGCATGTCTGGGTTGGCCTTGTGGTTTGGGGGTCTCGGCTGAAAACAACAAGCACCATCGGCATAAGCCGGTGGCTATTATGACCAAGCAGGGGGAACATCAGACGCGACAGCAGCGGGAACCACCGGCTAACTGCCGGTGGGAACTTTTGCCTAGCCAGCTGCTAAGCCGAGGACCAAGGGAACCACCAGCGTAAGCCGGTGGCTGTTTTGCGAAAACAGTGGCAACCGGCCAAGCCGGTTGCCACTGTTAAGGGGTTGTTTGTTCGGTCCGGTTCAAGGGGTTCACGGAACGGTTCACGACATGTTTAGATTTAAAACACGGGTTCGGTTCATGATTTATGTTTACAAGTTAATTATTTTTACAAGATAAATAATTACAAGATTAATTAAATTTATTTAACATGCTATATAATTAATTTAATTTAGACATGACTTAGGTTAATTATTATTAGTAATAATACATGATTTTAACCTAAGTATTTTATGATTTATTTTAGACTAAAGTAATTAATTAATTATTAAAACATGACATATAATTAATTAATTTCCATGACTTAGGTTATATTAATAATAAGTATTAATCTCCTGAAAATGGAGGGTTTTACCTGGTTTGAGTCTGTGTGGCGGTGGGCTCAAACCCCGTGGATTAGTCGGCCAATGAGTCAGAAATCACGGTTACCAAAAAAAAGTATTAATACATGTTTTAACCTAAGTATTATTTACACTTTAATTTAATTAAATCATGATATATTTAATTAAATCTTACAACATATAGTTTATTTAATTTGCATGCAATAATTAATAACCTATACTATTAATCACATGACTTAGCATATTAATCAGTAAAACTTAAGCTTATATTATTTGCTTAATAATCCAGCTTATTTCTAATTATGGAAACTTTCTATTTTTAGAAACTTATCTATTTTAAGCAGCTAATCTATTTATGGAAACTTTCTATTTTTAGAAACTTATTTACTTTAGGCATCTAATTTATTTTTGGAAACTTTCTATTTTAGGAAATCTGCTATTTTTATAAAGTTACTTTTTATTACACAACAAGTATAATAATACAAGAAATACAAGTAATACTTAATCAGAATATCCAGATTACATGATAAACACAGCATAACGTTAAAATCAGTAAAACAAGACATGAACATATAAATGAAGCTTAGACATGATATAAAACCAGATACGTACTCAATAATCAGAACACTTATACACGTATATTATTTATGTAGCATTAGTGAGATCGAAGTAGGACTCTCTTCCGTTCGTCTTCTTCGTTCACTGGACATAAGGTACGGATTCTCCGTCCTTTCAGTATGGACATTTTTCCTTATTAGGATTCCCCGTATGCAGCCAACTCTTTTCCCAGTATATGTTTTATATTTTTTGATTTGCTTATGTTTACTTAAATGCCTAAGCCATATACATGCATGACCAGTTTCACCTAGTTATGGAGGTACCATAACCATAACACTGGAGGCACCAATGTTATGACTTCACCACGGCAGAGTGATAGTTCGTGGCGTCCCTTTCAACTTTTGGCCATATTATTATGTTATCATGTGGGGCGTATGGGTGCATCTTAGGTTACATGTTTTACAGATTATTTAGGTGAATGTGGTGTGTGCCTTGCATCCTTCACAAGGAGCTGATCCCTCCTACCCAAACTTATATTAATTAGAGGCAGCCCCTCTAATTGCTTGACGAGGTCACCCCTCCAAGTATTCATGCACGTTGATATTTCATGACCTATATTGGATAATGGTAAACATGTTAAACATTTTTTATAAGATAAACATAAGGTTTTTCAGACTATAAAACCAGTTTTACTAAGTTATACCAGGTTTTCCAGGACTTAGACATTTCCGCTTCTATATGTTGTATATCCGTGCACTGAGCGTTATGCTCAGCCGTTTTCCTTTCATGTTCTTAAAACGGCAGGTATTCAGGGACGCTCGTAGACTTTAAGCGTACGTGCATATGGATTGGAAGCTTTCTAGCCTTCATTACTTTATGCTTATCTTCATACTTTTGATACTCATTTCCATGGACATTGTTTAGTCCTTTCATTTACAGTATTTATGTTTGTGTGTGATGAGCTTCACTTTGGGGTACCGATGTTTGTTTTCGGTATTTCCTTTATGGTCATGTAATGTTTAAGACATTTATCCTTGTATGCTTTGATGACACGCCATAATCACGCGTGACATTCCATTTACCAAAATGGGGTGTTACCGGTCTTTCGCAGACAAAGAGGAAGCACGATGCGATTTGGGTTATCGTTGATCGACTTACTAAGTCAGCTCATTTCTTACCGATCTTCAAGGAAGATTCGGTCAGTAAACTCGCCAATACTTACAAGAAGGAGATCATGATACTTCATGGTGCTCCATCTAGCATCGTCTCAGACAGAGATCCTCGTTTCACTTCGCGATTCTGGAGAAGTCTGCAGAAAGCTTGGGGTACAAAACTTATGCTTAACACGGATTTTCATCCTCAAGCAGACGGACAATCAGAGCGAACAATTCAAACATTAGAAGACATGCTGAGATCATGTGCGTTGGAATGGACGGGATATTGGAACGATTACATCTGTTTGGTAGAGTTTGCATACAACAACAGTTGGCATGCAAGTATCAAGTGTGCTCCGTTTGAGATGTTGTATGGCAGAAAGTGTCGCGCCCCAATCTGCTGGGATCAGGTTGGTGAGCGAACACTTGAAGGACCAGAAATGATAGAGTTGACCAACGAGAAGGAAGCAATAGCTAAGCCAAAATTACAAGAAAGAATTATGTCGACAAGCATCGTAGGGACTTACATTTTAACGTAGGAGATCACGTCTTCCTTAAGGTATCGCCGGCACGTGGTGTTAGACGTTTTGGAATCAAAGGGAAGCTCAGTCCTCGATTCATCAGACCGTTTGATGTCATTGAACGAGTCGGTGAAGTATCTTATCGTTTAGCGTTACCTCCGCAGCTTTCTCATGTTCGCGATGTTTTCCATGTGTCCTTACTTAGAGGGTACAAGTATCATCCCCTTCACATGGTTCAGTATCCACTGGAACAGATTCGTGAAGATCTTACCTTCATAGAAGAACCAGAAGAACCCGAACGAGTTCTTGACAGACAAGAACGAGTCATGAGGAGAAATACGATTCCATTCGTCAAAATCCTTTGGAGGGATCCTACCGAGCGGGAAGCCACTTGGGAAACAGAGGAGTCTATCCGGGCTTCTTACCCTCATTTCATATTTTGAATTCGGGTATTTTCTTCTTGTCCAGTTTACGTTATCTGTAATTCGGGGACGAATTATTCTTTTTAGGGGGGAAGAGTTTTAAAACCCGCATGCTTTTACCATGAATCGTACCCTTATGAACGTACGTACATAATTAAAACTTTCCTTTTATAGCACGTTTACGTTTACGAATGTTAATTACAAGTATTACGTACGTGTTATTAGACGATAAGTAGTTAAGCATATTAATACACGATAATTATTATCAACAATAATTATAATCACGAACATGAAATCATGAACGTAAATAATCACGAACCTATTATTATGTATTTACGTAATATTTATTACGATCACGTATAAATATATATAACACGAACAATAGATAAATAAATCACGTAAACACGACACGAGAACACGTAAACATTAGAACACGGAAAACAACGGGTTTCCCCTTGTGTGCCCCACATACTTGCGGCAAGAAACAAAAGGAAAGGCCAAGCCCACTTTGAATTTAACTAAAACAAGAAAAAGGGAAAATATACTTCTCATAATATAGAAAAGTTAAAAAAATAACAAAACCCTAGCCTCCTCCTTGTCTCCCTTTGGCCGCCGGTTTTAGACACGCCAAAAGGGTGTTTGGTGATTTTTGGTTGATTCAATTCTTGCAAGATCGTTCGTGTTATCATTCCTTTTTGTTTCACGTATTCGGTAAACCTTAAACCTTTTTCTTTTTAATTGTTTATTAGATCAAGACCACATGTAATCAAGGGTTTATTAAAAACTATTAAATAAACATGTAATTAAATCATGGGGGTTAAAAACATGTGGTTTAGGGGTGTTTTGGTTCGGCCGACACACACAACCGAGAGCCCGAGGCTCTCGGCTTGTTTTTTTCGCACCAACAGCCGAGACCAAGTGGTCTCGGTGTGGTCTTGGTGGTTCGGCAGCAAGAACAAGGGACCCCGACGCATGTCGGGGGTTGGCCTTGTGGTTTGGGGGTCTCGGCTGAAAACAACAAGCACCACCGGCATAAGCCGGTGGCTATTATGACCAAGCAGGGGGAACATCAGTCGCGGCAGCAGGGGGAACCACCGGCTAACTGTCGGTGGGAACTTTTGCCTAGCCCGCGGCTAAGCCGAGGACCAAGGGAACCACCGGCGTAAGCCGGTGGCTGTTTTGCGAAAACAGTGGCAACCGGCCAAGCCGGTTTGCCATTGTTAAGGGGTTGTTTGTTCGGTCCGGTTCAAGAGGTTCACGGACCGGTTCACGACATGTTTAGATTTAAAACACAGGTTCGGTTCATGATTTATTTTTACAAGTTAATTATTTTTTCAAGATAAATAATTACAAGATTAATTAATTAATTTAACATGCTATATAATTTATTTAATTTAGACATGACTAAGGTTAATTATTATTAGTAATAATACATGATTTTAACCTAAGTATTTTATGATTTATTTTAGACTAAAGTAATTAATTAATTATTAAAACATGACATATAATTAATTAATTTCTATGACTCAGGTTATATTAATAATAAGTATTAATACATGTTTTAACCTAAGTATTATTTACACTTTAATTTAATTAAATCATGTTATATTTAATTAAATCTTATAACATATAGTTTATTTAATTTGCATGCAATAATTAATAAACTATACTATTAATCACATGACTTAGCATATTAATCAATAAAACTTAAGCTTATATTATTATCTTAATAATCCAGCTTATTTCTAATTATGGAAACTTTCTATTTTTAGAAACTTATCTATTTTAAGCAGCTAATCTCTTTATGGAAAATTTCTATTTTTAGAAACTTATTTATTTTAGGCAGCTAATCTATTTTCGAAAACTTTCTATTTTTGGAAACTTTCTATTTTTGGAAACTTTCTATTTTTGGAAACTTTCTATTTTTGAAAACTTTCTATTTTAGGAAACCTGCTATTTTTAGAAAGTTACTTATTATTACACAACAAGTATAATAATACAACAAATACACGTAATACTTAATCAGAATATCTAGAATACATGATAAACACAACATAACGTTAAAATCAGAAAAACATGACATGAACATATAAAACAAGCTAAGACATGATATAAAACCAGATATGTACTCAGTAACCAGAACACTTATACACGTATATTATTTATGTAGCATTAGTGAGATCGAAATAGGACTCTCTTCCGTTCGTCTTCTTCGTTCACTGTACATAAGGTACGAATTCTCCATCCTTTCATTATGGACATTCTTCCTTATTAGGATTCCCCGTATGCAGCCAACTGTTTTCCCATTATATGTTTTATATGTTTTGATTTGCTTATGTTTATTTAAATGCCTAAGCCATATACATGCATGACCAGTTTGACCTAGTTATGGAGGTACCATAACCATAACACTGGAGGCACCAGTGTTATGACTTTACCACGGCAGAGTGATAGCTCGTGGCGTCCATTTCAGCTTTTGGCCATATTATTATGTTATCATGTGGAGCGTATGGGTGCATCCTATGTTACTTGTTTGACAGATTATTCAGGTGAATGTGGTGTGTGCCTTGCATCCTTCACAAGGAGCTGATCCCTCCTACCCAAACTTATATTAATTAGAGGCAGCCCCTCTAATTGCATGACGAGGTCACCCCTCCAAGTATTCATGCACGTTGATATTTCATGACCTATATTGGCTAATGGTAAACATGTTAAACATTTTTTATAAGATAAACATAAGGCTTTTCAGACTATAAAACCAGTTTTACTAAGTTATACCAGGTTTTCTAGGACTTAGACATTTCCGCTGCTATATGTTGTATATGCTTACGTTATTCATTATATGCTTGTATATCCGTGCACTGAGCGTTATGCTCAGCCGTTTTCCTTTCATGTTCCCAAAACAGCAGGTACTCAGGGACGCTCGTAGACTTTAAGCGTACGTGCATATGGATTGGAAGCTTTCTAGCCTTCATTACTTTATGCTTATCTTTATACTTTTGATACTCATTTCCATGGACATTGTTTAGTCCTTTCATTTACAGTATTTATGTTTGTGTGTGATGAGCTTTACTTTGGGCTACCAATGTTTGTTTCCGGTATTTCCTTTATGGTCATGTAATGTTTAAGACATTTATCCTTGCATGCTTTGATGACACGCCATAATCACGCGTGACATTCCATTTACCAAAATGGGGTGTTACAGACTGGCTATCCGAACATCACGCCACCATAGACTGCCATACATATCGGGTCATCTTCGGTGATGCAAATGCACCAGAGTACAATCACAACGGGTTCGTACCCGGAAGGTCTGTACAAATCATATCGACCTTACAAGCACGTGCACTACTGTCACATGGTTGTGAGGGCTATCTTGCTATTGTTCATGATTTGGAGGCTGAAGCTCCGTCTATTCAGAATCAGCCGATCATGTCAGAATTCCCAGACGTGTTTCCAGAAGAACTTCCGGGCATACCACCTGCTCGTGAAGTGGAGTTTAATATTGAGCTCGTCCCAGGAACTGAGCCAATATCCAAGGCTCCTTATCGCATGGCTCCCATCGAGCTAAAGGAGTTAAAGGAACAACTTCAGGAACTGTTAGAACGCGGTTTCATTCGACCTAGTGCTTCTCCATGGGGCGCACCTGTTCTATTCGTAAAGAAGAAGGACGACAGCATGCGTCTATGCATAGATTATCGTGAGCTTAAGAAGATCACCATCAGAAATAGGTATTCATTGCCACGCATTGACGATTTGTTTGACCAACTCCAAGGGGCCATACATTTCTCCAAGATTGATCTGAGGTCGAGCTATCATCAGCTACGGGTTAAAGAACAGGACATCGTCAAGACTGTTTTCCGTACACGTTATGGGCACTACGAGTTTGTAGTCATGCCTTTTGGCCTTACCAATGCTCCAGTTGTTTTCATAGATCTGATGAACCGTATCTTCCATGAGTTCCTGGACAAGTTCGTCATTGTCTTCATTGACGACATCCTGATATTCTCTAAGTCCAAGGAGGAACATGAAGACCATCTTCGTACAATATTACAGATTCTTCGCTAGAAGCAGCTGTATGCTAAATTCTCCAAGTGTGAGTTCTGTTTAGACAAGGTGGCATTCTTAGGTCACATTGTATCAGTAGAAGGAATCACCATGGATCCAACAAAGGTTGAGGCTATTACCAAGTGGCCAAGACCGACATCATAGAATGAAGTTTGTAGTTTCCTAGGCTTAGCTGGTTACTACCGTAGGTTCGTTGAGAACTTTTCCCGTTTAGCACTGCCATTGACCAAACTGATGCGGAAAGGGGAGAAATTCGTGTTGACCGAAGAAAGAGAGAAGAGCTTTGAAGACCTAAAGCGGAAGTTAGTATCTGCACTGATTCTTACTCTCCCATCTGGTACAGGTGGATTTAAAATCTGCAGTGATGCTTCAGGGAAGGGACTTGGTTGTGTTCTCATGCAACATGGGAAAGTGATTGCGTGCGCTTCACAGCAGCTTAAACCTTATGAGGAGAATTACCCTACGCATGACTTGGAACTTGCAGCAGTCGTGTTAAGATATGGAGGCACTACTTGTATGGAGAATCATGTGATATCTTCACAGATCAAAACAGCCTGAAATACATCTTCATTCAACGTTAGCTGAATATGAGACAGAGAAGATGGTTAGAGCTGTTGAAGGATTATGACATTAATCTGCAGTATCATCCTGGCAAGGCGAATGTAGTGGCAGATGCACTTAGTAAAAAGTCCAGAATGACAAACGGAATTAAAATTGAGGAGTAAATTATAAGAGACTTAGAGTGACGAGACATCGAGATCATGGTACGTGGACAACACGGTTACTGGGCTAATCTTAGAGTGGAACCTGAGTTACTCTCTAGGATCAAGGAAGCTCAGAAGGATGATGGTGAAATTTGGACGATCATTCAGAACTTAGAACAGCAGACGGAGTTTCGGCTAGATGACGATGGTATCTTATGGCAGGGAACTAGACTTTGTGTTCATGATGATCTTACACTCAGGGGAGCATTATTAGCTGAAGCTCATAGCTCCCCATTCTCCTTTCATCCTGGTTCAACCAAGATGTACCACGACATCAAGCAATACTTTTGGTGGAGTGGTATGAAACAGGATGTTGCTACCTACGTCTCCAAATGTCATACTTGCCAACAGGTTAAGATCGAGCATCAGCGGTCTAGTGGGTTACTACAACCGTTAGACATTCCAGAGTGGAAATGGGACAAGATAACCATGGATTTTGTTACCGGTCTTCCGCAGACAAAGAGGAGGCATGATGCGATTGGGTTATCGTTGATCGACTTACTAAGTCAGCTCATTTCTTACCGATCTCCAAGGATGATCCGGTCAGTAAACTCGTTGACACTTACAAGAAGGAGATCATGAGACTTCATGGTGCTCCATCCAGTACCATCTCGGACAGAGCTCGTTTCACTTCGCGATTTTGGAAGAGTCTGCAAAAAAGCTTGGGGTACAAAACTTAAGCTTAGCACGACTTTTCATCCTCAAACAGACGGGCAATCGCAGCGAACAATTCAAACATTAAAAGATATGTTGAGGTCATGTACGTTGGAATGGACAGGAGATTGGGACGATTACATCTGTCTGGTAGAGTTTGCATACAACAAAAGTTGGCACGCTAGCATTAAGTGTGCTCCATTCGAGATGTTGTATGGCAGAAAGTGTCGCGCCCCAATCTGCTGGGATCAGGTTGGTGAGCGAACACTTGAAGGACCAGAAATGATAGAGTTGACCAACGAGAAGGTCATTGTAGCTAAGCAGAAATTGCAGGAAGCACGTTCACGTCAGAAGAGTTATGCCGACAAGCATCGTACGAACTTACATTTTAATGTAGGAGATCACGTCTTTCTTAAGGTATCACCGGCACATGGCGTTAAGCGTTTTGGAATCAAAGGGAAGCTCAGTCCTCGATTCATCGGACCGTTTGATGTCATTGAGCGAGTCGGTGAAGTATCTTATCGTTTAGCGTTACCTCCGCATCTTTCTCACGTTCACGACGTTTTCCATGTGTCCTTACTCAAAGGGTACAAGTATCACCCCCTTCACATGGTTCAGTATCCACTGGAACAGATTCGTGAAGATCTTACCTTCATAGAGGAACCCGAACGAGTTCTTGACAGGCAAGAACGAGTCATGAGGAAGAAGACGATTACATTCGTCAAAATCCTTTGCAGGGACCATACCGAGCGGGAAGCCACTTGGGAAACAGAGGAGTCTATCCGGGCTTCTTACCCGCATTTCATATTTTGAATTCGGGTATGTTCCTCTTTCAGTTTATTATATCTATAATTTGGGGACGAATTATTCTTTTTAGGGGGGAAGAGTTGTAAAACCCGCATGCTTTTACCATGAATAGTACCCTTAGAAACATACATACATATTAAAACTTTCCTTTTATAGCATGAACACGTGTCATGATTAGAAATTACAAGAGTTATGTACGTATAATTATACGATAAGCATTAAGTACATGTTAATACACGATAATTATTATCAATAATAATTATAATCACGAACATGAAATCGTGAACGTAAGAATCACGAACATATAATTATGTATTTACGTATATTATTATTACGATAAATATCGTTACGTACAAGTAATTATAAATAACACGAATAATTAAACATAACACGTAAACACGAACACACGAACACGTAATAATTAGACACATGAAAAAGGCTTTGGGTTTCCATTGGTGGGCCCTACTAGCCGCGGCACAAAAGCAAGAGAGGGGCATAGCCCATTTATTTTTACCAAATAACAAATAAAGTAAATATTAGTTTTCATTCATAGAAGATTTTACAAAAATCAAAAACCCTAAAATTCTCTCTCTCTCTCTCTCTCTCTCTCTCTCTCTCTCTCTCTCTCTCTCTCTCTCTCTCTCTCTCTCTCTCTCTCCTTAGGCCAGCGGCAAGAACACACCACGAGGGTGTTTGTTTGATTTTGATTAAACAAATCATAAGAGTGTGTTCGTATGATCAAGATCTATTCATTCCAAGTGTTTTGGTAATCCGTAACCCTTTTGTTTTTTTTTCTTCTTCTTTTTTTAATTAATCATAACATGAACATGTAATCAAATAAAAACATGATAAAACATGTCATGGGATCAAGGGGTAAATAATTAAGGGTTGTTTCGGGTTGTTTGTTTCGGCCGCCACACAAACCGAGAGCCTCAAGGCTCTCAACGTTGGTTGGTTTACACCACAAACCGAGACATATGTCTCGGTGGTGTTGGTGTTCGGTCGGCAACAGGTAGAAGGCACCCCAACTTGCGTCTGGGGTGTCCTTGTGGTGTATGGGTCTCGGTAGCAGGCAAAACCACCACCACCGGCACACAGCCGGTGGCTAGGTTGGTCTAGCAGGGGGAACCGCAGCGCGGCGCACCAGGGGCCACCGGCACACAGCCGTTGGGAACCCTTGTGGTGTCAACGGCTAGCCGAGAGCAAGACCACCGGCACACATCCGGTGGCAGCATACCGAAAGTAGGGGCAACCGGTTCAAGCTGATTTGCCACTGTTTTTGGGGTGTTTGGTTCGGACCAATTCATGGGTTCATGGGTCCGGTTCACGACATATTTTAATTAGATAACACACGGGTTCGGTTCATGATTATTTTTACAAGTCTCATTAATTTAACAAGTATATTATTTTTACAAGAAAATTAAATTAATTAATTCATGACTTATAATTAATTTAATTAAACATGAAACTTAGGTTATTATTATTAAATAATACATGTTTTAACCTAACTAATTATTTATTTATTCTACACGATAGTATTAATTAATTATTAAACATGACATATAATTAATTAATAATCATGACTTAGGTTATATTAATATAGTATTAATACATGATTTAACCTAAGTATTTTTATACACTTTAATTTAATTAAAATCATGCTTATGTTTAATTAAATTGTATAACCTATAGTTTATTTAATGAACAAAATATTATTAATAAACTATACTATAATTACATGACTTATGATATTAATTCAGCTTAATTCTAAATATGGAAACTTTCTAATTCAGGAAACTTACTATTTTTTGGAAACTGATATATTTTAAGCAGTTAATCTTATTTTGGAAACTTTCTATTTTTGGAAACTTTCTATTTTAAGAAACCTGCTATTTTTAGAAAGTTACTTATTATTACACAACAAGTATAATAATACAAGAAATATAAGTAATACTTAATCAGAATATACATAATACATGATAAACACAGCATAACGTTGAAGTCAGTGAAACAAGACATGAACATATAAAACAAGTTAAGACATGATAAAACCAGTTACGTACTTAGTAATCAGAATACTTATACACGTATACTATTTATGTAGCATTAGTAAGATCGAAGTAGGACTCTCTTCCGTTCGTCTTCTTCGTTCACTGGACTTAAGGTACTGATTTCCCGTCCTTTTAGTATGGACATTCTTTCCTTATTAGGATTTCCCCGTCTGCAGCCAACTGTTTTCCCAGTATTTGTTTTATATGTTTGATACTTATGTTAGATTAAGAGCCTAAGCCATATACATGCATGACCAGTGTCACCTAGTTATGGAGGTACCATAACCATAACACTGGAGGCACCAGTGTTATGACTTCCCCACGGCGGAGTGATTGCTCGTGGCGTCCCTTTTCAGTTTTGACCATTATATTATATTATCATGTGGGGCGTATGGGTGCATCCTAGTTACATGTTTAGCAGTATTATCAGAGTGAATACGATTTGTGCCTTGCATCCTTCACTAGGAGTTGACCCCTCCTACCCAGACTATTTAATTAGAGGCAACCGCTCTAATAGCATGACGAGGTCTCCCTCCAAGTATTCATGCACGGTGGAACCTCATGACCTATATAGGCTGTTTGGCTAATTAAACAGATTTTCATAGAAACATAAGTCTTTTCAAACTATAAAACTAGTTTTATGAACATGAATCTAGATTACTTAGAACTTATGATATTCAGCTGCTATTAGTCTTATATGCTTACATTATTCCATGTCATACTTGTATATCCATGCACTGAGCGTTATACTCAGCCGTTTTACTTTCATGTTCCCAAACGAAAGGTACTCAAGGGCGCTCATAGACTTTAAGCGTACGTGCATATGGATTGGAAGCTTCCTAGCTTTCATTACTTTATGCATTTCATCATACATTTTGCTACTTATTTCTATGGACATTGTTTAGTCCTTTTCCTTTAAAGTACTTATGTTTGTGTGTGATGAGCTTATACTTTGGGGTACCAATGTTTGTGTCCGGTATTTCCTTTTATGGTCATGTAATGTTTTAAGACATTTTCTTTGTATGATTTGATGACACGTCATAATCACGCGTGACATTCCATTTACCAAGATGGGGTGTTACATCTACTTTGTCCTGTGACACTTTACTATCAACAAGGTGAGTTTCTTAGCCTATTTCTCAAATTGTTTATCAATTGTGAGTTACTAGCCCCTCTATCTCTGAAACTGTTCTATCATCTTTTGGTGTGAGAACGTTACTTGATTTCTAAACGCGTGAACACAAGTGAACTATTCTTTACTAGTTGATCTCCCCAAATGATAGTTGCCCATGAATCATGAACTGTTAGTCACCTAGCTGGGTTACAGCAAAGTGAGTATGAATGTTATGGATAGATCTATCAGAGTTGACACTCCTATTTAATTTGAATGGGTCTGTTCAAGTAAATACAATTTCATTTGAGGATAACGGGTGACTGGGGTTAGTAACCTGCATGGGCACACACGAAGTCAGTTAGACTCGTTAACGCATCAGTTTCATGAGCTTAGATAGTAGTAAAGATAAACTGCGTGACTTTGTATGTGTTATATTGTCACAGGTGGATACGAATCTTGTGGTTCATTGAAATGATTTTCATTGTTTTCTTAAACTCAACCCTAGGAACTCACCAACTTTGTATTGACACTTTAGCAATGTTTTTCTTAGGTATGCTACTATGTGGATCATGTGGAGTCTGCATTGTAGTTTTGGCATGTAGAGGTTGTTCTCTCGCATCAACTCCTCTTCACGCCATGAAGTCGCAACCCAAATCGAGTCTTCCGTTGCAGTGAAATTTGGGGGTGTTACAGGCACACATACAAAACCAAGAGTTTTGATATGAGTGAAATCTCATATCAATTATAAAAAATTAAACCCTAAAACACAAAGAAAAATACCATGTTTTAATGTGAAAAAAGCAGTATTATGGGGTATTCTTTGTTGTTTATGATTTTGTAGGTAAAAAGATATGATTTGGTGCAAACACGGATTTCAAGGCTTTCTTATTGAAGAAAAGACAAAAGAAGGACTTATTGTGACAAGTCTCTAAAGTCAAAGGACCTTTCATGACAAACTGCTAAACTTGAAGGACTAGAAGTGTAAATTCAAATAAATTCAAAGAGCTCAAGTGAAAATCAACTCAAGTCAAAGGGTAAATGTTGTTCAAGACCAAAGTCAAAGGGCTGTTTATATCAAGTTATGAAGTGCTTATACTCAAAACAGCAAGTCTGCCAAAGTTGAGGGGTGAATTCTGCCATTTTGTAACTAAAAATAAGCTTAATCCGAGTGATAATTAATCAACCAATGAGAAGCCACAAAAATAATAACTCGGATTGCCACATATATGTGTATTAATGAGGAGAGAGAGTTAGTTGGCGAATCACAACAGTGATCCCACTATCACTTTACCAGCCAATCATATTTCACTACCAAGATAATGATCCGTGTGATCATTTTTCATCCAATAACAAGACGCCACGTGGCACATCTTATTTCCAGATCGAAGAGCACGCTAGAGGCCAAATCAAAGAAAGCTTTCAAGAGCAAAAATTATCGTGATGACAAGACGAGTTCAACCCAGCAATCAAATTAACGTAACATCAAAGGAATCAAATCATTTGATGAAGAACACTTGAAGATCGAATTACCAGAATTGGACACCTTGCAGCTTCCCATTGGCAAGGACACGTCACCTAACTCACCTACATCAAATATCTAGTCTATAAATACAATGTAATTCTCTCATTTTGTGTAATGTAGTTAAGTGTGAAAAACATACACACTTAGCTTAATCTCCTTTTCTGTTATCTTCTCTCTATTTATAACTATTTAGAGTGATTGACAACCACTCTAAGTAAGTTAGTTAGGACGTTCTAACAAACTTACACCATTAATAACAGAATTCATTTCACAAATTCTCAATTCAATTCTCCTTATTACTGTTCATACCTTCATGATTTTGATTCTTTTATTTACTATGAATAACTGAATCATTTGGTTGATTTGGATGCTTGTTGTGTGATCAGCTTTGTTGCAGTTTAGTTCTATACTAGTTCTAGCCATTATCCATTGTTCAGAATTGTAGCAGGGTGATGATGATGATCCATGGAGATTGGTGTTGTTTTGGTAGTTGATTATTGGTGATAAGGTGTTGATAAGCTGATAAGAGAGTTCAACACTCTCTTCTCCATCAAATGAGGCTTCTATAGCTAAAAAGTTCTTAATCTGATTACTTTTCCTCTAAATTGTAAAATGCATGCTACATTCCTAGTTTTAGTGTAATCCTACTTGATATTGCCTGCTATATGATTCATATGTTCTTGCTGATATGTTTTGATAGATTGTAGTCCATAACTGTTAGCTTTGATTTGTTTGATTAGCTTAATAATCTATTCAATTCAGTAACTGGTGTTTGGATCACTTGCAATCTTTGGATTCAGTCATTGAACTTGGGTAAAAAGTGTTTTCATACACTCTAATATTGGTCTTATACAGTTATACAAAGTTTGTAAGTCAAACAAGTAGTCAAAAAGGTAAATGGTACTAAAATGCTATGGGTCAGTCATTGAGGCCTAAAACAGTCAACATTCAAATCATCATAACTTGTTCAAAACTAGGAATTAGACCTTGATTTTTTGTTCTTTGGATAGTCCAACATCCTAGCTTTCAGTTTTGATAAGCCACTAGATACAGTTCTCAATATTCAATAATCTAGAAGCTTAATAAAGTCTCTATGATAATTTCTTTAAACTGCCATAGCTTATTTTCAATTCCAGCTTATCCACTTCATAAAAGTGCTCATTTTATTTCATAAAATTGTTGTATAAGTGTTTAAAATAAGATTTGACCTTGGTCAAATTTTGGTCAAAGTTGGTCAACGCTGGTCAACATAAGCCCATTTGAGCTTATTCAATTTTCTAGCTTATTCTGTGAAGGTTTTTCAAATTTTCTTGGATAGGTGTCCATATTTTGGGCTTATAATCATCTTTTGAGAAAACCAGACTTAGTGCTTATTCAAATAAGTTGTTCTCTTAAAAGTGGCTTATTCAAAAGTGCTTATTTGAGATTTAGACCACTTCATCTTAAATCCTTGATCATGGCTAGCTTATTTTGAATTATGAATCTTTTGAAACCATTTTCAGCTTATTTGGTCAACTAAAACTCTAGATGTGGCTTAATCTTCATTAAGCCCGTTTTTTGTGAAAATCTTTTGTTAATTGCAAACAGGTCCTTGGGTTTTGGGGTAGTTGCTAGTTTGTTATAAATCTGTTAAACTTGTTAGGGTTTGCATTCTAGTCCCAGCTGTTTGGTAGTTTGTTATAGTTGGTTACACAGTTTGTTATTTTTGTTAATTTTGGATATTAGCTTGTAACATTTTCATTTTCAGCCCTTATACTTTACACATTTACATTTTCAGTCCTTATACTTTACATTTTGGCATTTAATACTTGTTGTGCATTACTTGATTGTACTTTGTGCTTAATACATGGTATGTGCACTATGTTTTTAGAATAGTACGATTACGTAGACAATATTATTTTGCACTTTTGACGGTTTTGTGGAAATTAGACATATAATACCATAAACTTTGACAATCAAATACCAAGAACACTAAAGTGACTTGATTGATATCGATCATTCAATTCTTAAAGATATCGAGACAAAAACGAACTTGTAAAAGACAAATATTAAGTTACTACATTCCTTGGAATCTTTCGCATACTTAGAATCTTTCGCATATTGTTCGAGGGTAATACATTTAGAAGGCCATTATATTCATAGATTGTCTCACAAATTCAGCAAGTGCATAAAATATCTTGATGGCTTGGAGATGCCAGAAAAATCTAATAGTGCATATACAACCAATGTACCTTCGTTAATGGTGTTCGATCATATTCTGTGATGAATAACAGAGATCTCACGTTCTAAGATTCTAAAACTTGTATATTGCACAATCTAGATGTCCATAGTTCATTGCTATTCATGTCGAAATTCAACCATCATAGTCGATTTTTTGGCGTCGTGCTTCATCACAGCAGCTTTCCCACTACCTCGGAGATACATGTATATGTACTACCGACCCAGATTTAGAAAACTTGAAAGATATGACGACATACAATGTAAGCATGAAATATTTTAGAACCTAAATAACCCAAATATAGAACCCGATTTAACCCATTTTTAAAAAAGTTAGATAAAAGTGTTACCCTTAAAAAAACCCACATCTAGCCTGAATAAATATAGAACCCGATCTTAGTTTACCAGCCAAGAAACAGAAACAAAAACCACCATGTTTTACCACCGAATACTACAAATCCGATATGCGATATTGTGGTGAGTATTTTGTCTACGAATCCGATATAATTTAGCAAAAGGAATAGGTTTTCACAATGTACTTGCTATTCTTAAAAACTTAATTTTAAGCACCACTTGCTTAACAGTTAGCAATGCAATAAAGGGGTGTTTTTTCGGCTTATGTAGAAGTTTACTATGACATAATGAATTTATATTAGTCAAAACGTTTTAGAACAAGCCACATAAAGTTAGCTTATAAAACATAACCGGAAAGTCAAATAAGCAATAAGCCAGGTGTATAAGCCGAAACAAAAGAATAAACTTTATATATATGTTATTACTTGGTGTAAAAGAATAACAAGATAAAAAAATGACAGCAAATTGAAAATTTATAAGGTGGATACCTTCCATCCGGAATCCTATGGCATATTACTTCATTAACAGATCTGGCATCATAAACACTCACGTTAAAGAAACATGAAGTCGATAAAAAGATCAAATATGAAGTAGACAGAAGTACCTACGTGCAGCATGACTTTGGGAAAAAATGATAGTTAAGCGGAGACGGATGGGCTCTTGCAGTAATCGTAGTATCATCAGAAATATGTTAATGGACTATATAGTACATATTAAAAAATAATCCATTGTTACACCAATGTATGTACCATAAGTAAGATAATTAAAAAACAGTTGCGTTATAACTTATATTTGGACATACTGGCAGCGACGGTCGCTTCATGAACAACGACATCGATTTCGTCTATAGTCACGCCAACTTGTACAGCAGGAGCACCAACAACCAAAACTTCCCTTGCGCATCTGTCAAGATATTATTTATAAGCATCAGAATGAAATAATTAATTGCTAGCTAATAGGTAACAGGAGCAAGGACTTCAAGTTGGAGACCAAGTTTATGTTCTGCAGCCTTAGAACGTAATTTGTTAAGCTGCTTCTTCCTCTCATACACATCTTGGGACTTCTCCTTTCTCTTCTTCTCAAGTTCCTGCGAAACTAAACAACAATTAGAATGAAAAACCGATGTAGGTATAGTAATATTGGTTTTTGTCAATAAATATATTTGAAATACAACATATTGCAATTCAGGGTACATGAATCTAAATTTGAACGAACAGAAAAAATAACACTACACAATCACTGCTTATAATGGAAAAAATAACGCTACACGATCACTGCTCATAATGGCATGGCCAATGACGTTATTATAAAATTTTCATCAAGGCCTTACTTAGTGAAACATATGATAATTTGATGAAAAGGTTTTCAATAACATGTTGCAATGTGTCCCACGTGTATAGCAGGTATGGCATCAAACTTATCAACTTACAAAGAAAATGATATATAGTAAGGAATGTACCTTGATGGTTTCATAATGATTCCATCCAATTTCATATGAGAGACGACCAAGCAAGCCGTACTTGTGTCCAACAGATAACCTCAATGCCCTATATGTAAGTTAACAATAGTTAATGGCTTAATGCTACTATAGATTTTTGGCCAGCTTATTAAAGCCTACCTATGTTTTTCAAATATGCAACCACCACACATGTTATTCAAATAGCTTATTTCAAGGTCAAATAGTCAGAAAAAGGAGTTTAAATTGAGGGAATTTAAAACCCTTGGGTAAAAAGTTTTAGCAAAAGCTATCATCAAATGCACTCAGACTTCCTTATGTTTTGTACCAAAATACAATAACCAAGTAGACAACTTTAAAATGCAATCAGAAAACAACATTTAATATTAGAGGCATGTAGATAAAAAAATCTTCATGTCATGCCAACTTCTAATAACATGAAAAAGTAGCAAATTTATGAAAAAAAGTAACTTACTTAAGAGCATCAGGGATGACCATTCTCTTCTTTCAGTAAGTCTTTCAATCACAGTAGTGTGTGAATCAGTTCTAACAACAATTTCATAGTAGAGCATACCATCAGTGTTCAGAACATCTCTTTCAAGATATTCAGGGTTAACCAGAAATTTTTACAAGTAAATTAGTATTGCTCCCTTGGTGTCCCGAACTGCAACAAATTAATAACATCTTAGAATATCTTTTGGCTTCCCCAAAAACCTATCAAATTAATAACATCTTAGAATATCTTGTGGCTTCCCCAAAAACCTTTGATTTTTTAGGATTATTAAAAATAATAAAATGCATGGAAGGCCAGTAGCTCATTTCCATGTAAGAACCAAGTTTTACCTTGTGAGCCGGAAGGACGTCTCCTTTGTTTGATTGAAGTTCAAGAAGCGTTTTGCCCATCAACCCCGTCTAGAATAAGAACATATAAAAAGACATAACAGATATACTGTCAACAATACGCAGATTCAATTTTTTAGTTAAGCAACAAAAAGAGAAATTCAAATTACATTTGATACAATGAAAGTATCTTCATGAATAAAAATGGCTTCGCTTTTCGGAGAAAGGTTTGTCTTCTATTATATTTCTACCTTACTAATTGATAAACATATTATAAGACTTCACCTACGCACAATCTTTTGGAGAATAATAAGGAGAATAATATTTATAATTGAGAAATGCCAACATGAACATCTATGCATTTAAAACAGAATCTTTATCCTAAAATCAAACTTTTTCCATAACACCAATCCATTAAATCATAAAAACATTCTCACATATGCAAACTATAAACCGTAACCTCATATTTACACAAACTAATCGGGCAAAAAATCCCAACTAATAAGCGCATCAAAACCCCTAAGTTCCTCAATCAAGACTGATTTATTATTCTCATTTTCGATTAAACTCATAAAAGCATACTTTTTATTGTTTATCTATTAAGAAAAGTAAAGAGAAACTAATGTTCTACAATACATGAAACACATTTAAATGTTTATCTGAATCAAGATTACCTCGCAAAATAAACCGAAATCAACCATTTCATTAGTTTTTTATGCACTGAATCTCAACCCTTGCTCATAAACCTTTCATCAAACATGTAATGCGCATAATATATGACCATTAGATTTGTTCCAAAATCAATCTAAAACACAACAAAAGGACTATGTTTAAGTGGGTCATATTTGTTTACCTTCAGTGCACTTGTTCTTGTACTTATCGAGATGTAATGCCATGTTAATATCAATCTACAAAATATAAAACAAGAATTAAAAAAATGGATTGCTAAAATCAATTGAATCAATAATTACCTTAGCGGTGATGCCATGTTTAGACCCGTGGTGGAGGGTGGCGGCGATTTGTTTAATGTATGTTTATAGCTTTTGGTTTGAACATGTCAGATTTGTTGTGTTGGTTTGGTTGTGGTGGCGCCTGTGATGTTTAAAGAAAGAGAGAGGCTCACAGGATTAGGATTTCACCATGGCTGCCTTATAAAGAAACAATCACCATGGCTGCCTCAAACAAAAACACCCGCGCGCTAAACCTCATAGGCTCAAACTATCAACCAGAATCATCAATCAACCATGTTAATGGCAAAGATGATGGCAATAGCTGATCCAGTGGTTGCGACAACGGTTATGATTTTTGGAGAGAGAAAAAGAGGTCAGACTATGATTTTATTGTGTGTTTTTAGGATGAATGGGATAACATATATTATAAGTTTGTAACTACAAACTTTTAGATGCTTCTCTAGAAAGTTTTAAATTTTCAACTTTTGAGGTTCAATGTTTCCAAATTTAGGAGGGTAAGTTGAATATTGAAATACAGGGAAGTTGAGAAATCTAAATATGGGAATGTTGAAAAATCTAAATATGGCAATGTTGAGAGTTTCAACGTCTCATATACAGCTTTTATAAGGTGTAGAGACTAACACGTGTACTTTTTACCATATTCATTTATTATGTTACTTTACCTTTTTAAATTTAAGATAGTATTCTATTTAAACTCATCTCTAAAAACCAAAATAAATGTAATATGTATTATTTTAAGCTTGATGATGTCTCTTTCTTGTATAATAAGTCTCCATCTTCTTGTAGAATTCTATACTGGCATATTAGACCCTCTAGTTTCATTATTTAAGCTTTGTCTCATCAAATTGTGTAATTCCTAACAAGGTCCTAGGTTTAGGTTTAATATCTCTCTCTGTATTTATTCATTTTCGCTTCAAGGTTGTACCATAATACTTTGTGTTAAGAGTATTGTATTACTATTAATATTAGAGTGTTTGGCCTACATCTCTGTTTAGTTTTATATTGTCTTACATATAATCTTCATAATATCAAAGAGTAAATTTTGCATACTCTTTGATATTTATTCAAAGTTTGTACTAAGTCTATATGGGATTTATCCTGTGTAGTCTAAGTCTACAAGTTAAACTAGCAAGATCATAAGGGATCAAATGTTTGGAAAATTCTTTGCTAAGCTTAGAATTTTTGGATCAAAAAATGATGTCATCTACATAAACCTAAACCAATAGAAAATATCGTTTTTGATTCTTGATGAAGATAATCTAATCAGTGGTGCCCCTCGAATCCATTGTCCAATAAATACTTAGACAAGATACCGTACCAAGCTCTAGGGGCCTGATGAAGATCATGCATAGCCTTTTGCACCTTATAAACCTTGTCAGGATGCCTAGGGTCTTCAAAACCAGGAGGTTGCATAACATACACCTCCTTTTCAATGGTATCACAAAGGAAAGCATTCTCGTCATCCATTTGGTACACTGTAAAGCCCATGAAGGAAGCATATGCAAGAAAAAAACCTAATAGCTTCAATTCTTGCCACAAGAGAAAACATTTATTCATAGTAAATCCCTTTTTCTTGTGTGTACCCTTGTGCCACCAGCCTAGCCTTGTTTCTAATCACAGTTCCCCATTCATCCTCAGCACCCATCTTGTCCTAATGGGCCTCACACCTTTGGACAATCTACTAATATCCAAACTTCTTGAATCTTAAAGTGTAACAGTTCCTCTTGCATAGCCTCCACCCAACTTGAATTTTGCAAAGCATCAAAGATCTTCTTGGGTTCATCCTGTGAGAGAAAACAAGCAAAGTTGTAGATTTTCATGGTCAGTTTTCATAGTGATATTATCAATATAACTATGCTCCTTGGCCTAAAATCTTGTCTGCCTAGGAGTATCAAAGGTGTTAATGATATGTGATTGAGGATGGTCCTTGTTGATTACGTTAGTAAGAGTCATACTCACACTGACATATGTCTCCAAGTTACCTAAGTCAGCTTCATATGGACTATCATAATTAGGAAATAATTCTCTAAAGGGATCATCCAAGTTTATCACATTACCTAAGGATTGCATGTGATGAGCAGCTTTGAGGTTTGAATAGCTAGGACCCCCACTTGAGATGATCTTGGGTCCACTTGAAGTTGTAGCAAATAAGGGAAATGGAGAGCTAAGTAGGATGTCCTTGTCTGAATATGTGTCATTGGGAATCACCTCTAGTGAAGAAACAAGGGTTCCTTTTGCATTAACAAGGGGATCATGGTTCCCCTATTTTCAATATGGTTCTCGTTGTTTTCATCTATTGTACTAGCATGTGGACCGTTCTTCTTAGGAACTTAACTAGACTCCTCTTGTCACTTTTGAGGATGCACAAAACTATCATCCTTGACATGTTCATCTGAACTATTCTTTTCATATTCATTAAACCTGGTGGGCAAATTCATGTATATTAAAGGAGGAGCTGATTCCTTGTCAGCCACATTTGCAATTACCTTCTCCTTTGTACCTGAAATGTTAGTAGAATTTTCCATAAAACAGGTATGTAGTTCATAGTATTGGAAAGAGTTTCAATGTCAAATCACTAGTTAGCACCAGTCTAGGGATCACTTGGCTTTTCTTCTAAGAAATCCACATGTGAATTATATGTAACCAACATAGTCCTTTTATTAAGCACCTTGTACACCTTGTTGTTCAAAGAACACCCAATGAAATACCCTTCATCGCCATTTTCATTAAAATTCCCCGGATTATCAATGGTGTGGAGTATCACCACATGACACCCAAAAGGCCTGAAAAAGTCAATCAAATGAGGTCTCTCATTAAACAGCTCATATGGTGTCTTGTTTTGTGCTTTCACCACGAATGCCCTATTCTGTACATAGCAAGCAGTGCTCACTGCTTTAGCCCAAAAGATCACTGGCAACTTTGCATCTGAAAGCATAGTCCGAGCAACTTTAATGAGGGTTATGTTCCTCCTTTCAGCTACATTATTCTGTTTTGGGGTCCTAGCATAATTGAACTCCCTTCTAATTCCATTTCCAACACAAAAATCATCCATATCATTGTTCTTGAACTCTCCACCATTGTCACGCCTTATAGTGATGACCTTAAGCCTTTTATGAAGCCGTATCTGAGTTATGAAGTTCTTGAGAATACATGCAGTCTCATTTTTAGCATTCAAAAAGAAGATCCAAGTGAACCTAGAATAGTCATTTGTGCCCGGTAACGCCCAAATCCAACATATTTTTGGGAGCGTTATCCGTGCTTTTGTACATATATTTTGGTTATATTTCCATACTTTTGTGCATATTTGTGCCAAAATGTGTTTGCAAGTCTATGTGTAGCCAAATGCAGGGAAAAGAATAAAAAAGATGAAGAAAGCAATGCTAAATCAAAGATTAGTACAAGTACGAAGAATACCAAGCAAGTTCAAGACCCGTGTATGAGTTACAAGCCTTTGAATATTAATTCCAGGTGAAGGAACAAGTGTTTTCAAGAATATACAAGCTTTACAAGTGATCCCAACTTAGGAAATGCAAGAGAAATGAATAAGCTAATTGTAGGATAAGGTGTGTAATTAACTCATCTTGTAGGTCGCCACCAGTTGTGTCAGCAGCCGCCAGTTATGCTCAGCTGCCACCATCTTCTTTCTCTTCAGCATCCATCAGTCGTGTGAGCAACCACCAGTTAACTTCAGCTGCCACCATCTCCATTTCCTTAGGGAAGATTTTACTGTAAGTCATAAACACATTCTTGAAGCATCTAAAGAAGCCACAAGAACCTCATATAGATGAGTCTAGAATTCCTTTGGCACCAAGCAAATGCCTTAGCCACCAATCCATGCATTGAAGTCCTACCCATCAATTTGTCAATAAATAAGACCACGAGGTCACATCTTTCATATGCCTTCAAGTGTACTCTCATAACCATCATATTACTTCTATATTAACAAGATAAACTCTCTTTCTCCCTTTTCTAGAACCTGAAATTCGGATTTGAGCAAGGTGGTGCAAGAAAAGTCACTTTTGGAGCCCGAAAAGTAAACTTCATTACACTAAACTCTAAGAGATCAGTACCCTAATCATTATTACTATAATTCTACTTTTTAAGACTCTTGATTATGAATTTTAAGACATTATTTTCTAAGTTTATGTCAATGTTTAATAGGAGTGGCTAGTTTCATTTTACACTTGGTAAGATGATGTTTATGGCATGATGATGTGGTTGTGATTGTGATTTATGTTTTAATTGAATGTCAAGATTTTACTTTGAACCATTGGTACTTGTGTTTTATGTGACATTGTTTGTTAAAACTTAATTTTTTGTTAAATATTTCATAGGTCGAAAGGTTAATTTTCTAACATCAAGTCATAGCCGATTTGTCTATGGGTTGGCTATCTTTTTTATTGACCATTTCTTAAGAAGTTTTGATTACAAAGAATCATAATTGTTAGTGTTAACAAGTTTATGAAACGAACCGGCGAATCAAACAAGTTGAAATTGTAATAAGTCTTGAATTGAGTGATTGAGTTTAATGCTTGTTTTCTTCAAGCAAAGTCTTGGCGAAGATTGAAGCTTTTTAAAACAATAGATTGGATTAACCATCTAATTATCATAATCATAAGTTTACGTGTCTATCATAATCACACCATATCGGATTCCCAAACAAATCTTTACCAGGTGTTGCTTTTAATCATATTAGTTCTCATTGTAATTTACTTGTTTTTATTTGCCTTCGTATAGCTACAATAGAAAGATTATTGTGTGATTTCTGAATGATCATAGGTTTTCTAAATCCCCGTGAACGATCTTGGTTTACCACAAAAACTATACCACAAACGAAACGGTCATACTTGCTCGTGCGTTTTTAGTTCATTCCGGTAACTCGTGTTATAAATTTAAAACTTGTTCAATCCACTCTCAACCGGTACGCATCAAGTTTTTGGAGCTGCTTTCGGTGATTTGATTGTGTTCTTAGTTCTAAAACCCATCCTTTATCTTGTTTCCAAATTCCAAAAAGAAAATCTCACTTTGTGCGAGCAGCCGCCCAACCGAGCGAGCAACTACCCGCCGGTGTCACTTAGAAAGAAGGAGCCGATTAGCCACCCGAGCAGCTGCCAACCACCTTCACTCAGAAGAAAGGAGCTGGTCAGCCGCCCGGGCAGCCGACCAGCTAGTCCAACGCGAGCCAGCAGCCGCCAGTAACGTTGAACAGAACGTAGGAATCGGTCGGTCGTCTATAGCAGTCGGCCAACTGTGTTGGGTCTACTAGATGTAGATCTTGCAGCCTGTCAGGACCGCTGAATGACTTCTGTAATCACAAGTCAAATCACAAAGAGACTCTATACACAATATGAATGTAGAATACAAATATAATAAAGAAGAACAGAATAACTATAAAGACTTGATCCTTTCTAAGGATTTCTAATATTGATAATGACTAGAACTACGTTTGGTGAAGGTGTGTCTAACCCTTCTGCCTAAGGTTCCTTTTATACTACAAGGAAACATGTTTTAAAGGACCCTTGCCTTGGATGTTTGACTTCTCTTCAAAATACCTGAGATTAATAGTTTCAATGATCCGCTTGGCTTGGAGATTGTAGACACGATAAGCCCGAGAGTGAGCTGAATATCCCACAATGTATCCTTCATCTGCCTTGCCATCAAACTTCCAAAAATAGTCACTAGTATTCAGAATGGTGACTGGACACCCAAAAGGCTTCAAATGAGCAATATTTGGAACTTTGCCCGTTAGAAGCTCATAAGGAGTCTTCTTGTGAGGATTGGTAATAGAAACCCTATTCAAAACGTAACTTACAGTATTAACAGCTTCTGTCCAGAACATGGTTGGAAGCTTGGAATCGGCAAGCATAGTTCTTGCTGCTTCTATTAGTGTCCTGTTCTTTCGTTCTGCCACGCCATTATGTTGAGGAGTCCTTGCTGCACTATAATCTCTTTTGATGCCCTTAGCATTACAAAGTGCTATGAGGTCTTTATTTTTGAACTCGATTCCATTGTCGCAACGAATACCTTTAACCTTCTTGGTCAACTGGTTCTCAATAAGGGTAAGAAAGTCTCTAAGGATTGAGTAGGTCTCACTCTTGGCAGCCATGAAGAACACCCACGAAAACCTGCTATATCCATCAGTTACCACCAGACAGAATTGTTTATGGTCAATGCTTCTAATGGAAGTAGGACCAAATAAATCCATGTGTAGTAGCTGCAATGGTTCAGTAATAAGACTCAGAGCAGTAATGGCCTTGAAGGATGCTTTGTGCTGTTTGCCTTTGCTGCAAGCAATACAATTGATATCATTTCTAAACGACTTGGGAGGTAAACCAGAGACCAAATTCAGATTTGCAAGTTTGTGAATGGTCTTGAAGTTCACATGCCCCATCCTTCGGTGCCATTGAGTGGCTTCATCTTCTGAGGCTTTAGCAACTAGACATGCTAGCTGACCAGTAGGATTGACTTCATTCAGCTTGATGCTATAGATATTGTGTCTTCTAGGGATTCTGAGCAGAACTTGTGAGTCAGTCGGAAGCTGAAAGTCTTTGGAGAGCACAAGTGCATCAGTATCGGTGAAGAGAACAAACTACTTCTTGTCACAAATCTGAGAGACAGATATCAAGTTGAAATGCTGAAGTGCTTCCACATAGTAGACCTGCTCAAAATTTAGATTTGGCGTCTTAATTGTTCCTTTGCCAGTGATCCTGCCTTCACCCCCACCAAAATAGACCTTGCCTCCATGAAATGGTACAAAGTTAGAGAGAAGACTTTTAATTCCTGTCATGCTCCTGGAGCAACCACTATCAACAATGCCTAGACTAGGATCTTGGTATGGAGTAACCTACAACAACAAGATAATAAAAATGCAAAAGTTAGTGTCTTAAGGGGACCCAAACCTTTTCAGGTTTGAGCCTGCCTTGTGGATCTTTAGTAGAGTGCCAAGAAGATTGATGAGATCCACCGTTGTTCCTTGGTTGCCAATGCATCATAGGGGTATTATTATTTGACCAAGAACAACCTGCTGAGGGCTTAACAGCAGTTCCTAAACTTCCGAAACCTAAATACGTGTGGTCCAAATTTTGTGGATAAACTGGATTAAAATTTTGAAAATAATTACTAGTGGTTTGTAATCCAATGTTTCTCCAATGATCTGAAACTAAAGGAGAGGACCTTCTAGAAGAAGAAAACGATTGAGCACTAGGATTAAGTCTTCTAGAAGTATATGGGGCAGCTCCTGGTGGACCAGGAGCAGGAAAAGCATGATTAATAGAAGCATGTGTGTCATAAAAATTACAATCTTTAATTAAATGAAAGGCACTTCCACAAACAAAACATGTTTTAAAAGACCTTTTATTAGAATGAGATTGTTTCATACTGCCAACTTTATTACACACAATTCTAGGAGTAACATTCTTCCTAGGACTCAATAAACTAGGACCAGACACACTTGACTTAACAGCAACTCTTTCTTCACACTTCCTAGCACCAGTAGCAACATGATCATTCAACTTGGAACTTGTAGGTCTTGACTCTTCACTTGAACCACGAGATGCAGAGTCACTGGCTTTGTCACTGAAAGTACACGAGACAAAGTCATTAGAATTAGTAGAACTTTTTGGGGACTCATGCATCTGTGAACCATCCAAGTCATTATGCCATGAAGTGGGCATAAAAGTTCCAGTAAGAGGAGGAGGGACAACATGCATTTCTGCTGCTGGTTTAAACCTATTGTAACTAGGTTTTCCCTTGTCCTCTCTGTCGGCATCAAAGACACTTGAAAAAGATAAATCAAACACATCTTCTGAATCAGTATATTTTTCAAATCCTAAGCCTCTTTTAGTTCTACCAGACATGCTACTATCAATTAATTTTGAAAGATTTTTAGGTGCCTTTTGCCATTTTTCAAATCTCAACATTGTAGCATCTAAGTTGTCTTGCATCTCCTCTTTTTCTTTGATACTGGTATCTCTTACTTTTTCCGTATATTTAAGCATATTAGTTGTGTTTTCTAAATCGGTGCTTAGTATTCGAATTTTATCCTCATACTCACGTTGAGTATCTTGTAACCACCTCTTTTGTTGTTCCAATGTGTTTAATGAAGCCATATAGGCTTGAACCTCTAAAAAATACTTATCATTTTGATCATTTACTTCATTAAATTGGGACAACAATTCTGAGTATTTATCATGACAACCAAGAGGACAATGTTGTACCTGAGGTGAGATGCCCATAAGAGCAAACTCGTCTGCTTCTTCTGCATCAGAGAGATTCCCAGCTATCATTGCAAACACGTCAGTCGAGGATTCAGCTGATTCCAGAGTAGAAGCCTGATGATCATTCCAGTTGACCATAGAGTCAACAGATACCAATGCCTTCTTGTCATCTTTTATCTCCTGAACCTTAAAAGCTGAGTACCTGCTCTTCTCCTGGTCATTCTTGCTAGGCCATTCCCTTGCAAAGTGCCCTTGTTGCTGGCAGTTATAGCATCAAACTTTGCTTCTGTCGAATCTTGTTGGCTCCCGAGGGTTGTAATTAAATTTCCATCCTTCTTTCTTCTCAAACTTGTGAACCCTAAGAGTGAGCATGGCCATCTGCCATTTAAGATCCATTTCATCCAGGTCAAGTTTATCGACCTGTTTGAAGTCATTAAAAGCAAGTTGTTGTTGAGCATCAACATCAGCCACAAAAGAATGGAGAACAACTTCTACCATACTACCAGACTTGGCAGTAGGATCAGGATCAGAAGTATGCTGAAAAGTGTGTTGAGAGGACACAGTATTGCTTGGGGTACTAGCATATGACATGGGACTGGATGCAATAGAACTCACAAAGGCAGAATTAGCAGGAGTGGGAAAAGAGTCACTTAAAAAACCTCTCACATGAGGTTCAAAAGTTCTGAGCTTATGAAACAGATCATCAAAGTTGAGATAGTCAAGCCCACCTTTGGCTTTGAGAGAGATCACCACCTGATTCCATGAGTAGGGTAAGGCTTTAAGAAACCTTGCATTAATATCACCATCATCAAGCTTTGACCAAAGTTGATTCAATTGGCTCAATATCTTCTGAAACCTGTCATACCCTTGATGTAAACCTTCAGTTTCTGAGATTTTGAATTATGTGAATTCATCTCTCAGCATGGATCTTCGCATTTTCTTTGACTCCTCATTCCCACCAAACCTTGATTTTATGCCATTCCAGATCTCTCTGGCATCATCCAAATGGTAGAAGTCACCCATGTGATCTTCAGGAATTGATTGAAGCAAAATCGTTTTTGCTTTGACCTCCTTCTGAATAGCTATGATTTCTTAATGAGATTTAGGGTCAAGAAGAGTAATATTACCATTCTTGTCTCTTCCAGTAAGCTTCCTGCTGTTCCCATTCAGAATGATCTTCCAATGATCTTGATCAGTATTGGTGATCCACCATTCCATCTTCATTGCCCAGTTATCATATTCACCCTTTTTCAGAAGAGGGAATTTACCATTTGTGTTTGAAACCGTAGCAACGATCTGCTGAGGTTGCACAATTTTAGGAGTGCTATCTTCTCCTGTTTGAGTAGAAGTTGAGGCAGACATGATAGAGCAAAATTGTCAGAAAGTGAGAAAACTTGATTCTTCTTGTATAAAGACCCTCCCTGGATCTGATACCACTTGTTGGGTCTACTAGATGTAGATCTTGCAGCCTATCAGGACCGGTGAATGACTTTTGTAATCACAAGTCAAATCACAAAGAGACTCTATACACAATATGAATGTAGAATACAAATATAATAAAGAAGAACAGAATAACTATAAAGACTTGATCCTTTCTAAGGATTTCTAATATTGATAATGACTAGAACTACGTTTGGTGAAGGTGTGTCTAACCCTTCTACCTAAGGTTCCTTTTATACTACAAGGAAACCCTAATACAGCATTAAACAAAACGTGTAAAACTGATATGCATATCCTTTCCTAACATATCTCATGCATATCCTAACAGAATAATAAATAAATAATAAAGTTTGACTTCGACTAGGACCAGGAGCACGACTTGCTCCTACTACTACTAGGACCAGGAGGAACTACATACCTCCTAGTCTACCTATTACATTTAACTATTACAATGGTCCTAACAAACTGCTCTCGAATCTATTGAAAAAATTATTTATTTTATTTTATTTACTATTTAATTTCCTATTGTTTATTTGTTTTATTCCTAGTTTGTTTTTCCAATATATTTTTCAAAAGTGTGTTAAGACTTGAATGAACACTCGTTCTTCCGATCAAGAACCACTTAGTCCTTATTTCGATCCCGGATGTTATATTCATCTATCCCGAAAGAAGAACCGAAGGAAACAACCGTTTGTTCCTTTGGCTAACTGAACTCCTAGATTAAAAAACCCACCATTTGATAATCTATAAGATGCCTTTGTCGTCTACAACCCATTTAATGATCTACCTTCCCCAATGGTCGATGATCAATCTATGTGGGCTAACAACCGCGTTGTAGCACCCACTCCTGGGGCAGCTATCGTTCTGGTTGAACTTGAAGATAATTTTACCGTGAAAGGTCATCGCCTTTCAACGATCAAAGACCGCCAATTTGATGACCGTGCGCAGGCCGATCCGCATAATCACATTGCCGAATTTGAAGAAATGTGTGGCATGTTTCGAAATGGAGTCAACGTCGATGTGGACTCTATTAAGCTCAAGCTCTTTCCATCATCTCTATCCAGAGATGCAAGAATATGGTATAACGAGTTGACGTATGGTACCATCGCCACATGGGAACAAATGAGAACCGCATTTGTTAGCTGTTTCTTTCCACTGGCTATGTAAAGACTCACGGGAGAAATCCATGGTTTAAACCAAAATTTTAATGAATCGCTCGTTGATGCATGAAACCGAATGAAAAACCTACTTCGTAGTTGTCATGGACATGGTTTAGGAAAACGAACCATATCCAAATCTTTTACCATGGTCTCAATGAACCGACGCAAGCAATCCTTGACACCGGAGGAATCTTTCTCTATAAGACCCCTAACAAACCATACCAATTGCTCGAGGAACGAGTTCTTTGAAACTGATTGGTCTAAAGATTCCAACTCCAAACCTTTCAAGAAAATCATTGCTTTCGCGAAAAGTAGCAAAAATTCTAAACTCATGATAAAAATGGAAGCTCTTACATCTAAACTCGACTGGCAATACAAAAATATCAAAGATATGAAAGAAATACGCGACGGATGGAAAATTTGTGGAGGTACCCACCCATCTTCGGAATGTGATGACAACCCGATGGGAGGACCTAAACAAGAAGAAACTACGTCCAAGGAGGAAACCATGGAGGTGGTTATCGAGGTAAATACTACAATAGAAATACCAGTACTTGGCGTGAGTATCCGAAAAAATGAAAATGGTACCTCACACCCTCCTACGAATGATGATTTTATTCAATCAAATGAAAAGAAACCTGAAGAATCAAGTTTAGGGAAAACTTTGCCAAAAATTCATCGCCTCTCAAAAAGCTACAAAAACGTTTATCAAAAACCAATTATTTATCTCAAAACAAATGTGGAAAGAGGACAAAGGAATCACACCGCCTCTATCCACGATCTTGAAACCAAGTTCGATCAACTTTTCGATCAATTGGCCGACCGACCAAGTGGTTCGCTTCCAAGCAACACTAAAACAAACCCAAAACCATGCGGATCTATGGATAGACCATACCGCCCACCCGTCGCCCATAATGAGCATGTGAATTCCGTATTCGCGAAGTTTTATTATCTAAACTATTCAATTTATCGAGCGAGAAGTCTACGAACGCGACATTTTAGCCGTGAAGTATTTTATTTCCATAATTATTATATTAGACTTAATTTCGTATTTTTTTGAAAATGAGCCAATAACAAATCTTTTGAAAAGTAAAAGTGTATTTTAAATAGCGGGATCGAGATTTTAGTAAAATAGAATGCGTCGATAAAAATCACGGGCCGAGCCCCTTTCTTTTGTCTCGGGCCGCAACACCTACAAAAAACAAACAACACTTACATTTTTTGGATCAAATAATAACTTTAAACCCATAAGCCCATGACCCAAAACCCATATTAAATTACTAACTCTAGGTTTTTCAAACACATGATACTTATTACAAAAAAAACGACTCCTTGTTTCTTCTCCTCCCGGATCCGACGAACACCCATCCAAAACCACCATCTCCATCAAATTTTCACCTCAAAATTTCATGCATTACATCCCCAAACACAAAAACATTAATCTTAAACATAAATCCATCACCAAAATCAACCATGTTCTTGATTTTAAAAAAATACTAAATTTTTCATCTTTTTTATTTAAGGCTTAAATTCCAAAGTTAAATGGCGAGGTTTATCAAGGAGTGTCTAATTAAGGTTTTAGAAGAGTTTGGTTGCACAAAATCAAGTTTTGGATTTATTTTTGGTCTTTCTTGCTTGCATCCTAAATCAACAACCCCATATAGGGTTTGTGTTTTTGGTTTTGATTATCATAACACTCATTGTAAGGAACGTCTCCTTGATCTTTTATTGTTATTTTCATTGTTGATTTGCATGCATGCTTATTTTCTACTTCAAGAATCCATAGATGATGAATCATGTTAATATTATGAGCTTTGATTAGGTTAGGACTATAAGTGAATGGAGATAGGTTAGATAGTTGAGGTTGTGTTGATTGATTATGGTGAAAATATTGTTTAGATGCGTTTTTGGTGGCCATTTTGGGACAACAGGTTTAAAGCTTATTTCAGCAAACTTAAAATTTTCCAAACTAAGTTTTTAAGGTCTTGGTTGAAAGGTGTTGTCATAAGGATCACTTTGATATAAAATATGGGTTATAACTTAAAAACAGGAAAGTTATGTCCGATTTATGATTTGTTTTTCATGTGGTAAAATTATGCACTTTTAAGGTACTTGTTGTCCAGATTTTTGGTTTTACGTTTTGGCTAAGTTAAAGTGTCGTGAACTAAGATTTTAAAATTTTTAGTCGTGGGTTTGTCCTTGTGATCGTTTGATATAAAATTCGCTTTCTAACTCCTAAAAATGTATTAGTTTTGGTCGATTTATTATAAAGTTTCATAAGATAAAATTCTGCACATGACATTTTTGTGATGAATATTGGGTCACTTTGCAAGTACTATAACTTGGTCATATCAAAACATTTTATGAAATTGCAGGGCATATATACTAAGTACTTCGAGTCTACTTTCAAACGCAAATGGTTGTGAGTTCTAAAAGTAATTATAAGTTAGTCAAAATGATTTTACAAGTTGAGTTGTCAAACTGTCCAAAAATTCAATTGTAGTAAAACGGAAAGCTGAGTGGTCTAAACTTAATATTTTTCAACAAAATTCAAATTGTAGCTTATTAATAATGTGTGCAAGTTCCCTGATTTTTTTTGTGAATTTAGGAGTTGTCTAAGTGGGTCAAAACAGTTGATGTAAACAGTAGGTTTTCTGCAGGTCCAAATTCAGGTACCTTTTATCAAATAGAAATTGTAAAAATGGGTTTTACTTGTCTTAAGCTTTCGGGAAAATTTTTAGGATTAAAGAACTCATGGAGGGACATGTATTTTAATTTGGTAAAATATAGAGGTCGTTTGGTATTTTATTTAGGAAGCCTCGTGAGTGCTGGCAAAATAGTAAGTTGTCAGAAAATGGTAAAATAAGTTCAAACTTAAAATTTTATGATGGATTCTTGAAGTATGCATATATATTACGTATTCAAGTATGTTTTATGTCGATTTCTAATAATATAAATATTTTCCAGGTTTTTAATACATTCATAAAGTACTCGTTACCATTATAGGTCGTAGCTTGCGGTAAAGCGTTCGTTGTTACGATCCTTTTTTTCAAAACTTGTCTACTGATCGATACTACTACACTTACTAAGGTGAGTTCATAGCTACCTTTTACTACATGTGCTTTGTTTCAAAACGCGGGGTGAGATTACATGTTGGAACACAACCATTTAAGACTGTATGCTTTCTAGAATATTACCTAATTATTATTGCTTTTAGTACCAATAGCCGTAAAGTCCCCTCATTATCATGAACCGTTAATTATTTATATTTTGCAAGCACGAATGTTGTGGATAGATCCATCGAGATTGACAATCTTCGTCTTGTATTACCTTGAACAATTAACATTTGATTTAATACTTGGGTATTTAGGCTGAATACTCACTAAGGGCATACTTAACCGTTAATGTTTTAGTGTCATGAGCTAAATAGCAATAATAAATGTTACTAAGTATCGATAATGTACATAGTCATCCCTCGGTACTTGTTTTACTGATAAATGTTTGTGTTCCACACTTATATTACTAGACCTATGAATTTCACTCAACTTTTTGTTGATGTTTTACATGTTTTAATCTTAGGTAATAATGCTTAGTTTTGCTTGGATGAGAGCCCGCAGGATGTTTAGCAGCTTCGACGATTCTGTGTTATGGTTAATCATCTTATTTTGGTAAAAGCTGTTAGAAAATCATCTAGTCTTTTTGGTAACCATATGTTACAAAATCATGTAGTATTAGTACATTTTTAACTTGTCGAAAACTTTGGGACCTTTGTATAAAACTCTTAGAGAGAATTATATAAATCGTCCTTGTGGTTTATCGAATTCTAAAATCTTGGTCCCTAAGTTTTTTTCCCATCAAGATTAGTCCTCGTGGTTTCTTGTTCATACATATTCAGTACACCTATCTATATTTTTAATTAATTACACAAAAATATGAGGGGTATTTTGGTCTTTTTCAAAAAAATATCTTTTGAAAAAGAAAATCGAGAATTTTTTTTGAGAACTTGTTTTTTTTTATTTCGAAAAATAATTTATTAAAAAAAATTCGATAATATTTTTTCCGAAAATCTTTTTTTAAGAGAACTTTTTTTTGTTTAGTTTTAAATTTTTGGAAAATTTTTTTTTGGAGAAACTTCTTTTTATTGAATTCGAAAAATAAAGTTTGTTTTTTTCGGAAAATAATTTTTTTATAATTTTTTTCAGTAATATTTTTTCGAAAATCTTTTTTCTTTTGAAGAAAACTTTTTTTTCTTATTTTAAATTTTTTGGAGGAAACTTTTTTTACAAAAATTATTTTTTGAAAAAAAAATTCGAGAATTTATTTTGAAATTTTGAAATTTTTTTACGCAATGTTTTTTTGTTTATTGAAGAAAACTTATTATTTTGTTTAATTTTAAATTTTTGGAAAAAGAAATTTGAAGAAATTTTTTTTCATAAAATTCGAAAAATAAAGTTTGATTTTTTTTGAGAAATTTTAAATTTTTGAGTCCTTATGAAGTTTTTTAAAACATATTAGTGAAAAAAAATTTCAAAATAAAATATTTTTCGAAATAAAAAAAATAAATTCTCAAAAAAAGAATTCGAAAAAAGTTTTTTTAATTTATTTTTTTGAAAAAGACCAAAATACCCCTCATATTTGTGTGTAGTTAATTAAAAATATAGATGTGTGATGAGACTGCTTTTATACATAGTCTCATCGTTCAAATCGGGCTTAAAATGCATTAAATATCATTAAAACTGCCAAATATATGCTCGTGTTTGTTGCTTGTGTATTTTAGGTACGGATATTGAGGAAATGACAAAAAGATCACAAGAATCATTCAAAAACGAACACGGGAAACGAAGCCGCACAATGAACCGGACCCGAATCTTGATTTTCCAAATTGGTCCTTGAAGAATTAAAGAAATACAAGTTTGGTCCCTCATCTTTGAAGACTTGTCACAAATGACCCTCCAATAGTCATTTGTATAAGAAAAATCCTTAAAGTATGAAGAAATGTCAAGAATAGCCCTTGGAATTGAAGAAATTGCATTTAAAGTCCTTGTTATAACGTTTTTGCAAAGATGTGCCAAAATTGACAAGTGCTGAAACTTATTTACAAAGGAAAATAGAGTTGGCTGTTTAAAACAAAATGAACAAAGGAAAGGACATTGGGGACTACTCCTGTCAAACACTCAAACATACCACAGCCAATCACCTTGCCACATCAACCCCACCCACCAATCACACCCCACCACCTCACCACTCCACCTCCACGTCTGAAACCCACTCACCAGGTTTATTAATAAACCTGGTCAAACAGTCAACCCTTAATCTCCCACCAAAACACCAAATTTAAATATTAAACCCTCAAAACGGATCTAATCCACCCTTAATCCTCCCAAGAACCCTAGAACGCCCCACGATCGAATCAAGCCAAAACAAAGGGGTTTTCTACAAATCACTCCAGATCATTAATTTAACTTAACCTCAACCCAAACCCACTCTCAGATTCCCTCCCAACACACCCATGTGTTGGGTAGGGCCCTCCCCTGCAACGTCCCTTTCATCCTAAACCCAACAAAGGGACAAGATAAATGTCCATGATGGTTTTACTTGTCCTCCACACCAAATGAACGTCCCAAGATGATCTTTTACAGCTAGCCATCACTCTCATCACGTGAAGACCTCAAGACCAAATTCAAACTCGTTTTGACCAAGGGCAGCTTAGGAAATTCATGTAATAGGGTTTTATTTTCTAGATAGTTCTTTAGACTAGTATATATATGATGGTGCATGTACCACATATCTTTGTTCCATTTTCTAGCAACTCTTTTTGTAATTCCTTTTTATCAATATAAAGTTGGTGTTTTTTTGTTAAAATATAATTCCTTCTATTATTTTTAAAAGTTGGTGATAAGGTTGCTTAGAATCTGAGTTCCATTTATAATTTGTTAACAATTTGAAGTTTCAGTTTTGAAAAAGGTTTCAAAAGGTTCTTTTAGGTTTTCATAAATCTAAGATTCCATGAAGTGAAAGTGGATTGGAAATCTTGAGTTTCTGAATTTGTTACTTGTTTTAAAACAATGTGTTCATTGGTTTAAAGGTTTGTGGTGTAAAGGTTTCCAAAAAGATTTTTGAGAAAAATCAGAAAGTTGGATATTGTGTGTTATTTTTCTTAGCAGGAAGAACTTGGAGCTGTTGATTGTTATCCAAGGATCTGCTCAGGCCCCAGCCTGATAGGAGATGGCAAAGCAGCCATTGAGGGGCCTGGATGTAGGTCCCTCTAGGTAAAATGTTCTTGAACCCCTTGTTTTTAAGTGATCTATGTGATTTATATGAAATTTGTATAAATCTGTTTGTGAGTTTGTGTTATCTGTTTATTTGGGTCTTATGTTGAGTATTATGCATGATAGAGTTGATTAGGATCAATTTGGTTTGAATTTGTTTGAATTTGGCTTGAAAAAAGTAGTTACTGAAATTTAAAGGGGTGTTTGGATCTGATATTTCATTGAGTTTGGTGAAAGAATTTTGGGTTATAAGCTGGTTTAATACACTCATTTGGGCATTGTTAGGTGATATAAGTGTTTAGTTTTCAGTTTGGAAGAGTTTTAAACAAGCTTGCATGTTCAAAATTGGGTAAACATAGCACATAAACAGTCAATCAAGTTTCTACCAGTTTTTGTGTGAATTTGTCCATGAGATCTGGGTAGCTGTTAGAGATTAGGTTCATTGAGGATTGTGAGTAGTTGTTATTTGATTTGGTACACTTGTATGCAAGTATTTGGCCATTGAAATCCGTTATTGTGCATGTAAACAATAGTTACTGTTCATCAGAAACCATATAGCTTCAACAGTCACTTTGTATGCCAATTTGTGTGTGATTTTGTGAAAGACTTGTGTGATTTTTGTGTTTACTTAGACTCCCCACAACCCAACTGGTGTGGGGGTGCCTTGTTGTCCAAAGAAAACCAAGCAATCAAGCTTTCCTAAGCTAATAGGTCAACTGACCTGAATTGTACACTAACAGTGGGAACATAGTTCCCCCTGCTTGCACAATTTTTACCACTGTTATACAAGCAGACAAAAACAAGCACATGTCCCTTTCAGAAAACTGATTTTTTGTCTTTTGTGGGTAAATTTAGGAGTTAGGACTTCAAACTAGTTTCTATATTTTTCTAATTTTATTTTTGATTTTCCTGTTTAATTAGATTTTTTATTACTGTTCATTTAGTATTTTTTAGGTTAAATAGCTATTTTAAATACTTTCAATATTTCTATTTTTGGCATTTAGTGCCAAAAATCTTTATTTTCAGTTTAAACATTTTCATAGATTAAGAAAAACATTTTAAGGTTTTTAGTCCAAAAAGTTTTTACTGTTCACTTTTTATTTAATTTTTAGAATTAATTTAGTTTAATTAGGGTTTAATATTAAACTGTTTTTGTCTTTTAGTGGGAAATTTTATATTTTTCAAACTTTTTCATTTTTCTACTGTTCATTAGGGTAATTTAGGATTTTTAAAATTGTCAAATCATTTTTGGCATTATTTTATTACTTTTTATAATTATTTTAGTTTAAAAATAGTTTTTAGTGATTTAAAAATAGAAAAATAGTTTTTAAAAATTTAGGAAAAATACTTTTTAGTCTTTAGATAATATAAGTAAGTTATTTGTTCAATAAAATAATATTTTGGACATTTTGATTAATTATATTTAATTTTAGGGCTTTAATTAGCATTTAAAATTGAATATTTAATTAATAAAAGGGTTTAAAATATTTTTATTGGATTTTTATTCTTATTTATATTATTTTAGACTTAGTTTTAACTTTTAATTAATTCTTAGGTTCAAAAGTTTTAATTTTGTAGTTTTTACGGTTTTACGTGAAAGATCTTTTCGTCTTAGCTCGATCCGTCTTCGTAACCGTCATTCTCTTCTCACCCCATTTCTATTTTCTTTCTCTCAATATAATCACAAATCATTAATCAATTCATTACACAACACACTAGCCTCCTCGAGAACGAACTCACTTTTACTTTTGGGTCATAACTTGTGGTTTTCCTAAACTACTTGTTAATACTTACCCTAATTGCCTTGTTTTCCTAAACAAGTGTGATTTTACAACTATTATTTTTGGCGCCGCTGCCAGGGAGGCGTGTTGTGTTTTTGATTTGAACAATTGTTGTTTATATATAGCCATAATAAGTATTTGTATTAGTAGCACTCTACTAATACGTATTATCGGTTTTTCGTTTTTTTTGTGAATACTATTACTATATTGTATACGTAGAACAATAAATTCACAAGTACTCCAAATACGTGAGAAATCACAACCTTGACTTGGGAGGTCATTACCCAATCATTGTATTCGAATCTCAAACCAAAGAAAAAAGGCAAAAATAGATAAATACTTTCGTGAAGCTCGATTTTGAAAAATACAAACTATAAGGTGGGTATAAGGCGGTTGTATTTCACGACCTAAAGGAAAAAGGCTCTTAAGTGCTTCACGCCGCCTTGTTTCCTCCGCTTGCTTGTGAGTATTTGAGATTGAGAGCTAATCGAGGGTTTTGCCGCCCAAAGTATTATTACATATCATATATATTTTCTTGGTTTCATTTGATTAAACCCTCTTGAACGTTTTGGTGTTCCACCAACGTTCTAAAGTCATCGAAGGCGTTCACTTCACGTGATCGTTTTCATTCCTTGAGGCTTCTTTAATCAAGAGATTTGATTAAGGAGGAGATTTGTAGATTTGTGTCTACTTAATACATTCACCAAATTCCAAAAAGGTTAATACAATCAAAAACCACAAAAAAATTGAAAAATACAAAACACCAAAAAAAATCTTCTTTGCTCGTCCCCTCGTTGTACGTGACGTTTATGCTAACTCGTAATCAAGCAACACGTGCACGTAAACGAAAGAACAAAACTCCCACTCCCAATCTTTCTAGTGAGGAGTCTCCTATTGACGAACCCATTTTAAGAGAAGCACCAACCATGGCGAATCGAACTATGATGAAGTTACTTCAAGCACCCACCGAGGGTTATGGAGAAGCTATTGTGATTCCCGCTATCCTTGCGGAGAATTTTGAGGTTAAAACGGGTTTGTTGTCGATGATCCAAAACAACAAATTCCGTGGTGATGAGAAGGACAATCCCCACAATCATATCCGCCAATTCAATCGTCTTACCGCCACTTGCAAATTTAAGGATGTCTCGAATGACTCGATTAAGATGATGCTTTTTCCGTATTCCTTAGCGGGGCCCGCTAAAATTTGGCTAGAGAAAGAGCCACCCAATTCTATATTGACGTGGAAGGATCTCGTTTCAAAATTTGTGAACCAATTTTTTCCGCCCTCTAAGACTACGCACTTGAAAAACGAGATTTCTAAATTTTCACAAGAATGTAATGAAAGTTTTTCAACGGCTTGGAATAGGTTTAAGGAAATGTTACATGAATGTCCTCATCACGGTTTTTCCGACTTGCACCAAATCGACACGTTTTACAATGGACTTAATGATCATGAAAGAGATTATTTAAATGCCGCCGCGGGTGGGAATTTTTTGTGTAAAACGGTTGAGGAAGCTTTGGTGATAATTGAAAATAGATCTAAGGTTTATAGCCCTCGTAACACACCGAGTGTTAACAAAATGGGCTCATCATCGTCTCGTAGCATTAATGCCTTACAAGATGAAGCTAATGAGGAGAATCGGTTTTTCGATAGGTTTTCAACTCTTATGTCCCATTGGAAAGCTCAAGAAGCTTCAAATCCCGCTTCAGTTAAAGCGGTTTCTAAGAGTTGTTTGTCGTGTGGTGGAGCTCATGATCTTTCCGAGTGCATTACCGCTGATGGTAACACTTCGAGTGCTTATGTAGCCACGGGAACTTATAACCAAAACGGTCAAGGTTACCGCCAAAATCAAGCTCCACCAAATCAAAATGCTAATAATTATCGAAACAACAACCAAGGTGGTAATTATCAAAGCAATCAACGTAATTACAACAAGGGTAATTATCAAAGTGGAAATGGGCAAATTTCAAACCAAAACCAAAACCTTGATTTTCAAACTACCACTCAAGGTTTTCAAAATGATCACACCAAAAATCTTCAAGGAGAATTTTTGAATTATGCTAAGGCAAATGATGCTAAGTTTGATAATATGCAACGTGAAATGGTTAGCTTAAGATCCGAGTTGAAAAACGAGCTTAAAAACGAACTTGCTAATGAACTTAAAACTCATGCAAATAAAATGGAAGGAAATGTTCAACGACTCCAACAAAATCAACAAAAAATGGAGCAAGGTCAACATGAGATTAAGCAAGAGTTGTTAAAAGCGGATGCTAGGCAATCTAAGTTTGAAGACCGTATGGGAAAAATGTTTGAAGCTATCATGTGTAAACCCTCTTCTTCGGGTGGTCTTCCTAGTGATACCATCGTGAACCCGAAAGGAGAATTGAAGGTTATTACTACTCGTAGTGGAAAACTTTCAAAGAACCCACTTCTCGTCCAAGTACTTCTATGGAGAAGGAAAAAGAGAAAGAACCCGAGGTGGTGGTAGAAAATGAGCAAATTCCAAGCCCACGAAGTACCGCTCAAACCACACCTACGGTTGAACCCATACCAATCATGGAACCCGAGATTCCAAGGCCGATGCCTATGCCTATGCCCCAACCTACACCACCCTTACCTTACCCTTCAAGACGAGACAAGGAAAAGGCACAAGAACGAAATAATTATCAATTTGAACTTTTTATGAAAATGTTTCGTGACTTGCATTTTAATATAAGTTTTGCCGACGCCTTGGTCATGATGCCTCGATTTGCCGCGAACTTCAAAAGTATGTTGAATAACAAAGAGAAATTTCAAAAATCATCTAGTTGTTCATCGGTTTTTCTTAGCCGCATACCTCAAAAAGTCGGTGATCCTGGCAAGTTTTTAATCCCATGTGCTATACAAGATATGGAAGAATGCTATGCCTTGGCCGATCTTGGTGCTAGTATTAATTTGATGCCTCTTGAGATTTTTAAGTCGCTCAATCTTCCCAATCTCACTCCTTCAAGAATTTCAATCGAGATGGCCGATCATTCTACGATTCTAGCTTGTGGAGTAGCCGAGGACGTCTTCGTGAAAGTTGGAAAGTTCTACTATCCCGTAGACTTTATTGTTGTTGACATTCCTATCGATCCTAAAGTTCCTCTAATTTTAGGTCGATCATTTTTGGATACCTCGAGAGCACTTATCGATGTGCATGCTAGGAAAATCACTCTTCGTTTCAGTGAGGAAGAACTCGTCATTAATGCAACTCAAAACTCCACACTTTCTCATGTGTATTCTATCACGTCTTTGAACAATGTTAGTCCCATCAAAAACATTTGTAAAAGGATTTCAAAAAGAGTTTTAGGAGTTGTTGAGAAAAATGAAGTTTCGTCCCCTCCGCCGGTGGAGGTTAAGAGTGTTAAGCCTACGATTCCAATCACGAATGATTCTTCGGATGATGAATGTGTTGATCCCGATGGGGAAGTTTTCTTTGTTGACAAACGTTTTGAGAACTTACCACAACCTTTACCAAAACGGTTTTTAAATGTGAGAATTTTTAGTGTGACTAACATTGCTTTTGAAACACCAAATATTTTTGACATAATTAAGTCGGGTTTTCATAAGGAGAGTTTAAAAGATGAAAAAGGGAAAGATTTTGAATTGAATTTAAAATATTTTTCTACAACTCTAACTCCGTCATCACCACGTGTTTTGAGTACTACAAGCTCGTCTTCTCCTTTTGACGATTCTTTGTGTGGACCTAGTGTGGGGGAAGCCCCTTATGTTCCCTTCCCTTTCTCCACCGAGGACGAGATATTTGATCCCGGAATTGCTTATAAAGGGAAATCTCGGTCTTCCACCGATGCAATAAATGGAAAATCTTTCTATTTGATTGGTGCGAGTCTACCTCGAGTAGCTCAATGTTCTTATGACTTGCCCATTGTCCCACCCTTCTATTTCTTCTCATCTATTTTCTTTAAACCCTTTGGGTTTTTGTTAACACACGATGAAGTGGTGTTGATTTGTTTTTCCAATGAAAACGAAAACGCCATCTTCGATCCCCGTATTTTGCACCATCAAAGGACTTAGTCCTTTATACCGGTTGTTTTTGGGCCTTGTTTATCATGTAAGCCCCACTAAAAATTGACCACACCATGATTATCCCTAAATGATCACATTTATGGGGGATTCGAGTCGAGCTTTTGACTCGGTTATCAAAAACAAGGTGCCTCGTGGGGGAAACCCATGCTTATCCATGTACATATTATTGCTTTCTAATTAGTTTAATGTGAGGGGATTTGTGCCCTTCCAACCTTTGTTCCGTGGTTGTTTGTGCATTGTGGTTTTTAGATCATGATCTTCACGATTGGAGCCTCTCGTGTTCGTTTTATGGGAGCACTCGATCGTTTGCTTTGAAGACTTTCTCAATATCCAAATGATATATCCTTTTGATGTTCTAACCTTAAACGGCTATTAACTTATTGGTAACACCCTTTCCATGCTAGATTAGGCATTCGACTACGTCTCTAGTATGGGGGTATTTGCACCCCTAGACTCGAAACATTGAGGACAATGTTTAACTTTAGTATGGGGGGTGAATAGATACTTGCCTTGCCAAACCTTCACGCTTTCCAAAGTTTATCTTTTTGTTTATCGTTTTGTTGCAAAATAAGGCTAAAAATGGCCAAATTTTAAAAATTTTCTCATGTTTTATAAGTGTTTGAAGACACGAATGTAGATTTTCCGATGGGGAGAATGAGAGTAATTTTTGACTCGACCGTGCGTGTTGAGCACTTAGCTTTGATTCCTTAACTACACATTAGGCTAAGTCTCTTAAATGAGGACGAGAAATGATAGAGTTAATTATAAGTTACTATGCTAAACGTAGAGTACTCGTATTCTTTCAAAAACTCATGTGTTCTCGTTGTTTGCTTATTCTCCCTTCTCATGTAAATATTTTTTGCTTAATAAATATTGACTTAGCGGTTTAGTTAGGATTGTTGGGTTTCTAGTCTTTTCTAGTAGCTTTCGTGTAATTAAATTGGGAAGACATTAAGGTATCGCCAGCGTCACGGTTTTGAAGTATTGGCACCCCAATAATCAAAAGCTTCACCCAATAATAAGATTTCAAGTGCTCACCTAAATCTAGCAAACAATTTGAAGCTCACAAGGCCGAAAAATCTATGCAAAATTGAAAGTGAATCAAGCCTTAATCTTCGAAGCTTTAAAGATCCAAAATTCGCTTTAGCGTGAGGATATACGTCTTTGGCTAATAAAACCACCGATGAGGCGGATAATAAAAGGCAAGGCAAGACCGAAGTCATAATAAAAGCTTCATGGCGAAGTTGAATAAAAGATGGAGGTAAACCAAAGATAATAAGACCCTTCCGTTAGGGGGCGTATAAAAGTCTTGGTAATAAGTCTCATGTTCAAAACCGTTATAAAACCGTGTTTATCGATCCTTCTTGTTGACTTAATTTTTTAACATCGTTGTCTATTAGGAGGGGTTATTGATTTGATGGTCTTAGTTACACCGTTAGGACTCTATTTTTAAACCTAAATCTCTATTATCTCATAAGTCAAACAATGTATCCTCATGAAACATTCAAGACAAAATAAAATATAAGAGATACAACTTAGGAATAATAGGAGGATAAGTACGTGATTAGGGCATATGAGTAGTGTTAGCATTACTAACTTATAATGACAATGATCTCGTTGCACGCTTGGCATGGAATTAGGGTGAAAATCGAGGACGATGAAATTATTTCTAACGAAGCATTCACGTGTTCTTATTCTATGAACCTAAACGCCCCATTTTGCGATGAAAATCATACATTATGTCTAAAACACAAGTAGTAGTAATAGTAGTAGTGTAGCTAGTTTATCATTTCAATAAAGTGAATAAAAATGAATTTTGGAGGTGCTACGATACTTTATTCTAGCATTGCGTGAGGGCACGGCAATGGTTTAGTATGGGGGAATGATGACACTGCTTTTATACATAGTCTCATCGTTCAAATCGGGCTTAAAATGCATTAAATATCATTAAAACTGCCAAATATATGCTCGTGTTTGTTGCTTGTGTATTTTAGGTACGGATATTGAGGAAATGACAAAAAGATCACAAGAATCATTCAAAAACGAACACGGGAAACGAAGCCGCACAATGAACCGGACCCCAATCATGATTTTCCAAATTGGTCCTTGAAGAATTGAAGAAATACAAGTTTGGTCCCTCATCTTTGAAGACTTGTCACAAATGACCCTCCAATAGTTATTTGTACAAGAAAAATCCTTAAAGTTTGAAGAAATGTCAAGAATAGCCCTTGGAATTGAAGAAATTGCATTTAAAGTCCTTGTTATAACTTTTTTGCAAAGATGTGCCAAAATTGAAAAGTGCTAAAACTTATTTACAAAGGAAAATAGAGAGTTGGCTGTTTAAAACAAAGTGAACAAAGGAAAGGACATTGGGGACTACTCCTGTCAAACACTCAAACATACCACAGACAATCACCTTGCCACATCAACCCCACCCACCAATCACACCCCACTACCTCACCACTCCACCTCCACGTCTGAAACCCACTCACCAGGTTTATTAATAAACCTGGTCAAACAGTCAACCCTTAATCTCCCACCAAAACACCAAATTTAAATATTAAACCCCCAAAACGGATCTAATCCACCCTTAATCCTCCTAAGAACCCTAAAACACCCCAGGATCGAATCAAGCCAAAACAAAGGGGTTTTCTATAAATCACTCCAGATCATTAATTTAACTTAACCTCAACCCAAACCCACTCTCAGATTCCCTCCCAACATACCCATGTGTTGGGTAGGGCCCTCCCCTGCAACGTCCCTTTCATCCCAAACCCAACAAAGGGACAAGATAAACGTCCATGATGGTTTTACTTGTCCTCCACTCCAAATGAACGTCCCAAGATGATCTTTTACAGCTAGCCATCACTCTCATCACGTGAAGACCTCAAGACCAAATTCAAACTCGTTTTGACCAAGGGCAGCTTAGGAATCTCATGTAATAGGGTTTTATTTTCTAGATAGTTCTTTAGACTAGTATATATATGATGGTGCATGTACCACATATCTTTGTTCCATTTTCTAGCAACTCTTTTTGTAATTCCTTTTTATCAATATAAAGTTGGTGTTTTTTTGTTAAAATATAATTCCTTTTATTATTTTTAGAAGTTGGTGATAAGGTTGCTTAGAATCTGAGTTCCATTTATAATTTGTTAACAATTTGAAGTTTCAGTTTTGAAAAAGGTTTCAAAAGGTTCTTTTAGGTTTTCATAAATCTAAGATTCCATGAAGTGAAAGTGGATTGGAAATCTTGAGTTTCTGAATTTGTTACTTGTTTTAAAACAATGTGTTCATGGTTTAAAGGTTTGTGGTGTAAAGGTTTCCAAAAAGATTTTTGAGAAAAATCAGAAAGTTGGATATTGTGTGTTATTTTTCTTAGTAGGAAGAACTTGGAGCTGTTGATTGTTATCCAAGGATCTGCTCAGGCCCCAGCCTGATAGGAGATGGCAAAGCAGCCATTGAGGGGCCTGGATGTAGGTCCCTCTAGGTAAAATGTTCTTGAACCCCTTGTTTTTAAGTGATCTATGTGATTTATATGAAATTTGTATAAATCTGTTTGTGAGTTTGTGTTATCTGTTTATTTGGGTCTTATGTTGAGTATTATGCATGATAGAGTTGATTAGGATCAATTTGGTTTGAATTTGTTTGAATTTGGTTTGAAAAAAGTAGTTACTGAAATTTAAAGGGGTGTTTGGATCTGATATTTCATTGAGTTTGGTGAAAGAATTTTGGGTTATAAGCTGGTTTAATACACTCATTTGGGCATTATTAGGTGATATAAGTGTTTAGTTTTCAGTTTGGAAGAGTTTTAAACAAGTTTGCATGTTCAAAATTGGGTAAACATAGCACATAAACAGTCAATCAAGTTTCTGCCAGTTTTTGTGTGAATTTGTCCATGAGATCTGGGTAGCTGTTAGAGATCAGGTTCATTGAGGATTGTGAGTAGTTGTTATTTGATTTGGTACACTTGTATGCAAGTATTTGGCCATTGAAATCTGTTATTGTGCATGTAAACAATAGTTACTGTTCATCAGAAACCATATAGCTTAAACAGTCACTTTGTATGCCAATTTGTGTGTGATTTTGTGAAAGACTTTTGTGATTTTTGTGTTTACTTAGACACCCCACAACCCAACTGGTGTGGGGGTGCCTTGTTGTCCAAAGAAAACCAAGCAATCAAGCTTTCCTAAGCTAATAGGTCAACTGACCTGAATTTTACACTAACAGTGGGAACATAGTTCCCCCTGCTTGCACAATTTTAACCACTGCTATACAAGCAGACAAAAACAAGTCACATGTCCCTTTCAGAAAACTGATTTTTTGTCTTTTGTGGGTAAATTTAGGAGTTAGGACTTCAAACTAGTTTCTATATTTTTCTAATTTTATTTTTGATTTTCCTTTTTAATTAGATTTTTTATTACTGTTCATTTAGTATTTTTTAGGTTAAATAGCTATTTTAAATACTTTCAATATTTCTGTTTTTGGCATTTAGTGCCAAAAATCTTTATTTTTCAGTTTAAACATTTTTCATAGATTAAGAAAAACATTTTAAGGTTTTTAGGCCAAAAAGTTTTTACTGTTCACTTTTTATTTAATTTTTGGAATTAATTTAGTTTAATTAGTGTTTAATATTAAACTGTTTTTGTCTTTTAGTGGGAAATTTTATATTTTTCAAACTTTTTCATTTTTCTACTTTTCATTAGGGTAATTTAGGATTTTTAAAATTGTCAAATCATTTTTGGCATTATTTTATTACTTTTTATAATTATTTTAGTTTAAAAATAGTTTTTAGTGATTTAAAAATAGAAAAATAGTTTTTAAAAATTTAGGAAAAATACTTTTTAGTCTTTAGATAATATAAGTCAGTTATTTTTTCAATAAAATAATATTTTGGACATTTTGATTAATTATATTTAATTTTAGGGCTTTAATTAGCATTTAAAATTAAATATTTAATTAATAAAAGGGTTTAAAATATTTTTATTGGATTTTTATTCTTATTTATATTATTTTAGACTTAGTTTTAACTTTTAATTAATTCTTAGGTTCAAAAGTTTTAATTTTGTAGTTTTTACGGTTTTACGTGAACGATCTTTTCGTCTTAGCTCGACCAGTCTTCGTAATCGTCATTCTCTTCTCACCCCATTTCTATTTTCTTTCTCTCAATATAATCACAAATCATTAATCAGTTCATTACACAACACACTAGCCTCCTTGAGAACGAACTCACTTTTACTTTTGGGTCATAACTTGTGGTTTTCCTAAACTACTTGTTAATACTTACCCTAATTGCCTTGTTTTCCTAAACAAGTGTGATTTTACAACTATCAATGTGTGTACTGAATATGTATGAAAAAGAAACCACGAGGACTAATCTTGATGGAAAAAAAACTTAGGCGGCAATATTGTAGGATTCGATAAACCACAGGGACGATTTATGTAATTCTCTCAAACTCTTATGTGTATGATGTAATATAAATGTTTTATTACGTCATTTTTGTGTCAATTATATATCATTATTTCATGTACCATGACATGGTACCCCATGCTACCTTTTTGTTCCTTGTTTGATTTCGGGGGTGTTACATCCAGCACCTAACCCAAACACCAAGACTACCACTTTCGCCGGTGAAAGAGATGATGAAGCCGAGAAGGACGATGTCGTATCTCCTTCCAAACCAAAACCCAAACAAACGACACCACACCACTCAAGGCGTATACACCCAAAATTTCATATCCTCAACGCCTACGCAAAGAAAAGATGGAGGCTCGAAATGCCAAATTCTTAGATATGCTCAAATAGGTTAAGATCAACGTACCCCACGTTGATATCTTAACTGGCATGCCCAACTATGAGAAATTCCTTAAAGATCTTCTGAGTAACAATAGCAAAATGGAACAAATCTCTACTGTCATTCTAAGCGAAGAATGTTCCGCCATTATGCAAAACAAACTTCCACCAAAGCTCAGAGATCCGGGAAGCTCTCCTATCCCATGCCCCTTAGCCAAAAATGTTGAATGTCACCCCTTGGTCGATCTAGGCGCGAGTATTAATCTTATGTCGTACTCATTGTACGCATATCTCTCAAACACTACCTTGAAGCCCACGAGGATGAATATACGGTTAGCCAACCATACTTATCAATATCCTGTTGGGGTAGCTGAGAACATGCTCGTCTAACTTCGTAAATTCACATTCCCTGTAAAGTTCGTAATCCTTGAAATGGAGGAAGATCAAGTCCCTCTTATTTTAGGACAACCATTCTTACACACCGCCGATGCTATCATCCATGTGAAGAACAAAGAACTCAACCTTGGAGTTGGTGACGATAGAGTCACATTCTTAGTAGAAAAATCTATGCAACACTCCCATTCCAATGATGACACATGCTTTTGCGTGGATGTTATCGATGATGTCATAGAGGAAGAGTTTGATGCTTTGCCTGATGACAATGAACCATTCAAAACCACTTTAGAAAAGATCAATGATACAAATCTTGATCGAGAATTCACGAAATTCATGACCATTGATTCTAAAGATATTCTCGAACAAAAGGAAGAAGAAAACATGAAATTCAAAGCTATGCCTCCTGAAGATAAATTTCAAGTCAAGAAATCAATTCAAGAACCACCGAGAAATCTTGAGTTGAAACCTCTTCCCGACCATCTCCAGTATGCTTTTCTAGAAAAGGATTCACTCCTTCCAGTGATCATATCCTCTTTACTCGAGGAAGATGAGAAAAAACGTCTTGTTTCTATGCTTAAAAACCACAAAGAAGTGTTTGCTTGTAAAACATTTTGTATTCTAGGTATTAGCCCAAACTTTTGCAAACACAAAATCAATCTCGAAGATGATGCCAAACCAGTCATTAAAAGGCAACGTCGACTTAACCCAAACATGAAAGAAGTTTTCAAGAAAGAAATAATCAAACTTCTTGACGCCAGAGTCATCTATCCTATAGAAGACAGCCATTGGGTTAGTCCTGTCCATTGCGTTCCTAAGAAAGGAGGAATAACCGTTGTGACCAACGAAAATAACGAACTTGTTCCTATAAGAATCGTCACCGGTTGAAGTGTGTGCATTGATTTCCACAAATTGAACGATGCCACACGAAAGATCATTTTCATCTACCATTCATGGACCAAATGTTGGAAAGATTTGCGGGGAACAAATTCTTTTATTTTCTAGATGGTTTTTCTGGCTATTTCCAGAAACCTATCGAACCATTTGATCAAGAGAATGCCACATTTACGTGTCCTTTTGGAACATTTGCTTATAAGCGTATGCCTTTTGGTCTTTGCAATGCACCTTCGACTTTTCAAAGGTGTATGATCGCTATCTTTCAATACATGCTTGAAGTATCCATGGAAGTTTCATGGATGATTTCTTAGTTTTTGGAAACTTATTAAAGTCTTGCCTTTTTAATCTAGAGCATATGCTCATCCGATGCAAACAAGCTCATCTGGTACTCAATTGGGAGAAATGTCACTTCATGGTAACTAAATAAATTGTGCTTGGTCACAAAGTCTCCGGTGCAGGATTGGAGGTAGAGAAGGCTAAGATCGAAGTGATATCCAAATTCCCACTCTCACCACCCACTAACGTTAAAGCCATTAGAAGTTTTCTAGGTCATGCAGGATTCTACCGCCAATTCATAAAGGATTTTTCCAACATCGCTAGAATGATGACCAAACTTCTTGAAAAAGACACAATCCTTGAATTCAACGAAGAATGCACGAAGGCGTTCGACACTCTTAAAGGCTAGTTAACGGATGCGCCAATTATGGTTTCACCGGATTGGTTGTGACCGTTTGAACTTATGTGAGATGCAAGCAATTTCGCTGTAGGAGCCGTGTTACTTAGGACAACGTGAAGGAAAGCATTTTCGTCCTATATACTATGCAAGCAAAACTCTAAATAGTGCTTAGCTCAACTACACAATCACGGAGAAAGAACTACTTGTCGTAGTCTTTGCTTTCGAAAAATTCCGATCCTATCTTGTGTTGTCGAAAACCATTGTATTCACCAATCACTCCGCATTGAAATACTTATTTTGTAAGCAAGATACTAAACCTCATCTTATTATATGGATCTTGCTACTCCAAGAATTTGACATTGAGATCAAAAATAAGAAGGGAGTAGAAAATATCGCAGACGATCATTTATCGCGACTAGAAAATCCAAATCTATAAGAGTTAAGGGATGAAGATATCGATGATAATTTTCCCGATGAAACTCCTATTAAAATCTTTACAGATGAGGAAGAATCTTTGTTGTTTGCAGACTTTGCAAATTACATCGTTGGAAGAATTCTAAGAAAAGGTTTAACCTATCATCAATGATGTAAATTCTTTTCCGATCTTAGACATTATTTCTAAGAAGACCCCTATGTTTTCAGTATGTTCCCCGATGGCATGATTAGGAGATGTGTTTATAGTTCAGAAACAAAAAGAATTCTTGATGAATGTCATCATGGCTCGACTCAGGGACATTATGATCATTCCACCACCGCTTAAAAAGTATTTGATGTTGGTTTTTATTGGCCAACAATTTTCAAGCAGGCTCATACTCTAGTCCAAAATTGTAATGCTTGCCAACGATCTGGTAGCCTCTGACGAAGAGATAAGATGACTCAAAACAGCATCTAAGTTAGCGAAATGTTGACATATGGGGATTGATTTCAAGGGACCGTTTCCCAAATCCCATAAGTTCGAATACATCTTAGTTTATATCGATCAAGGATTTATAACTTTCCTAAAACTCACTTTTATTTATAAGTGACAAAAGTTTTTAATAAAGTTTAATTTTAAGAAAATGTATTATTAAAAAGAAAATGAACATTTGAAAATAGGATATTCCTTTTGGATCCAGAATATGCCACTTGGGTATTTATTCCACCAGATGGACTTTCCTCACTAAAGGACAAAAAGAAGCGGAGTCTAGAGCCGGTGGATCATTATAGGTCTCGACGGTTCCTTATCAACAAGGAACCGCAAGCCTATTTAATGAGTCGCGCTCAGAACTAGTCGTTGGGTCTTTCTCCTATAAATAGTGGATTATTTCCAAATTTCCTTTTCACATCTTTTGCAAACAAATTATCAAGTCATATACCTTCTTTAATCACACAAATCATTGGTTATTTGCTTGATTATACTTGTTTAAGAAGTGAATCTTTCTCCTCGTATCTCATCCTCTCAAGTGAAAATAGATAAACACTTTCATCCTTGAAATGTTGTGTCAAGTTCAAGATCCACTCAAGATGCAAACTTTGTTTCATTCATGTGTTATCGTGAAGATCCAAATTGTTTTGTATATTTAGAAGTTGTGTATGTATTGTGGTTAATACTTAGGCCTCAAAGTATATAGGTGTAGATTGGTCCTAGCTAAGATTATGTCTCGACTTTTAGCTTAGAGTCGGAAATTGGTTAAGAGACGTGTAAAGTTTCTCCACCTCAAGGAGCTTTTTGATTAGTAAACTCTTGAGTAAAGAGTACTCGAGGAGTGGAGTAGGAATGAAGAGTGATCTTCGTTGCCGAACCACTATAAATCCCTTGTGTTTAGTTTGATCTTTCCTTTCCTTATCTCTTTCCATTCATTATTCATTATTGCGTATAGTTTGTGATTATTAGTTCCTATACACTATCATTTGTTCATATTGTACATAAGAAGGTTTCACATAAATCACTTGAATCTAGTTTTTGGAAAGGATTTTTTGAAAACCGATATTTAGATCATTTTAACTAGAGAAACTATTCACACCCCCCCCCACCCCCCATCCCTTATAGTTTCTACAATTGGTATCAGAGACAGGTTGCTCAAGCTTTTTAAATATATTGTTTTTTTAAATCTTGAATCGATCTATGGATTCCAATAAGTACCTAGAAGGGCAATCTATGCAAAGACCACCACTTTTTGAAACCGATAGTTTTATTTATTGGAAAAATAGATTTTAGACATATGTGAAATCAAAAGATTCAGATCTTTGGCATGTTATTAACATTGGTGACTTTTTGCATTTACAATATAATGAAGTTTTTAAAAAGAAAGAACTAGTTACTTTTGAAAATTCAGATGATGACACTAAAAAGAAACTTGCTAAAAATAATGACACTTAAACGGTTATTTATAATGCTTTGCCTAAGAAATAGTATGAAAGAATTTTTATGTGTAAAATCACCAAAGAAATTTAGGAAACTCTTTTGATAACCCACCAAGGTAATACTCAAGTCAAAGAAAGCAAAATCAATCTTCTTGTTCAACAATATGAACAATTTGTCATCTTAGAAGATGAAACTAAATTGATAGCGCATTTGTTAGATTTAATACTATTATTACTAGTCTAAAAGCACTTGATGAAGGTTTTTCTAGCAAGAACAATGTTAGGAAGTATATTTGTGCGTTGCATCCAAAGTGGAGAGCCAAAGTCACGGTGATTGAAGAATCAAAGGATCTCACTACATTGTCTCTCGATGAACTTGTTGGAAACTTGAAAATTCATGATATGATAATCTTGAAGGACTCGGAGATTGTTAAGAGCAACAGTGAAAGAAATTCTCTAGCATTGAAGGCCAAGAAAGTGCATAGTGATCATGAAAGTCCATCCTCCGATAGTAAAGATGAAGAATACGATATGGCGGTTAGAGACTTCAAGAAGTTATTCAAGCGGAGAGGGCAATACGTGAGGCAAACGAGCAACAACAAGAAGTCACTCTCGAAGAACCAATTTGTCAAGAATGACAAAAGCGATAGGAAATGCTTTAGATGCAGTGATCCAAATCATCTAATTATTGAATGTGTCAAGCCACCTCGCGACAAAAACCATGCGGCGCTCGTTGGAGGGTCGTGGAGTGACAGTGGTAAAGAATGCGATGACAATGCTAAAGATGAGAAGTGTCTCATGGATCATTCTTCAAAAGAGGTACATTCCGAAACCGAATACTATAGCAATGATAGTTCGTCTCTAAATGATTTAGAATTAGAGACTCAATATGATAACCCATGCAAACTAAGTCTAAGGTTTATAGAAAATAATAAATTACTAAAATCAACTAAGACTAAACTTAAAGACGAGATTAGTGAGCTAAAAGATAAATTAGCTAAAATAAAAAGAAATAAAGAAGTTGATTTAGGATGTCTAAGTTGTGAAAACCTTTAGACAAAAAATGAGAATCTCAAGAGCACATCCATTAAATTAGAAAAATTTATAGAAGGTACTAATGCTCTTGCTGATATGCTAAGTAGACCAATTCACTCTAAAGAAAGACTTGGTTTAGGCTTTAACACTAATGAAGCATCTACAAGTGAAACCTAACAAGTTAAGTTTTCAGATAAAGTATCCACTGAATGCGGATCAAGATTGTACTCCGCGGTTCCTTATGTTTATGGAACCACATAAGGAGATAAAGAACCATGTACAAAAAGCTTTAAAAACATGAAAATAAATTTTTCTAGAAAATCTGTTTAGGTAAAGGGCCAAAACATCTTGTCATAAATAAATAAAGTTTTCTAGAAAATCTGTTTAGGTAAAGGGCCAAAACATCTTGTCATAAATAAATTCAAAGTACCCATTATTGATGAAAATGAGTTTAGTAAATTCTATACTCCGTTGAGTAAACCTTTAATGGGAACGAAAGATGTAATGAGAAAATCATCTCCTCCTCCTACAAGAGTAAGAAATGATTCAAGGCCTAGAAGTAAAACACCCGCACATAAAAAAATGACCATTCTAAGTCACGGCCTAAAAGTAAAACACCAACACCTAGAAATAAAAATCGTTCTAGATCAAGGTCTAAGACACCTAAGAAAAACAATGAACACCAAAATACTCTGGTAAATTGGAAAAACTTTCAACAACAATGTTTTTCTCAGTTGGGGCATGTGTCCTATATTTATGTATCCCAACCAAATGTAAGGGATGTTTGGAACTAACAACTTTGGACCCATGAGATATTGGGGACCAAATGTTTGATTTTTTGTATTGTTACCTAGATTTGCTTGGGGATTGATTTAGAACCCGACGAGTGGATTAAGGATAGTGGTTGTTCTAAACACATGACAGGAAACCAAAGTCTATTCTCTACTTACAAAGCATATAATGGAGGTAACATCACCTTTGCTAGTAATCTACGTGGTAATATCATTGACAAAGGTACAATTTCTCTTGACTCCTTGACCAATGAAAATGTTGAGCATGTAGATAACTTACAGTTTGAATTTACTAATTATAGGTCAAATTTGTGATAATAAGTGTAAGGTCATCTTTTTCGAACATGATAGCGAAATCGTAAAAAAGGGAAAAATCATTGGAAAAGGTATTAGAAAGCATGGGCTTTATGTCATTAATATTAATAGGAAGTCTAGAGACAACATATGTCTTGTGACTTTAGATGAGAGTTATACTCTTTGGCATAGGAGATTAGGTCACGCTAATATGCGTTTAATTCAATCTTAGGTCTCTAAAGAGTTGGTAAGACATCTCCCCAAGATCAAATTTGATAGCCATTTTTATGATGCTTGCAAAACTAGGAAGCAAGTTCACTCTAGTCACAAAGCCAGGAATTTTGGTTTCAAACTCTCGGCGCCTAGAGGTCATACATATGGATCTATTTGGACCTTACGCCATGTGGAGTTATGGAGGTAACCTTTATACCCTAGTAATAGTTGACGACTATTCTAGATTCACTTGGACTAGATTTTTAGCTAATAAGAATGAAGCTTTCGATCATTTCGAGATCTTTACTCGAAAAATCCAAAATCACCTAGGATGTCCAATTGTGTCTATTAGGACGGATCATGGTAGGGAATTTGACAATAAAGTACAATTTGGCGCCTTTTGTGAAGCTCATGGTATTACCCATAACTTCTCTACTCCTCGCACTCCACAATCAAATGGGGTAGTCGAAAGGAAGAATAGGACACTCGAAGAGATGAGTAGGACCATTTAAACGAGCAATCCTTGCCTTAAAAAATTTAGTGCAATGCATTGGACACATCGACCTACATTCTCAACCGAATCCTCATTTGACCTTTTCAAGGAAAAACCCCCTATTAGATTCTTAAAGGTAAGAAAACCTCATTATAATATTTTAAGGTGTTTGGAAGCAAGTGCTTCATTCTCAAGACCAAAGATTACCTTACTAAGTTCGAATCAAAGTCGTATGAAGGTATCTTTTTAGGGTATTCGCAATCTAGCAAAGCCTACATAGTCCTCAATAGAAGCTCGGGTGTAATCAAAGAATCACTCAACGTGACATTTGATGAAACTCCTCCTTCGTGTAAGACATCACCTTTGGTAGAGGATGGACTAGATGAACTAGACATAGTTAAAGCCAAAGAGATTGGAAAACTAGGAGATGAAGACCTTAGTGTTGAAAAGCTAGTAAAAATTAAGGAACATAAGGATCATGCCCTAGAAAATGTCATAGGCGACCTTAGCCAAAGGACCCTTAGATCTCAAGCCAAAATAAAAGTAACTTCTTTTTCGTCTCTTTGATTGAACCTAAGAACGTTAAAAGAGCTTTGATGGACGAGAGTTGGGTCACGCAATAAGAATTAAATCAATTCATTGGTAATGACGTATGGGAACTTGTTCTTCACCTAGAAATACCACCATCATAGGAACCAAATTGGTTTATAGAAACAAACTAGATGAGAATGGTGCATTGTCTCGTAACAAGGCTAGACTTGTAGCTCAAGGCTATAGTCAACAAGAAAGAATTGATTATGACGAGACGTATGCACCCGTTGCAAGGTTAGAGTCCATTAGGATCCTTTTAGCATATGACTGTGAATTATACTTTAAGCTTTAACAAATGGATGTAAAGAGTGCATTTCTTAATGGTTTGATCAATGAGGAGGTACATGTGGCTTAACTTCCTGGGTTCATTGATTTTGAGAAACCAGATCATGTCTACAAGCTTAAGAAAGCTCTTTATGGTCTTAAAAAAGCACCCAAAGCTTGGTATGATAGACGTAAAGCGTTTCTTGTAAAACATGAGTATACCATGGTAATGGTAGACAATAATCTCTTTAAAAAGAAGAAAGGTTCTCACCTTATCATTGTTCAAATATATGTCGGCGACATTATATTCGGTTCAACTTGTTAAAGTATGTGTGATGAATTTGCCAAAATCATGCATGATGAGTTTGAAATGAGGATGATGGGTGAACTTAACTTCTTTTTAGGACTCCAAGTTAAACAAAGGGAAGATGGTATTTTCTTTAATCAATCTAAGTACGTTAAAGAAATGCTAAATAAATTTATATTAGAGGACTCTAAGCCTATGAAGACTCCCATGGCCTCGGATACTAAACACATCGTATATGATGATTGTGAGTTGGTAGACAATACCAAATATAGAGGTATGATTGGTAGTTTGTTGTACCTAACGGCAAGTCGACCTGATATCATGTTTAGTATTTGTCTTTGTGCCCGTTTACAAGAGGATCCCAAAACCTCTCACCTTGAAGCGGTTAAGCGTATCTTCCGATGCATTAAAAGCACTATACATTTGGGATTATGGTATCCCAAAGGGACCGGCGTAGAAATCGTAGTTTACATTGACTCGGGTCATGCGGGAGACTGTGTAGACCGTAAAAGCACTAGCGGTATTTGTACATTCATGGGTTGTTAAAACGCGTATGAGCGGCAAGTATTAAGTCTTACGCTTTAGGAAAAACGTAAAACCGAATAAATGCGGGTTCGTTCTCGAAGGAGGTGTGCGTATTATGTGCCAATTAATAAAATCAAATGTTTGGATTAGTGATATTTTTTAGAGAGAAAGATTTAAAATTAGAGACGATTTACGCTAAAATTACACTACGACGTAAAAAACGTGAAATCGTAAAATTCGACGAAAAATTAAACTAAACTAAAAATTACCAAAATTTTAAACTAAGTTAAGAAAAATGTAATTAAAACAAAAATGAAAACCAAAATTTCCAAAACTTTTTAAGTTGTTTTATATTAATTTTTAAAATTTTAATAAAAAACTCAAAAATAAATAAACTTTATAAAAAGTGAAAATGAAAATTTAAAGTTTTGTAAACCTAAATTATACTAATTAAATCTAAGAAGTATTTTTCCTAAATTTTTAAAACTATTTTTCTAATTTTTAAAGGCTAAAAACAATTTTTAAACTAAAATAATGATAAAAATAAATTTTATTTTTTTTAAAAGTTCTATTTAAACTAATTTAACAAGGGAAAAATGAAAAAGTTAAAAAAAAACTAAAGAAAATGGCTAAAAACGAAAATACCCCAAAGTACTCCAATTTTTTTTGGGTACTTTACTTTTGTCCGATATATCCTTCAGACAAAGATGTCGTCCAATATCTGTGTTGTCCGATATCGGACAACACTAGAAAAAAAATGTGTCGTTCTGGGACAACAAAGCAGAAAGTTACTGTATGGTTCTTTAGGCTGAATCAAGCTCGTTTTTGTTTGTTTTAGGCTTGTTTGACGTTGTTATTGGGCACAAACGACACCCTCACAAGTATTGACTTGTGAGGAGTCAATCACAAACATAAAAAACAAAACACCTAACACAAATGAACACCAAAATCACACAAAAATCAGCAACAAAGGAACAAACGTTAGGTCTGGTGGTATGCTATGGCAAACAGTGAGCTATAAATGACAATTTGAACCGCCGAAACTCTACAAAAGCCTAATACCAGATAACCTAAGTCTAGACCTACCACTAAACTACTTGTGCACCAAAAATTAATTCCCAAAACTCAACAATTACAAACGTAAAACTGCTGGTGTGCAAGGGTACACAAAGAATGCATGAGCTGAACTTTTGGCAATCACAATGAGTATCTAGGGTAATTTACACTACATAAAGCTATCAAAACCTAGATACCATATGATGCACACCCAAACCTAATCTATTTACTACTGTAACAAAGTTTTCGAAGCCTAAATCACACAAATTAAGCCTAAATTAGCTAATGTGCAGGTAGTGTGAATGTTGTTGATGGTTTGCAATAGGGCATAGACTAACAAGCTCTACGAAAAGCTAAAAGGACTATGGCCAGATTAAATAATTTCAAACCTCTCCCACCCTTAACCGTGTATCACTTTCAATTCATCTAACACAATTGCGAAGCCCCACCACCTACTCACAGAAACTATCACAGAATATGGGGTGACGTGGGCTGGTGTGTTCTAACAGTGAGCGTTAAGGCTATAAATAAGCCACCAAAGTTCACCAAACTACCAAAATCAGACACCTAAGCCCTAGTCTTACCTCTAAGATGCTTGTGCACCAAAATTCAAGGCATAAGACTCAAATACACCACCTTATACCCTGCTGATATGGACTGTAGGCAACAAGAGCGGTTGGTGGTGTCTCGGTTTTACAGTGAACTAACAAGCTGTTCTAAAGACTCCTGAAAGTTAACCAAAACTAATTTCCAATTGAGGCAACCTAAAACTAACTTATATGCTACTTGAGACCCAAGATTTCAAGAACAGACCCAAAAAAAAGAAGCTAACCACACACATGTTGGTGTGCGTGGACAGACAGTAGGGGTACTTGCTGCTCTTTTTTGGTAACTTGGAGAGATTCGAAACAACACAACTTGGCTAGAGCTAAACAAAACTCAACTTATCCAACATAAAATCCCAGATTATGCTAATACCTAATTATAAACCAAATTCTAAACACCAAAGCTAAACAAAACAAACAATAAGGCCTATTGTTATTCTAGTATTCAGTTTTTAGTAGAATTACCTAACCAATAAACTCCTAAGTTTATACTACCAAACTTCAAACGAACTCTTTGTTTATATATAAGGCCTAAACCAATAAAGCCAAACCTAAAAATACACAAGAGATATAAAGAACACAAAAAAAATACAAACTCTAACACATACAAGCAAAAGCACTTCTATTCACCTAAGACCAATTATAGCTTAAAGAAAAAAGGAAGTTCAAGGGTATACCTTCTTGGACTTTCTCAGACCAAGGAACACACCCTGATGCCCTAGCTTGATTCGTTTAAAAGAGACATGGCATATTGAGATTCATTTGCTGATGAAGATATGTGATGGGTCCTTGGTTGTTGGTTCAACTGATGAACCCAAGGACCATGAACTAAGTATGAAGGTATGATCTTCTAACACCTGTGATTAACCACACAACAAAAACACAAGGTCCAAGCTCACATAAGTAGTCAATAAGTTGATTGTCAGTCAGCTTATTGCACTAGCTTATGTGAACAGTAAGTCACACAATGAATAGTAAAGAAAAATATTTTTTTTCTTTGGTAAAATCTTTAAACCACTAAACTCAAACCAACCTGAAAGTGATACCTTAACGAAACCACCAGCTTATATAAGCTTAGGTTGGTTACTTGGGTGTCAATCAATTAACCAAACCAGACCCTTATAAACTCGTTACAAAAACTTAAAAAAAGATTTTGCTAGAAAATAAAAGGATTACACTAAGAAAATAGAAAACAATGGAACTCAACTCAATCTTGAAAAGGTTTTAAAGAAACTCTAACTATTTATTCAAATAAAAGTATTACAAGAGAAAACTGGAACAAAGAAAGTAGAGGTACATACCACCTCTATTTATACAGGTACATGGAATGATCTAGAAAAGCTATAACTAGCAAACCCTAACTAGTAAAATCCGAGATTTCAATTGCTTGGTCAAAGTTTGAAACCTGGTCTTGAGCCTATGTGAGATGACAGTAGATGCCAGCTTGATGAAGACCAATCCTGATCGTTGAAGAAATTGGAGGACAAGGAGTTGATGGAGAGCCCATGATTTTCTGTTGAGATTCTTATGTTGCTAAAAATGAAGGTACACGGAAACCAAGACTGGGGTCTACAGCCACGTGGTGAGCAAACAAAAGGTGGGGACTGATTGAGGATTAAGCAAATTTAAATCCTGGAGGTGTGGGGATCAAACCCCTTTTTTTGATTGCTTAATTGTAATTAGCGTTTATATTTATTTGGGTGGTTTTGGGTGGGATTAATGTGAACAGAAAGTGTAACCCGCGTGTGTTTATGTTAAATAATTGGTTTAAACTTTGTTTACACAAAAAAATGACGTAGGTGAATATTATGGGTGGATCACGGTTTTGGGTTAGGGTAAACGGGTTTGTGGGTAGTTTAGTGGTCTGGAGTGTTGTTGACTGGGCTAATCATGGGTGTTGACCGGGTTTGGGTATCATAAATCCAGGTTTGCCCCCTGAGGTTTCAAAATCTTGTCTCATAAAGTCTTCAACAGCTTTTTATGCACTCCCTTCATAAATGACTTCAAGCAAATGGCAAAATTGGCCCTTTTAACTTTATGTTTATTTGAATAAGGATCACAAGTGAAATAATTATTATCTCCAAGGGTTTTTCTTGACAAATCTTCAATCTTTAAGGACTAAGCTTGTGTAGATTGATTCTTCAAGGGCCATATGTGAGAAGTCTCCAAATTTGAGGGACCATTCTTGACAATTCTTCAAAATTTAAGGGTACTTTTATAAAATCACCAATCGAGTCCGGTTCTTTGTGCGGTTTCATTTCCCGTGTTCGTTTTTGCTTCATTCTTGTGATCTTTTGTTGATTTCAAGATATCCGTACCTAAAATGCACAATGAACAAACACAAGCACATTTTTGGGTATTTTGATGATATTTTAAGCGTTTTAAGCCCGATTTGGACGATGAGACTATCTATAATTACAGTCTCATCACTTAACTTCTTGGTTCTCTAAGAAACAAACCACTCTTGCTATATCCACCATGAAAGCAGAGTATGTGAGTGTCGGTAAAGCTTGTCAACAAGCTCTATGGATGAAGCAAGTGCTTGTTGATTACGGAATTACACTCGATGATGTTCCCATCATGTGTGATTATAAGGGTGCAATACACCTTAGTAAGAATCCCGTGCAACATTCGTGAACTAAGCACATAGAGATTCGCCACCATTTCCTTTAGGATAATATTCATGAGGGGAACATTTCTATTGAGAATGTACCATCGGTAGATAACTTAGCCGACATCTTCACTAAGCCACTTAAGAGGGAACATTTCAATTATTTGAATTTAGGTCTAGGTTTAATGGAACTTATTCTTTGATTGTGCATGCTTGATTGAGTCTTTTATTTTTTAGTCAAAAAATTTTAGGTTTCAAAAATTTTGGCTATATTTTTCGTCAAAAAACATGGTCTATGACCACGGATCTTTATTGATAAAGAACCACGACCGAGATAAAGAACCGCACACACATTTATGAAACCGCTGGTTCTGTATGTTTTCTGGTCAGTTTCTTTTCTAAGTCTTTGAGTTTCTGGGAAAAATCTAGTGTTTTTGAAAACCTTCCTTTCTTGATTTCAAAACACCTCAAAGTCTTTTCTCAATGGTCGAGTAATGTTCTTGCATTGTTAATTCAATCTAAAAATGTTTTTCATACGTTATTACCACTGCTATCGAACATATGTAATCAATATGTATGGGTCACGCAATCATAGCAAGAATAACATTGAAATATAGAGGATTCGTGGATTATCAAAAATATGCATGACTATGTGTCTAGATAATCGCACATCTAACATCGATTTTACTTCCAAACAAAAGTCTTTTTGTCAAAGTCGTCTTTGTTGGTTCTTGTGAGTTTCCTAGTCTTTATTTGCTCTTTCGCATAACTTTAAGATAAGTTAGACTAAAACTTTAGGATTTTCTCAATTGGAAAAAAAATCCCTATTCCTCTAAAACACACCCACTGTCCACGGATCATTAACTTTCCGCGGTACCTTATATTTAAGGAATCGTAGTCATGTTTAATGAGTTGCGATCAGGAGCCTTAATATTCGTGTTATTTGAACAACCCAAACTATTCCAACATTTTCTGGAATTTAAGTGTCAAACTTTTGACCACCCCCAAAATATCTTGTGCTTTCTCTACTTAACCCAAACACTTTTGCATCTCTTCCATACCAAAACAAAAATGTCTTATTTACCAAATTAAAGTCTTGATTCTCCACCTTTTTCTCCAATCTATTTTAACCATAATTCACCCAAGAACACATCAAATCAAATCTCTTCTCCGTATAAGGAAATAGATTTTTGAAACTCTTCTCTTCCATTTCATCCCTTTTGTGTTCTTTCTCCATCACATGATAATGTCATGCATCATGGAACATATTGTCTTTGTTGTCAATATCAACATCTTGTAATGTCTCAAATCTATGATGAGTTGAATTACATCAAATGTCTTCTAGTCAAGCCCTCTCTCAACTATGACTACAAGAACATCACCAAGCCCCCACCATGATATTCCGCTACCACACCGTCTTCTAATTAAGCAAGTGTATTGCTTATTAATAAGACATCTAATTTAAGTAAATCTTATATTTCTAGTATAACTAGTATTAAAATTATACTTAAGTTTTAGGCTTGTGTTTCGTACATCCTTGTATCTTTTCATGTTGTTTAACATCATTTATCTATGGATCCTGGATTTCTTTTTTTCTTGTGACCATTTCTATATCTTGTTGGGTGTTTATTTATGTCTTCTAACCCTTCTATGTTGTTCGTCACCAGCTCGATCTCTTGGTGCCCCAAGCAAGAGAAGTAAGCACCAAGGGGGAGCTTTAGCAAAGCCGTTTCTTTTCTTCTTCAAAGACTTGGCTATCTTTTTTGCTTCGACAAAGGGGAAGAAATGGAATAAACTCGTCTTTGAAATCTTGTTTTTATACTTGATTGAGTCTATATGTTGTCGCAAAAAAAGGGGGAGATAGTTAATGCATTGATGCCTAAACACGTTACTTGCATTTTTTGGTGTCGCTTTGTTTTGATTACGTCAATATATAAAAACAAGCATTTATGAAAACAACAAAAATCGAATTCTTGAGTTCTAGTATTTTCCATTTCATCCATAATCACCTAAGGTATGAATAAACAAGTTCTTAACCTAACTAAGTGATCTAGGATTTATAACTTTCCTAAAACTCACTTTTATTTATAAGTGACAAAAGTTTTAATAAACTTTAATTTTAAAAAAAATGTTTTATTAAAAAGAAAATGGAAATTTGAAAATAGGATATTCCTTTTGGATTCAGAATATGCCATTTTGGGTATTTATTCCACCAGATGGACTTTCCTCACTAAAGGGCAAAAATGAGCAAAGTCTAGAACCGGCGGATCATTATTGGTCCTGGCGATTCCTTATCGATAAGCAACTGCATGCCTATTTAATGAGTCGCGCTTAGAATTAGCCGTTGGGCCTTTCTTTTATAAATAGTGTATTATTTCCATATTTCCTTTTCACCTCTTTTGTACACAAATTATCAGATTCAATACACCTTCTTTAATTACACAAATCCTTCGTTTTTTTGTTGATTATACTTGTTTAAGAAGTGAATATTTCTTCTCCCATCTCATCCTCTCAAGTGCAAAGAGAAGAACTCTTTCATCCTTTAAGTGTTGTGTCAAGTTTAAGATCTACTCAAGATCCAAACTTCGTTTCATTTTTGTGTTATTGTGAAGACCCAAATTGTTGTGTATATTTGGAGGTTGTGTATGTATTATGGTTAATACGTAGGCCTCAAAATATATTGGTGTAGATTGGTCGTAGCTAATATTAGGTCTCGGCTTTTTGCTTAGAGATGGAAATTGGTTAAGCGACGTGTAAGGTTTCTTCACCTCAATGAGCTTGTTGATTAGTGAAATCTTGAGTAAGGAGTACTCAAGAAGTGGAGTAGGAACGAAAAGTGAGTTGCGTTGCCGAACCACTATAAATCTTTGGTGTTTGGTTTGATCTTTCCTTTCATTATCTCTTTCCATTCATTATTCATTATTACGTATACTTTGTGATTATTAGTTTAGATACACTGTCACTTATTCACATTGTGCATAAGAAGGTTTCACATAAATCACTTGAATCTAGTTTTTGAAAATGATTTTTGAAAACCGATATTTGGATTATTTTAACTAGAGAAACTATTCAACCCCTCTTCTAGTTTCTACATAAAGTTTTAATTTGGTGGTGGTGAAGGGAGGATTGTAGAAAAACGCAAAATTAGAACTCTCAAGCTGGAATTTGAACATATCTATTATGTGGAAGCTTTACAACACTTTAATTTGTTCACATTGTCTCACATTGTTAGCCCTATATTTTATATAGTCGAACAAGAATGTAATAGGTCATCTTAGTCGTTAAAGGTCTTGTATTGTAATAGGTTAGTCGGGTTAACCGGGCTTGGACTTTAAGCTAATATTGTCTAAGTTAGGGGCGTAAACCCAAGTGTAAGCCAAGCCCGGCCCAAGCCACAAACCCACGGCCCATGGAAAGCCCATTGGTTCGTGGGTATATATACCCTCTTCCATGTGTGGAAGAGGGTGTTGGTTACCATTTTACTTTCTCTCTCTAAAGTGTTTAACCTTCCAAATTCTCTCTTGTTTCTCTCTCTACTTTCTTCTCTTTCTCTCTCTAAATATCATTTAAATCTTGTGTTATAGATTAATATGGGATTAACATTTGATATCAAGAGCCTATAGTGGATAGGTGATTGAAGATTCGTGTGTTGTGTTCTTGATTTTTCGTGGCTATTTTGATCTATATCTCACGTCCCAATTTTTTTTTTTTTGTGTTTTTTATGGTCTATTCTTGATAAAAATCATCTACATACTATTGGTAGTGATTTGGTATTGTTTCTTTGGTTAAAAACGCAAAATTTTTGGGTGTTTGGATCACTTTTTAGCTCAAAATCTCGAATTGGTTGTGTTTTGTCCGAGATAGGTGCATATTCCGATCGCAATAACATTGGGGTTTTACATTGCGATACATCATTCAGACAGGTATTCCGATCGCAATAACCTTAGGGTTTTACTTGCGATCACACATTGAGACAATCCCTTATTCCGACCGTGAATTGCGATCGTACATTACGATCGTGGATTCCGACGGAATTTAAGGCATATTGCGACGTTACTCTGCCAATATTGCGACAGCCATATTGCGATAACATTCCGACGGAACATTCTGACAGAACATTCCGACAGAACATTCCGACAGAACATTCCGATAGAACATTCCGACAGAACATTCCGACAGAACATTCCGACAGAACATTCTGATGGCCATTCCTACATGTATTGCGATGGGTGACATTCCGATGGACAGATAAATTTTGTTTGAACAATTTTTAGACTTAGCCACTATCTAGACTAGTTTCAAAACATAGTTTACACGAAGATTAAAAAAAAAGAGTTAAAAAATTTTAGGTCAAGTAAATTCAAATTTTTTCCCTACTAGTTTTTGGCTATTTCTAACTCAATTTAAAAATTTGGCGATACAAAATTTTTCGGCTTACCGTTTTGTCGGACTGAGGAATTTATTGTCGGACTGAAAAAAATTTAAATTTTCGAAATTTTAACCACACCTCATCACAACAAATCCACTAAGATCCGTAATCCATTCACAAGTAATCACCATGTCAAATAAAAACAACAACAATGCAACGGCCAATCAAATTCGTCTAGAACAAGGTGGCAATGGAAATCCACCTGTGCTCACTGTCGGTTGCTACGTTCAGTGGAGATCTCGCTTCCTTAGATTTCTCGACACTAAGGAGAACCGAACCGCTCTTCGTCATTGCCTTGAGAACCCACCTCCAGTTTTTGAATTCAGACCCTTTACCACACAAGCAGAGGATGGTATTTCATCAACTACACGAGCTATGGAGAATTTCGAAACATGTCCTGTAGAGAAAAAGTAACTCCTCCAAGCTGAAGCTGATGTCGTCAATTACATACTCACTGGGATTGATAACGATATCTATTCCACGGTTGATGCATGTCCTAATGCAATGGAAATATGGAATGCAATTCATCGACTGAAGCAAGGTGAGTCGATCAATGTTCAAGATCTCGAGACTAATCTGCTTTGGGAGTTTGGAGAATTTACATCTGAAGATGGTGAATCCATTGACTCATATTACTCGAGATTCTACAAAATGATGAATGAGCTTGTCAGAAATCAGTGCACCATCTCCAATCATCATGCCAATGTTTAGTTTTTACTTCAACTCAAACCGGAATGGCAAAGGTTTGTGACTTTGGTCAAACAAAGGAAGGATATCAAGACTATATCTTACCACAAACTTTATGATATATTGAAACAACATCAGAATGAAGTGAATGAACTTAGAGCTGAAAAGGCAGAACGATCTGCGAACTCTATTGCTTTTGTGGCTGCTACTTCAACAAAACCCGTTCCCCATCAACAACCATCTACACATTCCTCAAGGCCATCAAGCTCATCCAACAAACCTCTAGCTATTTCTAGAAACAAAGCAAAAGCAATTGTCCCCAATCCACCTCCAAAGTATGACACCGTGTCAGATGGAGACAGTGATGATGAACAAACTTCAAGGGACAAGAAGATTGAAGAACTCATGTCTTTACTCACCACAAATTATAAGAAGATCTACAAACCTACTAACAACAACCTCAGATCATCATCCAATGCTAGATATAAGGAAGTTGATCATGCACCTCGGTATGATCGTGATGCTAGGTATGATAATCAGAGGATGCCGAATCAAGTTAGGGCTAGAGATACTGTAGGCACTCCGGTTGTGCATAAAATTGGGATTCAATGCTTCAAATGCAAGGGACTTGGACACATGGCTAGGGAATGTAAGAAGCCAAAACGGGTTAAGGATTCGGGATATCACAAGGAAAAGATGTTGCTGTGTAAGAAAGAAGAAGCAGGGATTCCACTCACAGCAGATGAAGTTGACTGGCGTGATGACACTCATGATGAAGCCGATGATCAAGAGTTGGAGGCACATTATGTGTAAATGGCAAAGATTCAAGAAGTGCTTCCAGAGACTGCTGATACTTCTGGACCTATCTTTGATATTGGGCCACTTGAAAAGGTACCATCATACGATAAATATAATGTGTTTGCCAATGAACAACGTCATCCTGAGCAACCCGAAAGCATCAATGACACATCTGTAATGGACACGGAGGATAGCAATATCTCTACGGATTCACAACATATGTGTAATGATGACGGAAAAGCTGTTCAGGATACTGACTCGGATGAGGACCGTGATTTGCTTGCGTCTATAATTGACTCTTTAAAACGTGAAATTGATGAAAACAAAGAAGCTAATAAACGTTTGAAGCAAGCAAACGCATCCTTATCGGAGGAGATAGACAGGCTTAAAGAGTGTGATTATGTAAAAGAAGCTGATCGACGAGTTGCAATAGCTAATGGTTTGGTATATGAACGTAAGGTGCTCAACGAACAATATTGTTCTGAAGTAACACACGAAGTTCATATGTCAAAACAAAAGATATCGGAACTTGAAGAACAACTGCTGCTACATAAACTCCAAATTACTGAGTTAGAGTCGGTTAACAAAGAACAAACTGAGCTTTATAAAACTCGTGAAGAAAAGGATATTGAAGAAATTCTTGATTTGGAAAAGAGAGTCGGCACGTTAAACAACATTGTTTAGAAAACGGGCCAGTTTATTCAAACTATGAATATGCTCAATAGAAATATGAAAACGAGTTTTGTTAAGCCTGAATATCTCAAGAACGTTCAAACAATCAAGCGTGGTATTTATGATATCGGTTGCTATAATGATAATCCTTCCCTTATGCTTTCCCCCGACTCTGAAGAAATCCTTCGTCGTGACGCAGAACGTCAATCCAACCTAAATGACTTCATTGCACCTTATGATTATACCGCATGGAATGAGAAACATTTCATTAACTTTGTCCCCCGAAAAGAGCGTTCATATGAAAAAGACTATTTTCCAAATATTCCACCAACGGATAATCACAGGGAAACGAAAAGTTCTTCAAAAAGGGGTTTCAAAAAGCAGTCAATTTTGTTAGAAAAGCGAATTTTGGATGAAAAACGTAAATGGGATGCAAAATGTAAAAGTGTTTAGCAATTTGAGTTTATAAAACAAGGGGTTTAAAATTTATACAAAGGTGTTGTCGATTATGAAAAAGTTTCTAGAGATACCGTTTGGAACATTAAACCTCACCCACAAGTAGAAGTCGTCATTCAACAATGTATTGTCCCAACCATCGATGACCTTTCAAACAATGTGGAAATGTTTTATAATGCTCTCACTGAAGAAATGACAACTGATTTAGGATATGTCAAATCTCTTGAAGATAAAGTTGATTTTCTTCAAACTAAATTAAAGACACAAGAAACCCAACTATTCGACTTTCGCGGGAATTCTATCGTATAGATCATCTGCATGTTTTAGTTGTTGATAAATGTCACAATATTGAGGTTGAGCTTTCAAAAAAGGTTGAGTCATACAAAGAACTTGAGAAAAGATTTTTTAATCTTGAGAAAAGTTTTCACACCCTTGAACTTGCTTCACAAAGTAATGATCAATCTCATAATCATAAAAAATGTAAAGAAATGGCAGCATCTTCGTTTCGTACTTTAAATGATAAGGATTTTGCAATTAATGATTTGAAAGCTCAACTACAAGAAAGAGATATAGCAATCAGTGAGTTACAAAAGCTCATTGCGAAACTGAAAGGAAAGTCTGATTTGGGTAAACCATCCGCTGTTCGTCAATCGAATGCGGTTAAATGCCCTAAATCATCTATTTTGGGCAAACCCCCACAGACTTTGCCTAAGCTGGGAACTGATAAGAGCACAAATGTAATAGCACCTGGAATGTATAAGATGAACATTAGGTCCACTCAAACTGGAACATCGCGGTTACCTGAGAATACTAGGAAAACTAATCAACGCGTGTCTTCTTCTACAGGAGTAACTCCCACTACTAGCGTTAGCGGATCACAGATTAAGAGCACTAGAATTGAAGATAGAGTCATGCCTAACAATAGTCAAGGGAAGAAGAAGGAAGTAGAAGATCACCATAGGAATTTTAAGTTTTCTAAGAATAAAACGTTTGTAACTGCATGTAATGATAGTTTAAATGCTAAGACCTTGAATGTTGAATTTGTTTGTGTTGAATGTGGAAAATGTGTTCGTACTTTCAATCATGATGCTTGTGCTCTTAATCATAATGGCGTGAATACTAGAACTAGGATGCCTATTCTTGTGCCCACTAGTACTAGAAGACCCACAAGAACTTTGAACCAATCCACTGATCAACCACTTAAGAAACTAAGTGCGTTAGACTCCACTACTCTGCGTAAACAACACAGATTAAAGAAGCTATATGAGAACATGATTAGGACATGTACACGGGGGTATTCGAGATTTACACCACCCGGATACAAATGGGTACCTAAGTTAACCACTTTAGTGATTGGGTCTAGAAACATCAGCTTGCCTGTAGACTTTGCATCTAGGCCCACTACTATTTTGGAACCCGTTTCTATCAAGGGATCCCATTTTTTAAATGCTACATTGTCTTCTAATTCTTCTGCAGCTCGCCGAAATCATCCTATTCATAATGGACTCCGGGTGCACAAAGCACATGACGGTAAATCTCAAGCTTCTCATTAACTTCGTGGAGAAGTTTCTAGGTACGGTGCGATTTAGAAATGATCAGTTTGCACCGATACTTGGATATGGCGATTTGGTTCAAGGAAATCTCACTATCAAACGGGTGTATTACGTCGAGGGGCTGAATCACAATTTATTCTCAGTTGGTCAATTTTGTGATGCGGATTTGGAAGTGGCTTTTCGGAAATCTACTTGCTATGTTAGAGACTACGATGGGAATGACCTTCTTATAGGTTCTCGTGGTTCTGATCTCTACACAGTAACTCTTCAAGACACATCTTCAACAAATCCAGTTTGCTTAATGGCTAAAGCTTCATCCTCTCAAGCATGGTTATGGAATCAACGATTGTCACATCTCAACTTTGACACCATCAACTTGCTTTCGAAGAATGATATTGTGACCGGTCTTCCTAAGTTAAAATTCGTCAAAGACCATATTTGTTCTTCTTGTGAGTTGGGGAAAGCAAAACGGAAGTCTTTCAAAACAAAGACTACCCCAAGCTCAAAAGGACGATTGGAACTTCTACACATGGATTTATGTGGTCCCATGCGTGTAGAGAGTATTAACGGGAAAAAGTATATTCTTGTGATTGTTAATGATTACTCTAGATACACATGGACTTTCTTCTTAAGTTCCAAAGATGAAACACCAGAGGTTCTCAAAAACTTTCTCAAGATGATACAACGCAATCTTCAAGCTCAAGTCTTAACCGTAAGAACGGATAGGGGTACTGAATTTTTGAACAAGAAATTGCAATCTTACTTTCAAGAAGAAGGCATCGAACATCAAACATCTATTACTCGAACTCCTGAACAAAAAGGCGTTTTCGAAAGACGGAATCGTACTTTGGTTGAGGCTGCTCGAACAATGCTTTCTGCTTCAAAATTACCGCTATTCTTCTGGGCTGAAGCAATTGCAACTGCCTGTTATACTCAGAATCGTTCTCTCGTCATCCCTAGACATGAAAAGACACCTTAACACATCATCAATGGCAGGAAACCAACTGTCAAATTCTTTCACGTATTTGGATCTTTATGCTACATCCTTAAAGACGGTGACAATCTCGACAAGATGAAAGAAAAAGGTGATGCATGTATTTTTGTGGGGTATGCTACATTGTCGAAAGGATATCGGGTCTATAACAAGAGAACAAAGATTATTGTCGAAACAATTCATGTGAACTTTGACGAATTGCCACATATGGTACTTGATCACAATAGCTCAAGTCCCGCTCCTCAATGTCCAACAATGGCACCTACACAAAACAGTGTACGTCCCGTGCAAGAATGTCAAGAAAATACTCCTACAACAGACTCGACGAATACGACACAAATGAATGAGTTGGTTGATTTATATGATCCAATGTTTGATGAATATTACTATGGAAACAATCAAGTTGTGTCAAAGCCTTCCGCTGTCATTACTGCTGATGCACCCGAACAAAGTCAACAAGACACAACTGCATCTACTTCAGCAACCGTTGCTCAAGAGACAATTCTATTAGATACTCAACAAACTCAAGAAACTGTCATACAACCAACATCACCAACCGTCAATGCTGAAGGAGGAAACAACAATCAAGCAGTCGATGCACAACCTGACGAAGAAGAATTTATCAACCCGTTCGGTACACCGGTACGCGAAGTCGGAGAGTCTTCTACTCAACATGTTGATACGTCCAACATGCATACATTCTACCAAAGATATCCATCCACTCATCATTGGACACGTGATCATCCATTGGAGCAAGTCATTGGAAAGCCTTCACAACCGGTTCGAACAAGCAGACAACTCGACACCGATGGCGATGTGTGTATGTTTGCTCTCACCGTGAGTTCAACTGTACCTACAAACATCAAACAAGCCATGACTGATCATGCGTGGATTGAATCAATGCAAGACGAAATTCATCAGTTTGAATGTCTAAATGTTTGGGAACTTGTTGACAGACCCTATGGAATGTCAATTTTAGATTTCAAATGGATCTGGAAAAACAAACTGGATGAAGAACAAACCATCATCAAAAATAAATCTCGTCTTGTGGTTAAGGGATACCGTCAACAAGAAGGCATAGACTATGATGAATCATTCGCTCCAGTTGCTCGTTTGGAAGCTGTCAGGATATTCCTTGCATATGCTGCACATAAAGGCTTCACGGATTTTTAGATGGACGTTAAAACTGCTTTTCTCAATGGTCATTTGAAGGAAGAAGTGTATGTTAATCAGCAGGAAGGATTCATCGATCCTCATCATCCTGACAAAGTCTATCGTCTCAAGAAGGCTGTATATGGACTTAAACAAGCTCCAAGGGCATGGTACGAAGAACTATCAAACTTCTTGGTTTCCAAAGGATTTTCCAAAGGTTCTATTGATCCTGCTCTCTTTACTAATAAATATGGGGATGACATACTGCTGGTGCAAGTTTATGTTGATGATATTATTTTTGGTTCTACGAAGCCAAAACTTTCAAAACGTTTTGAAAAATTAATGCACAGCAGATTTGAAATGTCAATTATGGGGGAGCTAAAATCTTTTTTTGGCTTTCAGATTTATCAATCCCCACGTGGTATCTTCATTAACCAAGCTAAGTATGCTCAAGAGATACCTAAAAAGCATGGTATGACCTCGTGTGCTCGCGTTGGTACACCATTGTCGACCAAATCCCTAGACGCTGACTTATACTCATATCCCGTAGATCAAACGCGATATCACAGTATGATCGGGTCACTTATGTACCTCACAGCCAGCAGGCCTGATATTCATCATGCTATATGCTATTGTGCACGATATCAAGCCAGGCCTACTCAAAAGCACCTCAAAGAGGTTAAACGGATCTTTCGGTACCTTAAAATACCATTCACATGGGACTCGGGTATCCGAAGGAAACCGGTTTTCATCTAACAGCTTTTTCAGATTCTGATCACGCATGTTGCATTGATTATCGCAAAAGCACTTCTGGTAGCGTACAATTTCTAGGGGAAGACAAGCTTGTGAGCTGGTCGTCAAAGAAGCAGGATTGCACTTCTCTCTCATCAGCTGAAGCAGAATATGTGGCTCTATTCGCGTGTTGTGCTCAAGTCCTTTGGATGAGAACTCAACTCATGGATTATGGCTTCCACTTTGATAAAATACCTATGTATTGTGACTCAAAGTCGGCCATAGCCATATCTTGAAATCCGGTTCAACACTCCCGTACCAAGCACATCGCAGTCAGATATCACTTCATCAAGGAACAAGTGGAACGTCGTCTCGTGGAATTATACTTTGTCAGAACTGAGTACCAGATAGCAGACTTGTTTACAAAAGCCCTATCACAAAATAGGTTTCAGTATCTCGTTGGCCGTCTTGGTATAAATTATATGACTTCAGAAGACTTGGAGGTTTTGGAAAATGAAGCTACTTGATATTCTCTCATAATGACTTCTAAGCGCATCACAGCTTAGGACTCGAACCTCAAATAAGGAAATTTTATCACCGATGATAACTTATCCTTCTCAACGAGAAATTAATATTTCTCGGTCATGAGCTTCTCATAAAAACATTCAAAGTTTTTAAGTTCATGAAAAACGACTTCTAAGTAAATGTCAGCTTAGAACTCGAACTTTAACTTAAGGAAAGTTAATCACGAATGATAACTTATCCTTCACAATGGGAAATTTATTTTTCTCGGTCATGAGCTAGTCACAAAACAATCAACGTTTTGAGCTCATGAAAATCGGACCCGAAAGGGAAGTGTACGTTTCAGTGCGCTTTCCATAAGCAATAGAAGAGAAGTCTTCTATCATGATTATTTTAAAACCGTTGAACATATTTTTTCAAGAATTTCTCAAAAGGTTTTTCTAAATCTTTCAAAATTGTGTGTTCAACACTCCCTTCCTCATATGTGGTTTTTATATCTCAAAATTTTCATATGTTATTTTGATCAATTTTTGAGGGGGAGCGTTTTAAAATCAAGCCTTTAATGTTGTTGGGTACATCTCTGAAATTGTCATATTTTATGTATCCAACACACTCCGAAAATAGTTTAAAACTGTCATATGTAATATACTATATCGGATAAGGCATCTCATCTCCGTACCTCAACATATTTTGTGGTGTCCTTTCTCCAAAATTTTTTCAAATTTTGTCTCAAGACACACATATATTGTTGAGGGGGAGCATCCCGACTGAAAAAGTTCCATGATTCATGCGTGCACACATGTTTCTCTCCCAATCGGTTTTTCAGAAATTGTCATATTTTAATCAATTGGTATATCTAATATGATGTTTTTATATTAGAGATAGGGGAGAAAATGTGATTAAAATGTAATATATCGCAACATGTGATCTTAAAGACTCAAGTGCAACTCTTTCCTTCACATGCCAAACTATTTCGTATATCGATGCATGTGTATAGGGGGAGCTTTTCGGAAATGTAAAACTTTCAAAGTGTTAAAAGTTTTGATTTTAATCAAGCACTTTGAATGGTTTTTAATGGTTTTATGGTTACGATCTATTCCCAAAACAACCTACTATCCACGACGGAATGTTGGAGTCAAAAGGTGGTTTAGGATAGGAAACTAAGTCCTATGATCCAACCAGAACCGGAGGGATCTACCCAAGGACATTCCATAGCTAGAAATAGTTGTCCTTAGGAAAGATGGAGTTAAATTGTGACACCCTAGAACCGAGGTCATTAACGTTACCCTAAATTACGCTAATTTTTGAAATTTTTAATAAATTTTAATTTATATATATAAGTATTTTGGTTAAAGCCGATGTTCGAGGTTATAATTTTTACGATTGACGATTCAAGAAGGACGATGACGAATACGATCCCGATGGATGCCCAAATTTCTATAATTATTGACGTTTTATCGATAATGTAATTTCTCGAGAATTTTACTTACGGTTCGCATTAAGTTGAGTTGGGTGAGTTTTATAGCTTTCCGAGTACATTTAAAGTATCCCAAAAGTATTTTGGAGTGTTTGGGATAATTTCCGACTCCCGTAAATTTTTCTAAAATGACTAGTGAGTCAATCCCGCAAAGTTTTAGTGACGTTTTTACTTGAGGCCAAAAGAAAGCTTTAATTGCACAATGGGTCCTTCCAATTTTACAAAAAGGGGAATGAACACACACACTTAACAAAAACACTTGGAAAAATTTTTGGTTCTCTCCCTCTCTTCCTCCTTAGGCCGACGGTCACCCCCAAACCACCAAAACCCACCATTAATTTTTTTTTCTACTTGGTTTTCATCAAAACTAAGGTTAGACCACCTCTAATCTTATCATTCCCTACCTTTCTATGTACTCAAATCCAACATGCATTCAAACGTTTTTTTTCAAGAATCAAAGGAATTTTTTAAACTCGTTTTTGAGGTTAATTGGATTAATGCATGTTAAATTCATGTGAAATGAGGGTATAATCACTAAACAAACCCACCAAAATTGATTTGGTTTTGGTGATTTGGTCACCCAAACCCCACGGCTAAAGGGGGTGTTTGGGGAGCCATGGTGATTGATGTTTTGAGCATTGGTTTTGTGTTTAATCTTGTGTTCATAGGTGATTTAGATGGATACAAGTGTTTGCATGTTTGTTTTTAGGTTTGTAGCTTATGAGTTTGATGATCAATAGGGGTTAGGAACTGAAAATATGGTTTGGTTGTGATTAGGGAAGCTTAGGATGATGCCTAGTAACGATAAATAGGTTTAGAATCGAGCGTAAGTGTGATTTTGGTATGGTTAAATTTAGGCAGAAAGTTTAAGGCATTTTTGTAAAAATGATTTTGAAAATAGGTCTTGTGGATAGGATAGACTTGTAGAGAATTTTCTTAGCTTCGATTTGGTATAAAGTAGAGCTTACGACTCCTAACGAGTCAAAAGTTATGACGTTTTGAAATTTGTGTACCGGGAGATGAAAACCGTCATAATCCGAAGTTGTGATTGGTTTAGGTCAAATCCCGGGGACTATAAGTCTAGTTTGGTAAATGGTCAAGGACTGAATTTTGGTGTCAAACCTGCACATGTGAGTCTAATTTAGGACTTAGGTGTCAAATGGGTCAATGGAGTGTTTTAAACGGGTCAAACGGGTCCAACTTGGTCAAAGTACAATTTCAGTCCGAAAAATGTAGTTTTTGGAAAAGCGTCGAGTAACGGGTCGTAGAAGTAAAAACTTTTATTGGGATTAAATATGTGTTATCTACAGGTCTTATAGTATTTTTGAGAATTTTGTCAAATTTTATAGAAGTGGTTAAGTATAGTAAAACAGCCCGTACTTATGGTAAGTATCGGCGAAAATGAATAAAAATGGATAACGATAATAATAAGGACGAATGGTGTAAAATGAGTAACGCTTGTTGTTTTGTGTTGGCGTGAGTTGTAATTGTCCTAAGTGACTAGTATCTATGTATTTTATACAGTACCATAAGGTTTTAAATGAGATTACTCATTACGCGTTATTTGGTTGATAGGTGTTGATTTACCCGGGCATCCGTATCGTCGTCAGTGATCATCTCTCGAACTATCGACAACTTGATATATAAGGTGTGAATTTATAGCCTCGCTTATTATTATTTCAAACTGTTTTACCCGTGAGGGAAATGCATGCTAGTTTTTAAAATGAACGTATGTCATGAATGATTGTTGGTCCCGAATGTTGCCTTTGAAATTGTGTTGAGTACCTAGTTGCAAAAGACCCTAATTTTATGAACTATTAACTATTGTTTAGTCCTAGCGTGGATTAGAAATAGCCGCTTATACAAAGTGATAGTACTATGTGGTTGACTACCCTATCCGAGACGAGGGCTAGTACGTTGATACCCCCTGCAGACGGATAATTTGTGATAAGAGATAAGGTATAATTGCAAATGATGCCTTATTAGGGGCCATGGTTTCATCTGAATCACGCCGGTAATTATTACGCGGGTGATTGAGTTAACGGTTTAGTGTCATGAGCTTAAACACAATTGTCAGTATCTTGAATATAGATTGTTTGATCGACAAGTCTATGAATGATCGTGAATGGTTTTTATTTCACATACGTTCAAAATGAATTGTAAAACCTATGAATTCCACTCAACGTTTTCGTTGACCAAATTTTGGCATGTGTTTCAGGTAACCGCTGAAGTGTAGCATGGAGCGTGCATGGGATGGATGTTGTGTGTATGGCTTGGAGTCTGCTTGTTTTTCCTCCCTTTCCTACTTAAACATTTTTAACTTTAATGTTATGTTGTTGTGAAACTGAAATTTTTGGGTTGAGATTCATGGGGACCGAAAACGCTAAACTCTGTTGTACCAAGTGGGGTTGGAAAAACCGTGGACATGTATCATTTAACAATTTTTAATTCAAGTTTTAAGTTGACGTCTCTTTAGAGTCGTTCGATATATCTTGTGTGTAATGATAACTGCGTAGCACCCAAATGTTGTAGTTCCGCTGCGCATAGCATTTTGTGGGGGTGTTACAGATTGGTAATCAGAGCCATGAGTTATAGAGAACTAGGTCGTTTTTGAAAATCCTAAACTATAACTTTTGGTGTCGTAAGAAATGGTCCAAGCACACACAACTATCCTGCATGGCTCCGGTAAGATTTATTTTTGTATTCATGGCATTTGACGTATACTTTTGAGTTGAAGTATATATGTGGGTAATTATTACGTAAGTATGTAAATTACTATATGTAGACGTTGAAATTATACGTGGAATATCCGACACCGTAATTTTTGTATTAATCATGCATGAGCATCATATTATTACATTTTGGGCATATGTACCACCTTTGCATTGCATTTGCATGCATGTATTTATAAATATTGTATAATTACTTATGTACCCTCCGAAATTCGCTGTTATTGCAGGAATGGCCGAGGTACCGCCTAATGGTAATGGAAACGATTACGTCGTAGGTCACGAAGGGGGACCGTTTCCTCCGAACCCGCCGGATAATGACAATGGATGGATCACTCCGGAAGAAGAAATAGGGCCGGAGAATGACAATGATGAAAGTGAGGTGGACAATTTTAGTATCAGTAGTGACGAGAGCGAGGATTCTGAGGAAGAGCCCGAGGAACTAATGGATGATGGCATTCCCGAGAATGTTGTAGGTCAGACCGAACCTGATTTGTTTCAATCTCCGAATTCGCCAAAGGGTTATGAAGTACCTCCAACCGATCGATATGAGCAGCAACCCTTTAGTCGCCCGATGGACAATTGCAAGGACTATTTGAGAACAGTGCCAGGATTTGTTCGAGTAAGTAATGGGAGCGGTGCAGAGTCCAGCAAATCATCAAAGTCGCAATCAATTCATGAGAATATCGCAAGGGTCTACTTTCCGAGACCAAGACACTACTGGGATCCCGCAGGTCGTTTGAGGAGGATGGATAGGTTGATGTATGAGCGGTTTGTAGTTGAGACCAGGGTAATTAAGAGGTTTGATAAGAATGAAAGGGCACACCAAAGACTGTTGGAAAGGACTGCAAGAATTGAGTATGATGGAAATGTAAACAAAAGTGATATCAACAGTCTAAGATCGATGATCACGAATTTGAGCGCTAGTCTTGACCGTGTTAGGGAAGATCAAGTGAGATTGTCTAGGATGCAGAGTTGGGAGCATCGAGTGAGAGCATCATTGCCCCCAGATTGGAGATTTGTGGACGACTTGGAAATGGAAGCTAATGACTTCATGATCCAGCCACCTACTGGAGGTGCTTGTATTACTGTGGGAAATCAGGTAGCGATTGAATGTGGATCTACGTCAGGGACGAAAAAGGAGACTGAATGTGAACCGGACGACAAAGGAAAGAGAAAAATGGATGATGTGGACAAGGATGATAGCGATGAGGAACCCGAGGAAGATGATGACGAACCGCCATCCAAGAGGCCGTGTGGATCACCACATGCCTAGTTGCTTGTCTTGTATTTTATCTTTGATCGTTGTAATAGAACTGTTTTAGACTTTTGTATGATGGTATTATGACGAAAAACTTGAGGACTTAAGTTTTATGGTGAATGATTGTAGTGGCAATACTTGTCACAATTTTGGTTAATTATCAATACAATCCATGTTTACCTTTCATGATCTCTGATATGTCTTAAATTTGATCTTTTGTGATGTGAATTGATGAATATTAGTAACTCTGTAGTGATGTGTCGTTGTATTTATATTATGTCTTGAAAGAGAAATCCATCTTAATCTTGATGTGTATACTTACATTGTTTTTCTATTTTCCCTGTCTTGCAGAAAGAGATATTTGATAACGCACCATGCCTCCAAAGCTAACCGCCGATCGTGTGAACACTATGATTCAGGAAGCTATAGCAAATGTGCTAGAAGCAGACCGAGCAGGGAGAAATCCAGACCAAGGCAGAAACGCGGGGAGACAGCAAGCCCCGAGAGAATGTACTTACTCTAGTTTTATGAAATGCGGTCCCACGCAATTTCGTGGAACTGGTGGAGCTCTAGAACTCAGGAGATGGTTGGAAAAGGTTGAAAGTACTTTCGAGATTTGTGGTTGTTCAGAAGCGGACAAGGTCAAGTTTGCGGCTGCTACGTTTCTTGATGATGCATTAAGTTGGTGGAACACCCAAGTAGCCACTGTTGGATTGGCTGTAGCGAATGCAAGAACATGGACTGCAACAAAAGCTCTTTTGACCAAGAAGTTTTGCCCGGAAGAGGAATTGGGTCAATTGGAAGATGAGTTGAGGCACCTGACCTTGAAGAACAATGATATCGCTGCTTACACCAGGAGGTTTAATGAACTAAGCCTTTTGTGTCCAGATATTTTTGCCAATGATGCCAAGAAGATGAAGCAGTACATCAAATGTTTATCCAGTAATATCAAGGGTGAGACGACTTCGTCAAAACCTGGGTCGTTTGATGAAGCGGTCCAGATGGCTCACGCATTGATGGATGTCAAGCTCCAGGACAAGAAGAACTTCATTGCTGAAGGAAATAAGAGGAAATGGGAAGCGGCACAGAGCAATCAATCCCAGAGCCAAAACCGAGGTGGAAATCGAAACAACCATGGTCAGAACCGCAATCAGCAGTTTAACCAACGAAGGAATGAAGGGATGAGAGCTGTGACAAACCCCAGAGGAGTAAAAGTGAATCCCCACTGTGGTAGGTGCAACTTGTACCATGTAGGGAATTGCCCGCCTGCATGCGGCAAATGTGGAAAAGCAGGTCACAGGATGTCTGATTGCCGAACGAGAGGGGTAGCCACTGGGGCGAATGCTATCAGAATGAGGGGATGTTTTGGATGTGGAGAGAGAGGCCATATGCAAGTGAATTGCCCGAAGGCAGGAAACAAGCAGGGAGGTAACAATGCTGCTGCCGTGTATCAAGTAGGGACGGCTGATAAACCACAGGGTCCTAACGTGGTTACCGGTACGTTTTTGCTAGACGCTTGTTATGCTTGTATTTTGTTTGATTCTGGCTCCGACAAGAGTTTTGTAGATGTTAAATTTAGTCGTCATATCGATAGAAAACCGGTGTTGTTAGCGACTAGTTATAACGTTGAGTTAGCCGATGGAAAAATTGTTAGTACGAATTCTATACTGAAAGGGTGTACCTTGAAGTTAGGAAATTACACTTTTAAAATCGACTTGATGCCTATAGAGCTAGGATCGTTTGACGTGATTGTGGGAATGGATTGGCTAATGGCGCACAGTGCTATGATCGTCTGTGGCGAGAGATTAGTTCAGATTCCGTTGAGGAATAAAGTCTTGACTGTGAAGGGAGACGAATGCACTTCTCGTTTGAAAGTAATTTCCTGTTTGAAAATGATGAAGTATGTAGAGAGCGGATGCGATGTGTTTTTGGCACAGGTTTCGAGTGATGGTGATTTAGAGGCGAGGATTGAAGAGGTACCTGTTATCTGCGAATATCCGGAAGTTTTTCCAGACGAGCTGCCAGGTTTACCACCCACCCGTGAGGTCGAGTTTCGAATTGATTTGGTGCCAGGAGCTGCGCCGGTTGCGCGTGCACCCTATCGCTTAGCACCATCCAAGCTAAAGGAGTTATCGGATCAACTGAAGGAATTGATGGACAAGGGATTTATTAGGCCGAGCTCATCACCATGGGGAGCGCCAGTGTTGTTTGTAAAGAAGAAAGATGGTTCGTTTCGGATGTGTATTGACTATAGAGAACTCAACAAGCTGACGGTTAAGAATCGTTACCCATTGCCGAGGATTGACGATTTGTTTGATCAATTGCAAGGTTCCAGTGTATACTCAAAGATCGATTTAAGATCAGGGTATCATCAACTACGTGTAAGAGAGGAGGATATTCCTGTAACTGCCTTTCGTACGCGGTATGGACACTTTGAATTTCGAGTGATGCCGTTTGGGTTGACGAACGCGCCTGCTGTATTCATGGACCTTACGAATCGCGTATGCAAGCCGTATCTAGATAAGTTTGTTATTGTTTTCATCGATGATATTCTTATTTACTCTAAGAGTAAGGAGGAGCACGAGAAGCACCTGAGAAAGATTTTGGAGTTGTTAAAGAAGGAGAAGCTGTATGCGAAATTATCGAAGTGTGAGTTTTGGTTAGAATCCGTGCAATTCCTTGGTCACGTGATTGATAGCAAGGGAGTTCGCGTGGATCCTGCCAAGGTCGAAGCGATCAGGGAATGGTCGGCACCGACAGCGCCGACTGAAGTTCGACAATTCCTTGGTTTAGCTGGGTATTATCGAAGGTTCATTGAAGGATTTTCGTTGATAGCAAAGCCATTGACAAAGCTTACCGAAAAGAATAGAGTGTATGAATGGGGAGATGAGGAAGAATTCGCTTTCAAAACGCTCAAGGACAAGTTATGTTCCGCACCGATATTGTCATTACCTGAAGGAACCGAAGACTTTGTAGTGTATTGTGACGCATCTCGTAAAGGTTATGGAGCGGTATTGATGCAGCGTGAAAAGGTGATAGCTTACGCGTCGAGACAACTGAGGAAGAATGAGGAGAACTACACGACGCACGATTTGGAATTAGGAGCTGTAGTTTTTGCGTTGAAGTTGTGGAGACACTCTTTGTATGGGACAAAGTGTGTTGTATTCACTGACCACAAGAGTTTGCAACACATTTTAGATCAGAAGGAGTTGAATATGCGACAGAGACGATGGGTAGAACTACTGAGTGATTACGACTGTGAAATTCGCTACCACCCTGGCAAGGCGAATGTTGTAGCAGATGCACTGAGTAGGAAGGAACGAGAGAAACCTTTGAGAGTCAGAGCTTTGGTGATGACTGAGAGCGTTTACTTAACCGAAACTATATTGAAGGCTCAAGAGAGGGGACTAATGAAAGGGAATATTGAAGCTGAGAACTTGGGGAGAATGTTGAAACCTCTTTTTGTGATTAGGTCAGACGGACTGAGATATTTCTAGAATCGGATTTGGTTACCATTGTGTTCATCTGAGGAAGGAAAGCCTGGAGTACGAGAATTGGTTATGAACGAGTCTCATAAGTCGAAGTATTCGATACATCCTGGATCGGATAAAATGTATCACGACCTGAAGAAAGTTTATTGGTGGCCGAATATGAAGGCGGATATTGCTCGTTACGTTAGTAAGTGTTTGACTTGCGCGAAGATTCAAGCAGAACATAAGAGACCGTCTGGATTGTTGGTACAACCAGAGATCCCAGAATGGAAATGGGAGAAATCGTTATGGACTTCGTGACGGGTTTACCTAGAACTCCTAGTGGATGTGATATGATATGGGTAATAGTGGATAGGTTAACGAAATCTGCTCATTTCTTACCTATGAAGAAGACGGACAGTATGGAAAAGCTAGCCAGTGTGTACGTGAAAGAGATCGTCTACAGACATGGAGTGCCGTTATCGATCATTTCGGATCGCGATAGTAGATTTACTTTGGAATTTTGGAAATCGCTTCAACGTGCGATGGGCACTGAATTGAATTTAAGTACGGCTTATCACCCGGAAACTGACGGCCATAGTGAAAGAACTATACAGACGATAGAGGACATGCTCCGAGCATGCGTGATTGATTTTGGAGGAAGTTGGGAACGCCACTTGCCTCTAGTGGAGTTTTCGTATAATAATAGTTACCATGCGAGTATCAAGGCAGCACCGTTCGAAGCATTGTATGGAAGGAAGTGTAGATCGCCTGTGTGTTGGAGTGAAGTAGGAGAAAGTCAATTGACTGGACCCGAAATGGTTTTAGAAACGACAGAGAAGATTGTGCAAATCAAGAACCGACTACTTGCTGCGAGAAGCCGACAAAAGAGTTATGCCGATAACAGAAGGAAATCGTTGGAGTTTGAAGTCGGAGATATGGTTATGCTCAAGGTATCGCCGTGGAAGGGTGTAATTCGTTTTGGGAAGAAAGGAAAGTTGAGTCCGAGGTATATTGGACCATTTAAGATTGTTGAACGAATTGGACCAGTAGCGTACAAGTTAGAGTTGCCGAGCGAGCTTAGTGCTATTCACGACACGTTTCACGTATCGAACCTGAAGAAGAGTTTGGCGGATAAAGAATTGGTGATTCCTTTGGACGAGATTCGACTGGATGACAAAATGCATTTTGTGGAAGAACCTGTGGAAATTATGGACCGAGAGGTCAAGAGGCTGAAGCGTAGTAGAATTCCTATTGTGAAGGTTCGATGGAATTCTAAGCGTGGACCGGAATACACTTGGGAACGTGAGGACTTTTTCAAGGAAAGGTATCCTCATCTGTTCCAGCGGAACGAAATGTGAGTATAAGAAGAGGCGAGCGCCGGGACGTCGCTCTCTTTAAGGAGGGGTGGATGTGACACCCTAGAACCGAGGTCATTAACGTTACCCTAAATTACGCTAATTTTTGAAATTTTTAATAAATTTTAATTTCTATATATATAAGTATTTTGGTTAAAGCCGATGTTCGAGGTTATAATTTTTACGATTGACGATTCAAGAAGGACGATGACGAATACGATCCCGATGGATGCCCAAATTTCTATAATTATTGACGTTTTATCGATAATGTAATTTCTCGAGAATTTTACTTACGGTTCGCATTAAGTTGAGTCGGGTGAGTTTTATAGCTTTCCGAGTACATTTAAAGTATCCCAAAAGTATTTTGGAGTGTTTGGGATAATTTCCGACTCCCGTAAATTTTTCTAAAATGACTAGTGAGTCAATCCCGCAAAGTTTTAGTGACGTTTTTACTTGAGGCCAAAAGAAAGCTTTAATTGCACAATGGGTCCTTCCAATTTTACAAAAAGGGGAATGAACACACACACTTAACAAAAACACTTGGAAAAATTTTTGGTTCTCTCCCTCTCTTCCTCTTTAGGCCGACGGTCACCCCCAAACCACCAAAACCCACCATTAATTTTTTTTTCTACTTGGTTTTCATCAAAACTAAGGTTAGACCACCTCTAATCTTATCATTCCCTACCTTTCTATGTACTCAAATCCAACATGCATTCAAACTTTTTTTTTTCAAGAATCAAAGGAATTTTTCAAACTCGTTTTTGAGGTTAATTGGATTAATGCATGTTAAATTCATGTGAAATGAGGGTATAATCACTAAACAAACCCACCAAAATTGATTTGGTTGTGGTGATTTGGTCACCCAAACCTCACGGCTAAAGGGGGTGTTTGGGGAGCCATGGTGATTGATGTTTTGAGCATTGGTTTTGTGTTTAATCTTGTGTTCATAGGTGTTTTAGATGGATACAAGTGTTTGCATGTTTGTTTTTAGGTTTGTAGCTTATGAGTTTGATGATCAATAGGGGTTAGGAACTGAAAATATGGTTTGGTTGTGATTAGGGAAGCTTAGGATGATGCCTAGTAACGATAAATAGGTTTGGAATCGAGCGTAAGTGTGATTTTGGTATGGTTAAATTTAGGCAGAAAGTTTAAGGCATTTTTGTAAAAATGATTTTGAAAACAGGTCTTGTGGATAGGATAGACTTGTAGAGAATTTTCTTATCTTCGATTTGGTATAAAGTAGAGCTTACGACTCCTAACGAGTCAAAAGTTATGACGTTTTGAAATTTGTGTACCGGGAGATGAAAACCGTCATAATCCGAAGTTGTGATTGGTTTAGGTCAAATCCCCGGGACTATAAGTCTAGTTTGGTAAATGGTCAAGGACTGAATTTTGGTGTCAAACCTGCACATGTGAGTCTAATTTAGGACTTAGGTGTCAAATGGGTCAATGGAGTGTTTTAAACGGGTCAAACGGGTCCAACTTGGTCAAAGTACAATTTCAGTCCGAAAAATGTAGTTTTTGGAAAAGCGTCGAGTAACGGGTCGTAGAAGTAAAAACTTTTATTGGGATTAAATATGTGTTATCTACAGGTCTTATAGTATTTTTGAGAATTTTGTCAAATTTTATAGAAGTGGTTAAGTATAGTAAAACAGCCCGTACTTTTGGTAAGTATCGGCGAAAATGAATAAAAATGGATAACGATAATAATAAGGACGAATGGTGTAAAATGAGTAACGCTTGTTGTTTTGTGTTGGCGTAAGTTGTAATTGTCCTAAGTGACTAGTATCTATGTATTTTATACAGTACCATAAGGTTTTAAATGAGATTACTCATTACGCGTTATTTGGTTGATAGGTGTTGATTTACCCGGGCATCCGTATCGTCGTCAGTGATCATCTCTCGAACTATCGACAACTTGATATATAAGGTGTGAATTTATAGCCTCGCTTATTATTATTTCAAACTGTTTTACCCGCGAGGGAAATGCATGCTAGTTTTTAAAATGAACGTATGTCATGAATGATTGTTGGTCCCGAATGTTGCCTTTGAAATTGTGTTGAGTACCTAGTTACAAAAGACCCTAATTTCATGAACTATTAACTATTGTTTAGTCCTAGCGTGGATTAGAAATAGCCGCTTATACAAAGTGATAGTACTATGGGGTTGACTACCCTATCCGAGACGAGGGCTAGTACGTTGATACCCCCTGCAGACGGATAATTTGTGATAAGAGATAAGGTATAATTGCAACTGATGCCTTATTAGGGGCCATGGTTTCATCTGAATCACGCCGGTAATTATTACGCGGGTGATTGAGTTAACGGTTTAGTGTCATGAGCTTAAACACAATTATCAGTATCTTGAATATAGATTGTTTGATCGACAAGTCTATGAATGATCGTGAATGGTTTTTATTTCACATACGTTCAAAATGAATTGTAAAACCTATGAATTCCACTCAACGTTTTCGTTGACCAAATTTTGGCATGTGTTTCAGGTAACCGCTGAAGTGTAGCATGGAGCGTGCATGGGATGGATGTTGTGTGTATGGCTTGGAGTCTGCTTGTTTTTCCTCCCTTTCCTACTTAAACATTTTTAACTTTAATGTTATGTTGTTGTGAAACTGAAATTTTTGGGTTGAGATTCATGGGGACCGAAAACGCTAAACTCTGTTGTACCAAGTGGGGTTGGAAAAACCGTGGACATGTATCATTTAACAATTTTTAATTCAAGTTTTAAGTTGACGTCTCTTTAGAGTCGTTCGATATATCTTGTGTGTAATGATAACTGCGTAGCACCCAAATGTTGTAGTTCCGCTGCGCATAGCATTTTGTGGGGGTGTTACATGAATGAAGCTGAATGCGGACCAATTACTTAAGTTAGCACTGGAACAATCACAACAAGGTGCTAGTGATGACGTATTGGTAAGCATTGAAGGAGTTGAATATTCTATGCAACCTAGGCAGAAACCAGGTCAATACATCTATTGAAGATAAGTCATCATAGACCTAGTGATGCAATGCACAACCCTTCCCAGCCATTCGAGTTTCTCTCAAAAGAAACTTGTCTCATTGTCACGGAGATCAATACGTATCTATTGACTTTCTCACTCCGAGTTAGTTAATATTGAAAAGGTGGCAGTCTGCTCCAGCCTCTGATTACCAAAATGCACTTATTGAGTCTAGAGCCAAACGAGATCTCATTAGGACACAATCGAGTCCTACACATTATCCTTGTGATATTGCCAGAACATCTGAGTGATACGATTCACAATGAAGATGGAAATCCTGCTTGAGCCAGCATTAAACAAGCTCATGGTAGGTAACTTGTGCGATTCTACACGAATCAAACTTGTGAGAACTGGAAAGCAACTAAGTTTGGATTCTTAATTGATTCAAACTTGATTCCAGGTTTCTTCGCAAAATCCGTGTGATCTTGCCAGAACATTCACAGTGACACTCTTTAGCGTTCACAGTGACGAATGGAAATCCTTCCAGTGTCAACATCAAACAGCACTGCGGTAGGTAACATGCAAGATTCTTATGAATCGAGCTTGTGGCAAACTGGAAAGCAACAATGGTGCGATTCTAATAGAATCAAACTTGTTCCAGGAATTATGAATTGACGACTCTAATCATACGGATAACCGTATCCTTTTTATTCACTCTTTACGTTCGCAGTCTGCTTTGAGACGGTCGAGTAAAGAGAACTGGCTATTACCGCTGGGAAACCCTGTCAAGGAGGTTCTTAATCGAATCTACCTGATCATAGGTACGGTATTTAATACCATTTAACGGTCTTCACCGACCGGAGGTAAAATGCTACCGAGTTAGGGTGAAATGTTCAAAGCCATTTCATCTGTGTCTATATATGTTGCTGCATATCAAGAAGGTGGCGTAGCTGTGTACTAACCGATGTCGATTCAGAAGTCACAAGAGCACAAGATGGCGATAAACAAGATACCTAAGAATGTAAGAATGTAATAGGTCATCTTAGTCACAAGGAGCACAAAATGAAGATCTCAAGCACTCAAAGTCAAATGACAAAGGCTCAAGATAAAGATCACAAGGCATGAAGGTACAAAGCCGTTACAAACAAGATCAAGACCAAGATACAAGACCAAAGCAGGAAGATCTCCTCTACAAGAATGTATTCACTCAATCATCTTATGCTTTTTTAAGCTTTTTAAGATGACTGATACATTGGGGGAGATTGTTAGCCCTATATTTTATATAGTCGAACAAGAATATAATAGGTCATCTTAGTCGTTAAAGGTCTTGTATTGTAGTAGGTTAGTCGGGTTAACCGGGCTTGGACTTTAAGCTAATATTGTCTAAGTTAGGGGCGTAAGCCCAAGTGTAAGCCAAGCCCAACCCAAGCCACAAACCCACGGCCCATGGAAAGCCCATTGGTTCGTGGGTATAGTGGAAGAGGGTGTTGGTTACCATTTTACTTTCTCTCTCTAAAGTGTTTAACCTTCCAAATTCTCTCTTGTTTCTCTCTCTACTTTCTTCTCTTTCTCTCTCTAAATATCATCTAAATCTTGTGTTATGGATTAATATGGGATTAACACACATGTGTGACAAAAAGCAACGACTTTTGTTTACTGAGTCTTAATGCATCGTGTTATCAAAAGACTTTCAGCTTCTAATGACAGTCAAGTTCTACTCAAAGTTCCAAGAAGGCACAATATTTATAGCATCAAATTGAATGAAGTAATTATCTTCTGGTCATCTAGCTTGTTTGGTTGCAAAAGCCTCCAAGGATGAAGCTGAAAAATAACATAGGTGGATAGGTCATGTGAACTTCAAGACAATGAATAAGCTGGTAAAGGAAAAGTTAGTCCATGGTTTGCCTCATAAAATCTTCAAGAATAACCATAATTGTATTGCTTGAAACAAAGGAAAGAAACACAAGGCTTCATGTAAGTCAATTACAGCAGTGAGCTCTATTTCTGAGCCTTTGTAATTACTTCATATGGACTTGTTTGGTCCTACATCCATTAGAAGTATTGATCACAAATACTTCTGTCTGGTGGTTACTGATGACTTCAGCAGGTTCTCTTAGGTCTTATTTCTTGAGACTAAAGATGAACATTTCCTATGCTCAAGGACTTTATTACCTTAATTGAAAATCATCTAATCAAGAAGATTAAATCTATCAAGTGTGACAATGGGACTGAGTTCAAGAATGCAAAGCTAATAGCACTTTGGGGGAAAAAGGAATTAAGAGGGACTATAGTGCTGCTAGAACTCCACAACATAATGGGGTTGTGAAAGAAAGAATATAACTCTTATTGAAGCGGTTAGAACAATGATAGATGACTCTAAGCTACCTACCATGTTTTGGACAAAAGCATTTAACACTACCTGTTATGTTCTCAACAGGGTTTCAGTGACTAATACTCGTCATAAAAATCCATATGAGTTGTTGACTGGGAAGGTTCCTAATATCATTCATCTTAAACCTTTTGGATGCCATGTCGCCATTCTCAACACTAGTGACCATTTGGGCAAATTTAACAGGAAAGCTGATGAAGGATTAATTGTTGGGTACTCTGCTCATTCTAGAGCTTACAGAGTGTACCATCTAGCTAATAAGAAAGTAGAAGAGATAGTGAATTTGAGTTATTTTGATGAGAATGCTAATATTTAAGGATCATGTCCTGAATAGTATTTTGATATTGATTATCTAACTGATTCATTAGGTTATCATCGCTTCATTAGAAACACTTCATTAGATATGGCAATTTAAGACCTATGATAAATCTGAGTCTAATTAGGTAAATCATTTTACAGGATGAGGTCTAGTTGGGTCTCCTTTGAAATTATAAATGAGTCTAGTTAGGTATAGCAAGTCCTAGCTTAAAATTATAGATTGGTCTCATTGGGTCGCTCATGGGTCTATATGGGCACCCCTTAATATTATAGATAGGTCTATATTAGTATACTTCAGTAACCCAGGGTCTAGTAGGTCAAGAGCGTTATTTTATGATCGGTTTTTTGTCTGCTTTTTTAAGTTCTCGTATGGTTTCTTTAACTTTTCACATGATCTTACGTTTTCTTCTATTTTCTTATGTTTTCGTCTATTTTTGTACGCATTAGTATGTTTTCTTACATTATCGTCTATTTTTAACGTTTCGTCCGTTATATTACCTTCTCACATGTTTTCTTACGTTTTCGTCTAATTTTTACGTCTTCATCTGTTGTTTTACGTTTTTGTCAGTTTTCTTACGTTTCTGTTTTTTTCATTTTCATATGTTTGCTTAGTTTTCGTCATTTTACGTTTACTTATTTTGTTATTTTATTCAAGCTTCCGTCTGTTTTCTTACGTTTTCGTTTGTTATTTACGTTTACTTACAATTTTGTCTTTTTTATGTCTTCGTCTGTTTTTTTAAGTTTTCGTGTGTTTGTCTCTTACTTTTTCTTCTGTTTTCTTTCGTTTTCGCTAGATTTTTTTATATTTTTGTTTGTTTTCTTATGTTTTTTCTTTTTTTGCGTTTCGTTTGTTCTCCTACTTTTTTCGTATGTTTTTTACCTTTTCGCCTGTTTTTTCCCGATTTATTATGCCTTCGTACAATTTATTACGTTTCATATGTTAACTTGTGTTTTTTCTGTTTGTAATACGTTTTCATCTATTTTTTTATGTATTCGTCTGTTTTTCATACATATCAAAACATATGAAAACGTAAGAAAAATGACGAAAACGTAAAATAACATACTAAAACATAAAAAAGAAATTAATAAGTAAAAGAAACAGACAAAAAAGTAGAAAAGACATATGAAAAAGTAAGAAGATGAACTATAACGTAAAAAAAGACGATAACGCAAAAACACGAAAACCTAAGAAAAGAGAAGAAAACGTAACAAAAATGACAAAAACGTAAGAAAAGGAAGAAAACATAAGAAACGTAAGTAAACTAGCGTAAACGTAAAAAATTACCGAAAACATATGAATCGGATAAAAGTGAATACTCGGTTAGTATCATCATTGAGTTTTAAAAAAATTAGTTACCAATTATCTAGACCTATACCCAACACAACTAGATGAGACTCATGTAGACATATGCCTTTGATGCATATAACGTATGGTCTGTGTGAACAATATTCTTCAAATATCATCAATTAAGCTTCGTTTGCGCCTTAGTCGACCAAGCATTCCATAATTACTGTTTCACTAAATATAAACAATTAAGTACAAATATCTTGCATCAATAATAACATATGGCTAAAATACTAGGAATAAATGATGCAATAAATATTTCTTTATTTAATGTCATCAATGGGCCTTGATCGTTAACCCACTAGTCCCCTGTTATCATGAATCGCTACTTACTCCGAAAAAGTAATCCTTTATTGTAGATTATTGCTAATGTTAGATCTAGAGTGAGGTTGAAGGTTTCTAGAGAGAGAAAGGTAGAGAGAGAAAGTGGGAGAAAATGTGTGTAATATTAATGTAAAATGAAACCAAGCAACACCTTTCCATGGAAGGAAAGGGTTTATATACCCAAGTCCAGAAATGGACTTGGGCCGCTAGCCTATGGACATGCCCATGGGTCAGGTTAACTAACTGTTATCTTACTATTCTAACTATGAGCCGATAACTATATTGATGGAGTGACTGAGTCCTTTAACTTGAAAAAATGTGTTTCCAACAATCTAGCCCTAAGGGTGGTCACTTCGAATTACAAAGTCCAAAATATAGCATATCAGATCTTCGTTCTTGTGCTCGTAGTCCATGCTTTATTCTTCTTTTCTTTTTCATCTTGTGAATATGTGTTGATAGTCTATAGGCTTTTGCTTGAAGCATGTTTTTTTGACCTTTGACTTGTCATGTGGTTAGAGATCATCTTCACGTGCGACCTTTGCTTTCTTGTGATACTTGCCTCCTCGTGACTTCATGTCCCACACACTGATACTTTGTTGAATTCTTAAAAGCTTTAGAGTTTGATACAACGGAAGACTTTAGATTGAACTTTCTTGAATTTTGTTGAAATATTTGGTGCAGAAAGTGTAAGTATGTGAGGACGACTTCTTCTCAGACACCGCTACGCCACCGTCTTCAAATGTAGCAACATAAGTAGACACGAATGAAATGGCTTTGACATTTCATCTAATTCGGTAGCATTTTAGCTCCGGTCGATAAAGATCGTTGGACGATATTATATATCGTACTTGTGACAGGTAGATTTAATAAAAAAATCTCCTTGACAAGATTTCATGGGTAAACCCGTTCTCTTTACTCGACCGTCCAAAGCTGACTGCGAACATAAAGAGTGAATCGTTTGGATAAAATTATCCTTATGATTGAAGCCGTCAATTCGTATACCTGGAACAAGTGAAATTCAATTAAGAAATCGCCATCGTTTATTTCCAGTTGTCACGAGTTTGATTCTAATAGAATCTTGCTTGTCACCTACCGTAGTGTTATTTGATGTTGACACTAGAAGGATTTCCGCTCGTCACCATGAATACTAAAGAGTGTCACTCTGAGTGTTCTTGCAAGATCACTTAGATTTTGCGTAAGACCCTGGTACAAGTTTGAATTCAATTAAGAATAAAAAAACCACCGTTTCTTTCTAGTTATCACAAGTTTGGTTCTTAAAGAACCACACGTGTCACCTATCATGAGCGTGTTTGATGTTAACTCAAGCAGGATTTACATCTTCATTATAATACTTTCATATCACTCAGATGTTCTGGCAATATTACAAGAATATTGCGTAGGACTCGTAAAATCTTTCTTACTTTTCACAGTGTGTGAAGAAGCAATGAATACTTAGAAAGTGTCCTAGTGAAACTTTTGATGATCTCGGGGCTCTAGACTCAATAGTGCGTTTTGATCTACCGAGCGGAGGCTGGAGAGGATTCCTATTCAATATCAATTTATTCGGAGTGAATAAACTGACAGATAATGTGTTGAACTCTGTGACATTAAATCAAATATCTTTTGAGAGATATTTGAGTTAGTTGGGGGTTGTGCATTTTGCATCACTGGGTCCATGACGTCTTATGTTCAATATCTTCAATATGTGTTGACCATGTTTCTGTCTAAGTTGTAAGGAGGGCTTCTTTGTTTACACCCTTTATCTTTACAATTCTTTTTCATTCTTCAACCCCTTCAATGCTTACCAATACGTCATCACTAGCACCTTGTTGTGATTGTTCTAGTGCTAGCTTAAGTACTTGGCCAACATTCTGCTACGTTCACAATCATTCCCAATCTTTCCTAAGGAATACTATTTCCAACTATGGAATTGTCCTTGGGAAGATTCATCCGGTTCTGGACGAATCATTGGACTTATACTTAATCCTACCACCCTTTTGTCATCACAACCGTCGTGAATTAAGTGTGTTTTGGGTAAGTACTTGTCATTATGAAAATTCATTGAAAAATCACTTAAAGTACTTGTGATATAACTATCAAAGTTTTTGTACCTTAAATGTTTTTATCATCAAAAATGCTCCCCCTTAACATGTGCTTCACACATATCAGGTTGATTTGTTACATTAAGTCCTTTTTGCTTTAATCACGTATGTTAATAAGTCACCTTAATCTTATTTTTCTCCCCTTGCCCAAAGTGTCAATCTTTGATATTTTGGATACCAAATGAACCGGTCGAGGTCAAATGAAATTATGATTGGCCTTAGAATATCTTAATGCTCCCCCTCAATTTAATGAGGGTTAAGTTGTAGTGTTTGAGTATGGTTTATGAAAGATTTCAAACTTCGTGAAAAATTCTTGAAAAAATCATACTCTTGCACTACATCTTTCCACACAAGCCTAGTATATGTAGGTGTACACATTCACATTTTTTTACCAATTATGAGGCTTGATCCGAAGGATGAGAACAACATATGATTGAATCATTTGGTACTTGTCAGCAACGGAAGACCTTCCCCATAATGTCATGCTCGAAGTTGTCTTTGCTTCTTGAAAATTGGTAATCTTTTCTTGACACCTTGATTGTATGTAGAATCAGCGGCATCAAATAATCCGAATTCTTGACAATTGCTTCCCTCAATTGTTGAACCTTTTCTATCTAAAGAGTTTTAGTCGTCGTTAGAGTCGCATTGTCGAGTATGTAGACACCAATTGAAGTGAAGATAACTTCCTAAAAAATACGATTTCTCTCGTTTAACAAATAAATGCACTGAAGCGTACATATATTTGTGTGAGACCAAGTTATCATGTAAACTTGATCCCTTACATGGTTATATAGTAAACCATGCCCGAAAAATGAATTCCCGTTGTTGAGCCATATCTTTCCGAAGAAATACTTGACTTTAATATGAAAAGCGAGTTGCAGTCTGAAATAACTACATGCCATATATGCATGTTTTAAAATATTTACAACTTTTATACGAACTCTATTTATGGCGTTGTGTCAATATTAATCGACGTTTCTAAGGTCGTAAATATTATCGTACTAAAAGACATGCCTTTTGAAAATGAAAAATATTTTTGGATTTTCTTAATTTTTCAATTTTTAAGATTTTTTGTAGGGTTTATATTTTTGTATTTTTCTTTTTGGTGTTTAAATATATAGAATATATACATGATCACAAAAGGATACTCGAGAATAGTTTACCACCACTATTCTGTAGCTTCGTTCGCCAACCCCTTGAGAGTCTCAGGGATAAATGATTTTATGCTGATGCATTCTTTGTGAGTATACACAAGTTTTAAATTTAAACAAGGATTACCAAATAAGATAAGAACACACGGGCAAGTATGACCCTTTCGTTTGTAGCTAGCTTGTTGTGGTAAGCCGGGGTCGTTCACTAGGATTTGGGTGTTTTCGGTTGTAAAGTATCTTTGTAACAATGTAACGTTAGTGGTAAAAATGGTTGTCACTCCCACAATTACCATATAAGTAACAAATAAGCAAATAAGCAACAAGTAACACGAAAATGATGATTAAGCTAATAAGATGAGACAACAAATAATAATAAAGATAGTTGCTTGGAACTAGTATTCATTTCAATGGAGTTAATAGATTAGCGGGTAGATATTTAAGCAATAGCACACAAATTATAAGTATACAATTCCAAGTCAATGGGTAATATCATGTAATTGCACATGACACGGTTTTGAATAATGAACCCTTTCGATCTATGATCAATATTACAAACCGGTAATTAAATCCATTTGTGAGAAGTATGATTTTAGCCAACTTGTTCATTAGAGCCCTTTCGACCTATGCTCTAGAATAAATCTTTATAAATCCATTTAACTTGTTTACTCATGGTTGTCAATCATGATACACCAAACACATGCGCGCGCTAGCATTTGAAACAAAATATAACTAGGAATCCTTTCGACCTTTAGACCGAGTTATGGTTTACCAACAAGTTATCAAGACTTGTATTAATTTAAAAAAACTTATAAACAAAATCATAATTCAACATTGCAAAATAATAAACACTCTGTATCCATGTTTACAATATTCCAAACAAGTATAAGAAAACTACTCCATAATTATTTCAACAAAACTCATATGAACAATATTCATAACATTCATAATCATTCTTGAAATAATAAAAAGAGTTTTACCAAATTGCTAATACAATAAGTAAATGAAGAAATTAGAGCAATCCTTAGGCCTCCAATTGACTACAAGTTATGTGGTCTTTCGGGTTATGTATTTGAAATTGATATTTGATATTTGAGGTTGGTTTTGGAGAGGTTTGGTGAAGATTGGTGGTGACTTAGGTACCAAGAAACACTACCAATGATAAGGGTAATGATCCCTTAGAGTTTGGTAAGGTTATTTTGATGATTGGAGCTTCAAAATGATGAGTTTTTTGCACAATTGGACCAAATCCGGGATTTCACCAAGGAATAGAGTTTCATTGATGAATAATGAAGGTAATTATGAAAGTGTTATGTTACAATGACCCCTAAGGGTCTTATTTATAGTGGAATTAAGGCCTTGGTCTTCAATGCATGAACTTGGAGCCAAAGAAATATACTTGGAGCCAAAGTTGTTCCAGAATCCAATAGAAGCTTCATGAAGGCTTGGAGTGCATGTATGTAGACAAAATTATGCCTACACAAAAGTAGGTGGCAACTTTTCATGTTGATGAACTTGTACTTGTCTTGAAACACTTGTTCTTGCATCCGGAATTGATCTTCAAAGGCTTGTAGCTAGTCAGGATTCCTTCATATATGCATGAATTGTCGTTTATTCTTTTTTTCTTCTCTTTCCTTGTTCTTGGCTAACTAACAACACAAAACACAACTTTACACATATATGAGCTATAAAGCTCGTTAGTATAACCAAAAACCATGCAAAATATACGGATAACGTTCAAGAAAATATGTTGGATTTGGGCGTTATCAAATCCCCTCACACTTAAGTTTTGCTCGTCCTCGAGCAAGGAAAAGAAAAACTTTGCTTGCCCTCAAGCAAATAAAAGTAAAAGTTAGAAACTAATATCTATGTTCTAAAAGAAAAGAAAATTTTTTAAAATTTTAGGAAAATTTGAAATTCTATGAAAAATTGAAAATATTTTTGGTTTTTATAAGAATTGGCTAAAGGTGCAAACCGAATCCCCTCACACTTAAGAGTTTACTTGTCTTCAAGCAAGTAAAAGAAAATATTTTGGGTTTTCTTTCTTTTTTTACATATATACGAAATCGCTAAAGGTGCAAACCCCCTCACACTTAAGAGGTTGCTTGTCCTCAAGCAAATAAAATAAAATACATCCCACATGGTGCATAAAAATGGCTTAGAAAAATAAGATGCAAATCTACCAAATACAAACCAGGTTAACCAAATGTCATGAGACCAAGTGTACACATCTAAAGAGGACTTTTATTCAGGTTACAAGGCTAAGGTTTCGGGTTAATGGGTATGGATAAGGCATGGAAATTTTATGAGAGAGGTATCACGAATTTACACGTTAAAAGTCTAAGTCCCGCGTTGCTAGTTACCAAACAATTCATAAGCCCAAAAATGATCATAGCTATGAGCTTTATTTCAACACATATTGATCAACACAAATATATATCACGTCTTAGCACATTGGCTAATCGATATCTAAACATATTTCTTCTTCCTTCATCTTCATACTTTATTATAGCTCATTGGCTATTTTTGTCATCACTTTTTTTTACTTTTTTTTCGATGACTTATTCTTTTTTTTCTTTTTCTCTTTTTCTCATCCTCCTCTATTTTTTCTTTCATCATTTTTTTTTCAACATACATTACATGCTCCCCTCACACTTCGCTTGAGCACACACCATAAAAAATACAAATAGAAGTGGCCGTCTCCATCTTTGTTGGAATAGCACATACACATGCGAAGTGTGGCAGCTAATAATCATAAAAAACAATACACCATACTAAGCAACTAGCAACCCACCATTTGAACTTCGACATGGGATAGGCTAAGGTTTACGATTAAATTTATTTTTTTACTTTTTAGTGGACTGAACAAAAAAGAAAAAAATGGCTCAATGGGTGTTCTAAGGGTATCTAACACTCGACGAGAGTGCTAACAAAATGGTTAATATGGGTGGTTATCTAAAACTAGCTACGAAGAAAATGTAAAAGGCTATTTGGGTTTTATTCCTAAGATTGCCTCTTTATCACGCATATACACTTATATCACACAAGTGCGATCTCACTAAAAATCTTTTATATATTTTTTTAATTAAATATTTTTTTTCGTGGGAACGATTATTGAAATATATTTACATACAAACATGTGAAAACATTTAAATCCTAAGGGCAAACAAATGTACAACTCTCTTTTATTTTTTATTTTTTTATATAACAAAAATTGGTTTCGTTTTCCGATTTATTTCCCCTCACACTTAAGTTTTGGATTGGACTCAGTGTCAAAAATAAACTTCAAAGCATGAAAAGTGAGGAAATAAATAAATAGTCAAAGAGAAACGAAACTCCCCGGGCTTAGAAATTGCAATTGATCTCCATGTGATGCAATGCTACACCATTTCGAACATACGCTTGTGAGATCAATCGGTTCTTGATACTTCCTTCCTCTCCATGTATGCATCCTCCTCAATTACCTATTGCTGCATTTATTCAAACAAAACAAAACAAAACAAACAAACAAGCACACATAGACATAATTCTACTAGCAATGTACATCCCCTCACAGTTAAGATTTTCCAAGTTAGAAAAATACTTTTGGGGTGTATGCATTTACTCTAAAACACACAAAATTAAACACACAAACATTTAAAGCACGGGATGCCTCCCGAGAAGCGCTTAATTTATTATTGAGTTGTTAGCTAGACTCTTCCCCTCGATGTTAGGATTGTTTGACGATATGGCTAAGATGGGGAACTTTGGTTGGGTGCCATTGATTTTGATACTTATCATCTTTGAACCAAAGAAATTCTCCATTTATAGTCCAAACTTTGAAAGGCTTCTTCGGCACATAATTGTCTTCCCTCTTTTTCTTTCTTCTTCTTCCATCGTCATTTATTAATTTCCACTCAACGTCATGAATTGACATTACATCATGTTCAAACGTCTTCTCCTTTTTGTTTGGGATATGCACGGCGCAATCCTTGGGAAAAGTTGAGTAGAAATGATGGTGTTTGGTTTTGGCACGGTTGGAATAGGTTCTTCTTCTTCTTCCTCGATAAATGAAACATCAACCTTATCTCTCTCGTTTCGGATAGAGGGTAGTTTATCTCTCCTTTTGGTGTTGGTGATTTGAGTAAGGTACTTGGTACGTTTTATGGCTTCTTCTATATAACCGCATTTTCTCTCCAAGTCTTCGATCATGGCTGTGTGGTTTCGGAACCATAGATTGATTTGAAAATCCAAGTCAACCAAATTGTTCTTAACACGTTCGTTTTCTTCCGTTTGCCAAACCATAAATTCTCTCATCATCTCCCCCGTTGAGGTTTTAGGTTTTTGGTGATATTGTGAAGAGTGTGGCGTCACATCTCGTGGTCGAGATTGAGGAATGGGACGGTTCGGGTTTAGGGTAAGATAGGAATGCGAATTCCTTGAATTTTGGTCGTGATATCGTCGGTGATATTCTTCGACATAATTCGCTTCATGAGGTTCACACTTCGGCGGGTAATCCTTCATGGTGGTTTGTGAGTCGTGATCGTCTTTACGATCGTCTCGTATATATTTTAGTTCATTTCTTATGATTAGGAATTGAGAATCGATAAGCCGAGCGAGAGCTTCGAATTTCTCCATCAACACGGTGTGATCGGAGATGATGTTATTTCCACCGGCGGAAACAATGGTTTTCGGTTTGGGATGGATATGAGAATCCTTTAAAAAATCAAACTTGATAAAGACCTTGTCCTCGAGGATTTGTAAAGCTTCGTTAGGAGTATTGTAGAGGAAGATTCCTCCAGCGTCAAGGGATTCTTGAGTTGGATCGTCTAAGCCACGATAAAATGTTTCGATTATCGTTCTCGTGGTTAGGTCATGTCCATAACAAGCGCGAAGCATATGTTTCATTCGGAGCCAAGATTCAACGAGAGTCTCGTCATTGAGTTGGTGAAAGTTATGAATGTCGTTTAGGAGATGTTTAAGCTTTGCGGATGAAAAGAATCGACTTATAAAAGCTTCTCTTAATTCATTCCACGAAGTAATTATTCTTTCGTTTAGTTCATTCAACCAAATCTTAGCTTCTCCGGTTAATGAGAATGGGAACGTCCTCAAGTGAATCGCTTCCTCTTGATTTTCACCACATTGGAAAAAGGGTATTAATCTCAAGAAAATCTAGAACGTGTCGGTGAGGATCGGATAGGGATTGTACATTAAATTGGTTCTCCCGAATCATTTTCATGTGGCTACTCGTGATAGTGAAATTGTTCAAAATGGGGATTTGAACAATAGAGGAACTAGGCGTCGGAGCAACGATCCTAGTGTTTGACCACATTGGTTGATCATCGGGATCAATGGTAATAATGGTTGAGGAATTGGATTCGGTTTCATAGGACGAGATTCCTTAAACATAGGATGGATTTTTGAATATCGTCTCGACTTCGGTGTCGAATACGTCGTCTTTGGAGGCGACAACGAAAAATTCTTTGATGAACGGTGGTTTGATGTATGTTTCGGGTGATTCAATTTCAAGGGGTACGATTGGTGTTTTATCGGATGTCGTCCTATTTTTGATTTTACGTTTAAGCTTTTGGAAAGGACGAACAAGTTGTTTTCCCCAAGAACGCGGGTTTATACATACCCGGAGTGATTTGCAAAACGTCATAGAAAAATAAACTAAATAAAACAAATAAGACCGAAAATGTTTTTGTATATATATATTTTTTTTTCACTACTATTATTATTACTATTTTTTTTAATAAAATTTTTTGTTTTATAAATAAAACAACTAAAGAAACAAGAAAAATAAAGAAAACGCAAACAAATTATTGCACCAATCAATCGAACCAGATGGTTCAAATGACTTCGGGTTCTATCCACGGGGTTTGGGATCAAAACGGAGCGAATAGAAATACGAACGAGGCACAAAAAGATTAAACGGGGTAGTTGGGCGGGCTATGAGTAAACAAAGATAATTGGTTCTAACCTCGAAGAACGGTTGTTTAAACGAGTTAAAAAGACAATTAGGAATGGTTTTGGGTAAGGCTCGGTTAAAATAAAAGAAGATAAAAGACAATTTTTTTTATTTTTTATTTTTTTGGATTTAAGGGGTTGCCGCCGGCAAAAGCGGTATGTTGGGCAAAATCGATTCTGTTTAAGCTTGCCGGCGGCAGAACTACCTTGCCGGGCGGCAAAGGTGGTTCTGTTTGACCTTGCCGGCGGCAGGAGGGTGTTGCCGGCGGTAATACTCTCCTGTCAGAAAATTTATTATTTATTATTTTATTTTATTTTGTAGATTTTGGCAACTAAAAACAAAGAACATTTTTAAAAAAAAAACTTTTTTGGGGTTGGTGAAATAAGGACAAAAAAGCTTAATGTAAACACACTTCAGCTTTCTTAAAACACAATAAGCACAAAACAAATAAGCACAAAGAAGATTAAACGATACACGATATGCAACAAAGATTCAAAACATGAAAAGCACTAAACACAAATCACCGGCAACGGCGCCAAAAACTTGATGGTGGTGATGCCGGATTATGAGATTCAAACACGAAATTAGAAAACTTAATAACTATAAAATAAACAAAACAAGCAAGCATAAATAAACAAGAAGCAAGAAACAAAGATTCTAATACACGAAAAACATAAACAAATCCCCGGCAGCGGCGCCAAAAACTTGATGCGTTCTTTGTGAGTATACACAAGTTTTAGATTTATACAAGGATTACCGAATAAGCTAAGAACACACGGGAAAGTATGACCCTTTCGTTTGTAGCTAGCTTGTTGTGGTAAGCTGAGGTCGTTCACTAGGATTTAGGTGTTTTCGGTTGTAAAGTATCTTTGTAATAATGTAACATTAGTGGTAAAAATGGTTGTCACTCCCACAATTACCATATAAGTTACAAATACGCAAATAAGAAACAAGTAACACGAAAATGATGATTAAGCTAATAAGATGAGATAACAAATAATAATAAAGATACTTGCTTGGAACTAGTATTCATTTCAATGGAGTGAATAGATTAGCGGGTAGATATTTAAGCAATAGCACACAAATTATAAGTATACAATTCCAAGTCAATGGGTAATATCATGGAATTGCAAATGACACGGTTTAGAATAATGAACCCTTTCGATCTATGATCAATATTACAAACCGGTAATTAAATCCATTTGTGAGAAGTATGATTTTAGCCAACTTTTTCATTAGAGCCCTTTCGAACTATGCTCTAGATTAAATCTTTATAAATCCATTTAACTTGTTTACTCATGGTTGTCAATCATGATACACCAAACTCATACGCGCGCTAGCATTTGAAACAAAACATAACTAGGAATCCTTTCGACCTTTAGACCGAGTTATGGTTTACCAACAAGTTATCAAGACTCATATTGATTTAAACAAACTTATAAACAAAATCATAATTCAACATTGCAAAATAATAAACACTCCGTATCCATGTTTACATTATTCCAAACAAGTATAAGAAAACTACTCCATAATTATTTTAACAAAACTCATACGAACAATATTCATAACATTCATAATCATTCTTGAAATAATAAAAAGAGTTTTACCAAATTGCTAATACAATAAGTAAATGAAGGAATTAGAGCAATCCTTAGGCGTCTAATTGACTACAAGTTATGTGGTCTTTCGGGTTATGTATTTGAAATTCGTATTTGATATTTGAGGCTGGTTTTGGAGAGGTTTGGTGAAGATTGGTGGTGATTTAGGTACCAAGAAACGCTACCAATGATAAGGGTAATGATCCCTTAGAGTTTGACAAGGTTATTTTGATGATTGGAGCTTCAAAAGGATGAGTTTTTGGCACACTTGGACCAAATCCGGGATTTCACCAAGGAAGAGAGTTTGCTTGATGAATAATGAAGGTAATTATGAAAGTGTTATGTTACAGTGACCCCCGAGGGTCTTATTTATAGTGAAATTAAGGCCTTGGTCTTCAATGTATGAACTTGGAGCCAAAGAAATATACTTGGAGCCAAAGTTGTTCTAGAATCCAATAGAAGCTTCATGAAGGCTTGGAGTGCATGTATGTAGACAAAATCCTGCCTACACAAAAGTAGGTGGAAACTTTGCATGTTGATGAACTTGTACTTGTCTTGAAACACTTGTTCTTGCATTCGGAATTGATCTTCAAAGGCTTGTAGCTAGTCGGGATTCCTTCGTATATGCATGAATTGTCGTTTATTCTTTCTTTTCTTCCCTTTCCTTGTTCTTGGCTAACTAACAACACAAAACATAACTTTACACATATATGAGCTATAAAGCTCGTTAGTATAACCAAAAATCATGCAAAATATTCGGATAACGTTCAAGAAAATATGTTGGATTTGGGCGTTATCACATGCCCAGCTTGTCGGTCAAAAACTCGATGCGAGATCGATCTAAAGCCTTAGTGAAAAGATCCGCCAATTGATACTCCGTGTTGACAAAATATAGCTCATTACTCCGTTCTCCACTTGCTCTTTGATAAAATGGTAGTGAATGTCAATATGCTTCGACCTGGAGTGTTGAACATTATTGCAACAAAGAGAAATGGCACTTTTGTTGTCGTAGTACATCGGTATCTTATTGAATCTAGTACCATAGTCGGTTAATTGTGACCTCATCCAAAAGATTTGAGCACAACAACCACACATAGCTATGTATTCTACCTCCGTACTTGATAACGCAACGCTTTTCTGCCTTTTTGATGCCCAACTAATCAGACGATCTCCAAGTAGTTGTAAACTTCCAGAAGTGCTACATCGTGTATCTTGACACCCGACATGATCTGCATCTGAAAATGTTGTTAGTGCAATAGAGGAGTATTTCAAATACCATAGTCCCCGGTTAATGGTTCCTTTAAAAGATCCTTTTTACAACATGTAATTGCTTTTCGGTAGGTCGAGCCTAATACCGGGCACACATGCATATAGCAAATTATAAATTAGGCCTGCTAGCAGTGAGATAGAGAAGGGTACCGATCATTCCACGGTAAAGTTTAGGATCGATATCAATCCCATCTCTATCCTCGTGTAACTTGGATCTATCCACCATTGGAGTATCCACGGGGTCGCAAGATTCACAGTGGTTTTTTCAACAATTCAAGAGCATATTTGGATTGATTAATAAAGATACCTCTGGGATTTTGAGAAATTTGTAACCTTAAGAAAAATGAAATTTTTTCCATCATTGACATCTTAAAGCGTGTGGACATTATTTTCTCAAAACGGTCGGACAATTTTTGGGTCATGGCATCAAATATTATAGCATCAACATAAATTTCTACCAATATCATGCCGTTTCCTTCCTTGAGAATGAACAACGTCGGATCCACTTTGACTTTGGAGAAGCCCTCCGAGATGAGGTATGATGAAAGAAGATCGTACCATGTGCATGGATCTTGTTTCAACCCATAAAGAGCCTTCTTGAGCTTGTACACATGAGTAGGATGTTCCGAGTTCACAAATCCATTCGACTGGCTTACGTAGACTTCCTCTCTTAATTTACCATTTATAAATGTCGTCTTAACATCCATTTGATAGAAGATTATATTCATATGAGCGACATAAGCGAGGAATAGTCTAATTGCTTCCAATCTTGCAACATGGGCAAAGGATTCTTCAAATTCTATACCCAATGCTTGTTTATAACCATGAGCAACCAATCTTGCTTTGTTCTTTGTTGAAGCATAGTTTGGCTAGGCCGGTTCGACGACTCTCCTGGGCCGTTCATCGTCTTCCCGGATCTCGAGTTATGTTGTAAACAATAGAAAACCGGTTAGACGTGGACTCGAGGTCGGAGCCCCGGGGTCCACCTCCGACGATCAAGTTAGTATCGGTGCTTCTCGTGTTTATATAGGACTAGGGTTTCTTGAAGAATAAGTAAGGTCTATAGGTCGCGGGCCTCTTGGATCACGGTCCTGTTAGGTCGGGCCTTATACCGACTATACGTCGACATGTCCCCCAGTCTAGTATGATATGGTTCATGACCATGTTATGCTAGACTCATTTATGTGTCACGCTTACCAAGCAACCGTGCGCGGCTTACTGTTAGGACATCCTCGTGGGTCGTCCGTAACATATAGCTCCACTCGTGGTGGGATACCTTTAGCAAAAAGATGATGGGAACTATGCGAATAGTGAGCGCATCCACTATACGTCATCATGTCCCCCAGTCTAGTATGCGAGGTGTTCACCAAGTTTACTAGACTCTACACCGTATTCGCTACCTATAAGCGTATCCATGACAAAAGAAATAGGGAACCCGTATACGTAAGACGGGTGGTTGTGCTTGAATGCTTGGTTTCCCGTGTTTAGACGGTAAAGACCCCGTAAGAAGAAAACATGTTCTATAGCCGGGGTAACACTAGCATTGGCAAGGTTTTATTCCTAGTCATCGCTAACATGAGGATGATAAGAAGGGTTTGTGAAGGTGAAGGTGGAACCCATATGTTGCATCGTGAATATTTTGAAGGCGTACTTCTTATACCCACTAATGATGCAACATAGTGCGAATATTGCATTCGGATTAAGGCCAACAGAAGGCGTACCTCTGTGGCAAGGTGATGCGGATATTTACATCCTTCTTATGGCCACGACTTAGATAATGACTTAAAAATTCTCACGATTTTTACTGAACTAAATGCAGTTGATCAGGCCCCGTCTAATTAAGGTCAAACAATGTAAATTTTTGAAAAATCATTCCGTAGTCGGGCAAAGCAATTCGTTGTGGAAGGCGTACTTCCACAACAAAGATGTGAACCAACGAAAGACGTACTTCCGTGGCAAAAATAATTTGCCAGTGGAAGACCTGCTTCCATGTCAAACAATGAGACAGCGGAAGACGTACTTCCGCGGCGAAGATAATGAAAGAGTGGGCGGAAGGATTATTTCCGTGGCGAAGATAATGAAAGAGTGGGCGGAAGGATTATTTCCGTGGCGAAGATAATGAGCCTGTCGAAGAGATACTTCCACGGAGAAGATATTGAGCGTGTGGAATAGATACTCCCACGACGAAAATAATAAGCACGTGGAAGAGATACTTCCACGGCGAAGATAATGAGCGCGTGGAAGAGATACTTCCACGACGAAGATAATGAGTGCGTGGAAGAGATACTTCCACACTTGAAAATAATGCACACGTGGAAGAGATACTTCTACGGCGAAGATAATGAGCACGTGGAAGAGATACTTTCACGGCGAAAGATAATGAGCCCGTGGAAGAAATACTAACACGGCGAATATAATGAGCCCGTGGAAGAGTACTTCCACGGCGAATATAATGAGCCCATGGAAGAGTACTTCCACGGCGAAGATAATGAGCCCGTGGAAGAAATACTTCCATGACGAATATAATGAGCCCGTGGAAGAGTTCTTCCATGGCGAAGATAATGAGCTCGTGGAAGAAATATTTCCACGGCGAATATAATGCGCACGTGGAAGGGTACTTCCACGGCGAAACAGAATGAGCACGTGGAAGAGTTACTTCCACGGTGAAAGATAATGAGCACGTGGAAGAAATACTTCCACGACGAATATAATGCGCACGTGGAAGATATACTTCCATGGCGCAAATAATGCTCACGTGGAAGGGTACTTCCATGGTGAAACAGAATGAGCACGTGGAAGAGTTATTTCCACGGTGAAAGATAATGCGCACGTGGAGGGGTACTTCCACGGCGAAACAGAATGAGCACGTTGAAGAGTACTTCCACGGCGAAAGATAATGAGCCCGTGGAAGAAATACTTCCATGGCGAATATAATGCGCACGTGGAAGGGTACTTCCACGGTGAAACAGAATGAGCACGTGGAAGAGTACTTCCACGGCGAAAGATAATAAGCCCGTGGAAGAAATACTTCCACGGCGAATATAATGCGCACGTGGAAGGGTACTTCCACGGTGAAACAGAATGAGCACGTGGAAGAGTACTTCCACGGCGAAAGATAATGCGCACGTGAAAGGGTACGTCCACGACGAAACAGAGTGAGCACGTGGAAGAGTACTTCCACAGCGAAAGACAATGAGCCCGTGGAAGAAATACTTCCACGTTGAATATAATGCGCACGTGGAAGGGTACTTTCACGGCGAAACAGAATGAGCACATGGAAGAGTACTTCCACGACAAAAGATAATGCACCCGTGGAAGAAATACTTCCACGATGAATATAATGCGCACGTGCAAGGGTACTTCCACGGCGAAACAGAATGACCACGTCGAAGAGTACTTCCACAGCGAAAGATAATGAGCCCGTGGAAGAAATACTTCCACGGTGAATATAATGCGCACGTGGAAGAGATACTTCCATGGCGAAGATATTGAGCGTGTGGAAGAGATACTCCCACGGCAAAAATAATAAGCACGTGGAAGAGATACTTCTACGGTGAAGATAATGAGCACGTGGAAGAGATACTTCCACGGCGAAAATAATGCACATGTGGAAGAGATACTTCCACGGCGAAGATAATGAGCACGTGGAAGAGATACTTCCACGGCGAAAGATAATGAGCCCGTGGAAGAAATACTTCCACGGCGAATATAATGAGCCCGTAGAAGAAATACTTCCACAGCGAATATAATGAGCCCGCGAAAGAGTACTTCCACGACCAAGATAATGAGCCCGTAGAAGAACTACTTACACGACGAATATATTGAGCGCGTGGAAGAGATACTTCCACGGCGAAAGAATAAGCCAACGAAAGAGATACTTTCGTGGCGCACAAATAAGCGCGCTGAATGAGTACTTCCGCGGTGAAGGAATATATCCAAAGATATTCGCGTGACCTGCACGGAATAGCGGCATAATTATACCCTGGTAGCCCCCCAAGTTTGATGGTGCTACACTCGATTTAGCAGTATTAAACTAAATCAAGTTCCGCTTTGTTTCGCATTGAATTTATAACACGACATGTTATGTATGAATAATGTAATATCATAAAGGGTCTTTATGGGTGAGGCAAACTCATTACGTATGAGCCTGCCGCTACTACCATAAGGACGACCAGGTGAGGCTGACCAGTTGTTAGGTGTGCGCAAGTGTGCCTTTATTCAGTTTCAGAATGTACTGGCTGTAAAACTTGCTACGACGTCATTAATAGCAAGGGGCCTAACAAGGATACATGATCCGTGGCCGATGGGGTTGCATCCCTCTTACTCGACAAGTCTAATTAGTAGGTTAGACCCATTCCTCTTATTTCGCCTGGGAACGATAGGTACATGTACAACCCGTCAGGCTTAAGATGTCCGAATGTATGGACTAGCATATATATATATATATATATATATATATATATATATATATATATATATATATATATATATATATATATATATATATATATATATATATATATATATATATATATATATATATATATATATATATATATATATATATATATATATGTATATATATATATATATATATATATATATATGTATATATATATATATATATATATATATATATATATATATATATATATATATATATATATATATATATATATATATATATATATATATATATATAATATATATATATGGGGCTAAGTTTGACATAGAAAAATAAAATGGCGCCATGTCATATCCTACATGGCATTTTGTTATTGGCTATAAGATTATACCAATTATAACAATGATATATTTTTAGCAATAATAACAATCGGTATATTTTTACCAATAATATATAATAGATATATTCAGCCCATTATTATCCGAATACAATTTTTCAAAAAAATCCGATTATTGAGTTTCTTTTCTTAAAATCAGAATGCAATCTTTTCTAAAAAAATGTATGAATTTCTATTCAATCAACTATCAGTCATTTTTAAAACCCTAACACGCGACTCATTCTACGTTCGTAATTCATCTTTAAAAAAGGTGTTTATCTTCTCAGAATCATAATGATAAAATTGGCTAGGTCACGAGGTTTTGTATAAATCACAAGATTATATTTATCTGTTTGCATAATATTGTTTTGTATGTGGGTACCTTCTTCCAGTTTCTACAATCTGATGGTACAACCGAAGCATGTGCGTTTCTTCTAAGAATAGGTAAGTTAGTAGGTCTTCCTCTGAACATTATATTCATCATAATTGTTTCGGTTGTATGCAATAACAGGAACAAACATGCGTGCTTGGTAAAATTTATGATCTTACGCTTTCGGTATGCTCTTTCATTAATTGATGTTGAATTTTGTATTACAAGAATCTATGACTTATTATTGTTCTTTTTCTTGCAGATACATATGGAGAGGTCATCCAGACATTGGTCTTGGTCTGTTTGAATCAGAATCGCTAAAATGGCCCGGCTTTTTAGAGTTTGATAAAAGAAAGGAGTTATTCACAATCATTATATTTTAAATGGGTATTTTGGTTGTTGAAACCTTACTCTTATAACAAATAACATATACATGTTTAGTTGTGGTTTGGTGCAACCAGCCTTTAAGATGAAAATCTCCTTCTCAAAATCTATTGTTATTAGTATTTTTCAAAGATTCTCTTTTGAAAAGTCGCTGCCCCTGAGATCTCAGTTCGTGAGAAATTGTTAACTGATCAACTTGAACTTTTGTATCAATTCGAAATGGACCCTCTTTCTGAGATCTCAGTTGCCTTTTCTTTTTTGAGTTTGTACTAGCAGTATATTGAATTAAAAAATTAATCTGTGCTTTTTGATAATTGTGTTGTAATAGGATTCTCGTGATCAAGGCATTCAAACAAAGAGAGGCTCCAGTCAAAGAAGTTTAAGTCCTGATATTAGTTGCATATGCTGGTCAACCTCAATTATACAAACACCAAGTTTTTTTTATTGTTACCTCTAACCTATATTCATGCTCTTTTGTACGCGTTGCATAAATTTTCCTTATCTAACAATGCGCAGATTGTATGAAGTGAACTACCAAAGCTATTGGGTGGGACTTGCACCTGTTTGCACAGATGTGGTTACATGCCTCAGATAAAGGTCGTGTCAAGATCGAGATATAATAAAGGTTATACTCTATTACTACAAAAATTGCCATGTATATTGTAGGCTGATCTGGTAGAGTGAAGATTCTGATTTTTACATTATGCAGGCATTGCTGAATATCAATTTGATTTTCATTCTTATTTTTCAAGATCGGCTTCATACGTATAATTACTTTAGGAAGCAACTGTTAGAGCTATAAGGTATAAATAATTTTTGCTTAAACAACTTTTATTCATCCCATTACTCATTATAATATGCTTCTTTAAATGATGATACCCGTAGTTCAAGTCTCAAATTTCAAGTGTTTCACCAAGGTACTCCTCTTTTACAATCTATGAGATTGATAAGGGACCTTGATCAAAGAGGTACCATATCATGTTTCATAATGATTTATAGAATATTAATCATATGTCCCCACACAATCATCCCAAGATGCACATCCAAGTACCCCAGACCCTGTTGCCATGTATCATAAAATCAACTCCCAAACCAACTTACATTATAAAAGCAATATTTCCTTGGAATTGAGAACATAAAATAACTGAGATATTATTTACGAGGTGGATGGATGAACGATCTGATGTTTCTGAAGTGAATAAGATGACATTAAGTAAATTGAGACACCGAATAATGTATGCACTTAGTTAATAGTTATTTTTATGAATCATGAATTTTCATGTTTGCAGTGTTTAAACTTATTTATTTAATATGCAGGTTGTCTCAAATGCGTTGAAGGTAATCAAGGGGAGATCCGATTGCAATTGATATGAAAATGGCAGACATTAGAATGAAAAAATAGCAATTCTAACATTCTTTTATAGGTATGATACACCTCATCTGTTTGTAGTTAAAAAACTACCAATTCTAACAGAGTCTATAACCTGATTGGTAAGATTTTAGCCTTCTTAATTTTAGTTTTGTTCCCATGATCGATGCTTCAACCTTTAGTAGAGCTGGTATTAAGTGATTATTTTTTAGAAATGCATGTGAATTTTGTTATGTGGGAATTTGCGTTGTAACAAAGTACCCAACTATATGTCCTACTAACGAGATCTTTATATTTGTTACCAGTTGTTTGGCCTTGGATTTGCCAATATGTTTGGGTCGTCAATCTCAGCCCGCTAGCAATGATTGTTTTTCTACTTTGCTTTCTATAGCAAAAGATGATAGATTGGGCTGAAATATGTTTGGGTCGTCAATCTTAGCCTGCTAGCAATGATTGTTTTTCTACTTTAGTTTCTATAGCAAAAGATGATAGATTGGGCCGAAGAGTGTTGCTCACTGGTGGAGGCATTCCAATGATCATTTGTTGGGTAAGCTTGAAAAAAGGTATAAATAATTTATTATTGCAGTCCTAAAAGCAGATCATATGTTATCTTTTTGCCAAAGTCAATACAAGTTTACTCATTTCACATAATTATGACAGTTTTGTAAGGTGTAAATTTAGTCCGTCTACCTACTAATATAACAATTATCGCCTGTAATTTTTTTTATCCCTTTTTATCCTTTGTTTATAGAGAGGTACCTACAGTCACTGGAGAAGGACATGAAAGCGGGAGTAAATCCGGTGGTGGAGCTGAGCTTACTACAGTTGAAGGAATTCCGATGAAGAAAGCAAAACTTCTTTAAATGCTTGATGAGGTAAAACCGTTTAAAAATTAAAGCTTGCAAACTGTCAAACCTCCATTAAAACCAAAAATTTGAGCTTTGGCCTATTAGTGTGTGTTTGTATTGTCTGTTTGTAATGTGGGTTTGGTATGCTTCATAATTTTATATGAAGTTATATTCATGATTTTCTTGCTTTCACTCTCGGCGTGAAGCAAATGATCTGTTGTTGTAACAAGGTAACGATTTTCTGTAAAATTTCTATATGATTGGGCAGCTTGTGTGATAAGGTCATTTTGCAAGTTACTAATGCGTTTAATTTTTTCTTTTATGAAGATGGATGCTACTCTCACAAAGTACTCCAAGAGCAGATACGAGGAAATCGTCAAAGAAGTTTCTTCCCACAAGGATATTGGATACATATGTATCATTTTGTAGAGAGACTCATACCACCATTTCAATAAAGTTACGGATTAATAGGTGACTTCACATTTACATAAGAAAATCATTTATCTAATAGCTGCATCTTAATTTCGAATCATTAGAACTTTTTGCTAACCAATTTCAAAACTAATTATTGCGACTTCTAGGAAGCATTGGTACTGTGCAGTGAGACGTGTAGCGAGTCGAACAACCAAACTGAAAACACAGACTCAACCAACACAACAACGAATACCGTGTCAAACTCATCTGAGACCGAGTCCAAGGAACAAAAGTGGAGCACGGAATTGAGAACCGAAATATGGTCGAAGAAAACTTTGCGCTTCAAAGGGACTAGACTGGGGTCAAAGATGATATTCATAGTTTTAAGGTCACATCATTCCGAAATCGCATGCCGACAGAGACACAAGGGCCACGGACCTAACTGACAAACAAAGTTGGAGGCTAAGCTTCGCAAAACCGGGGTTCTTCATGAACTTGTGCCTGTTGATGGAATTTAGAACTTGGTAAGAGAAGAAGAGAATTTGTTATTGCTTACAACGAACTTGTGGAGTTCATGACAGAAATGCAAGACGATGGAACAACTTGCTGTCAAGTCGGCTACTGGAACCTGGACGTGTCATCACCTCAAATTGCATCTTTTCAATTAACGCAGATTTAAAAGTACATATTTTTTTCTCCCACGATTTATAGTATATGTCTAATAACAAAATTCAAACAAGCGGTAAGATCAAAAGTGAATGTTTAGAAAAAAGAGTGGGCAAAGATAGGCGTGAAGTGATAAATTATTATGCATGTTTGTGACCTATTTTATATCATTGTTCGTCATAAGATAAATGATGACTTTTAGCAATTATGCATCCATTATAAAAGAACTCACGCAACACGGCGACGAGTAGCGGATGACGTTTTTTACGGCTAACAATTGTTACTCTCTTACCCGTTAAGTTTGTATCGTTAAAGTTGTAAAAAATCGAAATAAAAAGAAACACCACTTTATATAAAAAAAATTAAAGCAGTCATTTTATTACCTGTTGGAAATACGTTTTACGTATTTGTGAAGGATCGGTCGCTCCAACGATAATTATGTAATGGGCTCGTGATCCACTTAGTTAAATATAGTCCATATAGCCCACATGTAGGGTGGGCTATATATATACCCCTCCTAGCATGTTAGGAGGGGGTTGGTCATTCATTCTTACACACTTAATCATTTTATCTAATTACTTTCTCTCTCTACTTTCCTTCCCTCTCCTTTCTCTCTCTACACCTAATCTCCATCTTCCCCATCTCTTCCACCAAATCAATAGATCTAATCCATCATTTAACAAATCCTTAGATTACGTAGGCCTTCAATTGGTATCAGAGCCATGGTTAAATCTTAGGATTTGCGTTTTTTTTTTTATCTATTGATTTGATTAAAAACCCCTTCAATTGATTGTGTTGCTTTTTTAGTTTTTGAATCAATTAGTGATCTTTAGAAAAAATCATTCTTGAATCTTGTTATTTTTGGTGCTTTTGTTATTGGGATTGATTGATAAGGATTGGGTTTAGCTTATTTTGGTAAAAATCATAAAACTTTTTGTGGTTTTGGATCAAAAATCGGAGTTAATAGCTTCTTTTTAAGTCTCGGAAACTATTTTTCCAGATTATTCAGAATAGGGATTATTCAGAATAGGGATTATTCCGAATAGGGATTATTCCGAATAGGGATTATTCCGAATAGGGATTATTCCGAATAGGGATTATTCCGAATAGGGATTATTCCGAATAGGGATTATTCCGAATAGGGATTATTCCGAATAGGGATTATTCTGAATAAGGATTATTCCGAATAAGGATTATTCCGAATAGGGATTATTCCGAATAGGGATTATTCCGAATAGGGATTATTCCGAATAAGGATTATTCCGAATAGGGATTATTCCGAATAGGGATTATTCCGAATAGGGATTATTCCGAATAGGGATTATTCTGGATAAGGATTATTCCGAATAGGGATTATTCCGAATAGGGATTATTCCGAATAGGGATTATTCTGAATAAGGATTATTCCGAATAGGGATTATTCCGAATAGGGATTATTCCGAATAGGGATTCCGAATAGGGATTATTCTGAATAAGGATTATTCCGAATAGGGATTATTCTGAATAAGGATTATTCCGAATAAGGATTATTCCGAATAGGGATTATTCCGAATAGGGATTATTCCGAATAGGGATTATTCCGAATAGGGATTATTCTGAATAAGGATTATTCCGAATAGGGATTATTCTGAATAAGGATTATTCCGAATAAGGATTATTCCGAATAGGGATTATTCCGAATAGGGATTATTCCGAATAGGGATTATTCTGAATAAGGATTATTCCGAATAGGGATTATTCAGAATAGGGATTATTCCGAATAGGGATTATTCCGAATAGGGATTATTCCGAATAGGGATTATTCCGAATAGGGTTCCGAATAGGGATTATTCCGAATAGGAGTTATTCCGAATAGGGATTAACGCAACCACATTCAATGGATTCGTTGAGTTCGACATTTCAAGAGGGAGTATCGCATTCAATGCAAAACAAAGTTAGCAAAAGTGGCATCACTTCATTTCAAATGCTTCAGTCTCATCTTGTCACTCTTTCGAGGATTCAAGGAGGGAGCGAATTTGTGACAATCTTTGGACAAGATCGTCATATATTCATCGACTCAATTTTTACCATCTTGACCCAACTGGCAGAGCAACTCAACAATGAAAACTTTAATCACTCTGCATCGGCACTTGCTTATAAGGCTCTTGTGACACAACTCACGCCTTTTCTCCAATTTAATATCATCAAGTCTGAAAGTTCAATGATTTTCCAATCTTTTCTTCGAGATACAAATACCGAGCTTCGAGTTTTTCGTGATACAATACTGAAACTCATGACATCAGTCTCATCTTCGATTTATGAAAGATCTCGACTTCAGCAAGGGTATGTTAATGGAGTGCAAGAATCAATGCCGCAGATGCAAGAGGATAATGGTCATAAGGTTGACAACTTGGAGCCTAACGATGGCACGAGCACAGAATCAGGAGGACAACATGATGCCAGTGGCACGTCGGGGAATGTTCACGAGATTTCTCTTGATGACACCTTACCCATTTATGACGAAGAGCCTGCAAACATGGTACAATGTGATGTTAATTATGATGTATATGCTGATGACATACCGCATATTGAGCATTCGAAACCTAATTATGACAAACATGGGATGGAAACGAGTGATAGCAATACCACTTCTGATTCATCCGATGTAAGTCATAATGGGGGAGAAAGTGTTCAAAATGCTAAACATCATGATAAATGCTTTATAACTGCCTCGTTAACTGATTCTGATTCCAAGATTAAAGAGCTCGAAACGATCGTAGCTCGGCAATCAAAAGATCTTGAGGATGCTAAACTTGAATTTTCTAAGAAAACGGTCAAATTTGAAACATACTTTGAAAAACTTGAAAAGTTAAACGTTGTTCTTGAAAGAAAATTGGATCAAACTGTTCTAGATTCTAAAGCTGAAAAGGATAATCTTTTGAAACAAATTCATCTGCTTGAATCTAAGTTGGCATCCCAAGATATCGTGCTCAAAGAAAATGAAACATTAAAGGCCCAATTACAGGAAAAGGTTTTTGCTATAGCTGCGTTGAAAAACGAGTTAAGGAAAAGTAAAGGACCTAGTGTGGACACTAAGCTTGAAAAACCATCAATCTTGGGGAAACCGCCTACAAATCAGTTCGTCAGACAACCGATTGTCAGACAACCTACTGCATTTAGATCCGAGCGACCACAATCCTCGAGACCGCGGTTTGCCTCCCAAGTTGATTTGGTTCATCTTATTAGACCAGTCACTCCAGCAACTAGGCCCAATGTGATCACTCCAGCTTTAGCAAGACCAAATCATATGATTGCCTCTAGTCTCCCTAAAAATACCAAGACCACGTCTAGAACTAGTTCAAATGACGTTTGCCACAAATCTGGTCAAAGGGAAGCTATTCAAAAGACACATGTAAGAGATAGCAATGTCCAACCTAGTCAGATGCCTTCTAGATTACCCAACACTGCTAACCGTAGCATGCCATCTTCTAGGAGCATCGGTCAATCATCTAGGAATTATTCAGACATTAAATATGCTACTTGTAAAACATGTAGAAAATGTGTCTTTACGGCAAATCATGATGCTTGTGTCAAGAAATTACTTGATGAGGTGAACTCCCGTGCTAGAATTAAGTCCCAGTGGATAGCTAAAATCAAACCCTTTGGTAAAGTTTGGCGCCCCACTGGTAGAACTTTTACTATTGTAGGAAACGAGTGCCCTTTAACTAGGATAGTCTCTGATTCTACGAAGACTACTAGGGAGGAAATTGCAAAGGATGATACATCATTTAAGCCTGAACTTAAGATTTTCTATAAAAGGAAACGTTTGCCAAAGAAGACAAGTGAATCATCCCCTCAGGCCACCTCTGACACAAGTAAAGCAAACTGTGAACCCCCACGTGCTTCTATAATCGATATCGCTAACCCACGTCAAAGCATGCAAAGTCCTAATGAGATTGCAGGTACCAAAGTTGATGTTCCAAAAGAACGAAGCGGTCCAATCGTTGTGTACCGTTCAACTAAGGACACTCTTAGAGTTTGGTTGCTGAAGAAGCAGATATCAGAGAAACAAATGTCTCAGGGGATTCATGGTTAAGCTGCACAAGGACTTACAGTCACATAACAGACTGTAACTCGCTCATCAAAGAAAGGAAAGTTTATCGCCGATGATAAACTTATCCTAAAAACGAGAAATTCATTTTTCTCGGGCATGAGCTTATATCAAAAACATTCCAAGTTTTTAAGCTCATGCATTATGGCTCATCGTTAAATGTCAGACGATGACCCGTGCTTCAAATAAAGGAAAGTTTATCGCCGATGATAAACTTATCCTTACAACGAGAAATTAAAATTTCTCGGACACGAGCTTACATTTAAACCATTCAAAGGTTTTAAGCTCGTGTACATGACTTACAGTTAAATGTCAGACTGTAACTCGAACTTAAAATAAAGGAAAGATTATCTTTTATGATAACTTATCCTCTTAACGAGAAATTCACCTTTCTCGGTCATGAGCTTGTATTAAAACATTCGAAGTTTTAAGCTCAGAAAGGAAAGTGTATCTTTTAAATAAGAGAACTTTTCCTCGTAACGAGAAATTAACCTTTCTCGGTCATGAGCTTTCCGTTAAAACAGTCAAAGTTTTCAAGCTCATGCACACGACTTCTAAGTATATGTCAGCTTAGGACTCGTTCTTCAGATAAAAGGAAAGTTTATCGCCGATGATAAACTTATCCTTAACAACGGGAAGTTTACAACTTCTCGGACTTGAGCTCGCTTTTAAGATATTCAACATCTTAAGCTCAAGTAATTGTTTTTCAAAACTTTGAACACAATTTTTCGAGAATTTCTCAAAAGGTTTTTCTAAATCTTTCAAAATTGTGTGTTCAAAAATGTTTTGATAAAACGAGCATGTCTTCTGGAATCGATAATATTTACGAACCTAGAAATGTCATTCAATAATGACACGGGGTTGTAAATAAAGTTCGAGCAGAAGTTTAAAAGATTTAAAACATGCTCCATATGGTTTGCTATTATTTCAGATAGCAACCCGCTTTTCATAATCAAGTCAAGCATTTCACCGGAAAGCTTTGACTCAACAACGAGAATTAATTTTCTCGGGGACGTGACGAGGTGACCATCATTCGTGAACAAGAACCATGTGCTTCTTTCATATGCTGTTCTCCATTATTCAGGTCCAACCTCGTACATTGCTAATCTTGTGAATTCATTATTATATATTGATCTTTGCACGTATTAAATACCTTACACTTGTGTTTAAAAGGTATTTAATTTACGTTTCAAGTACACCCTCATTAATTTGAGGGGGAGCTTGTTAAAATCATGAAGATAATTGGATTTGCATTTTTCTTCCTAAATTTTCTTAAAATGCTATTAAATCAATTGATATTAAAAACATCGATTGGGTTAATATTTTTAATATGGGGGAGAAAATGTGATTTAATATGGGATATGATCAATCACAAATGGTTTGACTTAACATGTTAGCTCATCCCGACATGTGCGAAATGTTTTCGGATATCGTAGCATATGTTAAGGGGGAGCAAAATGGATTTGCACTTCAAAATGGATTTCATGGTGACATATACTTACCCAAAACATCTCTATTCACGACGGTGACGATTGTGGTGACATAAGGATGGTAGGATAGGTTAAAGTCCAATGATTTCTCTAGAACCGGAGGAATCTTCCCAAGGACATTCCATAGCTAGAAATAGTAGTCCTTAGGAAAGATGGAGAAAGATTGTGAACGTAGCTGAATGCCGACCAAGTACTTAAGTTAGCACTGGAACAATCACAACAAGGTGCTAGTTATGACGTATTGGTAAGCATTGAAGGGGTTGAAGAATGAAAAAGAATTGTAAAGATAAAGGGTGTAAAGAAAGAAGCCCTCCTTACAACTTTAGGCAGAAACCGGGTCAATACATATGCTATTGAGGTCATTTTTGCTAATGATTCTCGGTATTGAAGAAAGACATCATGGACCCAGTGATGCAATGCACAACCCTTCCCAGCTAACTCAAATATCTCTCAAAAGGTATTTGTTTTAATCACACGGAGATCAACACATTATCTACTGGTTTATTCACTCCGAATAAATTGGTATTGAAAAGGTGGCACTCCTCTCCAGCCTCCGATCACTAAAATCCAAAATGCACGATCGAGTCTAGAGCCATTTGAGATCATCAAATATCTCATTAGGACACACTTTCATTATTCCTTGCTTGTTCACACAATGTGAAAAGTAAGAAAGATCTTAAGAGTCCTACGCAAAATCTTCATGATCTTGCCTGAACATCCGAGTAATACGAAAGTATTTACAATGAAGATGGAAATCCTTCTTGAGCGAATATCAAAAAGCTCATGGTAGGTGACTTGTGCGATTCTTTATGAATCAAACTTGTGATAACTGGAAAGCAACAGTGGTTTAATTCTTAAATGAATTTAAACACGTTCCAGGCCTCTACGCATTATCATATGATCTTGCCAGAACATTCAGAGTGACTCTTTATTGATCACAGTGACGAGTGGAAATCCTTCTAGTGTTAACATCAAACAGCACTTGGTAGGTAACTTGCAAGATTCTTTATGAATCAAGCTAGTGACAACTGGAAAGCAACGATGGTGCGGTTCTTAATTGAACTTCACTTGTTCCAGGAACATGAATTGACGGCTTCAAATCATGCGGATAATATTATCCAAATGATTCACTCTTTACGTTCGCAGTCAGCTTTGGACAGTCGAGTAAAGAGAACGGGTTTACCCGCGAAATCTTGTCAAGGAGGTTCTTTATTGAAACTACCTGTCACAAGTACGATATTTAATATCGTCCAACGGTCTTCACCGACCGGAGGTAAAATGCTACCGAATTAGAATGAAATGTTCAAGGCCATTTCATCCGTGTATATGGTTTGTTGCTAACTGTCTTATGCAGCGTAACAAGAAGGTGGCATTGCGGTGTATAATCCAGAAGAAGTCGTCACCACATGCTTATACTACATACACTTAGTACTTCAACAAATTCAAGAAAGTCTGAAGGTCAAGTCTTCCGCTGTATCAAACTCTGAAGCTTTCAAGAATTTAAAGGTATAAGTATGTGGAACATGAAGTCACAAAGAGGCAAATTTCACAAGTGATGAATGCACAAGGTCAAGGCAAGGAAACATGCTCAAGACTAAAGTCAAAGATCACATCAAGCATATTCACAAGAACAAGATCGAAGACTCAAGCATAGATGCTAGGTTTAAGATTTTGTAAAATGGTGTGACCTCCCTTAGGGGGAGATTGTTGGAAATGTGTTTTCCCAAAGAAAGTCTCGGTCACATCATTATTAGCATAGATCACGAGCCATAGTATATTTAAAACTTTGTAACTTGGAGCGACCTCCCTTAGGGGGAGATTGTTGGAAATACGTTTTACGTATTTGTGAAGGATCGGTCGCTCCAACGATAATTATGTAATGGGCTCGTGATCCACTTAGTTAAATATAGTCCATATAGCCCACATGTAGGGTGGGCTATATATATACCCCTCCTAGCATGTTAGGAGGGGGTTGGTCATTCATTCTTACACACTTAATCATTTTATCTAATTACTTTCTCTCTCTACTTTCCTTCCCTCTCCTTTCTCTCTCTACACCTAATCTCCATCTTCCCCATCTCTTCCACCAAATCAATAGATCTAATCCATCCATTACCAAATCCTTAGAATTAATAGGCCTTCATTACCAAAAAACAAGGCTTAACCAAAACAGTGGATTAATACGCTCAAATAATAAGTTAATAACAACAAAACAATAAGCATAAAAAGTTGCAATGTACTCAAGAAAGTCGTAACATGATTGAACAAGTGAGATCACTTTCACAAATTGGGGGTGATCGAGGCTTGGTGAAAGCTGAAAACGTACCTAATCATGAAGGAATCAAAGGAGAGATCAATAATAATCCAACACCAAAAAGAATGCTTCTAATTTTAGATAACGATTCGTAAACAACAATAAGAAACGAGCAAGGATTCACAGCTTCCAAAAATAATTTACGCCACAATCATCAAGCGTCATTTAAGTATTTCAAAGTCGTTAGAAGTTATTTCTTTCGACAAAAACAACAACTACACAAACTTCATAACAAAGACGCTTACATAAAAGTTTCTTTCTTACTGTATAAACACCATGAATGGCACTTACAAAAAAGTTTTATTTCATGTATTAGATTGAACCATATACATGTATGATTTGTTTAAAAACTTAATAATATATTTAAACACTATACACATGTATTAGATAATGTATAAATTCATAATCTTTTTAGATGCACAATACTTTTAGCTATATATCACTCTTATCCAATATAACTAATCGAGTAAACAGACTCACTTAAGTTTTGTTTTAACTCCCACTGCAAATTAAAAAAATATTACACAAAAATAATTTATAAAAAATAAATGAAACAAACCCGCCCGTTGGGCGGGTCATGCAACTAGTATATATATATATATATATATATATAATAAGCAATCACTTAATACTATGCACTCTAGATATGCTTATGCGAACATTTATCGTAAAGAAACCCGCACAAAGCTAAAAGATATATGTAATATCTTGCTATTAAGTTAATAGATATGTGTAATATCTTTTATTAATATAGAAAATATAGGTAATATCTTGTTACCTATTCAATAAGATATAAGTAATATTCTTTATAAATTTGAAAATATTGGAATATACTTTTGCCAAAGTGAGAGATAAACAATATCTTTTTTCTTAGTATAAACATTATATCCGATCGTGCAGACGAATGCGAAAAAGCGCAGCTCATGACCTTAGTTATTTTTTTACTTATATATATATATATATATATATATATATATATATATAAAGTAAATAAAATATGTCAAAACATGCGGACAAGCGCGACAGGACATGTGATAACCGCAGATTAAAATAAAGATAAAAATATGTTCGAACATACGGACCATTGAGGAAGGACGTGACTTATGACCATGGTTAAAAAATAAAGTCTGTCCGGATGGACGACGGAGCTTGTGACCGCATATCTCAAAAAGATAGATAATTCCTGTTGGGTCTACTAGATGTAGATCTTGCAGCCTGTCAGGACCGGTGAATGACTTCTGTAATCACAAGTCAAATCACAAAGAGACTCTATACACAATATGAATGTAAAATATAAATGTAATCAAGAAGAACAGAATAACTATAAAGACTTGATCCTTTCTAAGGATTTCTAATATTGATAATCACTAGAACTACGTTTTGTGAAGGTGTGTATAACCCTTCTGCCTAAGGTTCCTTTTATACTACAAGGAAACCCTAATACAGCATTAAAAAAACGTGTAAAACTGATATGCATATCCTTTCCTAACATATCTCATGCATATCCTAACAGAATATTAAGTAAATAATAAAGTTTGACTTCGACTAGGACCAGGAGCAGGACTTGCTCCTACTACTACTAGGACCAGGAGGAACTACATACCTCCTAGTCTACCTGTTACATATAACTATTACAATGGTCCTAACAATCCTCCCCTAAACTTGAATTTGACCTGTTGAGTTCAAGTTTCCTGGAAAACGTGCAAAGAAAGCCCGAGGATTGTATCAGCAAAACAAATAGCAGCATCAACAAGATAAGAATCAGAGTAACCGCCGCAACACGAAACACTAGAAGCTTCTCCAAAGCTTGTAACAAATCAGCATCGTGTTGAATCTTTTCAGCAACATGAGCAGATTTGATGAGCCTTTACCAAGTAGCTGCTCGCTCTTGGGCTAGCTAGTCATTCTGGTGGAATAAGCATCACCCTGGGAGACTAGAACCCAGCCCAAGTCTTAGAACGTGAATCAATGGTGAGTGGGAGTACCCTGATGATTTTAGGCAAACCATCACAGCTGTCAACGGATTTGATGCGTCTTTACCAGAAGACGTACCCCTCTGGACTCGCCAACTCTTAGCAATGAAGCATCGGTGAGTTGAACACCCTATAGCTTTAAGCAAGCTATTACAGCTATCAACGGATTTGATAAGATCTTTACCAAGAGCCGTACCCCCTTGGATTAGCCACTTTTCAGTCCAAGACTATGGCAAGTGAAAACCATCCAGTTTTGGGTAACCTGGCAACCATCAACGGATTTGAGAATCGCACCAGAAGCCGTACCCTCAAGGTGAATCAACTTTTTCTTGTCGATTAGACATGGTAAGTTGAGAACCATTTGTTGTGTGAACCACGTCCAACACCAAGTGAAGCCAAATACCAGGACAAGCACAAATCAGTAACCAGAACCCACAATATGAAGCAGCCAAGGGATATTATTCACAAGTATAAAATCCAAACTGTGTTAAAAGTATAAGCAGATATTATATAAAAAGTTGTTTTTTTTAACTATAAAGAATGAAGTTCACCAATCACTGTACATATTGGTGAAAAGAATGAGAATAAATAAAACAAATACAAAACATAAACACTTACAACCCAATCACATCACATACCAGAAGCAGCCTTCTTATCTGCTATCAACCGCGCCTGAATACCTTCCACCAATGCCGTGGCCATAGAGGACTCATTTCCAGATGGAGCAGTAGAAATTTGCAAGTGACTAGCCAACATCGCCTCCATCGAAGAAATTGTCAAAGGATACTCCACATCCGTCAGCATAAAAACCATATGACCAGATTCTAATTCCAACATATGAACACCACATCCAGCATATAGCTTCCAGCGTTGAATCACCCATTGCATTTGATCCTTCCATATGCCCGAAACAGAAGCATTAGGAGGAGCATCCAACATTAGCTTAAGATCAGCCCAGATACGCAGACCAGGCCATGAAGACACAGCCATCGGGTCAAAAGGCATACTAGAATCAACAAGTCCATACAACGCCATAAGATCCATACGGTCAGCCCAAGACAACACACCCTGCAAACCCGTTGCCAAACGCACAGACCCATCACTCAAAGTAATCCGATGGGATACGCCACCAGGAAGTGTTGTAGAACGCTCAACCGTATAACCAGTAATGTTCCCATTGCCCAAAGGTAAGTCAGAATCGCTGTCAGAAGCTGCATCAATCAAATTCTCAGGATCCCGCTTCTCATAAGGGACTGTCTTACCACGGCGAACACGACGAGCTTGTTTCTGGCGAAGGGAACGTCTAGGTGCTGAATCACTAGGTGTGGGTTCAACCTTTACCCTAACCTCAGCAGCAGCAGGGGGAGCAGTAGAAGTAGACTCATGAATGTGCCCACCCAATGGACCAATAGGAGCTGCATCAGAAGTAGGATTTGGTTGAGTTCCAGGAACTGGTGGTGATGGAGATGGCAAATCAGGTGTAGTAGCAGTAGTTGTGGTGGTGGTAGCAAAGGTGGTTGTTGGAACATGTGGGATGGCGGTAGTAACAGGTGTGGTGGTAGAAGCATGAGTGGTGGTGGTAGCAGCAAAGGTGGTGGTAGCAGGACCAGCAGTAGAACCCAAAGGAGCAACCAAAGGAGAAGTAGAAGTACCAACGGAAGTAGCAACAAAACCAGATGGACTAGCAGCAGAACCAGGAGTAGGTGCAGATGAAGGACCAGTAGAAACAGCAGGCGTAGAAGAAGTCACACCACGAGGATGGTAAATAAATCTTTCTGGAATTGGTTGACTCTGACGCTTAACCATATTTTCATAAAGTGCCTTGAGCTCATCAAAAGTTAAAGCCCGCACCCGGTCCCACTTCCAAGGAGCATTAAAATGAGCAGCAGACTGATATTTCACATAACGTTGCATCTGCTTGCGCTCCTCAGTCCGAGATAAAGGCCTGTTCTTTCTCTTTTCCCTAAGTTGTGCAGCAAGGGCCAACTAGTGCTTACGCATCAATACCATAGCCCTCGGAATAAAATTGTGCTCATCAACATCGTCACCTAAAAGATCTGTAAACTGAGCATAATCCCGGGTGAGAACAGTCAAAACTTGCATCCATTCACTATCACTCCAATGCATGGCATCGTGCTGAATTTGTTCACGCCTCCGCTTTCGAAGCTCTTCTTCAGCAGCCCTATCAGCTTCATCAATCTCGGCTTGAACCCGACGAGCAGCCTCCTCACCTAGCCTTTCCTCTTCAAGCTGGCGACGGGTACGCTTGCGAGATGGGGATGTAGCATCAGTCATTGGGGCCTTGCCCTTCGAATCATGAGAGGGACCAACATGAGAACCAGCAGCAGGATCAGAATCACCACCCATAGGAGTGGGAATAGCACCAGGAGAAGGAACACTGGAGGATGTTGGAGGAACCGGCAAATCATCATAAACTTTATCAGCAAAGGCAGCCTTTGCCAATAATGTCAAACCATCCTCAACATTCTCCATGCCTTCCTCATTAGAATCTGAATGGATCACATGCTTCTTGCGACGCCGTTGCTGAGTTTCCAATGCTTTGATGCGATCAGCCAAAGGAAGAACAAACTCCCTAGTAAGTTTCCGATGTTGGTTCAAATCAGCTTCCAAAGAAATCATCCGCTCATGGTACCTGCGCATAAGATCAAGCAAAGATATAAGTGTAGTAGGCTCCTCCGTCTGCCCACCAAGAGAACTTGGATCAGGGAAAGCGTCATTGCAGCCTGAAGCAACATATGGGTCAACCTGTGGAGTACTAGCACCAAACGGTTTATCAGTCGAGTGTGGGGCAGGACTAGGAGGTGGAGTCTCCACAAATGGAGACTTTTGTGGGACTGAAGAAGGACCAGCCTTGGAAGGGGATGGTTTTTCAACCACCACCTCCTCAACCAGCTCCTCCTCAACCATATGAGTGGCACCAGCAGTAGGAGCCTCCTCCTCCATGGGGTCATCATCAATCACAACGAACTCAGGAGCCTTCTCCTCCTCACCCATAGGACCCTGAGCCAATCCCAACATGGCCTCAGTCAGGGGCCTCCATTCCCCAGTAAACCCATTGACCATATTGTAATACACTTTTGCTGTAAGCTTAGACGGCACATGCTCAGTCCTATCACGAGGAATGCAAACTAGGATTTGCTGAAGAAACCTAGGGTACATAAGAAACTTCTTTCTCGAACCAGCATTAGACAGATTACTAACCATCCCCTCAAATAGATAATGAGAAAAGTTAAAAACTCTACCCTGGGCTAAGCAAATAAGACCAGTAGCCAAAGGAGTAGGGAAAGCATCCCAACTCCCAGACTTGGGACTCATACAATGAATTAGAAAGTGGACCAGAAGCTTCCATTAGGGGAAAACCTATTTTTCTGGAAGTTAAACTTCCCCCCATGTTCGTATCCTAAAGCAGCCATTCCCTCCAATACCTCCAAATTGGGGATGGATTCAACACCACCCTCATCCTGAAGATGAAGGGAAGAGCGAATAGAAGCCTCTGTCACCACATATGCACGTCCATCTATAGTAGCATGGAGTGCACGTGGACGACCAGCCACATTCACAAGTCGAGCAGACGCCCAAAATTGACGAATAACACTATCATATATGGTGGGACAAACCGTAAAAGCAAACCTTAGATTGGAAGCTTCAATAAAATCCAGAATGTCAGCAAAATGTTCACGATGTGGACCATCACCCAGATAAGCAACTCGGTTGTGAGCAGGTTGGTAAGCAAGAGCAGCCATGGATCTTGATGAATTGATGAAAGAAGGATTGTGATTAAGGTGGAGATAGTAGGAGCGGTTTTGTGTGTGTGTTTATTGTAATGAGTGAGTCAAGGGTGTATTTTGACCATAAATAAAGAAAGTGGTAGTTGTTCATTGACCCCTATTAATGGGGGGTTGCCCTTTCAAATTAAACCATAATTGCATAGTAACCACTTGCCCTTTTTAACATAATTACCAACTCCCAATTACTCATGCTTAATTTAAAACTGTAAATACCAGGATTGGGAGCGTTGACCAAAAGTCAAAGCACACAATGGTCAGACCAGGAGCAAAACATGATTAACAAAGGACAAAAGGAATGAACAGTATGCCAGACCAGTACCAGGAGCCAAACACCACTTGACATGGAAGGATTTTAAACCACCAGAAGCCAACCAAGAATAACTAGAAGCTGACCAAGGAGGACCAGAAGCCAGTTATGTAAGGCCATATCCACCAGAAGAGAGCAAAATCCTCCATCAGAAGCACCACACACCATCAGAACCAATAGAATATGTTGTTAAAATCTATCAATACGTTAGTCTGTCCTAATACGTACACAAAGCCTCCCCTTAGGCTTTGCCTCCCCTCAATCCTAGACCTCAAGGATTGACCATCCCAATATGAACCACCAAGTGGTTAAACCGAGGACCATCAAAAGCTTTAGTCAGCAAATCAGCAACATCGTCATCCGTATGAACTTTAAGAACCTGTAACAGCTTCTTCTCATTGGCATCCCGTATAAAATGATGCCGAATCTCAATATGCTTCGTCCGCTGATGAAAAACAGGATTCTTCACAATGCAAATAGTGCTTTGATTGTCAATAAAAATTTTGGTATTCATAAAATTGAAACCATAATCCAACATCTGATTTTGGATCCACAAAACTTGTCCACAACAACTAACAGCTGCAACGTATTCAGCTTCTGTTGAAGAAGTAGCTACTATTGTCTGTTTCTTGCATTGCCATGAAATAAGTCGACGACCCAAAAACTGACAACCACCAGTAGTAGACTTCCTGTCATTATTAGCACCAGCGTAGTCACTATCACTATAGGCTTCTAGAACAAAAGGAGATTCTCTAGGATACCATAGACCCAATTTAGGTTGAGCCTTGATATACTTGAAAATCTTCTTCACTGCATTTAAGTTCGAAACCGTTGGAGTCACCTGGTGTCTAGAACAAGCACTTACTGCAAACATGATGTCCGGAAGTGATGCAGTCAAATACATGAGGGAGCCAATCATAGACCTGTACATGTGAACATTTATCGGGGGGTCTGGCTCATTCTTAAGTTTGATTTTAGCAACTTCATAAGGAGTTGCTGCTGGTCTAAGAGGATCCATGTAAAACTTCTGAAGAATCTCATGGACATATTTATCTTGACTGATGAAAATCCCATCCGATTGTTGCTTGACCTGAAGACCAAGGAATAACGACAGTTCTCCCATCGCACTCATCTGAAATTCGCCTTTCATCAAGTGTTCAAACTCATCACACCACTCCTTCCTAGTAGAACCAAAGATAATGTCGTCCACATAAACCTGAACAAGGATAATGTCCTTGGTAGTTCTCTGAAGAAATAGTGTTTTGTCAATAGTACCTCTTCTATAGCCATTCTTTAACAAGAAAGTTGAAAGACGCTCATACCAAGCTCTAGGAGCCTGATGTAACCCATAAAGAGCCTTGACCACCTTGTAAACTTTCTTGGGATGAAGAGGATCAACAAAGCCCTTAGTTTGAGTGACATACACCTCCTCATCAATTTTGCCATAGAGAAATGCACTCTTTACATCCATTTGAAACACCGTAAAGCCCACATAAGAAGCAAAGGCCAAAAACAGACGAATGGCCTCTATCCTTGCAACCGGAGCAAAAACTTCAGTATAGTCAATGCCCTCAATTTGAGTGTGTCCTTGTGCGACAAGCCTAGCTTTATTCCTTACGACAATTCCCCGTGCATCCTTCTTGTTCTTAAGAATCCATTTGGTATTGATAGCTGTCTTTCCATCTGGTAAGTCAACCAGAACCCAAACATTCTGAAACAAGAATTGCTGCATTTCCTCCTGCATAGCCTCCACCCAACTTTGATCCTCAAGAGCATGAGAAACAGACCTAGGTTCCACCTGTGAAAGAAAACAAGCAAACAAACAGTGTTGAAAGTCCGTATGATTATTACGCTTTTGATCCTCAATATAGCCCACAAGAGCATGATGATCAGACGAGGCCTTCTGCTGCATTCTGCGTGTCTTGACAGTAGAACCAGGATCTCCAATTATTTGAGTGGTAGGATGATCTTTATGTGATTGCAAGACTGGATTAGAAGAAACCTCCACTTCTGGTGCCAAGTTATTGAGATCACCAACAAAGTCAGCATCATATGAAGCATTTTGGAAAATCCCATCGACTGGTTGTTTATGAATATCATCCAGCTTGGTAGAAGACTTTTTTTTATGGTTCCCTAAATCAGAAGGACTGGAGAAACGAGTATTGGAAGCAGACTCACTAGCCGGAGTACCAGTAGGTGATAAGCTAGCACTAGGAGTAGAAGCTGGAGTACCAGGAGCAACTTTGTCAGTAGGCTCAACCAAGGGAAACTCAAAACTACCTTGAGCAGCTGCTTTAGTATCTTCTTGTTGTTGTTTGAGAAGAGTGTCAAGAGCTGCTTGGGAATCCTGTACATCCAATGGATTTGCATCACTAGGAGGAGTAGGAGAAAGTGTGGTGGAATAGGATGGAACCACAAAAATGTCATCCTCATCATCTGAATCAGAAAGACTAGAAGGAACACCAGTACTAGAAGTTGCAAACACTTGTGGTCCTGCATCATGGTTAGTTTTGAAACGAAAATATCCTGACGAATCACTAAGATAATCAAGATCAAAATACCATTCTGGACCTTTGCCTTAGATGTTTGACTTCTCCTCAAAATACCTAAGATTAATAGTTTCAATGATCCGCTTGGCTTGAAGATTGTAGACACGATAAGCCCGAGAATGAGCTGAATATCCCACAATGTATCCTTCATCTGCCTTGCTATCAAACTTCCCCAAATAGTCACTAGTATTCAGAATGGTGACTGGACACCCAAAAGGCTTCAAATGAGCAATATTTGGAACTTTGCCCGTGAGCAGCTCATAAGGAGTCTTCTTGTGAGGATTGGTAATTGAAACCCTATTCAAAACATAACTTGCAGTATTAACAGCTTCTGTCCAGAACATGGTTGCAAGCTTGGAATCGGCAAGCATAGTTCTTGTTGCTTCTATTAGTGTCATGTTCTTTCTTTCTGCCACACCATTCTGTTGAGGAGTCCTTGCAGCACTATAATCCCTTTTGATGCCCTTAGCATTGCAAAGTGCGATGAGGTCTTTATTTTTAAACTCGGTTCCATTGTCGCAACGAATACCTTTAACTTTCTTAGACAACTGGTTCTCTATCAGGGTAAGAAAATCTCTAAGAATTGAGTAGGTCTCACTCTTGGCAGCCATGAAGAACACCCACGTAAACCTGCTATATCCATCAGTTACCACCAGACAGAATTGCTTGTGGTCAATGCTTCTAATGGAAGTAGGACCAAATTAGTCCATGTGTAGTAGCTGCAATGGTTCAGTAATAAGACTAAGAGCAGTAATGGCCTTGAAGGATGCTTTGTGATGTTTGCCTTTGCTGCAGGCAATACAATTTATATCATTTCTAAACGTCTTGGGAGGTAAACCAGAGACCAGATTCAGATTTGCAAGTTTGTGAATGGTCTTCAAGTTCACATGCCCCATCCTTCGGTGCCATTTAGTGGCTTCATCTTCTGAGACTTTAGCAACTAGACATGCTAGTTGACCAGTAGGGTTGACTTCATTCAACTTGATGCTATAGAGATTGTGTCTTCTAGGGATTCTGAGTAAAACTTGTGAGTCATCCGGAAGCTGAAAGTCTTTGGAAAGCACAAGTGCATCAGTATCGGTGAAGAGAACAAACTGCTTCTTGTCACAAATCTGAGAGACCGATATCAAGTTGAAGTGTTGAAGTGCTTCCACATAGTAGACCTGCTCAAAATTTAGATTAGGAGTCTTTATCGTTCCTTTGCCAGTGATTCTGCCTTCACCCCCACCAAAATAGACCTTGCCTCCATGAAATGGTACAAAGTTAGAGAGAAGACTTTTTATTGCCAGTCATGCTCCTGGAGCAACCACTATCAACAATGCCTAGACTAGGATCCTGGTATGGAGTAACCTACAACAACAAGATAAAAGAAATTGCAAAAGTTAGTGTCTTAAGGGGACCCAAACCTTTTCAGGTTTGAGCCTGCCTTGTGGATCTTTAGAATAGTGCCAAGAAGATTGATGAGATCCACCGTTGTTCCTTGGTTGCCTATGCATCATTTGGGTATTATTATTTGACCAAGGACAACCTGCTGAGGGCTTAACAGCAGTTCCCAAATTTCCCAAACCAAAATACGTGTGGTCCAAATTATGTGGATAGATTGGATTCAAATTTTGAAAGTAATTACAGGTTGTTTGGAATCCAATATTTCGCCAATAATCAGAAGCTAAGGGAGAGGACACTCGAGAAGAAGTAAACGTTGGAGCACTCGGATTAAGTCTTCTAGAAGCATATGAAGTAGCTCCTGGTGGACCAGGAGCAGGAAAAGCATGATTAACAGAAGCATGTGTGTCATAATAATCACAATCTTTAATTAAATGAAAGGCACTGCCACAAACAAAACATGTTTTGAAAGACCTTTTATTTGAATGAGATTGTTTCATACTGCCTACTTTATTACACACAATTCTAGGAGAAACATTCTTCCTAGGACTCAATAAACTAGGACCAGACACACTTGACTTGACAGCAATTATTTCTTCACACTTCCTAGCACCAGTAGCAGCATGTTCATTCAACTTGGAACTTGTAGGTCTTGACTCTTCACTTGAACCACTAGATGCAGAGTCACCGGCTTTGTCACTGAAAGTTCATGAGACAAAGTCATTAGTATTAGTAGAACTTGTTGGGGACTCAAGCATCTGTGATCCATCCAAGTCATTATGCCATGAAGTGGGCATAAAAGTTCCAGTAAGAGGAGGAGGGACAGCATGCATTTCTGCTGCTGGTTTAAACCTATTGTAACTAGGTTTGCCCTCATCCTCTTTGTCGGCATCAAAGACACTTGAAAAAGATAAATCAAATACATCTTCTGAATCAATATATTTTTCAAATCCGAAGCCTCTTTTAGTTCTGCTAGACATGCTACTATCAATTAAATTTGAAAGATTTTTAGGTGCCTTTTGCCATTTTTCAAATCTTAGCATTGTAGCATCTAATTTAGCTTGCATCTCCTCTTTTTCTTTGATACTAGCATCTCTTTCTGTTTCTGTATATTTAAGCATATTTGTCGTGTTTTCTAAATCAATGCTTAGTATCCTGATTTTATCCTCATACGCACGTTGTGTATCTTGTAACCACCTCTTTTGTTGTTCCAATGTGTTTAATGAAGCCTTATAGGCTTGAACCTCTAAAAAATACTTATCATTTTGATCATTTACTTCATTAAATTGGGACAACAATTCTGAGTATTTATCATGACAACCAAGAGGACAATGTTGTACCTGAGGTGAGATGCCCATAAGAGCAAACTCGTCTGCTTCTTCTGCATCAGAGAGATTCCCAGCAATCATTGCAAACACGTCAGTTGAGGACTCAGCTGATTCCAGAGTAGAAGCCTGATGATCATTCCAGTTGACCATAGAGTCAACAGATACCAATGCCTTCTTGTCATCTTTTATCTCCTGAACCTTGAAAGCGGAGTACCTGCTCTTCTCCTGATCATTCTTGCTAGGGCACTCCCTTGCAAAGTGACCCTGTTGCTGGCAGTTATAGCATCGAACCTTGCTTCTGTCGAATCTTGCTGGCTCCCGAGGGTTGTAATTAAATTTCCTTCCTGCTTTCTTCTCAAACTTGTGAACCCTAAGAGTAAGCATGGCCATCTGCCATTTAAGATCCATCTCATCCAGGTCAAGTTTATCAACCTGTTTGAAATCATCAAAAGCAAGTTGTTGTTCAGCATTAACATCAGCCACAAACGAATGAAGAACGGCTTCTACCATACTACCAGACTTGGCAGTAGGTTCAGGAGCAGAAGTATGCTGAACAGTATTCTGAGAGGAGACAGTATTGCTTGGGCTACTTGCATATGACATGGGACTAGATGCCATAGAACTCACAAAGGCAGAGTTAGCAGGAGTGGGAAAAGAGTCACTCGAAAATCCTCTTACATGGGGTTCGAAAGTTCTGAGCCTATGAAACAGATCATCAAAGTTGAGATAGTCAAGCCCACCTTTGGCTTTGAGAGAGATCACCACCTGATTCCATGAGTAGGGTAAGGCTTTAAGAAACCTTGCATTAATGTCACCATCATCAGGCTTTGACCGAAGTTGATTCAACTGGCTCAATATTTTCTGGAACCTATCATACCCTTGATGTAGCCCTTCAGTTTCTGAGATTTTGAATTCTGTGAATTCATCTCTCAGCATGGACCTTCGCATTTTCTTTGACTCCTCATTCCCACCGAACCTTGCTTTTATGCCATTCCAGATCTCTCTGGCATCATCCAAATGGTAGAAGTCACCCATGTGATCTTCAGGAAGAGATTGAAGCAAAATTGTCTTTGCTTTGACCTCCTTCTGAATAGCTATGATTTCTTCATGAGACTTAGGGTCAAGAAGAGTAATATTACCATTCTTGTCTCTTCCAGTAAGCTTTATGTTGTTCCCATTCAGAATGATTTTCCAAAGATCTTGATCAGTATTGGTGATCCACCATTCCATCTTCATTGCCCAGTTTTCATATTCACCCTTTTTTAGAAGAGGGAATTTACCATCTGTGTTTGAAACTGTAGCAAGGATCTGCTGAGGTTGCACAATTTTAGGAGTGTTGTCTTCTCCTGTTTGAGTGGAAGTTGAGGCAGACATGATAAACAAAATGTCAGTAATAAGAAAACTTGATTCTTCTTGTATAGAGACCCTTCCAGGCTCTGATACCACTTGTTGGGTCTACTAGATGTAGATCTTGCAGCCTGTCAGGACCGGTGAATGACTTCTGTAATCACAAGTCAAATCACAAAGAGACTCTATACAAAATATGAATGTAAAATATAAATGTAATCAAGAAGAACAGAATAACTATAAAGACTTGATCCTTTCTAAGGATTTCTAATATTGATAATCACTAGAACTACGTTTTGTGAAGGTGTGTATAACCCTTCTGCCTAAGGTTCCTTTTATACTACAAGGAAACCCTAATACAGCATTAAAGAAAACGTGTAAAACTGATATGCATATCCTTTCCTAACATATCTCATGCATATCCTAACAGAATATTAAGTAAATAATAAAGTTTGAATTCGACTAGGACCAGGAGCAGGACTTGCTCCTACTACTACTAGGACCACGAGGAACTACATACCTCCTAGTCTACCTATTACATATAACTATTACAATGGTCCTAACAATTCCTAACATAAGCGTAGATAATTTCAAATAGAAATAAAGGATACATATCATTGCTAATTATGGATATATGATAAAAGCTTATGTCATTAGAATATATTTTTTACATATAGATCACACAAATGTATTTTATTAATCACATTGATCTCAGTGCAAATATGTATTGACAAAAAATCCACATAACATATTTAATGCAAGATATATACTAGCAAAAATCTCCATGTTTTAAATCCCCATCGAGATTTTCTTGGAACACAGTCAGTTGTTGATGCGACAAAATTAATCAGTGGATCGGCTTTTAATAATACACCGGGCAATAGTTTTTAAGACACTGTAAATCGATATTTATTCAAAACCACAGATCGATGGTTACGATCTGATGGAACAATTTTTTTCGCATAAAATATCAACTAAAAAGAAATCTTCGCGCATGTCTAAGTACTTTGTGCATGGCAAAATATAACGAAACCAAAGAAAAATACTAAACTTTCAGAATTACCGATTTTCGATAAGATGACAGACCATTAAACAATTTTCACATATATCAAACGTTAATGCTTTTTGTTTTTTAAAGATATGATCATAAAAGATGTGTATGAACATCATTATTTAGCAATAGCCATTAATGTAACATGCTACATCAATATATAAGAATATCGTTATGAATCATCAGGTGCGCCATTAAATAGGTATATCGCATGGCAGTGAAAAACATAACACATGATGCATGAAAAGCAAAAAACACAAAAGTTTCAGTGTTACCAATTTTCACATGGATCTTTGCTTTTCGGTAGTAGGAGACCATGAAACATAGTTTAGTTAGGGTCCCACGGATGGCGCTAACTTGTTGAATCATAGGTTGGCTAGGCCGGTTGGACGACTCTCCTGGGCCGTTGATCGTCTTCCCGAATCTCGAGTTATGTTGCAAACAATAGAAAAACGGTTAGACGTGGACCCGGGGCCCGAGCCCCGGGTTCCACCTCCGACGGTCAAGTTAGTATCGGTGAGATATATAGTAAAAGTGGTGTGGTTAAGAGAGATAGCCTGATCCTCCAGAATGAGCCCCCTACCCCTGTTTATATAGGACTAGGGTTTCTTGAAGAATAAGTAAGGTCTATGGGCCGCGGGCCTGTTGGGTCGCGGGCCTCTTGGGTCACGGGCCTGTTAGGTCGGGCATTATACCGACTATACGTCGACATTCTTTAATATGCCACCCATCTCATCGAGTTAATCTTGTAGACCCACAACAAAGTAAGAACTTGTACGTTGTTAGGTAGAGGAACTAATTGCCATACTTCGTGTCTTTGAAGTTCATTGAGTTCCTCTTGCATGGCCTCGATCCAACACGATTGTGTCATAGCAGCTTGCCATTTTTAGGTTCAACTTCAGAGAGAAAGGCATCAAAGTAGCAAAATAATGCATTTTCATGTAATTTGTGACAGGTAGAAACTGGTCTTTCAATAGCACCAATGAGATTTCTGATTGGGTGATCGTTTATCCACTTGGTGTTATGTGTTTCAATCTATGGTCTAGAGTAAACGGTTGTAGGAGCTTCTTCTAAGGTGGACGTCCCGTTAGGGTTTTCGGGAATCGGAACACCAACGAATGGAAGTTCGTGTATATGAGCAAATTCTAAATCATGATCATTGTGATCCTCTTCAACGTCATTAAGAACAAGTGGGGGTGATGATTCAGGTGTAGTTTGTGAATTACTAGGGGATGGTGCATCCGGTTCATTAGTGATCGTAGATGCATCGGATTGAGCTCCATTGTCTTGAGAACAACTACGGGAATCGGAGCCATCACTGTAGGAGCTGGAGCATCATCACTTGTGGGATCAAAGAATTCATCAAACATCGATTGAAATAACTTATCCCACTCGGGTCATGTAGGTGGTGTAAATGACGAAGAAGTAGGAATCTTGGGAGCCATTCCGGAACTAATAGTGTCGGGTCCCATTTCATGAAGCGCGGGTTCAGAGTTGTGTTGCTTTGAAGCCATTGTCGTCAGCTCATCAAAATCAACATCCATTATTTCTATAATCTTACCAAGACGATGGTTGTAAATTCGGTATGCTTTTTTTGCGGGTGAGTAACCAATGAAAATTCCTATATCAGCTTTCGGTTGAAGTTTACCCAAGTTTTCACTACTAATGGTCGGGTAACATAGTGCACCAAACACATGAAGAAATGATAAATCGGGTTTTTGTACATGAAGAAACTCATATGGTGTTTTTCCATGGCGCTTAATAACGATAGAGCGATTTTTGGTATAACATGTGGTTGCCACTGCTTCTGCCCAAAGATATAATGGAGCATTCGCGTAAATTAACATAGTCCTAGCAGCTTCCATGAGAGTACGATTACGCTTTTCAATGACATCGTTCTGTTGTGGAGTGCGAGAAATAGATGTTTCATGAGAAATTCCAACTTCTTTATAGTAATTACTTAGAGTTTGATTAACAAACTCAGTTCCATTAACGGTACTAATACGACGGATAGAAGAATTTAGACGCACTTGAATCATTTTGAGGAATTTGATAATATAATCTGGTGCCACATTCTTGGTGCCTAAAATTTTTACCCATGTAAACCTTGAAAAATTATCCACAATAACGAGAATGTATTTTCTACCATTCACACTTTCAGTAAGCATTGGCCCACAAAGATCAATGTGCAAAAGATACAGTTTTTCTTGGTTGGTGTCTTTGGCTTTGGGTTTGTAAGATTTCTTGGTGCATTTCCTTATTGAACACACGGAACATATATGATCCTTGTTAAACTTAAGCTTTTGAAGACCACGAACAAGTTCGTTTTTAGCCAAGTGATTAATAGCATCAAAGTTAAGATGAGATAACGTCGATGCCACAACCATGACTTAGTCTTAGATGCTTTGGAGAGATTATCCCCTCGAGAACCTTTTAACAAATCTTTTCCTTCCAAATTATGGATGAAGCAAGTATGTTGTCGAAAAGCAACCTCAAGGTTTGAATCACAAAATTGTCCGACGGAGAATAAATTATGATCAAGACCTTCCACATAATATACGCGAGAAACCGTAACATTCCTAATTTGATATTCATCATATCTCATAATATTTGCAGTGTGATCATTACCAAATTTAATCGTTCCTAGAAACTTGCTGACGAAATTTTTGAGCATCGAGCGATCTCCGATCATATGCTTGGAGAAACCAGAGTCCAAATACCAGAGGATGATTTGGACCACCTGAAAATATTAGCAGACAAAGACGATGTATCGAAATCTAGTTGTTCCTTTGTGCTAGCAGGTCCAGATAAAATATCTTAGATTCGCTCACATTAGGTTCCCTAGATATCCAAGGTTTCTTCCTATATATATCGGTTTAACAACAGGTTTTAGTGGTCTAATGTCCTTAGGTATTTCTTTACTAGTAGGCACTGTAGTAGGGGCTGACCTAGTTAAAGAGCACTTTTTCCATGTTGTTGTTCCTATTGAAAGGACGTTGAGACCTAACTTTAGTGAAAGTGTTCCTAGTTAAATGGCACTTAGTTTCATTTATAGTGAAGGTCCTACCAGTGGGGCGCCATTGTCATCAAACTTGGGTAAATGTTTTCCTAGTTGGTTTCCATTCAAGATTATGCTTAAGGGCATACATTTCATTCACATGGTCAACGAGGCATACTTCATGACACTAAGAAAACATGCATTCATTACAATTCCAACATTTCAAATCATAATTCATATACGCTTAGGCTGCTGCACAACCGCATGGCCTTTAGTTTTAGCTACATGATTCATTTTATTCAAATCAGAAATAACATTCCTAGTGTAAACTTCTACTTTCCTCTTCTTAATTCTACTAGTGGAAGGCTTGATCCTATTATCCTTGAGTTTTGATCCTTTAGCCTTAGTAGATGAGGTTACTCCTGTAGAAGGAAACACGAGAACCTTATACTCAAATTTTGATGGTGTCTTATTATGTTTGACTAATGCCTAAAATGGTTTAACCCCTGGGGTTTTGTTGAATGGAGTAATGGCAAATGGGCTGGTTGTTCGTGAGATATGTAAAACTAGGTAGACCAAAATGATCCAAACAATCTTGAACTTGATCAATATAGAGGCATGCCTAGTAAAAGTGACTATTTAGGGGATCAGATGTGCATAAGTCATTAATAATTACCCTAAGAAGATCAGCATGTTCTAAGGCATTCCTCATGCAGCTGGCAAACTTTTCTGGATTATTTTTAAATAGCGGGTTCTTATAAATCGCTCTAGGTTTGGGTTTTGAGGCACTAGAGGGCGGTGCAGAGATAGTAGATGCATTATCAACAACTTCTTTTCTTTTGATTTGAAGTGTTTCCTTTAATTCAGCTAGAACTATGTTTTTGTCATTGATTAGAACTTTTGAATCAGAGATTTCCATAGACTTTGATTCAGTTGGTCAATAAATGACTTTTGTTGTGCTTCATGCGCTTTGCTCTATTGAATCATAAAGTTGCGTACATCCCTGTTTGGCTCGTTCAAACTCCCCTAGAAGATAGATGATTCTATTTTCCAAGGCATGGTTTTAAATCTTTGCGGCCTCTAGTTCAAATTTCACATATTCAATCGGTGACTCTCTCTTAAGTCTCATAGTGTTGGTCCCGTTTAACTCGTTACTACTTATCAACCTTAAGTAGTAACTCTTTAATAAGATTCAACTGTGTTGTTTTATCAATTAATAAGAACTACGAACAAATAAAACAACAATACCGAGTACTTTTCAACGTATATACTTTTATTAAAACTCAATAAAGAATCTAGGGAAAATCACTTAAAAATGTAGTAAACTAACCACTTTTTATGGTTGTATGTACTAAACTATTTTTTTTCTCATTGTGTGTATTAAACTTTTTAATTTTGATCATTGTGTGTATTTTGAGACGATTTTGTCTAGTAAAATGACCATTTTACCCTTCAAAATTTGAAAAAAGTAGGGGTAAAATGGTCACAAAATACACACAATGATATGATTTTGAAAGTTTAATACACACAATGAGAAAAAAAATAGTTTACAACACACAACCATAAAAAGTGGTAAGTTTACTACATTTTTAAGTGATTTTCCCAAGAATCTATAACCCACTTTATTTGCGGAATAACAAAGTGGTTGAATGGAAATATTTGGGTGATCTCCTCTACATAAACTTCTAACCAAAGTCAAGAGTTTAAGTCTCAACCAAAACGTTCACATGCCTTTAGCTATATGGTTTGGTTGATGTTTAGGAGAGAAATGGCTATTAGAAGATTTCTATCTTTCTAGTCAAAGGGTTAGCCGTTTCTCTCCCATATGCATTCCTTTTATAGGGGAAGCATATTAGGGTTTACATTTCACATGCTCCCATGCATGTGTTTATCCAGTAGGTGGTTGATGCCCATGTTGGATAAACAGTACATAGTACAAATAAACTAATCTAAGAAACGATAAAGGTTGTACTTATAACTATCATTACAAGCAACCTTTTCCTACTTTTCCTTAAAGTAAATCTTTTCCCGCCTAATGTAAACCTTCAGAATACTGAAGTGTCTTCACTATCCTAGAGGAGATCGACGTCATTCAGTTTGGTAATGTCAAACCAAACTGAACTGAAAGCTCTTCTTCAGGACTTGTTCTTCAGCAACTAGACTGCCTAGTTATTGAAGCAAAGACTCCTTTGTCTTCTAAGTTCTCTAGAAGAGGAAAGCTGAACATCCTTCACCAAGACATTCTTTAGTGGGAACCTTGTTCCTCTGGTCATGCTTCAGCAGAACCACCTTTCTGCTAAACATGAATTACTTAGGCGGTTTCATATTCAAATCTTAGAGTTGCTTTGATGTCAGTAGATACTGACCCAACAATCTCCCCCTATTTGGATATACAAATAGCCTAAGTTAGAATTAGTAGTAAGTGAGCATGACAACTTCTTTTTACGTGCACCGAACAATAAAGTAACTTATAAACATCTGATAATCATTCATTCATACAAATTAAAAAATACAAAATAAAACACAAATGATTATCTTATTTCTTCTCAGGCCTAAGTTCTTCAATAACTGGAGTTTGCACCAGTGGATTCATGTTTCTGACATCCACAACTCCTAGCAAGCACATGCCAAAAGTTCTTGAAGCTTCAGTCAACCTTGGACCCCTATGGTGAATGTATAAGGTTTTCTAAACATTCAACAGAAGCTCGTTGTTCATATCGTCCAGATCACTGATGCCAGCAAAGTCTTGCCTTTCAGGGTGATTAAACAAAATCATCCCCAGTTCTGGTTCTAGAAGTACATGTCTAGGGAGATGATTCTGAAACTGAACAATGTCTTTGTATTTCTTTGTAGTGACAAAGATGTCACCAACACCAGGTCTGACTTGATTACCAAGTATGTTCAGCTTCAGAATGAGGTCTTGTTCCTCTAGTGAAATATCAACATTAATGTTGAAGACCTCACCCGTTTTGTCGTGATTTCTCTCAGAGTGAGAAATTATGGTGAATACTTCATTCCATCTTTTGGTTTTCTTTTTAGCTAGCCTTTGTTCCATTTCCAACCATTCAGTGAGAATGAGGTCTTTGGCTTGAAAGTCATCCAGAATTTCATTAGTGCCATCAACCCTATAGAACTTGAGATCAATATTGCCTTTGGTGGAAAGCATATCAATGTTAGTGTCTTTGAAGGATTTCTTCTATTAGACCTAGTCATACAGAACTTTTCATATAACATTTTCTTCTTGAAAATATCTTCAGCCTCTGACTTCCCAATTTCATGAGACAGACTTTGCTTCAGGTTTCTTAGCTTATCAACTTCATTTAGTCTGAATACTTTGTCAATTTCTTCTTGGGTGACCACACCAGACTTGATCAGTCTTTCATGTAGGGTGAAATCACTTTGTTTTTTGGTTGAGTGAGAGGTGAACCATCATCAGTCATATCATCACTGATGGTAAGACTATCAATATGACTATATTTTGCTGAAGACTCCCCCTTAGTCTTAGCAGGTTTGTCTTCAGAAAAAGGTGCACAAAGTTTGTCACTGGCTGCTTCTGGGCTCTCTTTATTGCATGCCTTTGAAATAAATTCTGAATGGTATTGGTTTTCTCCCCCTCAACAGAAGAATGTGTAGCAACTTCTGCTGACACACCATGAGCGAGGAAGGCAACAATAGAGTCAAGTGAAGATGTTACCTTGGCCAGCATTGCTAGAACATTTTCAAGAGCAGCAAGTTTATGTTGTACTTCTTCAGAGATAACCAATTTTTGTTGCTCCAACGTGGCCACCCTATATTTAATCTTGGACACAGAGTCACATAATCCATTTACTTGACCAGGGACACGAACAATTCCAGAGGAAACTCCATAAAAGCACCATTGATGGAGTCCATGAGAGAGGACATATCTTGATTCAGATTAGTGGTAGTGACCACATCTTTTACCATAGGCTTTAGGGCAGCAAGTAAGACATCTTTGATTTCTTCAGCAGTTAGAGGAACTGGTCTAGTCTTCAGTATAGCAATTAATGCTTGCGCTTCAGCTTTATCTGTTTGTAATTTTGCTACATGAGACTAAAGAATAAGTACTTGATTTATCAGCTCCTTTACCTGCAGAGATCTTGGAGATGGTGGCTTTGGTGTTTTGTCAGCAATGTCATCTTTAGGGTCACTCTCATCCAGATTGACTGGTGCCCTTTCATCGAAGTCAAATTCCTTCTCCAAATCTATGGAATACATATTGAATATGAATGTAGGCAAGTGTCCCGCCTTGGCGCCAGTGGTAGGAGGCACTTCCTCAGATGTATTCTTGGATCCAGCATCATCACCTCCAGTGTGAGGATCAGTTTTAGCTTCTTCACCACCAGGCTTGGTTTTACTTGATAGATCCTGAGAAAATGTCTTTGATGAGTTTAGATCAATGGGTATGTTTTTGGTCCTTTTAGTAGGACCATGTTGTTGGGGGACTACATCATTAGGAACAGATTGGCTAGGATCAGCGTCAACTGCTATATTTACTGACGCCTCACACCCTAATACTGACTCAGAGTGACAAATGAAAGGATCCGATAAGGAAATTGGTAATGAATTCAAATTTAAAGTGCTTACTGATGCTGACTCCACTCTACTGAGCTGAGGGTGAGCTATTTCTTCACCCTTATCCCCTAAAGAAGTTGGGATAGGGGTTGCCTTCAGGACCTCTTTATGCATGCCACCTCCAGTAGGCTCCGAAGGTGGCGTCTAACTTGGGTTCTGGTCCTTGGTTGAGGACTTAGATTTCTTCTAAATGTAGCCTTGGGATACATAAAATACCTCCTTTGATGAAGGATCTGTGTAGGCACTCCTCTTCTTGGACTCGTGTTTAGATTTCTTAGTATTGATCGAAGTTTGCTTCTGACATGGTCCAGATGAAGCTCCAGGCTTTTTGCCTTTTAGATCCCCTTCTCCAGTTGGAGTAGTGTCTTTAGGAGCTTTGTACACTACTGGCGCTTCTGCTGAACAGATGGCCAGCATGGGTGGTGTGAAAGGAGGATCAATGGTGTTAACTAGAATGTTCTAGTGCTTAAGCCCAAATGGTTGAAACAACAATTTTACTCCTAGAGCTGAGCATATGAATCTCCAAGATGGTCAGCAAAAATTAGAGACAAAAATCTGGTATACACCTCATTTTTCTCCATTGTCCTTTTCTCCAGTTTACCATGAAGATCTTCAAAAATTAACCTCCCAAAATCAGCTTTAATCCCTTTGGTCAGACAGTATAAAATGATAGCATATTTTTTATTTATTTGATCAAGGCCACCAGTTTTACCCCTAAACACTCAATTAGGATAGTCTTCGGCAACTTCCACTTAGGTGGTAAGCAACTCCTCTTCAGCCCACCCTTATCAGTTATTTCCTCAGTATACCCAATTTCTTTGAAAAATGTTTTAACCATAGTAAAATCATCAGGTATAGCCTCATAATCACTAGCATTATCCAAATAATTCAAACCTAAAATCCTTCTAAACAATTTTAAACCAATTTTACCATGAAGATCTATAGATGTAGAATCAAACTTGATAGACTTCTTGTTCTTTGAGGGATGAGCAGTAAACTAAAATTCCTTCAAAAAGTTTTGAAGCATCATCCATGTATCCTTAAATAATGCTTCTCTAAGCACACATTTTGATACAAAACTCAAGACCTCTTTCCTAGGAACAGAAGTTAGGGCTTTAGTTTAAGAAAAATAAGATTGTTTGGTTTAAAGATAATATCCTCTATAGGATAATTAACATGGGTGGATGGGTTAAGGGTGATCTCAACATTTTGTTATGAAGATGATTCTGCCATTGTTGTTTCTGATTTCTTTATGAAGAAAGTGAGAGAGTTTGTGTGTGTTTGTGAGAAAAATCTTTTGAAAAAAGTGACATGAAATCCAAAGATCTAAGGATTTATATAAAACTTATAAGAAATTTTATAAGTTTTAAAATCGTTTGGAGAAGTTACAAAAAATGTAGGGTTTCTTTTGAATATTTGGCACAAACTCTCTCATTAATGATCTGCAAAAAAAGTGGTTTCTGACACTTTGAATAGTGAAACACCTCTTGTGTCAGAGGGTTGTTGACTGTGGATGTTGACGTTTGATTTTCATTAATAAATTAACAGTACTTTTCAAAGAATGTTTTTGTATTTACTCAAAGAGAAATTCAATGCCATTTAATTCTATTCAAACAAATGATTGATTGGTTTTAAAAGCTGTTAAACAGATATACTGAACCTTATGGTAATACTTGTGAGCTTAAGTGCGTCAAACAAGGAGACAAAACTCCATATACATGTTCACACATAAGTGAACAAGACATATGACATTGCACGCTCCTCTACTCAGGCCTAGCTACTCATTTGTATTAAAAAAACTTTGTTCAGAAATTATGGAGAAACACTTTGATGATTTTTCGTGATTAGTTGTTCAGCTTCAGTGTGTGAGATAAGGCGACAAAACATCATGTACACAATCACATATTGTGAAACAGACACATGACATTGCACATTTCTTTACTCATACACTGCTACTTTACATAGATCAAAATAGTTATGAAATACTAAACCTTTAGGATTCTTTAGTAAATTCTGAAGGTTTAGGTTTTGTATCATTAATGTTCAGCATACCAAGCTCCATTATCAATATTATGAAAGTTAGTTCATCCAGTGGTTTGGTGAAGATATCAGCCAATTGGTATTGAGTGGAGATGAAATATAATTCAATGTCCCCTTTCACAATGTGATCTCTGATAAAGTGATATCTGATATCAGTGTGTTTTGTTCTTGAGTGAAGGACTGGATTATTGGATATTGCAATAGCACTAGTGTTATCACAAAAATTTGGTACCTTTTCATATTCTATGTCATAGTCAGCCAATTGGCTTTTCATCCATAAAACATTAGCACGACATCCAGTAGCTGCCACTTATTCAGCTTCTGTTGAAGACATGGCAACTGATTATTGCTTTTTAGCACTCCAACACACAAGTTTGCCACTCAACAGTTGGCAAGCACCAGAAGTGCTTTTTTTGTCCAAATTGCATTCAACATAGTTAGAGTCTGAATACCCTTTGAGATCAAATCCTGAGGACTTGGGGTACCACAGACCTAGACTTGGTGTACCTTTTAGGTATCTGAAGATTCTCTTTACCGCAATAAGATGTGATTCCTTTGGGTTTGTTTAATACCTTGCACAAAGGCAGGTAGAGAATTGAATGCCATGTATGCTTATAGTTAAATACACTAGAGAACCAATCATACCTCTAAACTGAGTCTCATTGACTGATTGTCTACTGAGATCAGGTCCTAAGTTGTTAGGGGGTACCATTGGTGTTTTTACTGAAGCACAATTGATATCATACTTCTTCAGCAGATCCTTGATATATTTTTCTTGATTGATGGAGATGACTTGGTCAGATTGTTTTATCTTAAGACCAAGAAAGTATGTGAGTTCACCCATCATACTCATCTCAAATTTGCTGGTCATAAGCTTGGAAAATTGTTAGCAGAGTTTCACGCTTGTTAAACCAAAGATGATGTCATCTACATAAATTTGTACTAGAATGGTGTTAGTTTTGGATTTATAGATAAACAAGGTGCTATCTATTTTTCCTCTGATAAATTTATGTTCAATGAGAAATATTGAGAGAGTTTCATACCATGCCCTTGAGGCTTGCTTCGGTCCACACAAAGCTTTGTAAAGCTTGTAGACATGATTTGGGTATTCACTACTCTCAAAGCCAAGAGGTTGTTTAACATAAACTTCTTCTTTTAGGTCACCATTGAGGAATGCACTTTTGAAATCCATTTGGTAGATGGTGAAGTTCATGTAAGTGGCATATGCAAGGAAAATTCATATGGATTCCATACATGCAACTAGAGCAAAGGTTTGATCAAAGTCAACACAAGGCTCTTGACTGAATCCTTGAGCCACCAGCCTAGCCTTATTTTTAGTAACCACATTGTTCATCCCTTTTGAGTTTGTAAATCTATTTGGTACCAGTGGTTGATTTACCATATGGAAGAGGAACCGATTTCCAAACTTTATTTCTTTCAAATTAATTTAGTTCCTCTTGCATGACATCTACCCATTCAGGGTGAGAGAGTGCTTCAGAAATCTTTATATGTTCAATTTCTGAGAGAAAGTCTGCATAGAGACATTCTCTAGGTGAAGCAACACTTAGCTTTTTTGCCATAGATCTAGTGAGTCTACCTTATCCAGGATTGCTTACTATGTTCACCAGCTGAATGTGACTGTTTTTAGTCCAAGATTTTTGTGGAGCTAGTGAGTAAGCATTGGTATCATGATAAGAGCTAGAACTAGGAAGTCCATGACATTAAATTGGAATTTGACTGTCTATAGTGTCTAATAAATGATATTCCATAGACAAAGGTTCAATCATTGGAGGGCTATCTTCTTGTTTAGAAGGAGAATCCCCAATACCAAGTTCTCTTGAGATGACTGGAGTGTTTTGGACACAAGGCTCATATTGTTCATTATTAGTAGCTTCATTTGACTGATCATTTTAATCATTTGTGTGAGCTTGTTGATCATTTTGGTCATTCCTTTGAGACTTGTCATTTTGGTCATTTTGAGACTGGTCATTTTGATTATTTGATTGACAGCCATCAATATTAGATACTAAAGGATTTCCTTTTGTAGGACTTGTCATGTCTTCAAATGGATCAATACGAGGAATTGGATTGTTTGTTTGATATCTCTAAGAGGGTTCATATTATTGAAATTCATTAGATGGATAGTTGTGAGATTCATAAATATGAAGTTCATTCATTGATGGATTTGCAAACTTAAGAGCTTCATAGCTTTCATTGAAGGTGATGTGAAAGGTTTCTACAATTGTAGAATCTTGATAACCTATGAATCTATGAAGTGGGTTGTTGATTTCTAGAGAGAGAAACTAGAGAGAGAAAGTGAGAGAAACTATGTGTCTTTTTATTCAAGTGAAAACAAGAAATGAACAACAACCAACCCCTTTCCATGGTGGAAAGGGGTATTTATATCCTAGGCCCTTATTTGGGCTTGGGCCGACCCATGACAAGCCCATGGGTCGGTTTCTTACTTAATTTAATAAGTAACACTAACTACGAGCTATTACAACATAAATAATATTGTGGAGTGACCGATACTTCTAATATACGTAAAAACGTATTTCTAACAATTATCTCCCCCTAAGGGAGGTCACTCCACGTTACAAAGTTCTAAACCTAGCATACTATACTAAGTCTTCGTTCTTCAGCTCGTAGTCTTTTCTTCTTTCTTTTTTGTTGTGAATATTTTGATTTGATCTTTTTGGCTTTGGCTTGAGAGTATTGTTCTTTTGGCCTTTCACGTGCGATCTTTGCCTTCTTGTGAAACTTGCCTCCTCGTGACTCCATGTTCCACACACTTATGTCTTTTTGCTGAATTCTCGAAAGCTTCAGAGTTTGGTACAGCGGAAGACTTCATTTTGTACTTTCTTGAATTTTGCTGAATCTTGATGCAGAAAAACATAAGCATGTGGGAACGACTTCATCAGGTACACCGCAACGCCACCGTCTTTAACTGGTACACAGCAACGCCGCCGTCTTCAACAGGTACACAGCAACGCCACCGTCTTTAACAGGTACACATCAACGACACGAATAAAATGGCTTTGAACATTTCATTCTAGTTCGGTAGCATTTTACCTCCGGTCGGTGAAGACCGTTGGACGATATTAGATATCGTACCCGTGACGGATAGTTTCAATTAAGTAACTTCCTGACGGGATTTCGCGGGTAAACCCGTTCTCTTTATTCGACCGTCCAAAGCTGACTGCGAACATAAAGAGTGAATAACTTGGATAAATTATCCTTGTGATTTGAAGCCGTCAATTCATAAAACCTGGAACAAGTGAATTTCAATTAAGATTTTCACCATCGTTGCTTTCTAGTTATCACGAGCTCAATTCATAAAGAATCTTGCACGTCACCTACCAAGTGCTGTTTGATGTTAACACTAGAAGGATTTCCACTCGTCACTGTGATCAATAAAGAGTCACTCTGAGTGTTCTGGCAAGATCACATGATAATGCGTAGAGGCCTGGAACGAGTTTAAGTTCAATTAAGAATTAAACCACTGTTTCTTTCCAGTTTTTCACAAGATTGGTTCTAAAAGAACCGCACGTGTAACCTACCATGAGCTTGTTTGATGTTGGCTCAAGCAGGATTTCCATCTTCATCGTAATACTTGCGTATTACTCGGATGTTCTGGCAATATTACAGGAATACTGCGTAGGACTCATGAAAATCTCTTACTTTTCATAGTGTGTGAGAAAGCAAGGAATAAATGGAAAGTGTCCTAATGAGACTTTTGATGATCTCTTGGCTCTAGACTCGATAGTGCATTTTGATTTAGTGAGCGATGGCTGGAGAGGAGTGCCACCTTTTCAATACCAGTCTATTCGGAGTGAATAAACCAATAGATAACGTGTTGATCTCCGTGTGATTAAAACAAATACCTTTTGAGAGATATTTGAGTTAGCTGGGAAGGGTTGTGCATTGCATCACTGGGTCCATGATGTCTTTCTTCAATATCGAGAATCATTAACAAAAATGATCTCAATAGCATATGTATTGACCTGGTTTCTGCCTAAAGTTGTAAGGAGGGCTTCTTTCTTTACACCCTTTATCTTTACATTTCTTTTTCATTCTTCAACCCCTTCAGTACTTACCAATACATCATCACTAGCACCTTGTTGTAATTGTTCCAGTGCTATCATCAGTAATTAGTCGGTACTCAGCTACGTTCACAATCTTTCCCCATCTTTCCTAGGACTTCTAATTCTATCTAGGGAATTGTCCTTGGGAAGATTCCATCGGCTCTGATGAATCATTGGACTAAACCTATTCCTACCACCCTTTTGTCACCACATTCGTTGAGAATTAAGCGTGTTTTGGGAAAGTATAGCCACCATGAAAAATCATTGAAAATCACCTAAAGTACTTGTGATATTGAAATCAAAAGTTTTGTACCTTAGGTGTTTTGTTCATCAAAAACGCTCCCCCTTAACACGTGCTTTACACATATTAAGTTGGATAATCGTTAAGTCTTTTTCATCTTTTAGCCAAGTATCATTTAAGTCTCCTTAATCCCATTTTTCTCCCCTTATCCAAAATTTTAACCATTAATATTTGGGATATTGAATGGATTAACCGGTCTTTGGGTAAAAATGAAATCAATGTTTGCCATAGAACATGTTAATGCTCCCCCTTTATTTAATAAGGGATAGTTGTAGTGCTTTAGTATGATATATTTTGAAAGATTTAGAATCTCGTGAGAAATTCTTGAAAAATTATCATACCTTAACACTACATCAAGCCATTAAAGCACAATATTCACAAATTTACATATTCAAAATTAAAACCAATATAAAGTGGACCTGAAATGTACGACCCATTAGATGGATCGTTGCAGTAACTTGTGGTGCACTAAATATGGTCTACCACCAACGAATCTTTCTAAGCTCCTCATCAATCTTCGTTCACGGAGCTTTTGATCAATCTTCTTGATCACATACTTCGCCATTTGCCGATAACCCTGATGCCAATCCTTAGTCATCTCTGGTAAAGTCCCACCCGAATTAAGATGCTCCAGCTTACCTCTGACGTATAGGAGAGTCCCATCACTGTACTTATAAAGCTCACCCACCCTCATAAACTTCATTAACCCTCGACTGTTCAAGTAGAAAATGCCGTAATTCGGGACAGAAATGCCGGTATAGGGACATCTATCTACATGTTGAGGTAACACTTAATTCACTGGACGGGTTAGGTTAAGCTTCCTTTGGTAGCTTTCGACTCCCAACTGAAGATCTTCAACTCGTTTCTTGATAACAATGCTTCGTGTGAACATACGAAGTGCTGTATTCAAGGCAATGATGTCTTCACGAGGAATATGTGTGAGTTGATCACGGGTCATCATAAGCAACATATCTTCAATATCCTCAAGGCGAATGATAGAAAAATCTCCCTGCTGGATTTTGTATTCTCTGTTATCCTCCCTTTTCAGACGAATCTCCGTCACATGATAATAGCCATTCTTGGCTTCAGTTTTCAGCCCTAAAATACTGGAGATGCGGATATCGGATCTAACGTTACTTCCTGAATTGGCTAAGCAACAACCCCTGTACGCCCTTCGGACTCGTTCGTCCCAATGATATGCACCTATAACAGCATACATATCATAATTACGAGTTACCCTTGGGACCCAGAGTCGGTTTACCTTTTCCTCGATCCAGGGTATTGTCCCCCAGTTGACAGCTTTCAGCAAGGTCAAGGAGGTTGCGTACTTTGATGAACCCTTGAGGAGATACTCAAGATCATAGGTAACGAAGAAGTCAAGAGCAATCTGATTATCTTGAGAAGGATCAAGTGGAGGTGGAGCTCTTTCTGATTCATGGAGGCCTGGCCATTGAACGGTGTTAAGAGCTTTCAGGACCTCGTCAGCATAATACTCGAACTCCATTCGGGTTAACCTCGTCAGTAGATTGTGGTTCTTGTTGTAGAGGAGTGGAGACATGAACACGTGCTGGTTCTGATTCAGGCATCTCGGCGGTGTCAAGAACGGGCGAGTGCTGTGCAGCTTCAGGTTCAGTTACTGACTCTGCAATCACAGGAGCAACAACTAACAGGGTTAGTGGTAACAGGTATAGACACAGCAATAGATGTACCAGGAATCGATGACGCCGTAGTAGCATTCACATCGTGGCGCCACTTGGATCGTCTTGATTCCGTTGAGGTGGATTTTTCTTTATCTGCAGCATCTTTCTTAGACTTGGTTCCAGACTTAGCAGGTTTCTTTGAGCTGGCAACCTTATCCCCCTTTTCAGGCTGTTTACCCCCATCATCATCCTCATCGCTATCCTCGTTGCTCCCCTTAGCACTCTCCTCATTACCATCACCACCATCATCACCATCATCATCATCATCCTCATCATCATCACCATCATCGTCATCGTCATCATCCTTTTCTTCTTCTTCTTCTCCTTCTTCTTCCTCTTCTTCTTCACCAGTACCCTCTTCCTGTTCACTATCATCTTTGTCCTCCTCAGGTAGAATGTGGTAAGGTACCACACTTCCAAACGTTTTGAACAACCGATCATCCTCCATGATAGCATCATTCAGGGATTTGTAGAGAGCCCGTTGAATCCTAGATTTATCAAAAGATCCAAGTTCCCTCATACGAGCTTTGAGAATCTTCTTCAATTCAAAATCCGTCAAGTCATAGGCAATATTGTTGGCGGATTGAGAGGGATTGGACGACTTAATCATCAAATTATCAGCTGCGAGTTTCTTCATCTCATCACGCAGTTTTGGCATAATGGACTCAACGGATTCTTTCACTCTCTCTTTAACAGAAGCTTCAAGTGCTTCTTTCTGCTCCTTGTATTTATCCCTCATCGCTTGAAGTCTCGTGATACGTGCAGCATGTTTATCAGCCTCAGCCTTAACCTGAGCTAGTTCTTCTGCATGAGCTTTTCGAGTCAACTCCATTTCTGCAGCGAACTTAGCAAGCATCTCTTCTTGGGCTTTCTTAGATGCTTCTTCACTTTGAACTCGTCTATGAAGCTCTTGGCGAAGTTCATTCATCTCTCTTTTCTGAAGATCCGTATGTTTATCCAACATCTCTGCCATTACAAATGCGGCCATTGAAGATGATGCAGAGCTACTTTGGGTTGGTTGAAGAGGCTCGGTTGTGACCACAGTACTAAGGACGGGAGTTATTGGAGGTGGAAGAAATGGTGTTGAAACCGGTCGGATTGGTAAGGGTTGGATTGGTGGAGGTTGAGTTATTAAAGGTTGAGTGGGTACCATGAGTGTAGGAGCACCGGACTCCTTTTCAACACTTGCTGAAACGGGGATGGACGTCTCCTTCGAAGTAGAATACCTTTCAGGTGATCCAAACTCATAAACATCCTCTGGCTCCTCGTACTCTTCTTCAATATTCATCTGTGCACCCGAACCACTACCGCCCGTATCTTTCCTACTCCTTTCAATAGCTATCTTCATTAATTTTCTCTCAGCCTTGTCAAGAGTAGGATCATCAACATTTTCTTCGTCACGTAGAACCAGCTCATCAGCAGTGCCTTTTCCCTTCTTATCCCCAGTCTTCTTCTTCTTGGTTTCGGGTTCAGGTAAAGCAGCTGGTTGCTTGCGTTTACCTTTACTCTTGACCGTAGTAGACGAGTCTTCTCCAGTCTGAAGGCTTGCTTTTAGCTTCTTGATTTCTAGTAGCAGCAGTTTGTAATCAGCAGAACCTTTAATTTTATCCGTCAGAAGATAATCGGGAATAGGACCAGGAATAACACCACCAGATGGTCCTTCATGCCTTAGATCTACAGTATGATCAGCCTCTTCGGTGTGATGACGACTTGCTGCACGCCTATCAATAGTAACATCATTCTTCATACAATAATTAATGATAAGCTTGATAAACCGAGGGTAAGGAAAGAAATTAGTCTTCAGCTTCTTGTTTTGGAAGAGTTGAAAGGTGAATTCTTCCCACAATAATAATGCATAATCTGCATTTGCGCCTGTGTACATCCCATGGAAGATGTTCATAATTGGACTACGCAAAGCATCATGCCCAATGGTTTTAGGTGTCAGACATCTACTAAGAATACCCAAGATTGCTCTCCACGGTTGACCTACTTTAGCGGTGGTAAACTCCGACACAACACGTATGTCAGGACATCCAAGAGCATCGAACATCTCCATGAGTTCATCTTTGGAAGGATCCCTAGAAAATGCCATACCTTTGGGTGTATCCCGTATTCCAAAAATCTTGTGGAAATCTGAAACTGTAAGTGTCTGCTGCTTGTTATCGAGAGTGAAGGTGATCTTGTTTGAGGTACTCTCCTTGGTAGCCCAGAACTCATACATGTAATCATAAGGCACCGAGGCAGTACTCCTAAGAGCGTTCTTAAAGTGAGAGTGATCCAGGATTGCTATGGCGACTTTAAATCCATGGTGGGTGGATTTTTAAACTGGCTTCAACCGGTAGTTGTTTGGTATGAACTTGAGGGCTCTTGCTTCGGCAGTTTCGGCTGCTCTAGCATCTTGGATTTCTTGTACTGTTGGATTAGTCATTGTATCTGCCTAAGATAAGACATAAAAGGTTGATGCACAAACAATATATAGATATATATCATTATGACTTCTAAGCATAATACATTTCAACAAGTACTTATAACATGCAAACAACTATTAATCCAACAACTCTTCATCCGGAACTTCCCTTCATTCGGAACTCTTCATTCGGAAGTCCTTCATTCGGAACTTCTTCATTCGGAAGTTCTTCACTCGGAACTTCTTCATTCGGAAGTCCTTCATTCGGAACTTCTTCATTCGGAAGTTCTTCATTCGGAACTTCTTCATTCGGAAGTTCTTCATTCGGAACTTCTTCATTCGGAAGTTCTTCATTCGGAACTTCTTTCATTCGGAAGTCCTTCATTCGGAACTTCTTCATTCGGAAGTCCTTCATTCGGAACTTCTTCATTCGGAAGTTCTTCATTCGGAACTTCTTTCATTCGGAAGTCCTTCATTCGGAACTTCTTCATTCGGAAGTTCATCCGGAACTTCCTTCATTCAGAAGTTCGTTCGGAACTTCCTTCATTCGGAAGTTCATCCGGAACTTCCTTCATTCGGAAGTTCATCCGGAACTTCCTTCATTCGGAAGTTCATCCGGAACTTCCTTCATTTGAAAATTCGTTCGGAACTTCCTTCATTCGGAAGTTCGTTCGGAACTTCCTTCATTCGGAAATTCGTTCGGAACTTCCTTCATTCGGAAGTTTGTTCAGAAATTCCTTCATTCGGAAGTTTGATATCCATGTTCATCCGGAACTTTACAAACGCACCTATGAAAGATTATTCTAAGCTCGTTTGTGAGTTCTAAGGCAATCTAAGGTAACCTAACATCTTCTAATGCTATTTCGAGCAAAACCCATCAAAAACCCTAATTAATTATCTCTAAATTAAGGCAGACGAACCCTAATTTGATAATCTTAATTCAAACGAATTAATTTAGTAGATTTCAATGAATTAGGCGAATTAATAAGTTAAAGATTTGATGTTATTACCTTTTAGATCGAAGGAAATGGATTGGATGATTAAAATCGAAAGTTTTGAGAGCTTAAGTGTGTAACAATGGCGGCAAGAGAAACAGTGAAGAAGAATATGAAAAGATAAACGTATGGGGGGTTTTGGTTTTGACTTAGGTCAAAAAAAATTTACAAGTTTCACCTTTGTCACCTTAAAACCCTATATTTTTCTATTCTTTTCCCTTTTTATCCCTTATATTTTCATTTTTCTTTCTCGTCTCCCTAACCATTACGCAACTTAAGCATCGCTACCTATTTGCAAATCTCCAAAATCTAAAGCAAGTCCTATCTCATTGAGCAAGCACAAGTCATATTCTAAAGCAAGACCACTCATTAGCCAATTAATTTTCCACAAACACTTTTGAAAATCGTTTTGATGACGAAGATAATTTAATATTTTCTCCCCCTTAAACGATGACCCGTGTTCTATTTAAAGAGCTGTAGTCATTGTTTAAAGAGTCAAATATTGATGAAAACATTTCCAATTAATGTCTTGAAAAAGATTGATTCGTGGTGGCAATAAGATTTCTCTTATTTTGACAAATTAATGCACTGAGACGTACACTAATTCGTGTTAGACCAAGTTGTAAAGTAAACTTGATCCCTTTGCATGATTTGGCTTGTAAATCATGCCCGAGAAAATTAATTCCCGTTGTGAGTCAACGTTTTCCAAGGAAATACGTGACTTTAATATGAAAACCGGGTTGCAGTCGGAAATAACTACAAGCCATAATGGGCATGTTTTAAAAATGTACAACTTTTATACGGACTCTATTTATGGCGCCGTGTCAATATTGATCGACATTTCTAAAGCCGTAAATATTGCCGTACTAAAAGACATGCCCGATTTAAAAAACGAAAAATATTTTTGGTTTTTCTTGATTTTATAATTTTTATGGTTTTTATAGGTTTTATATTTTTTATGGTTTTTCTTGGTTTTATATTTTTGTATTTTGCTTTTTGTGGTTTATATATATACGATAATATACATGATCACGAACAAAGGATACGCCTGAATAGTTTACCACTACTATTCAGCTGATTCTTCTGCCAATTCTTTGAGAGTCGCTGGAGAGAATGATTTCATGCCAAGCTTGTCGATCAAAAACTCTATTCGTCCTCGATCTAAGGCTTTGGTGAACATATCTGCCAGCTGATACTCAGTAGTGACAAAATACAGCTCGATCACTCCGTTCTCCACCTGCTCTTTAATGAAATGGTAGCGAATGTCTATGTGCTTGGCCCGGGAGTGTTGAACATAGTTGCAGCAAAGGGCAATGGCGCTCTTGTTGTCACAATACATCGGGATTTTGTTGAATCCCAAACCGTAGTCAGTTAATTGTGATCTCATCCAAAGGACTTGAGCACAACAACCGGACATGGTGATGTATGCAGCCTCCGTGCTAGAAATTGCAGCGCTTTTCTGCCTTTTTGAAGACCAACTGATCAGTCTGTCTCCAAGGAGTTGCACAGATCCAGAAGTGCTACGCCTCGTGTCTTGACACCCAGCATGATCGGCATCTGCATATGATATTAAAGCAATAGAGGAATCTTTCGGATACCATAGACCACGATGAAGTGTTCCTTTGAGATACCGAAAGATCCTTTTAACAACATGTAAGTGCTTTTCGGTAGGCCGAGCCTGATACCGGGCACACATGCATACGGCAAATTGCAAATCAGGCCTGCTAGCAGTCAGATAGAGAAGGGTGCCGATCATCCCACGATAAAGTTTTTGATCGACAATAGTCCCATTTCTATCTTCATCTAACTTGGATTTCTCCACCATTGGAGTGTCCACGGGGTCACAATTTTCAAAGTTATATTTCTTTAAAGATTCTAGAGCATATTTGGATTGATTAATAAAGATGCCTCTGGGATTCTGAGAAATTTGTAATCCTAAGAAAAATGAAATTTTTCCCATCATTGACATCTGAAAGCGTGTGGACATTATCTTCTCAAAGCGATTTGACAATTCTATGTTAGTGGCAGCAAATATTATATCATCAACATAAATTTGTACCAGAATCATGTTGTTGTCCTCCTTGAGAGTGAATAGAGTGGGGTCCACCTTGCCTTTGGAGAAGCCTTCCGAAATGAGATATGTTGAAAGGAGATCATACCACGCGCGTGGAGCTTGTTTCAACCCATAGAGAGCCTTCTTAAGCTTGTACACATGATTAGGAAACTCCGTGCTAACGAACCCATCCGGCTGACTAACATAGACTTCTTCCCTTAGTTCACCGTTCAAAAATGCCGTCTTCACATCCATTTGATAGACGATCATGTTCATATGAGCAGCATACGCAAGGAATAGTCTAATAGCCTCCAATCTTGCAACAGGAGCAAAAGATTCTTCAAAGTCTATACCCAAGGCTTGTTTATATCCTCTAGCAACCAATCTAGCCTTATTCTTCAATACTGCACCCATCTCATCGAGTTTTACCTTATAAACCCACAACAAAGTAAGGATGTTAACCTTGTCAGGGAGAGGAACTAATTCCCATACTTCAAGTCTTTGGAATTCATTTAGTTCCTCCTGCATGGCTTCAATCCAAGATGATTGAGTCATAGCATGTTGCCAGTTTTTAGGTTCAACTTCGGAGAGAAATGCATCAAAGTAGCAATAGAGTGCACTCTCTTGTAATTGATGGCGTGTAGAGACTGGTCGATCTAGATCTCCAATGACATTCCTAATTGGGTGATCTTTTGTCCATTTTGTGCTATGTTCTTCAATCCGTGGTGGTCTGGAGTGAACAATAGAAGGAGCTTCTTCTGAGGTAGACGCGGCTGAAGGGTTTTCAGGTATCGCTACACCAAAGAAAGGAAGCTTTTGCATGTGAGCATATTCCAAATCGTGATCAGTAGAACCCTCTTCAACATCATTAGGCACAAGTAGGGGTGACGATTCAGGTGTAGTTTGAGAATCACTTGGTAAAGGTGCATCCGGTTCAATGTTAATTGAGGATGCATTTGATAAAGCTTCATTAGCTGGAGCAACAACTTCAGGAATTGGAGCTATCACTACGGGTGCTGGAACTTCATCATTTGGGGGATCAAAGAATTCATCAAACAACGGTTGAAACTGTTTATCCCACTCGGGCCTTGTTGGTGGTAAAAATGATGTAGAAGTAGGATTATTGGGAACTAATCCGGAACTAATAGCACCGGTTCCCATCTCATGAAGCGCGGGTTCAGAGCTGCGTTGCTCAGAAGCCATCGTTGTCAGCTCATCAAAATCTGCGTCCATAGTTTCTACAATCTTACCGAGACGACGGTTGTAAATTTGGTATGCTTTCTTGGAGGGTGAGTAACCAATGAAAATACCTATATCGGCTTTCGGTTGAAGTTTGCCCAAGTTCTCACTATTAATGTTTGGATAACAAAGAGCACCAAACACATGAAAGAATGAAACATCGGGTTTATGATCATGTAGAAGCTCGTAAGGTGTTTTTCCATGGCGTTTCCGAATGATAGAACGGTTTTGGGTGAAACATGCAGTAGATATAGCTTCTGCCCACAAGAACAATGGAGCGTTCGCATAAATAAGCATAGTCCTAGCAGCTTCCATAAGCGTACGATTCCGTCTTTCAACGACACCGTTTTGTTGTGGAGTACGTGCAGCGGATATTTCATGTGAGATGCCAACTTCTTCATAGTAAGCACGAAGATTCTGGTTGACGAACTCTGTTCCATTGTCTGTTCGAATACGGTGGACAGTAGTATTTAAACGTACCTGAACGAACTTCAGAAAAGTGATGATAGCTTTGGGTGCTTCATCCTTTGTACGTAGAAATCTAACCCATGTAAACCTGGAGAAATCATCCACAATAACGAGAATGAATTTCTTACCGCTCACACTTTCAGTTCTCATTGGCCCACAAAGATCCATATGCAAAAGATGAAGTTTTTCTTGATTGGTGTCTTCAGCTTTGGGCTTATATGATTTCTTGGTACTCTTCCCCCTTGAACACGCGGAACATAAATGGTCCTTGTGAAATTTGAGCTTTGGAAGACCACGAACTAATTCGTTTTTAGCCAGATGATTAATAGCATCAAAGTTGAGATGAGATAATCTGCGATGCCATAACCATGACTTGGTCTTAGATGCTTTAGAGAGAAGACATACTGGAGAGGCGGCCATCATGTCTTGTAGGGACAACGTATAAAGATTTGCACCACGAGAACCCTTCAACAAGTCTTTTCCTTCCAAGTTGCGGATGAAACAAGTATGTTGTCGAAAAGCAACCTCAAGGTTGGAATCACAAAACTGTCCTACTGAAAATAAATTATGACCAAGACCTTCTACATAGTATACCCTTGAAATCGTAACGTTTACAATCTGATATTCACCATACCCCATTATCTTTGCAATATGATCATTACCGAATTTAACCGTTCCAAGAAACTTGCTGACGAAATTTCGGAGCATCGAGCGATCTCCGGTCATATGCTTTGAACAACCGGAGTCCAAATACCAGAGGATGATTTGGACCACCTGAAAATATCACCACACGAGGACAATGTAGAGGTATCGGAATCTGAATGTTCCTTGTTATTGGCAGGTACAGATTTAACAATCTTAGATTTGCTAACTTTAGGTTTCTTAGATTTCCTAGCCTTTTTCTTCCTAGTTGGTGGTGTAGATTCTAGTTGGCTTAAATCCTGAGGTATTTCTTCACTGATAGGCACTATAGTGGGGGCTGACCTAATTAAGGGGCGCTGTTTCCATACTTTAGTGCTAGTGTGCCTAACTAAAGGACGCTAAGACCTAACCTCAATGTATGCATTCCTAGTTAAAGGTCACATTGTTCCATCTAATGTAAAGGTCCTACCAGTGGGACGCCATTGCCAGCCAACTTGGGCACGAGTTCTACCGGTTGGCTTCCATTCAAGATTATTCCTAATGGCATTCATTTCATTCACATGATCAATAAGACACAAATCATGACGTTGGGAAAACATACATTCATTACAATTCCAACAATTCAAATTAGAATTCACGAATGGTTTAGGCTTCTGCACAGGCGCAGAGCTTTTAGTCTTAACATGATTCTTTTTATTTAAAACTGAACTAACATTCCTATGGTGAGCTTCTACTTTCTTCTTGTTGGTACTACTAGTGGAGGGCTTGATCTTATCTTTCTTGAGTGGCGATCCTTTAGCCTTAGTAGACTCTTTTACTCCTGTAGAAGGCAAAGTGGGAACATTAGCAACAGATTTTAAAGGTGCCTTACTTGATGGTGCCAATGACGGTTTTGCTCCTGGGGTCTTATTGAATGGAGTTACAGCAATGGGTCTATTAGTGAGTAGTGCAGAACCTGGTTTACCTATGTATTGCAAGTAGGCTAAGCAATATTGAACACGCTTAATATATTCATGGGCTGAATAATAGTAGCTACTTGAGGGATCTAAGGCATAAAGATCGTCTAAAATATCCCTAACAAGATCTACATGCTTAATTGCGTTCCTCATATAATCATCGTAGGTAACCGGGTTTCTCTTATGGAGCGGGTTCTTATAAAGCACTACTGACTTGGTTGTTGGAGCACTAGTGGACGGTACAGAGTCGGTAGCTAAGTTATCAACAGCTTCTTGTCGGGTGAGAAGAAGTGTCTCCTTTAACTCGGCCAAAACCATGTTTTTGTCAATGAGAAGGATGTTTAAGTCAGAGATTTCCTCACACTTTTGGTTCAGTTGTTCAACATAAGATTGTTGCTGTGCTGCATTAAAAGCTAAGCGTTCTTCTATTGAACCATAAAGAGCGGATAGTCCCTGCCTTGCCCGATCCATCTCCCCTAGAATAGACGAAAGTCTAATTTCTAAGTCCTGGTTTTTAGACTCTGTGGCCTCTAGTTCCAATTTTAGTGTTTCATTTGATGACACATCTCTCTTCAATCTCATAATCTCTTCCTCTAATGCCTTAACTATTGCAATCATCTTGTCACTCGTCTCAACACCGTTTTCACAGCCATTTGATATCAAAAGATCCTCATTTTGAGTTTGTTGTTTTAATTCTAAAGATATACAATGTTGTTCGAGTTGATTAAAGCATTTTGAAAGTAAATTGTAAGAATCTTGTAGCTTTAAAAATTCAGCGTTAGATTCATGACAAGAATGATTATCTACCTCATTTACAGTATCAGCAACATTTACAGAGAGATCACACACATCATCACAAATATTCACATCATCACATTTAATCATAGCGGATGTAAGCTCATTCGAATAATTGACATTTACAGTAGTAAGCACATCACACGAAATTACTTCGGACAAGAATCGGTCATATTCGGATAAAATCTTTTCCTTTTCAATTAGTTGTAGTTCGTAAGCGGTGTCCATTTCATAAAACACTTTTTGAACTTCTCCAATTTCAAACTCAAGATTTTCCTTAAGAGATGCAAAGCTTCCTTTTAGATTTTTGACAAACGGATTGATCTCATTTTTAAACACCTCGTTCATGTGTTCGAAAGCCCATTCTCCGGCGTTAGGCCATTTGAAGTCGTACATTCCAAAATGACCTTGTCAAAATTAGTAAAGTATTGATTAATCTCTTGCAAGTTTAACCATACAGTGCTAACAGGTGGAAGATCCTTTGGAATTTCCTTAGGACCTTCCATTTTGACAAGTGTAGGAAATGTACTAGGGTTTTCTTCATCTAACATGTAGGTTGGTGCTGTGATGAGATCTTTGTCCATATGGAAGCGAATTCTAAAATCCGTTTTTGCAAGCTCCTGATTCATTTTAAAATAATCACACTCGGGATATTTTGCAGAATTGTATGACCGATCCTCATCAACTAGATCCTTACTTGTGCGATCACCAAAAATAACAATCGGGTCTAAGACCAATCCTAATTGGGTTGCATTATAAAGTCTAGGATTATGGATCAAAGCTTGTTTTGCATACCGTGGGTTAGGGGGAAGGCCTTTTTGACGTGATAAGTTAAATTCTCTAAACGAAGCATCAAATAAGTGCACTAGTTGAGAAGCAGCGTATTGTCTTAAAAGAAAATAATCTAGACTTCTAATCTTATTAGTAGCATTAATTTCCATTTCATTCTTTTTAGACTCGAGTAACTCAAAATCCGTTTGAAGTTTTTGAAAATTAGTGACCACTAACTCTTTTTCGCTAAGTTCTTTAGAAAGATCTGCTTTTAAGGTTTCGATTTCTTGCAAGTGACCCATTTGTTTGTTTCTAAAATGATCATATTCGGGATTTGTTAGAACACTAGACGAAGGCACTAATTCCAGAGTTTGAACTTTCTCGTTGCATAATGCAAGCTCATCAGACAAATTCTTATTCTTAGCTATGGTTTCTAAAAGTGCAGCATTCATTTGGCTAAGTAATGTAGCAGGAACCATGACCAAATCTTGTTGAGCAGGAGTATGCGTATGCGAAATGGCTCCCGGTTGTGATTCACTCAAAGTCTGGGGACTCACATTGATATTACTATCATTGATTGTCTCCTCATTTGAAAGACTCACCACCGAAGATTCATTCGAATCAGCACGCTCTTGCACAACTTGATGTGGTTGAATACAAGTATCAGTGGTATTATCATTGGTATTAATAAGTACCTCAGATCTTTTGTCTGGCCCTAAGCTGGAGATAGTTGCCATAAGAGCTGCCTGTGCAGATTGAAGTTCATCACAGTCTGAGTCATACGCATCAAGATCATCTGCTTGGTATGCTACATTCTGTGTGGTGACAACGTCTTGTTCAGCAATCCCTGGATCAGCAAGAAATGCAAGCTCCTCTTCATCAAGTTCCCTTCCTTGTGCCTGAGCATTCACCAGATAAATATTCTCTGCAAACCATTGACCATCCCTTCTCCTCTTGGGTTTCTTGCAATCCCTGGACATGTGACCTTCTTCCTTGCAGTTGTAGCATGTAATCATTCGCAACTTTCCTGTGGAATTAGCCCGTGGAGGAGTGTTGACCATTGGAGCAGGATTGACCGTGCGAGCATTGGTAGTTGATGTAGTAGGTCTCCCCTGATAGGGTTGAATTGGTTGAACCATTACCCTGCCATTCTCAATAGTAGCTTGTTGGCGAGAATTGGATGAATTCCTCAGCTGATTGTTAGTAGGAGCTGATCCTCTAAATCCTCGTTTGCTTAAAGTCCTTGTGAGATAAGCAGACATAGTGGCTAACACTTCAACTGGGTTAGTTCCTTGTTTGAATTCAGGAATGGGAACTTCATCATCATCACAATACAGTGCTTGGTCTTGTTGAGCTGCGTAAGCACTAGAAGGAATACCCATGTGGTCAGAGTAGCTTGATGGATATGCTGCATTCTCTTGATAAGAAGAATATGAAGACTGAGCATAAGGTGCAATGCTTGTTGGGTGATGTTGTGAAGCATAGTGTGGTGAAGGTGCATTAAACCGATATTGTTGCTGATGTGAGGTGGGTGGTTGCGGTAGAATCGAATATTGTGGGAAGGTTGGTGTCATGTAAGGTGATGGATGATAGGCTTGATGTCCCAAAATATAAGGAGTGTTGTTGTGTGACAAGCTTGGTTGATTCGCCATCAAAGCTAAAGAATCAGGGTACATACCTCAAGGCGAACGGTGCATGATCATATGTTTCTCATGCTGCTGAAGAAAAGCATAGAGTTGATCCAAATTGCACTTATGCAAATCCCTGGTTAACTTAACATCGGTAATATACTCACCCCATTCAGCTTGAGGTAAAGTATTCAAAAATTTGGTGTTAACCTGGAATGGAGCAATCACGAGATTGTATACATTCAGATCATTCATGAGAGTAGTGAATCTGAAGTAATAGTCGTGAAGCGTTTCCCCTGGGTTGTACGTGAATCTATCAAATAGATCATACAACTGACATTCCCTTTCCTGTTTGGTAAGAGACGTACCTTGTAGCAACACCTTTAGACGTTCCGATAAATCCTTTGCCACCGTATACTGACTTACCATCCGATAGATGTCATGTGGAAGAGCTTGGAGAATGGTTTGAAGAGCCTTTTCGTCTGCATCGGCAACAAGTTGTTGAGCTGGTGTAAGTTCTTCAAACTCCCTTGGTTGAGTCACATTGTTAACCACGATGGTACCATAGTCAAGTGGACCATTTAAAATTGACTTAACCATAAGCCTCCCATATACCAGTTTTCCCTTAAGGTAAGACATCATCCGGCCTTGCCATGCTTCAAAAACTTCTTTGATGAGCATTGGAGGGCGATTATCCGTTCCCGTAATGACGGAAATATCCGTAAGTGATGTCATCTGAGGCATTACTGAATTCGGATTCATTTTGTTCACTTCAAAGAGACAAAGATTATCGGTTGATCGAGCAGTGAAGTAAAGCTTGTGAATTGTGTTGAGTTTTTGTTGTAAGAAACCAAGATTAAATCCTCTAAAAAATCGTCGAAAAAACAAGTAAAATATCCCTTGATTCGGAACTTTTGTTGATTCGGAAGTGTTGATTCGGAAGATTTTGGCTTGGAATACCTTGATTCGGAACTTTTGGTTCGGAAGATTTGATCCGGAACTTTCCCTTGATCCGGAACTTTTCCCTTGATCCGGAACTTTACCTTGATCCGGAACTTTCCTTGATCCGGAACTTTCCCTTGATCCGGAACTTTTTCCTTGATCCGAAACTTTCCTTGATCCGGAACTTTCCCTTGATCTGGAACTTTTCCTTGATCCGGAACTTTCCTTGATCCGGAACTTTTGGTTCGGAACTTTCCTTGATCCGGAACTTTCCTTGATCCGGAACTTTTGGTTCGGAACTTCTTGATCCGGAACTTTCCTTGATCCGGAACTTTTGGTTCGGAACTTTTTGGTCCAGAACTTTTGTTGATCCGGAACTTTTTGATCCGGATGTTTTTGGTTCGGAACTTTGCTGGGTAAACAGAAACTTGTTTCGAGTACAGTCGATCAATAAATATGAAGATTAAACCCAGATTTTTACCAAATAACCCAAAAAGTTTTGTGATTTCTACAATAATAAGTAAAAACCAATACTTATCTACTAATCCCAATCACAAAAACACCAAAAACTCCAAGAATCAAGATGGATCTTCTTAAAGAACACTAATACAATCAAAAACTAAAAAACAACACAAATCATTACCTTAAATCACCCCATAGCTCTTGATACCAAATGTAGAATCTTGATAACCTATGAATCTATGAAGTGGGTTGTTGATTTCTAGAGAGAGAAACTAGAGAGAGAAAGTGAGAGAAACTATGTGTCTTTTTATTCAAGTGAAAACAAGAAATGAACAACAACCAACCCCTTTCCATGGTGGAAAGGGGTATTTATATCCTAGGCCCTTATTTGGGCTTGGGCCGACCCATGACAAGCCCATGGGTCGGTTTCTTACTTAATTTAATAAGTAACACTAACTACGAGCTATTACAACATAAATAATATTGTGGAGTGACCGATACTTCTAATATACGTAAAAAAATATTTCTAACAACAATACATTATCTTCTTGTGTTGAAGACCCTATATGCTTTGGATACTAGTGAGTATCCTAGGAAGTAACCATCATCAGATTTTTCATCAAACTTACCAAGGTGATCCTTATGATTGTGAATGAATACTAGACACCCAAACACATGTAAAAATGAGATGTTGGAATTCTCCCTCTGAAGACTTCATAGGGAGTCTTCACGTGTCTCTTCACAATTATGGATATATTTTGAGTGTAGCAAGCAGTGGCTACAACATCAATCCAAAAACTGTTTAGAGAGCAGATCCATCAAGCATTTTTCTTGCTGCTTCAATAAAATTTTTGTTCCTTCTTTCAGCCACATCATTTTGTTCATGTGCGTAAGGGGATGAGAAATTTTGTGAAATTACTTTGTCATCACAAAACTTGATCAGTGTTTGATTTATGAATTCAGTGCCATTGTCAATTCTGAGTTGTTTGACATGAGTGTCATTTTGATTTTCAACTCTTTTGATGAAAGACATGATGGCATTTGGTGCATAGCTGTTCTTTGTATGAAAATATACCCAGGTGTACCTAGAGTACTCATCAACAATGACAAGTGTATTTTTCATGACAAATGGCCCTAGGTGAGACTGGGCCAAATAAGTCCACGTGAAGTAGATGAAGACTTTATTTGATTGAGAAAGTTTGTTTTGTCTTGAAATTGGCCCTATGGTGCTTCCCTTTTCACATGTGGAACATGGTTTGTCCTTGGAATAGACAAGTGAAGGGAGAGCAATAACAAGATTTTGTTTTGCCAGCTGAGTGATTATTTTGAAATTAAGATGTGAGAGCCTCTTATGCCAAAGCCAGTTGGTGATATCTGAAGCTCTAGCAAAGAAGCATGTCTCTTGAGTAGAGCTCATGTTCATGACATAAACATCTTTGACTCTGGGAGCAATCATCACAATTTCATGATTGGAATTCAAGATTGTACCTTTTTTGTCATCAAACAGAACTAAGTATTTTGCATCACAAAGTTGATTGATGCTGATGAGGTTATGCTTCAATCCATTGACATATGTTACCCTTGAGAAAACTATATCATTGCATTTCACTGAACCAAATCTTTCAGTAGACGCTGATGAGTTATCACCAAATACTACTTTAGGACCTGGTCCCTCCTTATACTTGTGCAGATGACTTTTGGTTCCAGTCATATGCCTTGAGCAACCACTATCCAAGTACCAAATAGGCTTCTTGAGATCACATTTTTTGATTGTGATATTGACCTATTCACCATTGCGAGCACTTTTCTTGGCTACAACATTTGAATTTGAGCCTTCATCATCAACAAGTGCCATCAGCACTTTTACATTCACCATTTCATCATCATCTAAAGACACTTCCTCTTCATCCCATTCATAAGCTTCAGCAATGAGTCCCTGTTGATCCCAAACTTAGATCTATTAACTTTGTGTTATCAAGATTGAATCAAGTATAACACGTAGAGAAACTTTGTGTTTATAACAACCTAAGTGTTATGCTGAATTAACACTTAAATCAAAGAACAAAACAAAACACAAGGTATACCAAACTTTCACTTGTATTAGTAAACGATGAAGTACAATGAAAGGATTCAGAATGTATATCAAAACTAAACCCTAAGACCTCCTTTTATAACATAAGGAGTCTTGATCAATACTTTAACTATCAACTATTCTAGGAAAAGATAAACATTAAGAATACTATATAGAACATATCTTTTCCTAAGTATACAAACATGTTGACTAAGTAGTTGATGATAGTTGGGATTTCCTTTGTCAGCTCTTGAATATTTCTTGTCAGCGTCCAATCTGTCAGCGCCTAAATAACTCTTGTCAGGGTCCAAAATCCCTTTGTCAGCGGCATAGTGATGTAGCTAATTTTATTCCCAACAATCCTCCCCTAAACTTGATACTTATATTAATGCTCAAGTTTCTGAATAAAAAACAAAATACAAAGAGGATTCTTACAAATAAAACCTACTCCTAAATTTGAGAATATATAAATCTCATAAAGTCCATACTAACATCACTAGTGTAGTCAACTTCAAGCCTGATGGTGATCAACTTCTTCAATAATTCTTATGATAGTGTATACTTCTCATCTATCAACAAGTATTCTTGAAACTTTGTAGTACTAAGATGAAACACACCAGCAGCTAAATACAAATGCCACTTCAAGCTACTCAAATCATCCAAATTCAACCAAACTGGATCATCAACATCATGGGCAAACATTCTTTGATATGTTGTCCAGATTTTTATTCCATTCAAAGATGTAGGAGCTTCATCCTCATACACCTTCTTCATCAAACTCCACAGAGTTTCAATATCCTCCCTATCCTGTTGATCCCAAACTTAGATCGATTTAGCTTTATGTATACGAGATTAGATCAAGTAATACACTTAGAGAAACCTTTGTATATGCTTATGAATCTAAGTGTTATGCGGAATTTAACACTTAAACAAGAACACACAATGATATAAACAAACTTTCACTTTGATTATCAATATCAAACTTGCTTACAATGAAAGTAGTTTATGAATGAAAAACTTTATATATATGAAACATTAACCTAAAGGTCTTCTTTTATAGACATAAGAAGCCTTGTACAATAATCTACGTATCAACTATTCTAGGTAGAGATAAATATAGAAAATACATTGTTGTTCCTATCTTTACTAGAAGTAATCTAGAATACAATAAACGCGTAGAGTATATCTTCCATCAGTGCTTGTCTTCAATGTGTCAACGCTTGACTTTATCTTGTCAACGCTTGAGCTGTCAGCGCTTGTTTTGTTCTTGTCAACGCTTGATTTGTTCTTGTCAGCGCTCAAGTGATCTGGCCTTAATTTATTCCCAACAATCCTCCCCTAAACTTGATATCCACTCTTATGATCAAGTTTCTGAATAAGCATTAAGGACTAGGAGGAATCTTACAAACCTTCTCATATTGGTAATGAATAAATCTGATCAAATCTTTTGCCACGTCACTTGAATAATCTATTTCCAGCTGAGTGTCCTTCATCTTCTCCAAAATAGCTTTGGATATGAAATACTGACCATCCACAAGTAGATACTCAGCAAACTTTGTAGAACTCAAATGGTAAACACCAGCAGCTGAATATAACCTCCATTGAAGACCACTGAGGTCATCTTCAAGATCCTTCCAAATTGCAGGATCCTCATCTTTTGGTCCACACATTCTTTTGAATGTGGTCCAAAGTTTTATTCCATTAGCTGCAGTTGGTGCTTCAGCCTCATACTTGGTCTCCAGCAACCTCCAAAGGTCCACCAAGTCTTCTCTATCACAACTTGCAAACAAAGATATGAGAGTGGTAAAAGTGTGTACCTCTTTGCCATATCTGCCAATCTTCCAAAACCCACATTCATCTTCTTCATAGCTCACAATTGGGTTCCTGGAATCTAATGGTAACACTTGCACCATATCTGAAGCTTCTAATGGTGTGAGCTTGAGGCTCTTTCTTATGACAGCTTCACTTGGATATAGTGGATCCATATCTTTGGGAAACTCAAATGAAATTCCCTTCTTCACTGGCCTGGGAACAAACATAGCTTTCTTGAGTTCCATTTCTTCTGCAAGTTCTTCCTTTCTTTCATCAGAAAGAAGTCTAAGAGTGTTTGCTTCCTGCACTCTCACCCAAATGGGATAAGCCCCGCTTGCCAATTCATCAAATGTCAAAGCCCTCAACTTCCGATAAGTCCATCCAACTCCATGACATCTGAGCAACATGAAGTATAGCTCCCTTCTATCCCTTTTCAACTCTGAGAGAATATTACTTGCCTTGTGTTTCAAAATTACCTGGCAATCTTTCTGAACTCTAAGAAGAATCTCCAAACCCCATATTTGATCTGAAATGGTCAAGTCTGGATTCTCCATACATATTTCTTCCCAAGCATTGTACATTTGAACCACCTCTGGCATGTCAAAGTCAACCTACAATTTCAATTCTCTCAATTTCTCCTTGGCCAACTCATCTCCATACTCAAGCCTTTCTGGTTCTATAATCATTTCACTTGAGTCTGAGCTAGCTCCATCACTTCCTTCTTCTGAAGTCACAACAAATGGTGACTCTTCCTTTTTATCCTGTTCCATGATTTGTGCAGCCAATCTTCTATCAAATTCAACTTGAGCTGCATCCTTTGGAACAATCTCTTCTACCAAAATACCCTTACCCTTATTTGATGGTGCAATGGTTGGTAAGGTAGATGGTGATACCTGAGTAGAAACCTCCTTGATGATAGATGATGACTGGGATACATCACCTTCATGTGCAGGTCTGTCAACGCCCAATTTTGTTCTATCACCGCCCAAAATATTTCTGTCAGCATCCAAATCCTCCTTGTCAACGCCCAAATATCCTCCCTCAGCGCCTTTTGTAACCTCTCTCAACATAGCTGTAAATGATAAATTTAAGTTGGTAGGAGAGACTAAGGACGTATCAAAACCTGTTTGTTTCTTCAAAGTTGTAAGGGCCTCAGCAACATCCATTGATTGACCATCATGGCTGCCCTTATCACTCATATTTAGAGGATCTTCCTCCCCTTTGGAAGATTCCTCCATACCCCTCCTTGCACTAGCACTCTCCAAAACAACAATCCTCTCCCTCAATTGCTTGAGTTCAAGGCCTTGTGAGCTGACAACTTGTACTAAGTCTGCATTTTGCTTTTGCAAGCTCATGCAGACTACCGTCAATTCCATAAGAGTCATTGGTTCCAGTCTGCCCTCTTCTGAAATGGGGATTTGACCTCCCAAGTCAGATTCATTGGGCAAGGATGAGGACTTAATGATGGTAGGACTGCCTTGGCCAGCTTCTAAGCCAGAACCAATAGTCCCAGCCTCATCCAGGTCACCATCCACACTTGTGGTGGTGGTTCTCTCTGCTACATGGCTAGGACCACCAGAGGAGAACACTCCAGTAGTCCTTTGGCGTTTCATCAACCTATATTCAGGGGGTGTGGAAGATGGTGTGGAAGAATGGGTGAATGTGGGTTGGTTAAGGGGTGTTTGGGTTTGTGAAGGTTGTATGTCAGCGTTAGAAATAGGCACATCAACGCCAACATTTAGTGTGTCAGCGTTGAAGGATTCTGAGTCAATTTGCATATGTTCAGGTGAAGGTAAAGGTTCAAGGATTGGTTCAAGTTGTGGTTGGGGGTCAATTTGTGGTTGGGGGTCTGGTTGGGGTTGTGCTGCTGCAATAACAGCAAGCATAGGTTGGGTCAAAGGTAGGTCACGATGGGGTGGTGAGTTCATCTTCATAAAAATAGCTTTCTTTTGCTCAGGGATCATATAAAAATCATTATGATCCCTTGTGCAGTAACCTTGGACATCAAAACCATTTGTAGAAAACGGGGATAAGCTAAAGTCATTTTGGTCCCCTTGTTTTTACACATGCCCTCAAAAATCATTTTAGAATAATTAAATTTTTTCCCTGTTGCAATGCACATAATAGCACTTGCAATGGATCTATTGATCTCATTGTGTGCAGTGCATTTGGGACTCAAACATTGAAGGAGGACATGTATGAGGTACTTCCAGGCTGGGGGAAATTCCTGCTTATGATACTTGTTTAAGGTACCTTCATCAGGAAAAGGATATCCCAAAGCCCTAAGCCCTTGTTCTATCTCATTAATGGGAAGGGTGGCTATACCATCAGCATCATCAAGATGCAAGGCTTGGCGTACCAAAGCCTCAGTAACCACCCAAGGTCTCCCATGAACAATAGAAGTCAATGTAGTCACTCTATTAACTGTTGAGGAACTAACAGTGTTCCAAAACTGCTTAATATGTGTGACTGGAATGAGTGGTGCATGAGAAAGAGCATACCTTAATGGGGATGCGTTCAAATACGCCACCATTTGTGTGTATTGGGGAAACAGAGCATCATCAGCTTCAAGATACGCAATCATGTTGTGTTGAGATCTGAACCCCAATTCCAATTCGGATGGTATAAACTTTGGTGCCATTGATGAAATTTGTTAAATTTAAGTGAGGAAGATGAAGTTGATAAGAGAAAATTGTGTTAGACAAGAAATATAGATACCCTGTTTAAAAATAGGAGCCAAATTTATAGGAGAAGAAAATGCATGTGATAGGCCCAAAAATAGGCAAATATTTTCAAAAATCAATCATGAAAATATTGAAAAGTTATAAGTTTATCTCATGCATTAAATGTAAAGTAACAACTCCCAAAATTACGGCCTAAAAATATGTCAAAAAGTAACAACTGGGTAGGTCCCATTGAGTGTCAACGGTCAAAAATAACCTATCAACGCCCAACGGCTATAATCTTGTCAACGTTTGCCTATAGCCATGTCAGCGTCCAATTTGGTCACAACAACGCTTGGATAATTCTTGTCAGCGTCCAAAAATAAAAATGTTTTAAAAATGAAAAATGACCTTAACAAGTAATTTATCCTAGAGAAGATAACCAAAGGCTGATAATTGTTATAGGGCGGCAAGCACTGTCCAGTTATGCACACTTGCTTAAGCAAGATAGACATAACAGTCCTCTAGTGTCCCTTGCTAACCAAAACTCTTAACAACCAAGTTACCTTACAAAATTCCTTGTTACTCCCAGGTAAATCCCATAACAAAATTATTCCCAAGTCTCCCAACAGACCACAACCAATTCTAGGCCAAAAATGTCTTGGCAACATGCATAGTATATCAACTTTGCATGCTACAGTGCCTCATGATTTAGTAAAACTAACTCATACTCACCTGTGGACACAATCTAGAATTGTGATAAGAGTATCATATGGATACCCAAACATCCTAAAGGTTCCTAAAACCTCCCCTGAAACTATGATACAAAAATTGCTAAAAACATTGCATGAACATAAAAATTTATGTCAATATAGGAATTTGAAATTCCAACCATCATCCATAAATAAAAACTTGTCCAAATGCTTTTCCATTTATCCATAAGCAACTCTGTATCCAATGGTATACTTCTAACACCATCTGCACATTTAGATTGAAAACCACAAAACTAACATTGTTGCTGACAACGCCCCGATAACACATGACAGCGTTGAGGGAAGCTTTGTCAGCGTTAGACAATTATATTGCTGACAACGTTGCAAAAACACTTATCAGCGTTCAAGCAACCTTTGTCAGTGTTAGAAAAATATAGTGGAAAATCTAAATCATCAAGAAGACCAATAATAATGCATCATCCTGTACATACTTTTACAAAAAGACTCCAAAACACATATTATGTGAGATTGACCATTCCAATACTTGTTACCAAGTATTGAAACCTCCCAGCATCAAAAGGTTTAGTTAGTAAATCTGACACATTTTCCTCAGTGTCAACCCTATCTGGTTGTATTAAACCCTTTTCAAAGAAATCTCTTATAAAATGGTGTCTAATTTCTATGTGTTTAGTTTTAGAATGATGTACAGGATTCTTAATGATGCATAAAGTACTATTATTGTCAAAAAATATCTTAGTATGCATGAAATTGTACCAATAGTCCAACAGCTGGTTCTGAATCCACAACACTTGGCCATAACAAGCAGCTGCAGCCACATACTCAGCTTCAGTTGTAGAATTAGCCACCACTGTTTGTTTCTTGCATTGCCAAGATATCAACCTGCTCCCAAGAAACTGACATCCACCAGTTATGGATTTCCTATCAAATTTATCACCTCCATAATCACTATCTGAATATGCAATCAGCTCCAATGGTGAATCCTTTGGGTACCACAAACCAAGACCAGGATAGCATCTTAGGTACCTAAAGATCCTCTTCACAGCATAAAGGTGACATTCTTTGGGAGTCACTTGATGACGTGCACAAGCACACACGACAAACATGATATCAGGTCTGGAGGCAGTAAGATACATCAAGGATCCAATCATGGATCTATAATGCCTGACATCAACATCTTTTCCATCTTCAATCTTTCCCCAAGGGTGTTCTCTATCCATAGGAGTAGTAGCCCTCTTTTCATGTGGAGAAAAGCCAAACTTCTTCAAGATCTCAGCAACATATTTATCCTGGGATATGAAGATACCATCTTCTTTCTGCTGAACTTGTAAACCTAGAAAGAAGTTCATCTCCCCCATAGCACTCATCTTGAATTTGTCTGTCATAAGCTTGGAGAAATCCTCACTCATCTTTGGATCAGTAGACCCAAAAATGATATCATCAACATAGACCTGGACAAGCAACACATCCTTGCCTTTCTTCTTGGTAAATAGTGTCTGATCTATGGTGCCCCTCTTGAAACCATTGTCCACCAAATAGGTAGACAAAGTACCATACCATGATCTGGGGGCTTGATGAAGGCCATACATAGCCTTTTTGACTCTATACACTTTATTTGGATTCTTTGGATCCTCAAAACCAGGAGGCTGCATCACATATACTTCCTCAACAATAGTTACATAGAGGAATGCACTCTTGACATCCATTTGATAGACAGTGAAGCCCATGCAAGATGCATAGGCTAGAAAAATCCTAATAGCTTCAATCCTTGCAACTGGTGCAAAGACCTCCTCATAGTCTATCCCCTCCTCTTGTGTATAACCTTGAGCCACTAGCCTTGCCTTGTTTCTGACCACAATGACTCTTTCATCTCTTTTGTTCCTGAGAACCCATCTTGTCCCTATAGGTCTGACATATCTAGGACAGTCAACCAGCTCCCAAACATCCTGAATTGCAAATTGGTGAAGCTCATCCTGCATTGCTTCCACCCAACTTGGTTCTTTGATAGCATCAAATATTTTCTTGGGTTCCTCTTGTGACAGAAAACAGGCAAACAAACATGCTTGCACAATAGGGGTATCAACCTTCTTGTGTATATTGGCAATAAACCCACCAAGACCTTGATGAGATCTTCTAGTCTGAACTGGAGTCATAATATCACCAATGATCTGGGAAGGGGGGTGATTCTTCATTGTAAAGTGAGAACTCCTCCTTCAAAAAGTCTGGTGTCCTCAACCTCATGCTCCATGTTGCCAATATCTTCTTCATCAGACTCTCTTCCATCAACATGAGGATGAACCTCTTCATATATATTGGAAGGTTCACCTTGTTCAAAATTGGAAGAGAAAAGATGTGCAGTATTGTTGTCGACGCCTGAATCTTGTTTGTCAGCGCTTGGGCTAACAACGCTTGAATTGTTGTTGTCAACGCCTGAACCATCAACGTCTGAATTGGTCTTGTCAGCGCTAGATTTGCCTTTGTCAGCGCCTGAAGGACCATGCATGTTTGTAACTGGTGGTGCTTGGAAACCACCATTATCTTGTCCAGCAGCAGCAGCAGCAAAAGCATCTGTCCAAATGGGAATGGTAACATATTCTAGGATAGGAGATGTCTTTTCTGCTTGTAATCCAACCTTTTCATGAACCTGAGTACCTGAAACATCAACAACTTGTTCCTCCATAACATTTGAAGTTACCTTCACAATGTCTGGATTAGTGACAGGCATATAATTTAAAGTTCTAGATAAAGGTTCTAAGTCAAACAACAAATTAGGACCACTTTCAGGATCACTAGGTTTATTCTCTAAAAACCTAACATGTACTCTTTCAACTATACGTTTGTCCTCTTTAAGATAAACCCTATATCCCTTGCTCTGCATTGAATACCCCATGAAGTAACCCTCATCACCTTTTGCACTAAATTTCCCTAAGGCATCACTAGTGTCTAAAACTATTACATAAAAACCAAAAGGTCTGAGAAAACCAATATTAGGTTTTCTACCCCAGAATAACTCATAAGGTGTTTTGTTCTGAATTTTGTTAACCAATGCTCTATTTTGCACATAGCAAGCTATATTAACAGCCTCAGCCCAAAAGGCTATAGGAAAGTGAGCATCAGCCAACATTGTTCTGGCTGCTTCAATTAGGGTTCTATTTTTCCTCTCAGCAACCCCATTTTGTTGTGGGGTTCTAGCAATACTAAATTGCCTAGTAATTCCTTTCCTGGCACAGAAATCATCTAGCTTCTTATTCCTAAATTCTCCACCATTATCACTCCTAAGCATTTTAACCTCATTGCCAGACCTCTTCTCTATTTGAGTGATAAAATTAATTAGAATATCAACTGTGTCACTCTTTATAGCTAGAAAGAATGTCCAAGTAAACCTAGAAAAGTCATCTGTGATGACAAAGCAATATGACTTACCATTCAAACTTTCTATATTGGTTGGACCAAAGAGGTCCATGTGAAGCATATGAAGAGGTCTAGAACTAGTATGCACCTGTTTGGACTTGAATGAGACCTTGTGCTGCTTGCCTTTAAGACATGCAACACAAGAGTGGTCATTGTGGAAGGCCTTCTCAGACAAACCATCAACCAAACCAAGTCTCACAAGCCTATTTATATTTTTAAAATTTATGTGCCCTAGTCTCCTGTGCCACAAATTACTCTCATCTACTGAGGCCTTAGCATAAAAACAAGACATATTATTATTCATTTTAATCCCATTCAAATTCACATTATATATGTCCTTATGCCTAGGTGTTCTATACTCAATATATTTCTCATCAGGGATCTTAAAATCCTTGCTTAACACCAAACACTCAGTATCAGTAAACAGAACTTTATTTTTGTTATCACAGACTTGTGATACACTAAAAAGGTTGTAATCAAGTTCTTTTACCAGAAAGACGTTCTCAAAACGCAAATTCTTTGTGAGAAGGGTTCCTTTGCCTGTGATAGTACCATATCCGCCTCCAAAGTAAACATTATCACCATCCTTAATGGGAGTGAAGTTGGTTAAGTAGTCTTCCTTCCCTGTCATGTGCCTTGAGCATCCACTATCCCAATATCCATAATCATTGACCTGTCTTTGAATGCCCTGCACATAAAGAAAACAAATTAGTTTTCTTTGGGAACCCAAGTCTTAAAAGACTTGGATTCATCTGGTTGTTCAATAAGAACAAACTTAGTTCTCACAACAACCCCATTCTCATCCTTCTTAGGATGAAATACCCAGTTGACCCCAATAGGTTTTGTAATGACTTTTGAAATGTAATTAAATCTATTGCAAGTCATTGAAATCCCATTATCATTAGGGTTTTGATCTTTCTTGGGTCTCCATGTTAAGCTTGAAGAAGCTTTAGACCCCTTACCTTGTGGTTGCAAATATTTAGGTCTGGTCACGTTTCTGTCAGCGTTAGAATTTGTCCTGTCAACGCTGAAATTACCCTTGTCAGCGTTGAACCTAGGGTTTGCTACAGAAACCTATTGCCTATTTGACCAGGTGTTTGTCTTTTGAAATGGTCTTTGTCCATGAGTGTTAGACCCTCTAGTAAAGAATGGGGCAGGTCTAATCACTTGTGGACTTTGCTGCACACAAGGTTTGGGTCTGACAACGTTTGACTTCCTAACAACGTTGACTTTGTTCCTGTCAGCGCTGAAATTGTTTCTATCAGCGCTGGTTTTGGGAGCGTTGACACACTTGTATGCCAAGTGTGAAAAGCTACCACACGTGTAACAGGCTTTTCTAGACACAACCTTAGGTCTAGAAGAGAAGAAGCCTGTTCCATGATTGCTAACTTGGCTCTTGGGTGACCTAGTATTCCTATACATCTCTGCATATTTAATGCTAGGTTTTCTATCAGTGTTTGAGCCTAGGTCAATAACTTTACCAGTGTGTGGGTTAGTAACCTTAATGGGTGTTGACTCATTGGGACTTTCACATAGTAAGCCACCCTTAACAAATAAAGTAGGGTTAGCTTTCTTCCATTCATTCAGATCAGTCAACTTTTGTTGATACTCTTCAACTGGAGTGACAACTCTTGGTGGAGGAATGAATTCCTCCTCTTGGAGCTCTGGCAAACCAGTCCAAGATAGGTCCTTTTGTTGGACACCATAGAAGTCACCAGCTGGTGGTGGAACCAAAGAGTAATCATTCATCCCAATCCCAGTCATGTCCTTAGGATCCCTTTCTTTACCCACACAGTCTCCTAGGGTTTGGGTGGCTCTATCAAATCTTTGAATTTTAAGGCTAACATTATCTTTATTCTTAATAGCCTCATCTAACTTGGCCTATAACTCACCATTAACCCTTTCCATGATGTTTCTAATATCCATACTAGCATCTAACTCATGTTTTAAGATATTAATTTTATCTTTTAAGTCAAACTCCATTTTCTTGTATTCAGAAACGGTTTTCTCAGTTTCAGTGAGAGCTAGTTGGTAATTAGACAATTTACATCTTTCAGTACTCATATCATCTAATAATCTTAACACCTCTTTGTTAAGTCTTTCAGTATTTAACCTACAACCTTTGCTACAAAAAGCATCATCATATACCTCATTATCAGATGAAGAGGAGGAGTGTGCCATGAGAGCATATTCAACATGCTCTTCTTCTTCAATCTCAGCAACCAAAGCTTTATCCTTTTCAGCATTCTTAGCCAGATAGCTCCAATCCCATCCCATACCATCATTTCCTTGAACTGCAACCATGGCTTTGGAATCCTGAGCTTTAACAACCTGACTTGAGTGTTTACCAGCATCAGATCTTCTAGGAGATCTGCATTCCCTCATAAAGTGCCCCATACGATGACAGTTGTAGCATTCAACTTTGGATTTATCAAATCCAGCCGTGTCTTTAGCATTGAAGGTCATCTTCTTTTTAAACCTTCTGTTCCACCTATTTGCTCTTATACTAGCAAGAGCCATGTTCCACTTAATGTCCATCTCTTCCAAGTGCTCATCACTTATCTGCTCAAGGTCCTCATATGTAATCACTTAACCATTGGGCAAAGAAGCAATGTAAGCACAAACAGTATCCAAGTCTAAACCAGCAGGTTTAACTCTTGGGGACTCATTCTTGAATGTGTCAGCGTCTGAATAGGAGACGTTGACAGGACTTGTTTCAGCGCTGACATATGATGATCCAGTAACTGGATGTATGTAAGAGTCCTTTTGATTGAATTGACCTTCACTATGAGAGAAGAAGGCCATGTTACTGGTGGTAGATTTGCTTCCATGCTCTAAAATAGTTTCATCTTCCAACAGCCTTAGTTTGTTGTAGATGTCATCAAACGAGGAGCTCTTGTAAGTATTGTTGGCAAGAATAGATCTTGCCTCAATCTTCCATGCCTCACCAAGACTTTTAAGAAAGGTAGCATTAATGTCAACATCACCAACTTGTGTCCCCATGAAGGACAACTTGCTTGTAATGTCAAGCAATCTGCTTCTCACACTACTCAGTTTCTCATTGGGTTGAGCTTTGAAGACAGCATAATCATGCATGAGTTGCTTTTTCTTTTCTTCCTTAGTGTCTACATTGCCACAATGTGCAACTTCAAGAGCTGCCCAAAGATCCCTAGCAGATTCATAGCCTCTATATTTATGCTAGTTCTCTTGTCCCAAAGAGAGCTTCAGAATATTTAGGGTTTTCATGTCAACCCTTCTCTTTGTTATGTCTTCAGCAGACACAGCTCTACCATCATCAGGTTTTTCCTTCTTATCAGCTTCTGAACATCCAGCAACAGCTGTTCTTGCAGCAATAGCATTGGCAATCTTTTGAGCCTTATTGAATGTGTTTCCATATTCAATAATCTCCCAGAGTGTGTAGTCATAGATCCCTAGATATTGCTCAAAGTTAAATTTCCACAAATCAAAGTTGGTTGGATCAAGCATAGGAATCTTGATGTTTGGTAAGGGTGAGGAGTTTGAGTTGGTGATTTCTGGAGTTGACATGATGTTGTTAGGGTTTTTGAGAAAATTAGGGTTTTGGTGATTTCTAGGGTTCTTGTGTTCTTTAAGATCAAAAGTTTCTCAACAAGCTCTGATACCACTTGTTGATCCCAAACTTAGATCGATTTAGCTTTATGTATACGAGATTAGATCAAGTAATACACTTAGAGAAACCTTTGTATATGCTTATGAATCTAAGTGTTATGCGGAATTTAACACTTAAACAAGAACACACAATGATATAAACAAACTTTCACTTTGATTATCAATATCAAACTTGCTTACAATGAAAGTAGTTTATGAATGAAAAACTTTATATATATGAAACATTAACCTAAAGGTCTTCTTTTATAGACATAAGAAGCCTTGTACAATAATCTACGTATCAACTATTCTAGGTAAAGATAAATATATAAAATACATTGTTGTTCCTATCTTTACTAGAAGTAATCTAGAATACAATAAACGCGTAGAGTATATCTTCCATCAGTGCTTGTCTTCAATGTGTCAACGCTTGACTTTATCTTGTTAACGCTTGAGCTGTCAGCGCTTGTTTTGTTCTTGTCAACGCTTGATTTGTTCTTGTCAGCGCTCAAGTGATCTGGCCTTAATTTATTCCCAACATATCCAAACTGGCAAACAAAGACACCAAGGAAGTAAAAGTATGTACCTTATCACCAGCCCTGGTGATCATCTAGAATCCAATAGAATCTTCTTCATACTTAATGATTGGATTTCTGAAATCAAGAGGCACAACTACAGCTAAATCAAAATCCATCAGTGTAGAAAGTATCATGTTCCTCTTCAAAACAACTTCATGTAGATTCAACTGATCAAGTACTGGAAACTTTAACTTGAATCCCCTCTTCATTGGTTTAGGCATAATGGATGCCTTTTTAATCTTTAGAATCTCTTCTATTTCTTCTTGTCTTTCTTTAGAAAGCATTCTAAATGTGTTTGCCTCAGATTCATAATCTCAGATAGGATAAGCAAGGTACTCCAATATGTCAAAAGAAAGCTTTCTCAATTTATCATAAGTCCACCATGTTTAGTGGCACCTGAGAAGCATATAGTAAAGCTCTCTTCTTGTTGTCTTGTTCTTGGACAGCACCTTCTTTGCACTATATTGCAAAATGACTTTACAATCCCTTTGTACTCTCAACAAAATCTCCAGACCCCATATTTGCTCTAACACAGTCATGTCTGGATTTGCTACACATGCCTCTTCCGATTTGAAATACATAGTAGATACACGAGGAATATCAAAATCTACCTGTTTCCTTAACTCACTGAGCTTTTCCCTTGCTAGCTCATCCTTCCCATAATCCAAATTCTCTGGTTCTTCCAAAATATTAGAACCATGATCACTACTCTCTTCTTCATCACTAGAACCATCATCTTCATCACCTCCAGATTCAGATGTAAGAATTTGGGCTTCAATACTTCCCTTTTCAAGCCCCTTCTTTTCTTGCTCTTGTAATTGATGAGCAAGCATTTCATCAACCTTTTTCTAGACTGCATCTTTGGGAACATCCTCTTCTACTAACACAGCTTTACCCTTATCCATTGGATCAATAATGGGCAAAGTAGAAGGTGATACCTGAGTGGAAGGCTCCTTGAACATGAATGGTGGTTGGGATACACCAGTCACACTTGGAATCCTATCAGCGTCTGAAATAGGCATGTCAGTGTTCAAATTGCTCTTGTAAGCGGCTGATAGTCCACTAGTTTGTAACATCATCTCAATGAAAGACTGCTTCATAGGAGTGATAAAAAAAGGTGGCAAGTTGTTCTTTCATCCATGTAAGTGCCTTAGCTACCTCCTTTGTCCCATACGAACCTTCATGGGACCCCTTATCACTCAAATTGAATGGTTCAGTAAGTGCTTCCTCCCCTTTGTAAGAATCATCTTTAGAGTACAACACCATAACTCTCCTTTTCCTCGAACCAGCAGCTTCCAAAACAACTATCCTCTCCCTCAATTAATTGAGTTCAAGGCCTTGGTCAATGACTTTTTGTACAAGTTCTACATTGGTTTCACACCCCCAAATTACCAGAGTAAGTGGGTACACTAGGCGCGACTATCATGACTATCATAATACATAGATATAAAGAATGACATTGAAAAGTCATTTTAATTCATTAAATAAAAGTAAAATCGTGCGGAAGCATTTTATACAACATTATTGCATAAACCAATTTTTGAAGACATAACATAAGTGTTCAATTCTCAAAAAAAATAGTCACGATAAATTATTTATCTCCATAGTCCAACCACATCACTCCTTCGTCTTGATACCTGAGAAAAACATTGCTAAAGTGTCAACACAAAATTTAGTGAGTTCATAGGTTTGTTTAAGAAGTAATGTTTAATGAACCACTAGATTTAATCCACGTGTGACAATATAACAAAATCAAAGTCACATAAAAATGCATTTACTATTGTCTAAGATCATGACACCGACGCGTTAACTAATAATCAATAATGAAAGCCCCTGCAAGTATCTAACCCAGGATACTCATGATCTGACTCAAATGAAACTGTATCCACTTAACTAATGTCAGTCTAAGCCAGATAAGGGTGTCGACCCCGATAGATCTATCCATAACATTCGCGCTTACTGTTGTAACCCAGCCAAATAATTAACGGTTCATGATAATGGGCAAATAACAATTTGGGTTAAAATGGGACTTAGACCAATAAGTAAACGAGTAAATGTACTTGTGTTCATACGTTAAATCAAGCAATGTCTCACCCCAAAAGATAATATAAAACAGTTAAAAGTGGGGCTATGAAACTCACCTCGAAGCAATAGCAACGGTTAAAATAGCATAATGTAGACATGGAGAAATAATAGCTCGAAACAATTTGTCGCCTAAATAAATAAGGATGTATTACTATACAAGCATAACGAAAACAAACGTAGCATTTAGTCCCCTAGTATGTGCTTGAGTTTATATAAAGTAGTCGATAATTCTGAACACTTGTGAACGTTTAACATCTAACGACAAAATGTAGGCATTTAATCGAGATATATTTAACAATATTGGACACTTTGTAGTCGAGACAATTTATTTAGCTAGATCATTTAATAGATCAAATAACCTAAATATATATTTTTATTACAAAGTATATTATTTTATATTATTTTTATTTTTGTTTATACAAGGTTTAAAAATTTATGATTTATAAAATTCATAAATACTTATTATATAAAAAACATTTTCATGTTTTTCCTTTAAGGAAGCAACTTATGTTGGTGTTGAGAAAACATACAACATATCATTACATGTGGAAAGCAGTTGGTCTAAGAGTTTGAAAATGGAATGGTACGTCTTTCTGTTTGTAAAGCACGGGTAGGGATGGTTTCGGTAGTTTTTGGGCGTGAATAGCGGGATCATTAGTAGCCCGCGGATTAAACCGCAAGTACCTTTGGATAGCTAGTCGGGTGGTCGATAGGTAGGTGTTTTAAGTTTTATAAAACGATGTCGTTTGATAGGTTAGAATCGGGTCTAAAGTAAGGGTCGTGAAGCAAATTTAAAGGAAAAGTGTTTAATGAGTCATTTTTGATCTCGTCTACGGTATTCGATAACGACTTTTGGATCAAACCAAAAGTATGTCCGTGTAGACGGCATGGCCGTCTACAAATTTTGTTGTGTAACCGTCCGGGGCAATATCTATTCGAGGGTTAAAAGTGGGTCGTAAAATGTCGCGTCGCGACTAGTTTAAAAAAGGAAACGCATTCAATGTTTCTGTTAGCAAAATCGTTTCAGATTTTTAAACTAGTATAACTAATTTCTCAATTGTCCAAACAATGTGTTTTTAGAGGCTATAGACTCTCGACCAACCCGTCTATGAAACCAAATCGTTACCCGACCCTTACCCGTGGTCAAACCGGGTCAGAACTAGGCTTAAAGTGAGCCATGCTGCTTATTTTCTTTTATTTTCTGTTTTTGATTTCATACGTAAGTTAACACGTATATAAATTCACCCAAACCCAAAAAGGATTGTATGTGTATTCTGTCCTTGATTCTTGTTTTCATTCGACTAACTCACAAAAGTTTGAACATGTTTCTTCTCTGTTTAATGTTACTATAAATGTAATGTTATTTATTTGTTTCCGCATTTAATCGAGGGGCACATACACAAGAAATACGTTTGGGTTTTTATGATTCGTCAAGCACAACTATGGGTACATGAATGCATACTATAAAATAAAGGTTATGGATGAAGTTGCTCACAAAAAATCCAAGCCGACATATGACAGATTTTGAGCACTAATGGTAGCAACGAAACTCCAATCCGTTTTTGAACAAAAGATCTTAACGAGCCAAGGGCAAGCTTCCAAAACCAACATTACATAATCCAAATCAACATCTTAACCTTTCACCGCTATTAACTCTTAATTAATCAAAAACTTTTCTTTCTTTTTCTTGCAGCGTATACGAATCACAGGGAGGTGAATGTGCTTATTTTTGTTAGGTTGTGTGAGTTTACAAAGTGTGGTATGTTGATGAAAATAATAGCTCTATTTATAGGGGAAATTAATTAGTTAGGAGTTTAAAACGTTTAGTTAGGGTTCCTTTAGTTTAGTTAAATTGTAATTGAATGTTCTAACTAGAAAGGTACCATGAGAAAGTATAAAAAAATGGGGAAGAGGAAAGTGATGGTACAAGTGGTTGGGCAGGGAGAAAGGGAAATAGCTATTTCCAAAGCTTGACTTTGATAAGTATATGTGATGCATTGTTATTGTATGATGGATAAGTGAGCACTAAAGGAGACCAAATATGACATGCCAAAAAGGAGAAGTAAAAACCAACCAGTGAAACCATAAGTAGCAAGGGGGACCGGCCTTATTTGTGTTTTGTTGTAGTATTTTAGGTGTTTTTATATATATTTATTTTTAAACATTTTTATGACAAGCGTGTATATGTTCAAGTGTATATAAAAGTAGATGTTTTAAGTAACTTTTGATACTTCAAATAAAGATGTTTTTTTTACGAAATATTCACTATGCTAAATAAAATGTATCGTCTATTTTTAAAAGTATTACTTAAGTTGTCGGGTCGTAGTTTAGCGTTAAACGGTTAAAGTTTACATACAGTGATTACCATCGAATTTATCATACAATGTGATAAAACAAATTTCAATAAGAAGAATGATTCCGAGAAAACGATACTTATTTCATATAAATTTTGGATTCGTACACGTTTTACGTGGAAAGAGATTTCAATAGACGTACATGTCTAAACCGAAAAGTCACGTTTAATATTAAAATATATAGATGAAAATTCACGATTGTTACATTCGATATCCGTTAAATTGAGTTTTGTCCTCAAAACTCACATGTTGATGTCGTTAACAAAACAAGAGATAAATCGAATTTCTATCTACTTTTCTTGGCGTCCAACTTCTTCATTTTTGCTTAGCTTCTTGCTAAGATTAAAATTTCTACAATCTTATCAGGATTAGAAATAATAAGAATTTCTTTCGATTGTACATAATCCTTCAATGTTCCTCAATATTTATAGTAGTATTTCTCTTCTTGTATGTCGAATTTCCCGACAAGAATTGGTTTTGTTAAGTAACGTTTTCTCGTTTGAGCGTCTCATTGCTTTTACAACCAAGTTGTTTTATTGATATTCAATTATCATACAATAGTGCTGCAAGATCCGTTAAATTTGAGTTTTACTCAAGTGGTGTCTCGTCCTTCCCATTATTATTTGGAATCTGTCGTTGTCTTAGGTTTTATTTGAGTTTAATTGTCGTATAAAATAGTGTTCTTCCTTTATTATTAGTTGTTATATTGTACTTTGTAAATTTATAATAGCTCCATAGCAATTTAGTTGTAAACCAATGGACTAGAACTTTTAGACCGTCTTTGTACAATTTCTCCACATAAATTTCTTTTTGATATGCATTCGACTTACGTGTCGGCGTATTTTTGGATAGTTTTCATATTTTTGTAATATTAGTTTATGTTTGTTCCTTATGATGTAGTACTTTCTGGAGTATTACAGGAGTAATACTTTGTATAGAGCGTTTGTCATCGTAAAAAAAATAGAGACGGCGACTTTAATTATTTCAGTGTTCACACACCATACAAACTAATGGTACTAATGTACCGTATTATTCAAACGTTAATGAGGTAATCACCATGTCAGATCATGTAAGTCTCCTCCATCCCCGAGGAAATTCACTAAAAATCTTAAGCTGGGTTACAACTGGCACTTGACTAAGCCTCGCAACCTAATCAAACAAGAACAGCCTTGAGGTCTAGTCAAGTATTAGTCGTTAGACTTCTTAATATCTTTGGTAAATTTACTCGTCTTTAGATATTACTCACACAATTTAACATCGATTAAACCCACACAAAACTCATTAAATATGTTATAAGTTAATGACCAAACTAGTCACGCAACATGTAAATTCATGAGTCTTACCCATCCTCAAGAAAACTCATCATGAACCTTAAGTTGTGTAACGACTGGCACTTAACTTAGTCTTGCAACCCAATCAAACAAGAACAGCCTTGAGACCTTGCTAAGTATCGCTATACCTCTTAACATTTTTGATGATTTTTCTTGGTTTTGTGTTTACTCACGACTTAACCTTAACCATTACTAAATCTCACCGCTTCCAAGTAATGTTTTGTCGTATATTTTTTTATATCGATATAGGAAACACATAAATGTTTTGATAGTCGCTATTAGTCCCGTGGACTACTTCAAAAATACGTGATAGCATAAATATGCCTACGTTTAATCCAAAATATATAAATACATGGCACAACCCATTATTGTCCAAACAATTATGACACAAAATATTTGAGTAGTATAACGATCCATACAAGGATGTTAGGTATTTATTTTAGCATAAACATCGTTTTGGTATATACCCCTATAAGTATATCGTACATAGGGATTATTCAAACTAGAGAAAGGAGTACCTACTCCTAATAACATGTAGCAATCAAGCTTAAACTTAGTATGGAAAAACACATAAGCTATTTCAAGTAACAACTTACTTGTATCGAAGACATGGAGTGAGGTGGCTCATGAGTGAGAAACGGGTATAGTCTAGTATTACTTTTTCCCAAAGTTTAATTTTTGACCAAAACATTTGTAAAAATGATTTTTTTTTATAAAAGTAACTTGATTCTCTATAACCAAGGCTCTGATACCAATCTGTCACACCCCCAAATTACAAGAGTAAGTGGGTACACTGGGGCGTGACTATCATGACTATCATAAGACATAGATATAAAGAATGACATTGAAAAGTCATTTTAATTAATTAAATGTAAGTAAAATCGTGCAAAAGCATTTGATACATTATTGCATAAATCAATTTTTGAAGACATAACATAAGTATTCAATTCTCAAAAAATATAGTCACGATAAATTATTTATCTCCATAGTCCAACCACGTCACTCCTCCGTCTTGATACCTGAGAAAAACATTGCTAAAGTGTCAACACAAAAGTTGGTGAGTTCATAGGTTTGTTTAAGAAGTAATGTTTAATGAACCACAAGATTTAATCCACGTGTGACAATATAACAAAATCAAAGTCACATAAAAATGCATTTACCATTGTCTAAGATCATGACACCGACGTGTTAACTGATAATCAACAATGAAAGCCCCTGCAAGTATCTAACCCATGATACTCGTGATCTGACTCAAATGAAACTGTATCCGCTTAACTAATGTCTGCCTAAGCCAGATAGGGGTGTCGACCCCGATAGATCTATCAATAACCTTCGCGCTTACAGTTGTAACCCAGCCAAATAATTAACGGTTCATGATAATGGGAAAATAATAATTTGGGTTAAAATGGGACTTAGACCAATAAGTAAACGAGTAAATGTACTTGTGTTCATACGTTAAATCAAGCAATGTCTCACCCCAAAAGATAATATAAAACAGTTAAAAGTGGGGCTATGAAACTCACCTCGAAACAATAGAAACGGTTAAAATTGCATAATGTAGACATGGAGAAATAATAGCTCGAAACAATCTGTCGCCTAAATTAAATAAGGATGTATTACTATACAAGCATAAAGAAAACAAACTTAGCATTTAGTCCCCTAGTATGTGCTTGAGTATATTTAAAGTAGTCGATAATTCTTAACACTTGTGAACGTTTAACGTCTAACGACAAAATGTAGTCATTTAATCGAGATATATTTAACAATATTGGACACTTTGTAGTCGAGACAATTTATTTAGCTAGATCATTTAATAGATCAAATATCCTAAATATATATTTTTATTACAAAGTATATTATTTTATATTATTTTATTTTTATTTATATAAGGTTTAAAAATTTATGATTTTAAATATCATAAATACTTATTATATAAAAAATATTTTCATGTTTTTCCTTTAAGGAAGCAACTTATGTTGGTGTTGAGGAAACATACAACATATCATTAAATGTGGAAAGCAATTGGTCTAAGAGTTTGAAAATGGAATGGTACGTCTTTCTGTTTGTGAAGCACGGGTAGGGATGGTTTCGGCAATTTTTTGGCGTGAATAGCGGCCTCAATAGTAGCTCGTGAAGTAAACCGCAAGTACCTTGGATAGCTAGCCGGGTGGTCTATAGGTAGGTGTTTTAAGTTTTATAAAACAATGTCATTTGATAGGTTAAAATCGGGTCCGAAGTAAGGGTCGTGAAGCAAATTTAAAGGAAAAGTGTTTAATGAGTCATTTTCGATCTCGTCTACGGTTTTCGATAACACTTTTGGATCGAACCAAAAGTATGTCCGTATAGACGGCATGACCGTCTACAACTTTTGTTGTGTAACCGGCCGGGGCAAGATCTTTTCGAGGGTCAAAAGTGGGTCGCAAAATGTCGCGTCGCGACTAGTTTAAAAAAGGAAATACATTCAATGTTTTTGTTAGCAAAATCGTTTTGACAGATTTTTAAACTAGTATAACTAATTTCTCAATTGTCCAAACAATGTGTTTTTTAGAGACTATAGACTCTCGACCAACCCGTCTATGAAACCAAATCGTTACCCGACCCTTACCCGTGGTCAAACCGGGTCAGAACTAGGCTTAAAGTGAGCCCTGCTGCTTCTTTTCTTTTATTTTCTGTTTTTTTATTTCATACGTAAGTTACCACGTATATAAATTTACCCAAAACCAAGAATGATTTTATATGTGTTATGTCCTCGATTTTTATTTTCATTCGATTAACTCACAAAAGTTTGAACACGTTTCTTCTTTGTTTAATGTTACTATAAATGTAATGTTATTTATTTGTTTCCAGTTTAATAGAGGGGCAGATAAACAAGAAATACGTTTGGGTTTTTATGATTCGTCAAGCACAACTATGGGTACATGAATGCATACTATAAAATAAAGGTTATGGATGAATTTGCTCACACAAAATCCAAGCCGACACATGACAGATTTTAAGCACTAATGGTAGCAACGAAACTCTAATCCGTTTTTGAACAAAAGATCTCAAAGAGCCAAGGCCAAGCTTCCAAAATTACATAATCCAAATCAACATCTTAACCCTTCACCGCTATTAACTCTTAATTAATCGAAAACTTTTCTTTCTTTTTCTTGCAGCGTATACGAATCACAGGGAGGTGAATGTGCTTATTTTTGTTAGCTTGTGTGAGTTTACAAAGTGTGGTATGTTGATGAAAATAATAGCGTTATTTATAGGGGAAAGTAATTAGTTAGGAGTTTGAAGGGTTTAGTTAGGGTTCCATTAGTTTAGTTAAATTGTAATTGAATGTTCTAACTAAAAAGGTACCATGAGAAAGTGTAAAAAAATGGGGAATAGGAAAGTGATGGTACAAGTGGTTGGGCAAGGAGAAAGGGAAAGAGCTATTTCCAAAGCTTGACTTTGATAAGTATATGTGATGCATTGTTATGGTATGATGGGTAAGTGAGCACTAAAGGAGACCAAATATGACATGCCAAAAAGGAGAAGTAAAAACCAACGTGTGAAACCATAAGTAGCAAGGGGGACCGGCCTTATTTGTGTTTTGTTGTAGTATTTTAGGTGTTTTTATATATATATTTTTTAAACATTTTTATGACAAGCGTGTATATGTTCAAGTGTATATAAAAATAGACGTTTTAAGTAACTTACTTCAAATAAAGATGTTTTTTTTACGAAATATTCACATAGTGCTAAATAAAATGTATCGTCTATTTTTAAAAGTATTACTTAAGTTGTCGGGTCGTAGTTTAGCGTAAAACGGTTAAAGTTTACATACAGTGATTACCATCGAATTTATCATACAATGTGATAAAACAAATTTCAATAAGAAGAATGATTCCGAGAAAACGATACTTATTTCATATAAATTTTGGATTCGTACACATTTTACGCGGAAAGAGATTTCAATAGACGTACATGTCTAACTCGAAAAGTCACTTTTAATATTAAAATATATAGATCAAAATTCACGATTGTTACAATTGGACTTTTGCAAGCCAATGTAGATAGCCGTCAATTCTAAAATAGAAAGTGGTTGTAGACTATCCTCCTCCAAAATGGGGATATAACTCCTCAAAATGGATTCATCAAGCAAGGTTCTCTCAGCTTCATGGCTAGGACCACTAGAGGAGAATACTCCAGTAGTCCTTTGTCTTTTCTCCAGGCGAAAATCAAAGGGTTTAGATGAGGAGGTAGATTGGTGAACACGTGTGGGGGTGGTGAGGTGACAGCGGGTGAAATAGGTGTGTCGGCGGCTAAAACGCGAGTGTCAGCGACTGAAGGGTCAATGTTCATTGGGTCATCTTGGTAGGTGAAGGTGGTTGTTGTGCTTGTTCAGGTTCAGGTTTAGGGTGAGGTTGGGAGTTGTTGGTTGCTTCAATAACAGCCAACATGGGAGGGGTTAAAGGTAAGGGTCTGAAAGGTCTGGTGTTCATGGACAGAAAAAATTTAGCTTTCTGAGTAGAGATCTTGTAAAAATTGTCATGATCCCTACGACAATAACCTTGTTGCTCAAAAATCATTTGTAAAAACCTTGGATAAGTAAGAGTCATCTTGCTACCCTTATTGTGCAACATGCCCTAAAAATCATGTGTGAAAAATTATATTTTTGCCCAGTGGCCATACATACAAGAATACAACCAAATGAATGATTGACTTCGTGAAAAAGTACACTTGGGACTAAGACATTGTAGGAGGACATGTATCAAGAACTTCCAGGCTGGGGGAAATTGTTGTTTTGAATATTTATTAATTTTTCCCTCTGGGGGCAAATCATACCCCAAGCCTCGAAGTCCTTCTTCTAACTGATCATTAGGAAGGGTAGTTACACCATCAGCATCATCAAGCTGTAAAGCTTGACGAATAAGTGCTTCAGTAACTATCCATTTTGTCCGATGAACAATCCCTGACAATGTAATCACTCCATCAAGTGTTTCAGAACTGGTAGTGTTCTAAAACTGTTTGATGTGTGTGATAGGAATCAGTGGAGCATGGGTAAAAGCATACCTTAGATTAGAAGCCAAGAGATACTCTATAATTCCTGTATACTGGGGATGATGATCAGGATCAGCTACAAGATTGCAACCATGTTATGTTGATCCCTGAACCCCAAGGTAGCACCAGCAGGTTTAAACAAAAGGAGCCATGAAAACTGTTTGTGAAAGGTTAGAAAGTATGAAAGTGTAAAAGGCATGGTTATGGAGAAAATATGAGACAATCAAGCAAGTTACCGTGTTGTAAATAGTATGAGCCGTATATATAGGAGGTAAACTAGGATACTATTGGTTGAAAAAGAGGTAAGCTATTCAAAATATAATAATGAAAATCTTGAAAAATAATAACTTATCTCTTAGCTTTTAAAGAAATTACCAAATCCTATAAAATTACGGCCCAGAATATCGCAAAAGTAACAACTAGGTGGGGCCCAGTGTTCTTCAACAGTCAAAATATTAGTGTCAGCGGGTAACGGCTATATTTTGTCAGCGTGTAAATTTGCCATGTCAGTGTTTGAAAATGTGCTTGTCAGCGGGTGAACCACTATGTGTCAAAGGCAAAAAATAAAAAGTAATAAAATAAAAATACCTTAACCAAGAGGTTTACCCTAATGAAGATAACTCATCTCTGAGACAGACTGAAATTAGCATTCTCTGTCCAATTATACACACTTGCATAAGCAAGATAGACATAACTGTCCTCAAGTGAACCTTGCTAAGGTAAGTCTTTTAGAGTGAAGTTATCTTATATAAACCCTTGTTAACTCGCAGGTAAGCCCATTTTTTATTTACACCAGGTCTCCCAACCAACCAATCCTAATTCTAGGCCAAAAAGTCTTGGCAACATGCATAGTAGTATATCAACTTTGCATGCTACAGTGCCTCAAGATTTAAGAATTCCAACAGTTCTTAAAAAGAAAAGCCTTCATTATTCCTAACTCCTACTCACCAGTGGACACAATCTAGAATTATGATAAGAGCACTCTATAAGTACCCAAATACCTAAAGGTTTCCTAAACCTCCCCTTAAACTTACACAGAATGCAAAAGAAAATGAATATAATAAATATTTATTTCAAGATAGGAATGTAAACATTCCAACCATCATAAATAAATATTCTTCATATCTATGAAGTCCATAAGCAACTCTGTATCCTATTGCACAATGCTCAAAATGCTTGTATGATTAGATTAAAAAAACCACAAAAACTATCATAGGTTGTCGGCGGCCAAAATTCACTTGTCAGCGGATAAAATGCCTTTGTCAGCGTTAGAAAAATATAGTGGAAAATCTAACACATTTACATGAGATAATAACAATTCATATCCTGTACATATTATACAATAAACTCAAAAACACAGAATTTATGGATTGATCATTCTAATACTTGTTACCAAGTACTGGAACCTCCCAACATCAAAAGGTTTAGTCAAAAGATCAACCACATTATCTTCTGTGTCTACTCTATCTGGATGTATTAAACCTTTTTCAAAACAATCCCTTATAAAATGATGCCTTATTTCTATGTGTTTAGTTTTATAATGATGTATGGGATTTTTAATAATGCATAGTGTACTGTTATTATCTACAAAAATCTTGGTATGCATAAAAATGTACCCATAATCTAAAACCTGATTTTGAATCCATAGCACTTGCCCGCAACATGTAGCAACGGCTACATACTCAGACTTAGTTGTTGAATTGTCCACCACTGTTTGTTTCTTGCATTGCCAAGAAATAAGTCTGCTCCTAAGAAATTGACATCCACCAGTTGTGGATTTCCTATTATTGTTGTCTCCTCCATGATCACTGTCTGAATAGCCCACACGCTCCAATGGAGAATATTTAGGGTACCATAATCCCAAAGTGGGATAGCACCTAAGATACCTAAAGATCCTTTTGACAGCATGAAGATGACACTCTTTGGGAGTCACTTGATGACGTGCACATGGACACACAGCATACATAATGTCAGGTCTAGAGGCAGTAAGATACATCAATGAGACAATCGACCTATAATGCCTGACATCAACATCCTTTCCATCTCCAATCTTTCCCCAAGGGTGTTCCCTATCCATGGGTGTGCTAGGCCGTTTCTCATGAGGGGAAAAGCCAAACTTCTTCAAAATTTCAACTACATATTTGTCTTGAGAGATGAAGATACCATTTTCTTTCTGTTGGACTTAAAGGCCTAGAAAGAAGTTCATCTCTCCCATTGCACTCATTTGAAATTTTTCAGTCATCAGCTTGGAGAAATCATCACTCATCCTTTGGTTAGAAGAACCAAAGATGATATCATCAACATAGACCTACACAAGAAGAAAATCCTTCCCTTTTTTTTATGAATAAAGTTTGATCTATGGTGCCCCTTTTGAAACCATTTTCCACCAAGTATGTGGAAAGAGTACCATACCAAGCTCTAGGGGCCTGATGAAGACCATACATGGCCTTTTTAACTCTATAAACCTTGTCTGGATGCTCTGAATCTTCAAAACCAGGAGACTGCATAACATACACTTCCTCTTGAGTTATGCCATATAAGAAAGCACTCTTGACATCCATCTGGTAGACTGTGAAACCCATGTAAGAAGCATAGGCTAGGAAAATCCTTATTGCTTTAATTCTTGGAACAGGTGCAAAAACCTCTCCATAGTCAATGCCTTCTTCTTGTGTGTAACCTTGAGCAACCAATCTTGCCTTGTTTCTAATCACAATGCCTCTTTTATCTCTCTTGTTTCTTACAACCCAACGTGCTCCAATAGGTCTTACATGCTTGGGACAATCCACAAGCTCCCAAACATCCTGAATTGAAAAGTGGTGAAGCTCATCCTGCATTGTTTCAACCAAGCTTGGTTCTTGGAGAGCATCAAAAATGTTCTTGGGCTCATTTTGTGATAAAAAGTAGGCAAATAAACATTCTTGAACCAAAGGGGTATCATCCTTTTTGTGAATGTTGGCAATGAATCCTCCTTTAGGATTCCTCGTTCTTCTTGTTTGAACTGGTGAATTGATGGGACCAATGATTTTGGTAGGAGGGTGAGCTTTGGATACTTTTGTAAGAATTCCTCCCCCAAACAATGTGTTGTCATGCACTATAGATTCTAATGTGTCATGATCCTCATCATCATGAATTTCATACTCATTTGAACTATGAAGAGCATTGTCAGCGTTTAGATTTATAACGTTGACACCTTCATTGAGTGTGGAATTTTCACCAAGTTCAAGTACATATTTGTCAGCGGATGAAAGCAATGTGTCAGCGTTTAGATTTGGTGTGTCAGCGACTGAACTACTTTTGTCAGCGGATGAAACACTTTCACTGACTTTCTCTTCTTGTTGCTTTCTTTCCACTTCCCTTTCAACAGCAGATGCCTGAATGAATTCTTCACTCCAAATGGGTAAATCCACAAAAGAAAGTGTGGGAGTGAACTCATCTGCTTGTGATCCTTGCACCTTTGTAGTCTGTATACCTGCATCATTAACAATAATTTATTCCATAGTCTTTGGAGGGGTCTCCAAGACAACTGGATTAGTAACAGGTAAATAATTCATGAACCTAGATAATGGCTCTAAATAAAAATCTAGTCTGGTCCATTTGCAGGATCACTAGGTTTACCTTCCAAAAATTCAACATGAATATTTTATGTTATGACTTTATCTCTCTTTTGGTAAACCCTATACCCTTTGTTGTTCATAGAATAACCCACAAAATATCCCTCATCGCCTTTTGAATTAAACTTACCTAGGTTTTCACTAGTATTTAGAATCACTACATGACATCCAAAGGGTCTAAGAAAATCTATATTATGTTTTCTATTCCAAAAGAGCTCATAGGGGGTCTTATTGTGGATTTTGTTGACCAAGGCTCTATTCTGAACATAACAAGCAGTATTCACATCCTCAACCCAAAATGTAATGGGTAACTTAGCATCTGCTAACATGGTCCTAGCTGCCTCAATAAGAGTTCTATTTCTCCTTTTAGCTACACCATTTTGCTGTGGAGTTCTAGCTATGCTAAACTCCCTAGTAATCCCTTTATCCACACAGAAGGCATCTAATAGGTCATTTCTAAACTCTCCACCATTATCACTTCTAAGAATGTTAACTGGAAACCGTGATTTCTTTTCCATTTGATTAATAAAATTAATTAGGGTTTTGGCAGTATCACTTTTTTTAACTAAGAAGAAAGTCCATGTAAACCTGGAATGATCATTAGTGACCACAAAGCAATAAGACTTGCCATTTAAACTCTTTATATTAGTAGGTCCAAATAAGTCCATGTGAAGCAGGTGTAGTGGTTTAGAACTAGAATGAACACTCTTAGACTTAAATGAGGACTTGTGTTGTTTGCCTTTAAGACATGCAACACAATTGTGATCATTGTGGAATGATTTTTTGGGCAATCCTCTCACAAGATCATGCCTCACAAGTCTATTCATGTTCTTAAAGTTAATGTGCCCTAACCTTCTCTGCCATAAGATACTCTCATCTACTAAAGTTGTAGTATATAGACATGACAAGTTATTACTCATTTTAATCCCTTGTAAATTAACATTATAAATGTCCTTATGTCTAGGTGTTCTAAACTCAATAAACTTATCAACAGGTAACACATAGTCTTTACTCAAAACTAAGAATTCAGTATCAGCAAAAAGAACTTTATTTTTGTTGTCAGAAACTTGTGACACACTAAACAAGTTATAGTCAAGTTCATTTACCAGAAAGACTTCATCGAAACGCAAGTTGTTAGTGATAAGAGTGCCTTTGCCTGATATTGTTCCAAATCCTCCTCCAAATTACACTTTATCACCATTTGAAATAGGAGTAAAGTTTGTCAAGTAGTCCTCCTTTCCAGTCATGTGCCTTGAGCATCCATAATCCCAATATCCATAATCATTAACCTGCTTTAGAATGCCATGCACATAAAGAAAACAAATAAGTTTTCTTTGGGAATCTGTAACACCCCATTTTGATAATGGAATGTCACGCGTAATTATGGCGTGTCATCAAAGCATACAAGGATAAATGTATAAAACATTACATGACCATAGGGATAACCGGAATCAAACATCGGTTCCCAAACATAATCCCAAAACATAATAAATCAGAAGAAATGAATGAAAGACTAAACAAGCAGAAGTATATGAAGGCAAAAAGGAAAAGAAGTCTCTAGCAGCTTCCATCCTATGCGCGTCCTCCAAATGCTCGAGTCTTTCCTAGGGTACCTGCCGTTTTGGGACATGGAAATGAAGTAACGGCTGAGCAAAACGCTCAGTGCACGGATATAGACATAGTATGAATGACTAAAACATAATAAAGACTTAATAGCAGCGGAAATGTATAAGTCCTGGAAAACCTGGAACATGTTCAATAAACTGGTTTTATAGTTTGAAAAGCCTTATGTTTATCTTATGAAAACTGTTTAACATATTTTACCATTAGCCAATATAGGTCATGAAAATCCACCGTGCATGAATACTTGGAGGGGTGACCTCATCATGCAAATTAGAGGGGCTGCCTCTAATTTAATATACTGGCTTTGGGTAGGAGGGATCAGCTCCTTGTGAAGGATGCAAGGCACACACCACATTCACCATGAAATCTTGACTGAAAACATGTAACTAGGATGCACCCATACGCCACACATGATAAATATAAATAAATGGCCAAAAGCTGAAGGGACGCCACGAGCAATCACTCTGCCGTGGTGAAGTCATAACATCAGTGCCTCTAATGATATGGTTATGGTACCTCCATAACTAGGTGAAACTGGTCATGCATGTATATGGCTATAGGTAATCATATTTAAAACATAAGCAATCAAACTCATACTTATACTACGGGAAAACAGTTGGCTGCATACGGGGAAATCCTAATAAGGAAAGAATGTCCATACTGAAAGGACGGGAATCCGTACCTTATGTCCAGTGAACGAGAACGATGAACTGCGAGAATCCTACTTCCGAAACACTAGTGCTACATAAATACGTACATGAAATAAGTATCTGCTTACTACATACATAGCTGGTTTTATATCATGTCTTAGCTTATTTTATGTGTTCTTACTATTTACACTATTTAAAGCCTTAAACTGTGTTAAATCTTATATTCTGTTTAATCTGACTAAGTATTTCTGATATTTCATGTGTTATTATACTTACTGTGTAATAATAAGTAACTTTCCAAAAATAGTAGGTTTCCTTAAATAGAAAGTTTCCAAAAATAGAAAGTTTCCAAAAATAGAAAGTTACCAAAAATAGAAGTTTCCAAAAATAGAAAGTTTCCAAAAAAAATAGAAAGTTTCCATAAATAAAATAGCTGCCTTATTTAATTAAGTTTCTAAAAATAGAAGGTTTCCATAATTAGAAATAAGCTGGTTAAATAAGCTAAGTAAATAAGCCTAAGTATTTTCATGATTATTTTCTAAGTCATATGATATATTATATAGTTTAATAATTATTTCATGTAATTTAATTAAACTATAGGTTATAATATTTAATCAAAGTATGACATGTTTTAATTAAATATATTAAATACTTAGGTTAAAATATGTATTATTAAATACTAATAATATAACCTAAGTCATGTTTAATTAATTAATTATATCCATGGTTTTTAAAATAATTAATTATTTATAAGTCTTAATAATAAAAATACTTAGGTTAAAATAATTCATGTTTATTAATAATTAGTTAACCTAAGTCATGTTATTAAATTAATTACATCTTATTAATTTAATTCTTAACATAAGTTTACAACATAAACAACTAACATAATCATGATCCGGATCTAAGCTTAAAAACATGCACCGGATATGAACAAACACCGTACCCCGAATAAAATCGGGGTACCCCCTTGCTGCCGTGGGACCCACACGCACCAACCAAGACCAAAAAGGTCTTGGTGGTGGTCGGCTAAAAACAAACCGAACCCCCTTGGGGTCGGTTGTTCCTGCGGCCCAAAACAAACACCCCTTAGATCGATCCCATTGATTAATTAATGACCATTACATGTTAGATCTAGGTTTAATTAATATGTTTTTATGAAAAACATCACGTGTTCTTAATTAATAAAAGATTAATTAAAAAGAAAACAAGTAAAAAAAAGTTTTACCGTATTCGTGGATCAAAAGGGTGAAGAACAAACACGAACAATTACTAAATCAACAAGATCCAAGATCAAAATCACCCCCTTATGGTGGTTTGTAGGTGGCGGCACACAAGGAGAAGGAGGAAAGGGATTTTAGGTTTTCTTGAAATTCTTCTGTAAAAATAATTTGAGTAGTGAAATTACTAATCCCTTCCTTTTGGGGGTCCCTTGTGGGGGTCCCGTACCTCGTTTCGTGTCTTGTAATTTCGTACACGTTTACGTTTAATTTAGTTCATGTTTTAAAAGTTCTCGTTACGTAAATATCCTACACTTATATATTTAATTACACTCGTATTAAATATATATACGTAATTAATAATATCTCGTGTTTTAATTACGCTCGTGATCTCGTGATCGTATGTTCGTGATTAATTATTGCTAAATAATTATTACGTGATCGTGCAAATAAAATACTTATCGTGTTCTAACACGTACGTAATACATAAACTCCTAATACGTAATCATAATCATGCTATATTAGGAAAGTTTTAATCTAGTACGTACGATCCTAAGGGTACTATGCATGGTAAAAGCATGCGGGTTTTACAGAATCTAAGCCTTAGTAGACTTGGGTCTATTTGGTTGTTCAACAAAAATAGACTTGTTTCTTGTAACAACCCCTGGTTCATCCTTTTGAACATTAAACACCCAGTTTGTCCCAACATGTTTTCAAGATATTTAAACCTATTGCATGTCATGGAGACACCATTAAAAGTTGATGACTGGTCTTGTTTAGGTCTCCATGTTAGGTTGGATGATGCATTAGATCCCTTTCCCTTTGGTTTTAAATACTTGTTATTACTGGGTCTAACATTGGGTCTAACATTGGGTCTGACAGCTGCTAATTGTGGCATTTTCATACCAAGCCTAATTATGTCAGCGGGTGGTGTTGCCCTGTCAACGGATGAATTGTTCCTGTCAGCGTTTGAATTAGGGTTTGATATAGGAATCCACTGTTTGTTAGACCAAGTATTGGTCTTTTAGAAGGGTCTTTGGCCTTGGGTGTTAGATGGCTTAGTGAAATAAGGAGTTGGTCTAGTGGCATGTGGTCTAGTATGAACATAAGGCTTTAGGTTGACCATGGTTGACTTATTGTCAACGGCTGGTTTGTATCCGCTGACACACCTATAAGCCAAATGTGAGAAGCTCCTACATGTATAACAAGCCTTTCTAGACATAACCTTAGGTGTAGGTTCATAAAATCCAGTCCCATTGACACTAGCTTGACTCTTTTGTGATCTAGGTTTTCTATACATTTCAGCATACTTAACACTAGATTTGCATTTAGGTTGTGAGCCAAGGTCAATAGGTTTGCCAGTAGTAGGGTTAGTGATGATAATGGGTTTATGTCAGTTTGTTCATCACTAAGAAATTATCCTTTAACAAAGAGAGAAGGGTTAGCCTTCTTGCAAAGGTCAAGGTCAGTCACCCTTTGCTTGTATTCCTCAACTAGTGTGAGCACACGTGGTGGAGGAGTGATTCCTCCACTTGGAACTCTAGAATACCAGTCCAAGACAAGTCTTTCTTAAGAACCCCATAGAAGTCACTTGTTGGGGGTGGAACAACAGCATAATCCTTAGAATGCATCCCTTTAACACCCCCAATTTACATTGCGCAGCGGAAAATACACAATTGGGTGTTATTCACAAACTTCATTTCACAACTCTTTAAATGACCCAAAAACAGTATATTTAAGAATAAATATGGAAATAATTTAAATCAATGTCTAAAACCTTCAATCCTAAGTAAAATCAGTTTAAAATATATCAGAGTAGCGTACAGGTTTCCCTAGGATCTTAATCAAAACAACAAACCTTTTACCAAAATATTTGACCATTTACTATATGTTTACGACAATAGGGAAAGAAATCTTGTTAATGCAATAATGCCTAAAAACGTTACTTGCATTTTTCGGTTCGCTTTGTTTTGATTACGACAACATGTAAAAACAAGCATTTACGAAAACAACGAAAAACGAATTCTTGAGTTCAAGTATTTTTCATTTTACCCATTTTCACTTAAGGTAATCAAGTGATCAAGCGATTTAATCTTTTCTTAAAACTCACTTTTTATTAAGTGTGACAAGTTTTTATTAAACTTTCTTTTTAAGAAAATATTTTATTAAATTAATTATTTGAAAATTTGAAAATGGCATATTCTTATTTGGTTAGGAATATTCTATCAGGATATTTTTAAGCCAGATATGACCTCCACCACTAAAGGACAAAAAGGGAGCGGAGTCTAGTCCGGCGGTACCTTAGCGCCTAGGCGGTTCCTTATCGATAAGGAACCGCGGGCTAAGATAAGGTACCACGGGCAGATATAGTCGTTGGCTCTTTTGTCCTATAAATAGTGGACCATTCTCAGCTTTTCAACTCACCTCTTTTGCACATTTATTTCCAGATTCAAAACCCCTTCTTTAATCACTCAAATCTTTGATCATTTGTTTGATTACTACTTGTTTAAGAAGTGAATCTTGTTCTTCCATCCCTTCCTATCCAAGTGCAAAGAGAAGAACACTATCCTTGTGAAGTGTTGAATCCACCACCAAAGATCCATTGAAGATCTAATTTTATACACTTGTAGTTGTGTCATAGTTGTGAAGATCCAAGTAGTTGTGTCTATTTGGAAGTTGTGTATGTACTAAGTATAGTTGTGTAGATTGGTCCTAGCTACGATTAGGGCTCGACTTTTAGCTTAGAGTTGGAAACTGGTTAAGCGACGTGTACGGTTTTCTCCACCATAAAGAGCTTGTTTTGTAGTGAACTCTCGAGTAAGGAGTACTCGAGGAGTGGAGTAGGAACGAGGAGTGAGCTTCGTTGCCGAACCACTATAAATCCTTGATGTTCGGTTTGATTTTTCTTTACCCTTAACTCTTTACATTCTTTATTCTTTATGCATATACAATTGTTAATATTAGCTTAGTTACACTATCATTCTTTATTCTTTGTGCATATATATTTGTTAGTATTAGTTACATTATCATTGTTCATATTTTGCATATGAAGATTTCACATATTTCCTCAAGCCTAAGTTTTTTGAAAAAGGATTTTTGGAAACCACATTTTAACAAGTAAATATAAGAAACTATTCAACCCCCCCCCCCCCCTTCTAGTTTCTACAATTGGTATCAGAGCGGGTTGCTCAAGAATTTTTAAAGTATATTGTATTTTAAAACTTGAATCGATCTATGGATTCCAACAAATACCTAGAAGGGCAATCTATGCAAAGACCACCACTTTTTGAGACCGATAGTTTTATTTATTGGAAAAATAGATTTGAAACTTATGTGAAATCAAAAGATTTAGATCTTTGGCATGTTATTACCAATGGTGATTTTTTACCCTTTCAATTTAATGAAGTTTCTAAAACAAAAGAATTGGTCACTTTTGACAAAGCTAATGACGACACTAAAAAGAAACTTTCAAAAAATAATGAGGCTAAAATGGTGATTTATAATGCTTTACCTAAGAAAGAGTATGAATGGATTTTTATGTGTGAAACCGTTAAAGATATTTGGAACACTCTTTTAGTAACCCACCAAGGTAATAGCCAAGTCAAAGAAAGCAAAATCGATCTTCTTGTCCAACAATATGAACAATTTGTCATCTTAGAAGATGAAACTATTGATAGTGCATTTGCTAGGTTTAACACCATTATTACTAGTCTAAAAGCACTTGATGAAGGTTTTTCTAGCAAGAACAATGTTAGGAAGTTTCTAAGGGCTTTACATCCAAAGTGGAGAGCAAAAGTCACGGCAATTGAAGAGTCGAAAGATCTCTCAACTTTATCACTCGATGAACTCATAAGAAACTTGAAGGTTCATGAGATGATAATTTTGAAGGACTCGGAATTAGTGAAAACCAAGAGTGAAAGGAAATCTCTTGCACTTAAAGCCAAGAAGGCACAAAGTGACCATGATAGTTCCTCGGAAAGCGATGACGAGGAGTATGCATTGGCGGTGAGAGATTTCAAGAAGTTCTTCAAGAGACGAGGTCAACACGTTAGGCAACCCAACTATGACAAGAAACCATTGTCAAAGAATCGGTTTGTCAAGAACGAAAAAGGTGATAGGAATTGCTTTAGATGTGGTGATCCAAATCACTTCATTGGTGATTGTCCAAAGCCCGCTCGCGATAAGAACCACACGGCGTTCTTTAGTGGCGCTTGGAGCGATAGCGGTGAAGATGATGATGACAACCCCAAAGAGGAGAAATGTCTTATGGCTCACACTTCTAAAGAGGTACATTCCGAAACCGAATATTATAGCAATGATAGTTCCACTCTTGATGACATTGAATTTGAAGGCAAATATGATAGTTTACACAAACTTAGTCTTAAATTCATAGAAAATAATAAAACCTTAAAATCAACCAAAACTAAGCTTGAAAATGAGATCAATGAACTTAGGGAGAAATTGGCAATACTTGAGAAAAATAAAGAAGTAGATTTAGGTTTCTTAAGTTGTGAGAAACTTAGATTAGAGAATGAAGATCTCAAGAGCACCTCCATTAAATTGGAAAAGTTCATGAAAGGTACTAATGCTCTTGATGATATGTTAAACAAACAAGTTCATTCTAAGGCAAGACTTGGTCTAGGTTTTAACCCAAATGAAGCCTCAACTAGTGAACCAAAACAAGTCAGGTTTTCACAAAAAACGCCCACTGTACGCGGTTCCAAATTATATGGCGCGGTTCCTTATCACTATGGAACCGCCGCCATAGATAAGGTACCGCGGGCAGAGGATGATTTTGGTGAAAATACTGAACTTTCTAAAAAATCTAAGTTAGATGAAAAACCAAAGCATCTTACTGTTAATAAGGTAAAATTACCCATACTTGACGACAATGCTATTGGTAAGTTCTACAAGCCATTAAGTAAACCTCTCATGGGAAATAGAAGTTTATCTAGACCATCTTCTACTCCACCTAGAGTACGAAATGAGTCTAAGCCTAGAAGTAGAACGACAACGCCTAGAAGAGATAATCAAAACAATTCACGATCTAGAAGTAAAACCCCAACACCTAGAAGAAATGATCATAACTCTAAACCTAGATCAAATACATCTAGGAGAAATAATGAATAACAAAATGGTTACATGAATTACTACCCTCCTCCATTTTGTTCTCCATGGGGAACCCATCCTTCATTCATGCATCCCAACCAAATGCAAGGGATGTTTGGAACTAACAATTTTGGACCCATGAGATATTGGGGACCAAATGTTTGATCTTGTGTGTTGTTACCTAGATATGCTTGGGAATTGATTTGGAGCCCGACGAGTGGATTAAGGATAGTGGATGTTCTAAACACATGACGGGTAGTCGAAGTTTGTTCTCGCATTACAAAGCATATGATGGAGGTAACGTCACATTCACTAGTAGTCTACGTGGTAATATCATTGGCAAAGGTACGGTTTCTCTTGACTCCATGACCATTGAAAATGTTGAGCACGTAGATAACTTAGGGTTTAACCTCTTAAGTATAGGTCAAATTTGTGATAATAAGTTGAAGGTTATCTTTTCGGAACATGACAGTGAAATTGTAAAAGATGGAAAGGTCATTGGAAAAGTTATTAGAAAGCATGGGCTTTATGTTATGAAGGTCAATAAGAAGTCAAAAGACAACATATGTCTTGCGACTATAGATGATAGTTCTACTCTTTGGCATAGGAGATTAGGTCACGCTAATATGCGTTTAATTCAATCTTTAGTCTCTAAGGAGTTGGTAAGACACCTCCCCAAGATTAAGTTTGATAGTCACTTTTGTGATGCTTGCAAAGTTGGAAAGCAAGTTCACTCAAGTCACAAAGCCAAGAATTTGGTTTCGACCTCTCGGTGCTTAGAGCTCCTACATATGGATCTCTTTGGACCTTCCGCCATACGGAGTTATGGAGGTAACCTTTATACCCTAGTTATAGTTGATGACTATTCTAGATTCACTTGGACTAGATTTTTGGCATCTAAGGATGAAGCTTTCGATCACTTCAAAATCTTTAGTCAAAGAATTCAAAATCAACTAGGATGTTCAATTGTTTCTATTAGGACGGATCATGGTAGGGAATTTGATAATGAAGTGCAATTTGGTGCCTTTTGTGAAGCTCATGGTATTACCCATAACTTCTCGGCTCCTCGCACTCCACAATCAAATGGGGTAGTTGAAAGGAATAATAGGACTCTCCAAGAGATGAGTAGGACGATGTTAAACGAGCAATCCTTGCCTCAAAAGTTTTGGTGCAATGCCGTGGACACATCGACTTATACTCTCAACCGAATTCTTATTCGACCTTTCCTAGGAAATACCCCCTATGAGATTCTTAAAGGTAAGAAACCCTCATTGGAATACTTTAGGGTGTTTGGAAGCAAGTGCTTTATCCTCAACACCAAAGACTACCTTACCAAGTTTGACCCAAAGTCTTACGAAGGTATCCTTTTAGGTTATTCCCAAACTAGCAAAGCCTACATAGTCCTAAATAGAACCTCGGGGGTTATTGAAGAATCACTCAACGTAACCTTTGATGAAACCCCTCCTTCACCCAAGACACCACCATTGGTTGATGATGACTTGGATGAATTAGAAGTAGTTAAAGCCAAAGAGGTTAGAAAAATAGGAGTTGAAGACCTTAGTGTTGAAAAAGAAGTAAACATTAAGGATTCTAGGGATTATACTCTCAATAATGTCATTGGTGACTTAAATCAAAGGACCCTAAGATCTCAAGTCCAAAACCAAAGCAACTTCTTTTGTTTCGTCTCCTTGATTGAACCAAAGAATGTTAAAGAAGCTTTGACGGACGAGAGTTGGGTCATTGCGATGCAAGAAGAATTGAATCAATTCGTTGCCAATGATGTTTGGGAACTTGTTCCTCCACCTAGAAGTTCTACAATTATAGGAACCAAATGGGTATATAGGAATAAGTTAGATGAGAATGGTGTTGTGTCTCGTAACAAAGCTAGACTTGTAGCTCAAGGCTATAATCAACAAGAAGGGATTGATTATGACGAGACATATGCACCGGTGGCTAGATTAGAATCAATTAGAATCCTTTTAGCCTACGCTTGTGCCTTAGATTTTAAGCTTCAACAAATGGATGTAAAGAGTGCATTTCTTAACGGTTTGATCAATGAGGAGGTATATGTGGCTCAACCTCCCGGCTTCATTGATTTTGAGAAACCGGACCATGTTTACAAGCTTAAGAAAGCACTTTATGGACTCAAACAAGCACCCAAAGCTTGGTATGATAGACTTAAAGCGTTTCTTGTTAAACATGAGTATACCATGGGAATGGTAGACAATACACTCTTTACAAAGAAGAAAGGTTCTCACCTCATAATCGTACAAATATATGTTGATGACATTATATTTGGATCAACTTGTCAAGAATTGTGTGATGACTTTGCCAAAATCATGCATGATGAGTTTGAAATGAGTATGATGGGAGAACTTAACTTCTTTTTAGGACTCTAAATTAAACAAATGGACGGTGGTATTTTCTTTAGTCAATCTAAGTACGCTAAAGAAATGCTAAAGAAATTTGGATTAGAAGAATCTAGACCAATGAAGACCCCAATGGCCTCGGATACTAAACTCACCGTAGATGATGATTGTGAGTCGGTAGATAACACCAAATATAGAGGTATGATTGGTAGTTTGTTGTACCTAACGACAAGTCGACCGGATATCATGTTTAGTGTTTGCCTTTTTGCTCGCTTCCAAGAGGCTCCCAAAACCTCTCAACTTGAAGCGGTTAAGCGTATCTTCCGATACATTAAAGGCACTATACATTTAGGATTATGGTATCCTAAAGGGACCGGCGTAGAAACCATTGTCTACGTGGACTCGGATCATGCGGGAGATTATGTGGACCGGAAAAGCACTAGTGGAGTTTGTACCTTCATGGGTTGTTGTTTAACTTCTTGGTTCTCCAAGAAACAAACCGCTCTTGCAATATCCACCACGGAAGCCGAGTATGTGAGTACCGGAAAAGCATGCCAACAAGCTCTATGGATGAAGCAAGCACTTGTTGATTACGGGATTTCTCTTGATGATGTTCCCATCATGTGCGATAATAAAGGCGCTATAGACCTTAGCAAGAATCCCGTGCAACATTCGCGAACCAAACACATAGAAATTAGACACCATTTCCTTAGGGATAATGTTCAAAAGGGGAACATTTCTATTGAAAAGGTGCCCTCCGAGGACAACTTAGTCGATATCTTCACTAAGCCACTTAAGAGGGAACCTTTTAATTACTTGCGTCTAGGTCTAGGATTAATGGAACATCTTCCTTAATTTCCTCTCTCTTAGTGTGATTTCTTTTTGTACCACTTTGAGTCATTGAGTCTTCCAAACTCTTTTTGAAAAATATTCTCTTCTTCTTTTCAAAATTCTCAAAGTTTCTTTCGAAAATGGTTGAGAAATTCGTTTGACATTGTTAATTCAATCTAAAAACGATTTTTCATAGATTCTCGCTATTAATCTAGAGCTTACATAATTCATATGTATGATTCTCTCAAACATAGCAAGAACAAGATAGAATCATGGAGGATCATTGTGTCATGACTTAAGGTCTTGTCTTACATACCTCCTACATCGATTTTTTTCTAATCCATGTATTTTGGTCAAATCTCTATTTGGTAAGTTTGCATATGTTTTCTTTGTCTATCTTTGCTTTTAAGCATATCCCTATGATAAGTTAGACTAGAAAAATAAGATTTGCTGAAAAATCTTCCTCCAAACACCAAACACTGCCTCTGCAGGCGGTTCCGTATGTGAACCGTGGTACCTTATTGATAAAGTACCGCCAGCTTAGATAAGGAACCGCCTACAGTGCCTTCCTTTTCGGGTTTTTGTCTGAAACTCCAGATTTGCTCCAACATTTTTGAGAATCTTTGTTTCAAACCCTTTGACCACCCCAAAAATACCCTAAGCCTTCCCTATTTAAACCATAAGCATTTTGCATTACTTCACATCTCAAAATGTCTTATTCTCCCAATGAAAGCCTTGAATCTCCTCCATTTTCTCCAATTGCTTTCAATCCCAACTCACCCAAAAACCATTACAATCCAAACCCACCCAAGAACACTCTTAATCACATCTCTCCTACCAAGAATGTTGATTGTGGAACTTCTTTTCTTCCACCACCACCCTTTAGTGTTCTTCCTCCTTCTCATGATAATGTCATGCACCGTGGAACATATTGTCAATGTTGTCAATATCAACATCTTGCTATGGCACACATCTATGAGGAGTTGAGCTACATCAAGAGTCTCTTAATCAAGCCTCCTCTTCACTTTGATTATGAGATCTCCAACAAGCCACCACCACCACCCTCCGCCATTACCTTGTCTTTCATATAAGCATTGGTTGCTTATCCACAAGACACCAAATTCAAGCAAATCTTAGAATTCTAGAATAACTATGATTAGATTTATGCTTTTGGCTTGTTTCTTTTTCCATACTTCTTTGTATGATGTTTTTTTAGTAACCTATCTTGGATCTTTGTCTTTTTGTTTTCTTCTCTTTTATTTTTTGGTGACCTATTGCTATATATTGTTGGTTGTTACTTTTGTTCAACTAACCCTTCTATGTAGCTTGTCACCATATCTCGATTCCTCGGTGCCCCAAGCTAGGGGAGTAAGCACCAAGGGGGAGTCTTTGCTAAGTCCGTTTCTTCAACACCGACTTGTGCAACCTTTTTGCTTCGACAAAGGGGGAGAAATGAATAAACTCGTCTTCGAAAATCTTCTTTTTTGTGTTATTGAGTTTATGTATTGTCGGAATCAAAAAGGGGGAGATTGTTAATGCAATAATGCCTAAAAACGTTACTTGCATTTTTCGGTCTCGCTTTGTTTTGATTACGACAATATGTAAAAACAAGCATTTACGAAAACAACGAAAAACGAATTCTTGAGTTCAAGTATTTTTCATTTTACCCATTTTCACTTAAGGTATGGATAAACAAGTACTAACCTTAATCAAGTGATCAAGTGATTTAATCTTTTCATAAAATTCACTTTTTATTAAGTGTGACAAGTTTTTATTAAACTTTCTTTTTAAGAAAATGTTTTATTAAATTAATTATTTGAAAATTTGAAAATGGCATATTCTTATTTGGTTAGGAATATTCTATCAGGATATTTTTTAAGCCAGATATGACCTCCACCACTAAAGGACAAAAAGGGAGCGGAGTCTAGTCCGGCGTAACCTTAGCGCCTAGGTGGTTCTTATCGATAAGGAACCGCGGGCTAAGATAAGGTACCGCCAGCCGTTGGCTCTTCTGTCCTATAAATAGTGGACCATTCTCAGCTTCTCAACTCACCTCTTTTGCACATTTATTTCCAGATTCAAAACCCCTTCTTTAATCACTCAAATCTTTGATCATTTGTTTGATTACTACTTGTTTAAGAAGTGAATCTTGTTCTTCCATCCCTTCCTCTCCAAGTGCAAAGAGAAGAACACTATCCTTGTGAAGTGTTGAGTCCACCACCAAAGATCCATTGAAGATCTAATTTTATACACTTGTAGTTGTGTCATAGTTGTGAAGATCCAAGTAGTTGTGTCTATTTGGAAGTTGTGTATGTACTAAGTATAGTTGTGTAGATTGGTCCTAGCTACGATTAGGGCTCGACTTTTAGCTTAGAGTCGGAAATTGGTTAAGCGACGTGTACGGTTTTCTCCACCATAGGGAGCTTGTTGTGTAGTGAACTCTCGAGTAACGAGTACTCGAGGAGCGGGGTAGGAACGAGGAGTAAGCTTTGTTGCCGAACCACTATAAATCCTTGATGTTCGGTTTGATCTTTCTTTACCCTTAACTCTTTACATTCTTTATTCTTTATGCATATACAATTGTTAATATTAGCTTAGTTACACTATCATTCTTTATTCTTTGTGCATATATATTTGTTAGTATTAGTTACACTATCATTGTTCATATTGTGCATAAGAAGATTTCACATATTTCCTCAAGCCTAAGTTTTTTGAAAAAGGATTTTTGGAAACCACATTTTAACAAGTAAATATAAGAAACTATTCAACCCCCCCCCCCCCCTTCTAGTTTCTACAAATCTGTTTTAGACCAAATTACTACAAAAGCAATCCGCAATCCTTCTCCAGCAAGCTCCGTAAATCAACAACTTAAAGTACCTGAAATACATGCTTAAAATCATCAACACAAAGGTTGAGCAAGTCTATAGGTTTTACAAAACATAATTGAACACATCGTAATAATCATTCACAATTGTTTAATAGAATTGTGGCCATACAATCTATCAATCAGGTATATCATATTATAGCAGTAGCTATCGAATTGTATTAAGCTCATGACACCGACCCCTTAACTTAATCACCCACGCCAAATGCCAGCATGACTAGAAAAATTACCAGTTCCCCTACTAGGGTATTAATTGCAAGAATACCAATTCTCATTCACGTAAAATTATCCTTTCCAGCGGGTTACTCAGCGTAAAGCCCTGGTCTCAGATAGGGTTGTCAGCCCAATAGTACTATTATTAGAATAAGCGGCTATTCCCAACTCGCAACATCAAGTCAGAAGATAGTTAACGGCTCATGAATTTAGGGTCTTATGCAATTAGGTACTTATACAATCATTTCATCAAAGGCAACATCGGGTCCAACAATTACTCATGACATGTGTTCATTTTACTTCAAATAGCATGTATCCCCCTCGCGGGTTTTAAAATCATTAAAACAAGTAGAAATCGAGGCTATAGACTCACTTGAAGTAATAGTAATAGTAATCTTCGACGATAGTTGATGCCCGGTAAACACAAAAACCGCAACCTATCAAATAAGGCACGTTCATCAATAATAAACTCGAGTAAAATCCATACTTAGAAACATAAAACTCAAAATCATAAAATCACAATCAATCCAAAATAAAAATAATACAATTGCCCTTTTTACTCCATTCTATATGTTTATTCTATTAGTTAATTCTTTCGATAAAAATCTGTCGGTACACACCAAATGTACAAGCTCATTTACCCCACTTAAACACGTCAAATTTTTATGATAGTAATCAGAAACTTCACTTAATATATATAGAAAGCCCTGTTAAAAACTCATCAAGAGATTTCACATTTAAAGTTCCCTGCCCGACACATCTTTGAACTACAAAAACCGGACAGTTTTACGTCAGCAACTCGTATAGTCTTTTAACACATTTATTTTTCTCCGTTTATGGAACCGACACTCAACTTTGAAAATAAACTCGACATCCTCATACTTAACATTAAAAATCAGTCCATGACATATTTAAAAATCCATTTTATAGTCCCCGATATTCGATCCAAATATCGAAAACAATTATATATTATGTCGATATTCGTCTCCCGGTACACGAAATAATCAAACTAACGTAACTTTTCGCTCGTTTGGAGCTAGAAGTCCTACCTTATACTAAAACGAAAATAAAAACATCCTCTACAACAATATCTAATTAGTTCATCTCAAACTCAAACTCATATTTTCAGAAAATTAACTTTAATAATCTGCTATAAAATATATATTTAAAAATCCTTCACAATTAATTTTTCACCACATTTTAACCCCATTTTTACCACTATAATCATTCTTACACTACTAGTTTATATCATAACACACTAAATCATCCTAGATGATTAATTCATAAAAAACCCAACTCAAAAATATTAACATGCAATCATAAAAACTAATGTATATGAACATAAACACCTACATACAACAACAATTTAAGATCAAACAACAAGATTTTCATCCAAAAATGGGTTTTTCAAAAATGTCAATGCATGTAAGAAATTTTTATACCAATGGATAGAGATTGATGAAACTAAGATGGGTCTTTGATTAGAATTAAGATAATCAAGCTAGATTTTTGTTGATGGTGGTTTTTGGTGGTGTGGAGGGTGACGGATTGTTTAAGGTGGGAGAGGGGAGAGAGAATTTTTCTTTGCTAGTAGAAAGTGTGTGTATTTTTGTGTTTAAAATTCAATTTATATGCTGGAAGTTTAGGGTAGTTTTTGCTAATTGTGATTCTTTTGTACCAAAGTGCAAATACTTTGTTAAAAAGCGGGAAATGACTATTAGTCACTTTTGAAAAATTTTACGGGTCTCGGGTTTCATAAAAACGCTTCTCAAAACTTAAAACGCACACAAAATATGATATTATATAGTCCCGGCACGACTTAATACGACATTAAAATAAAAACGTCAAAATATTAAACATCGACAAGTTTAAATTAAAACATAAAATTTCTTGGGCATCCGTCGATATCGTCATCACTAATAATCCTCGCAACTCGTCAAAACATAAAAATAAAATTTCAACATCATCCAAATCAAATCACCAATCGTCATGACAATCAACCTCGTCAAAAATTTCAAAAATATACGTAAAAATATAATTAAATAATGACCACGGTTTTGGGTTGTTACATCCTACCCTCCTAAAAGAGAGCGACGTCCCGGTTCTCAACCCGCCTCACATTCGCACTTCCTCACTTCTAGAGTCAACGTGATCTCTTATCCTCAAGAGATACTCACGTCTTTCACATCAGTCCAACTCAATTCTTATGATATCACCATATCCACAACTATTACTACACTTCAACTTTCAATTTCACCTTCTATTATGCTAATATTCCTTCATCATTCATACTTCTTTCTGCATTACTTTCTCAGTTTCATTCCTGCCCCAATACTCTGACAACATACATAGTTGTGATTCAAGTTGTCAGATTACACCTCTTAACTACTGATATGACGATTATCATCGCATAAGGATTCCATTTTCACTACTTTCCTTTAGTCCTCATAGTAAAATATTAAGATATCATCATCCCAAGTTTCTATTATATGTTGATGTGATTGATACTAATTTCAATTACCATCGTTCAATTCATCCTTCACTCTGTCCATTGCTTTCCGAGAATACGCAATATTCCTTCTTAACTTAATTCTTCACACTTTCTATAGAAATCTCTAATATCTAAAAGTCAATCTCAATCTCTGGGTCACATATAATATGTTCACACCTTAATCAATACTCATACTTTATCATAACGATTTCCAGTATTCAAAATTTACTCTGACTCTATGTCCCGAGGTTACACTTAAACTAAACACAATGAGATTATCCATAATTCTAACCAGTCACTTAAATACTTCCCATACTCATTTTCCACTTTCATTAATTCTAACAATCTCTATGTCCCAAGTGTAGTGCTTGTTAGATCACTGATTTACAGTACCTTCCATAGTACATTATTACATCTTCCTCATATTATATACTGTTTAGATAACTTCGTTAGCCTCATATATTCAAATCTGAAATATATAATGGTCAAATCACTTCCTGATGTCGTAATACATTTTATTCCGACCATTCTGTATTAATACTTCAATTTGTAAAATCCCTTCAACACGACATGCGACACTCTCAGCACTCCAAGAATAATGAAATTCTCTTTTTAATCTGAACAATTCATTCACCACTGGTCCTTGCATTCTTAACACACTCTCTGATCTAATAGGAGAAAAATTTGATAATCACAATAACCATTTTTGTCCCACAAAAACATACATCTCAACTTTCTCATTTCTATTATCATTCCATTTCAAAATTTTCAACAATCTGTTGATCTTCTTTCTTTGATATTCCTTTTCCATTAGTTTATCAATTCAATTCTAAGGTTCTTTCCATTCCATCCATTCTGCTTGTTGCTACCAATATTCTGAATATATCAAAACTTAACAGTCAATTCTCAATTACTTCAGAAATTTTATAAGTCCTTTTTCCTTCTCCTTCTTACTAAATACTCACTAGTTGATAGTGACAGTATCCACAGTTATCCTTCATAATCTTAAACATACTTCGTAATACAGAACTATAGCATATCCCATCTAAAATGTACCGATTATTATTTCCCCGTCATTGATAGGTGTGTAAACTCCCATCCTTTTTACCACTTAATTACAATAATAACCGAGCCAAAACGTGTATTTTATGTCATTTATGTCGGAATTATGCGTGGTTTGTGTTTTTGTTGTGATTTAGGACGAAAAGGTGAAAAGTGGAGAAAACATGGGCATTCACGGGCTTTTATTGAAGAAAAAGACGAAAGACGAAGTCGAGAAGTCAAGAGTGCAAAAAGAACGGAAGTCCAAGACCAATTCTGAAGATTTATCGAAGAAAAAGTCAAAAGACGGAAGTTTATCAAAAGCCGAAAAACTCAAGTCTAATTTATTGAAGAATTAAAAGACGAGTTTAAAGAAATCCCGAGCCAAAAGTCATTAAAGTCCAAGATTAAAGAAGATTAGAAGGCTTAAGGACTAATGGTGCAATTAAGAAGAAATGAAAGAGGGAAGGAAGCTTCCTAAGCACTTCTTAATCCTCCCCTATATATAGATCATTAGGATAATCATTTCATTTTGTTGGCTAGAGTGACACTAGTTCTTCCACCTTTAATTTTTGCACATTTACTTTTCATGTCAATTTAAATACATTGTCTTGCACTTTTAATACCTTTTAATTCCAAGTAAGTGTTCTTTAATTTTCTTGTTTAAATCTCTCATCTACCTTTCTTGTTTTGCTTGATCTTTATGTTTATGTGTTTATTATTATGCTTATTTGATTAAAGGTTATGTTTTTATGCTTTTGATTGTTTTGGATTATTGATTTTTATAGCTTATTTGTGTTTATCTTCAAGTTTCTTAAGTTTTTATAAAAGTTATTTTTATATAAAAGTTTGTTTTCGTAAACTTTGTTTCATTTTGTGTTTTTAAAAGTCTTTAAATTGTAGCTTATTAGCTTTTTCTTATACGTGTTTGCCTAGGTTTTTAGTCTAGTGCTTATTTGAGTAATAGCTTATTTGTCTTGCTTATTTTGCCTTCTTTTTACCATATTCCGATCTAACCAATCGGAAAAGGGTTTGATATTCCGACCAGCGCTCTTGTTCCTTGGTCGGAAAAGGGTTTAGGATTCCTACTAGGATTCCGATTGGGCATTCCGACCAAAGGGATTCCTATCATATTCCGATCTAGGGTGTCTAGTGGTATTCCGATCAGGGGTGAGTTTGGTATTCCGATCAGGTCTAGGTGACAGCATTCCGACCAGGAGTCCATTCCTTATTTCGACGAGGCCGCATTCCGATCAGGAGGTAAGTACACATTCCGATCAAAGGGTGAGTTTGGTTATTCCGATCAGGTCTAGGTGACAGCATTCCGATTGGGAATTCCGACAACTTTCCGATCAGAAAGGTGAGTGTATTCCGATCAACATTCCGATTGGAAGGTAGCTTTAACATTCCGATCATATTCCGATCGGAATATATTCCGACGGTAGGTTTGTTTCATATTTTGTCTTGTTTAATTTTTAAGTTTACATTTTAATACTTTGTCAAGTTTAATTTTCGTCACGCTTTAATTTCAAGTCATTTATTTTCTCGTTATTTACTTTTCAAAGTTTTTTATTCTTGCACATTTAAATTTTAATTAGACTTAGTTTTAATTAACCGTCATTTAATTTTAATGTTTTGCACATTTTATTTTAAAACAACCAAAAAATATTTGTTTCACCAAAAACAATAGAGTCATACTTTGAACCGGAAATCAATTCGTTAAGATACCGAGAAACGAACTTTTCAACTAGCAAAATCTATTCATTAAAATGGCGCCGCTGCCGGCTCTTTTCGTAAAGATTAACGGTTTTCTGTGAGAGACGCGTTGCTTTTTGGGATCCGTTCACTCGTGAACGTTATTTTTCGTGTCAAAAATTTTCAAAAAAATCCCAAAAACATTTGAAAAGTTATAAAAAGCATTTCTTTTTCAAAGTTTTGCACCAAAAATATTCCTCTTTATCCTCTATTATGTTTAATTCTTTTCTTTACCCCTCTTATTTATAATTCTTCATGGATTCGTCTTGTGTACGGTGTGGGAGACCATGGCATGGTTTTCAAACATGTCAATGGTGTACTTGTGAGCGGTGTGGTTTTGATATCGACGATACACAATTTGGATTTTGTCCATTTTGTAATTCAACAAATTCATACTTCAACTCTTACAATACTTTCTCACCCTCTCCCGTCTATGACAATCCCTATCCTCAAGAAGCACCGGGTTTTTCTCCATACCCGTGGTGCTATATTTGTGGGGGGCCTCACGATGCTTCTTCTTGTGATCCGTCGAAGGTCTTTGAGAAAGTTCCGTGCTATCATCCCAGTGTTTATAAATTTGAGCCCCCACGTCACACTGTCAATCATCAACCCTTTTGTGCACTTCCTCCTGAACAACTTGCCACAATTTTTGACAACTTTCAAAAAGTTCAAGAAGCTTGCAACAAGATGATGGAGAAATGTAAAGCGGATCAGCAACAAGAGCAGGTATCTAAACTTAATGCTTATACTCCTCCTTTTGTGCCTCCATATTATTATGACAGTGATGACGATGAGAGTCCTATTTCTTGGACCGATGAGACTGCTATTCCTTCTCCCGACTTGCCGGAGCCTAAGGATTCAACCATCCTAAGGGATGAGGATATTAGTACAATTCGTGCAAAGGAATCCGACGAATTCAATACATCTAGTGTTGATAACCTTGTCCCCATTCCAAGTGAATCTAAGTTGACATCCGACAGTGACGATGAGTATGATGCACTTTCTTCTGATGATGTTCCTTCCACCAACACTTTGGAAGAGGATTCTTTGGCTTTCTCTAATCCTCTTTTTGATCAAGATGATGATTTTACTTCTAGTGATGACGAGTCACTATCTGATGAAGACGTTCCGAAGGAAACTTTCAAGATTTATTCGAACCCTTTATTTGATTTTGATGACGATTACATATCTAGTGAGGTGAATCCTCTCTTTGACGAAGGTATTGAGGACATTGATAGCTCTGATTCTTCTGCTATTACTGAGCCTACTTTGTTAGCCATGCCCCCTTCTATCGCAGAGGTGGAGAGTTCTGACCCTACTGGAAAGGTATCGCAGGTGGAAGGTAATTCTTCTCTTACTTCTCCTACTATATTGCCCCCTCATCCCACTGAATGCACGCCCAAGCGGGTGATGTATCAATTTCACTCTCCGGGGAATGAGGATGAGTGCTTTGACCCGGGAGGTGACAATGACCATTCTATGATTGATCACCTTACGGCTTTGCCAACTGGTCCGCATCCATTGTCTTTGGAGGATGACAATGTGATCCCTTTACCCACCCCACCTCCCGTGGATCATGATTTCACATACTTCTCGTATGTTGAAAGGACCTTCCTACCATTCAAGACTTATCTTCCTGCCTCTCCTTTGTTATATTCCTCCGGGAACGAGGACAAGGTCTTTGATCCCGGTATTACATTTGAGGCTTCCCCATGGACCATTTAATTCGGGGGAGTCAGGCTCGTGACTCGGTTAACAAAAACAAGCACTTTTTGGGAGGCAACCCAATTATCTATCTATCTTTTTCTTTGTTTTTACCATAAGTGTAGGGGGAGACCCGTTGGTGGTTTCTATTTCCTCTCTTCTACTATTCAGGGATTCGAGCGCTCAATGATCCACTCTTAATGATTCTTGATGACCCGTGATTCCGTGTTCCCTTCTTCCCGGTTCTATCCTAAACTCTTTTTGATTCACTATTTTATATTTTCCAATATTAAAATAGGAATCTCTTTAGTTGTCTCTTCCTTAACGAGATTTAAACAACGTGCACAACGTCCTAAGTGTAGGGGAGTTTACTCCCACATGCTTAAACATTGAGGACAATGTTTATATTAAGTGTAGGGGGACTTCTATCGAAGTTAAGTGGCCTTTTCCTTGTATTTGTCCTCATTTTAACCGGAAAATCAATTTTTCGACATTTTTCAAAATTTTTGACCTATTTTGGCCTATTAGTTTTTACTTTTGTATAGTTATTTTCTTTCTTTGCTAGAATAAATGTTTAATAAAGTGGTTTTAATTTTCAAACGTTGTGAATCTTTTGACTCAACCCGAGTTTACTTATCTTAGTTTACTCTAGCTAGTATCCTTAACGTGTTTAAGTCGAGTTTTGCTAGGCTTTTATATAGGGAGCTATAAAACGCGAAAGTCTTAACTCTCACGGGTTAAGAACAAGAACTTTTCGCAAGTTCCTATAATTGATCCTAGAGAGTCGTTTATCAAGGGAACTTTAAAATGCGATTTCTAAACTTGAAAAAGTCTAAGAGTTTGCAAGATCCTATAGACGACTCGAAAACCCAAAACTTTGATTTAATAGGCTAAGCATCCACGAGTCTCATTCCTTGAGATTTTAAACTGTGGAGAACGAGAAATGATAAAGCCAATTATAAGTTTGGTATTCTTTCGTGAATTTATGTGAGTTAATTATAAGCCTATTCTCCCATCCTTTGCTAATAAATTTATCTGCAATAAATAAGGTTGTACGATTTGAAAAGTTACTTAGCTTCTAGCCCAAGATCGTTTAAAAGTTGCTCGGTATGGATTAGAGTTCATAGCCAAGGCATAACTTATTGAAGCGGGATACGAAGATTGGCGAGTCCAAAAAGGTCCTAACAAGACATGAGGGCTACATTTTGTTTCTAAAGATCCAAAAGTGATGTGAAGAATCATTTATCAAAGATCAATATGAAGGATCGAGACACACGACAAAAAGCAAAAACTCCCCAAAAGTCATGGAGAAGTGTATCCGAAAAGACCCTAGCAAGGTATGAGGATAAATAGATCCAAGTCATAAAAGGAGGCGGATCGTTGTATATCAAAGTCCAAAATAATGATTGGAGAAAAATGAAGAAGTCGTGGTCCAAGTATGAATCTCTCAAAACTTCAAGTGAAGAAATTCCTATATGAAGAGAAGACCATTATTTCATGAACGTCTCTCAAGATTTGAAGTATGAAGTCGCTGCCAAATATCGGTCCGAGAAAGGTCTCAAATCACGAAGCGAGTTATGCCAAGATATGAACTTTATGAGGTCCCGAGAAGCAGTTTTAAAAGATTTTGTCCTTTAGCTAACTATTGATTAAATCGTTCACTTTATTTTCGGCCTAATAAACTATCGAAATAAGTCAAAAATACATCCTCGTGATCATTCAAGACAACAATAAAATATAAGAGATACACCTAGGAATAAGGGAGTCTAAGTGAGTAATTGGCCCACATGAGTTCGTGTTAGTTTACTAACTTATAAAAACAATGATCTCGTTTTTAAGCTTGGTTTGGAGAAAGAGAAAACTTGAGGATGATGATTATTCATGACATTTCCAAAACCCAAGGTATGATTTTGATTTCTTTACTTGTTTAGTTATTTTATATCTCTTTAATAAAGGCCAACGTGGATTGATTATGATGAAAAATGTAAACGTGCTTTGTAACTAATGCATTGCATGAGGACATTGCAATGGTCAAGTGTAGGGGATTTGATAGGTGTGTAAACACCCATCCTTTTTACCACTTAATTACAATAATAACCGAGCCAAAACATGTATTTTATGTCATTTATGTCGGAATTATGCGTGGTTTGTGTTTTTGTTGTGATTTAGGACGAAAAGGTGAAAAGTGGAGAAAACACGGGCATTCACGGGCTTTTATTAAAGAAAAAGACGAAAGACGAAGTCGAGAAGTCAAGAGTGCAAAAAGAACGGAAGTCCAAGACCAATTCTGAAGATTTATCGAAGAAAAAGTCAAAAGACGGAAGTTTATCAAAAGCCGAAAAACTCAAGTCTAATTTATTGAAGAATTAAAAGACGAGTTTAAAGAAATCCCGAGCCAAAAGTCATTAAAGTCCAAGATTAAAGAAGATTAGAAGGCTTAAGGACTAATGGTGCAATTAAGAAGAAATGAAAGAGGGGAGGAAGTTTCCTAAGCACTCCTTAATCCTCCCCTATATATAGATCATTAGGATAATCATTTCATTTTATTGGCTAGAGTGACACTAGTTCTTCCACCTTTAATTTTTGCGCATTTACTTTTCATGTCAATTTAAATGCATTGTCTTGCACTTTTAATACCTTTTAATTCCAAGTAAGTGTTCTTTAATTTTCTTGTTTAAATCTCTCATCTACCTTTCTTGTTTTGCTTGATCTTTATGTTTATGTGTTTATTATGCTTATTTGATTAAAGGTTATGTTTTTATGCTTTTGATTGTTTTGGATTATTGATTTTTATAGCTTATTTGTGTTTATCTTCAAGTTTCTTAAGTTTTTATAAAAGTTATTTTTATATAAAAGTTTGTTTTCGTAAACTTTGTTTCATTTTGTGTTTTTAAAAGTCTTTAAATTGTAGCTTATAGCTTTTTCTTATACGTGTTTGCCTAGGTTTTTAGTCTAGTGCTTATTTGAGTAATAGCTTATTTGTCTTGCTTATTTTGCCTTCTTTTTACCATATTCCGATCTAACCAATCGGAAAAGGGTTTGATATTCTGACCAGCGCTCTTGTTGCTTGGTCGGAAAAGGGTTTAGGATTCCTACTAGGATTCCGATTGGGCATTCCGACCAAAGGGATTCCTACCATATTCCGATCTAGGGTGTCTAGTGGTATTCCGATCAGGGGTGAGTTTGGTATTCCGATCAGGTCTAGGTGACAGCATTCTGACCAGGAGTCCATTCCTTATTCCGACGAGGCCGCATTCCGATCAGGAGCTAAGTACACATTCCGATCAAAGGGTGAGTTTGGTTATTCCGATCAGGTCTAGGTGACAGCATTCTGATTGGGAATTCCGACAACTTTTCGATCAGAAAGGTGAGTGTATTCCGATCAACATTCCGATTGGAAGGTAGGTTTAACATTCCGATCATATTCCGATCGGAATATATTCTGACGGTAGGTTTGTTTCATATTTTGTCTTGTTTAATTTTTAAGTTTACATTTTAATACTTTGTCAAGTTTAATTTTCGTCACGCTTTAATTTCAAGTCATTTATTTTCTCGTTATTTACTTTTCAAAGTTTTTTATTCTTGCACATTTAAATTTTAATTAGACTTAGTTTTAATTAACCGTCATTTAATTTTAATGTTTTGCACATTTTATTTAAAAACAACCAAAAAATATTTGTTTCACCAAAAACAATAGAGTCATACTTTGAACCGGAAATCAATTCGTTGAGATACCGAGAAACGAACTTTTCAACTAGCAAAATCTCTTCATTAGTCATCATTAAGTAATCCTTAACTCCTCTTCCTTTAAAATCCCCAAATGGCATTTATACACAAGTCCTTCTTATTCTTATTTTCTTCATACTTGATTCCATACAAGCAATACTTTTCAATACAAAACAAATACCACAATGTCCAATCTCATGATTATATAAACCCCGTTACACTTCTTTATTCAAGTCAACACACTACTATTACTTCCCTTTCCATTTGATATTATCCAAATATCATCATCGCAGCTCTATAATCCTTCACATTCCTCCAATACTAACTATACAGGCACAATACTTCAATCTATCCTCAGTGTTCATACACAACTTCCTCAACTACAAAATCAGATCTCACAACCACAACTTAAATATATGAATGGATTTCACACATTTAGTTCTTCTTTGTCAGCTTTATCCTTGGTTCAACAATCAGTGAAAACCTCCTGATAAACCTCCGATAATACTCAGCTTACACAAAGGAATTGACAAGCTTCAGTCGGTTTCGTCGGTATCGACAAAGCCTCAATCGTTTCAATCTAGTCAGATTTTTACGATCACTTCAGCCATATATTGCACATTCTTAAAACATCTATATTATTCCAACTAAAATTCTTATCCAAATAATTTTACACACCATTCCTTTTTAATAAGAATTTTCCAATTGTTAGGGAATACTTTTCTTTCCTTCAATCATCTATTCATCACACTAAACATTCACAATCAAATATGGACACCGATTTCTGGTGCTCAGTTTGTTCAGCCCCACAGCAATCATCTTATTCACAGAACATCCAGCTTCTTTACTTACTTCCGTTATTACTTCTTTGACGACTTACCCTTCCAGTCAAATCAGATTATCCTTATTGTCTCATCTGCCAATCCTTACAATCAAACATATTACCATCCTCAACTTCCTGATAATGCCATATAATAAAATATACAAACAGATTGCATAACTCCTATCACCAAGCTAACACAAAGCTTCCTTTTCCCCAAGACGACAGTGAACTCTACGATTCCGCAGAACAATCACATAATATCCTCAAGTACTAACTCATCTTTTCATTCTTTTCCGACTACTACTAGTAAAGCGCACAGAAAATTTGACTTATTGTAGTTTCCTACTACATACCTTCTCATCATTGACCAATAAAATCGTCAGATATAAATTACACTGATTACTCCCTAAAATCAGTACTCAGTGTTCAACAACATTCTAATTTAATTCTTTCCACCTTTATTAATCATATCCTATGATATTCATCCTTATCCTGGTTAACTTTCTCACAACTCTAGTTCAGTTGATTGCGCTATACTTCTTAATTCCATAAACTCAGAAAATACTTCCTTAATATATATACATATATATTATTCTTCCGTCGGTGAATTTCTCATTTCAACCAATCGCAAATTCTCGTTGATTTCTCGTCCTCAAGTCTGCTAAAATCTAACATATTAAAATCTCATTATATCCTCAATAATACCTTCAGAATTTAGATACACCATCAATAACGCTTCAGTATTTCAATAAAATTCTAACTCAATGATTACCAGATAAGAACACACAATTTACTGCATCTAAATCTCAAATCATATCAGCATTTCCAAAATATAGGCTGTAATAGCAGCAACATTCCCTTCATATTGTTTTTCCATTATCTGAATAATTCCTTTATTCAATCTCCTTTACCGAAATGAAAACATTTCATTACCACAGAAATACCAGTTCCTTTACTACACTCCTTGTTATTCCTTCAGCAGCTCGACCTCCAGCTAGTCCGAACTTACGTCAAGTAAATAGATAATTACTTAAGTGGTATAAAATACATGTGATCTACACATCATACTTCCTCCTGTTTACCCTATTCATAATAACTGCTTGAATACCATCTCTTCTTATCTTAGACTATTAAATTTCCAAGTTTACCTTCTATTAGAGGAAATAAATTCCTATTCCTTATTGTCATTCGCAATAATACCATTCCTTTACCCTTTGCTGCCACACTTAATTTTGAATCAGGATCAATCTTTAAATTACTATCTCTTTTCGTCGAGTTGAACGTTCCCAAATGACTATTGATATATTAAACATCCATCAGTTACTCGAACTTATCCATATAGTTGAACCTTTCCAATTACCATCAATAGTCGTACGACACTCTTCACTGCATCTCTTCTCATTCCTAAGAGTCTAACACGCAGACATCCTTTAAAACCTTGCAGAATGGAAGCAACATCTCCAACTGGAACATCAGCATCTTCAATCTCAGCAGAATCTTCAGTTTCAGCAGCATCTTCAATCTCAGTAGCATCTTCAGTTTCAGCAGCATCTTCAACTAAAACAACAAGATTTTCAATCTCAGCAGCATCTCGTCTCTTCTCAGCACTATCAGCTTCAAACAATCTAACAACTATTCCCACAATCATATAATCTACCCTAATGGTTGGCAACCTTTGGAGACATATTTCAAGATACTCAGTCACACACACAGGAATCCCTGCTAATGACAAAAATATATCTCACTCAACTCTTTCCATTGTTATCGCATACGAAAGAGACTTGATAAGTATACACATCGAGATAGAAAGAATAGGATCTTTTCATCAAGATATAACATGAATACTGCATACGCCAACAACACAATACTACCTAAATTCCACAATCACCTTACAAAAGAGAAGATAACAAAAACACATCAAAATACTAAAGGGTAATAGTAGATTTCATCCATAAATCCGAGAAAATCGTAACAAAACCTTGTCAATAATGTCACTTACCCTTACCATCCTAAACAACAACAATAATAATATTCCATCACAATACTACCTCACAACATCTAGATAATCCAAATACAACACAATAATACATAAACTGAAATACAACAAAATCCATCACTACATCACTCCATAGGATGTGGTCCATCACTTTCTCCAACTTGGCTCGTTCCTGCTTCATCTTCAACTGGTCCTAACTTGCAGCACCTCCCTTTTGGATCTAAACACGGTGGGTTCCTAAATCCATACTTCAAAATCCCTCCTTGACACGGCGGATCTATCATATAATGAGAATTAGCATACACCTCACTATCCTGAAACTTCCAATGTGGCTCAAGATACGGCCCAAGATGAGCTACATATTCACTTAACCTACGAAGCCTATCTATCTCTTTCTGGCACTTCTCAAAATCAGTCCCATAACTTCTCACTTCTGCTCTAACCTCAGTTCTTCCAACCTCACTCTCAGTCATATAATTATCACTATCAGATTCTACAACATTTTTCTTATCATTCGTATCATCCTCGTAATCTAACCATCCACCTGAAATCTTATGATTACCTACATACTGATTCTGCAAACTCCATTGACCTACAGCAAATCCCCCATTCTTGACGTAATATGGTATGTAAGACATTTTTTGAAATCACAGAAAATTCAAAAGTACATAAGGTCATTATTCAAAAATATATATGCAATGCATAGTCATGCAAATGCAAATGAATTACGTATGCAAAATATATGTGTATGTGATGCAATGCAAATGATAATTATACAATACTCATAAAAATGAAATTATGATGAAAGCACTCCACGTCCTTTCATTAATACCAATACCTCATTGCAGTATTTACTTAATAAATACTCAAGAATTCACAACAAATATAAGGGATACATCTATAATAACAAAGCATAACAAAAATAAATAATCTCACCGGAGCCTTGCAGAGAAGTTGCGTTGCTTTTATAAAATACTTTCGACACCCAAGTTATAGTTTAGGACATTTTTCAAAAATCGACCTAATTCGCTATAACTAAAAAAGCTCTGGTTACCAATCTTTAACACCCCCAATTTACATTGCGCAGGGAAAATACACAATTGGGTGTTATTCACAAACTTCATTTCACAACTCTTTAAATGACCCAAAAGCAGTATATTTAAGAATAAATATGGAAATAATTTAAATCAATGTCTAAAACTTTCAATCCCAAGTAAAATCAGTTTAAAATATATCAGAGTAGCGTACAGGTTTCCCTAGGATCTTAATCAAAACAACAAACCTTTTACCAAAATATTTGACCATTTACTATATGTTTACGACAATAGGGAAAGAAATCTGTTTTAGACCAAATTACTACAAAAGCAATCCGCAATCCTTCTCCAGCAAGCTCCGCAAATCAACAACTTCAAGTACCTGAAATACATGTTTAAAATCATCAACACAAAGGTTGAGCAAGTCTATAGGTTTTACAAAACATAATTGAACACATCGTAAAAATCATTCACAAATGTTTAATAGAATTGTGGCCATACAATCTATCAATCAGATATATCATATTATAGCAGTAGCTATCGAATTGTATTAAGATCATGACACCGACCCCTTAACTTAGTCACCCACGCCAAATGCCAGCATGACTAGAAAAATTACCAGTGCCCCTACTAGGGTATTAATTGCAAGAATACCAATTCTCATTCACGTAAAATTATCCTTCCCAGCGGGTTACTCAGCGTAAAGCCCTGGTCTCAGATAGGGTTGTCAGCCCAATAGTACTATTATTAGAATAAGCGGCTATTCCCAACTCGCAACATCAAGTCAGAAGATAGTTAACGGCTCATGAATTTAGGGTCTTATGCAATTAGGTACTTATACAATTCATTTCATCAAAGGCAACATCGGGTCCAACAATTACTCATGACATGTGTTCATTTTACTTCAAATAGCATGTATCCCCCTCGCGGGTTTTAAAATCATTAAAACAAGTAGAAAGCGAGGCTATAGACTCACCCGAAGTAATAGCAATAGTAAGACGATCTTCGACGATAGTTGATGCCCGGTAAACACAAAAACCGCAACCTATCAAATAAGGCGCGTTCATCAATAATAAACTCGAGTAAAATCCATACTTAGTAACATAAAACTCAAAATCATAAAATCACAATCAATCCAAAATAAAAATAATACAAGTGCCCTTTTTACTCCATTCTATATGTTTATTCTATTAGTTAATTCTTTCGATAAAAATCTGTCGGTACACACCAAATGTACAAGCTCATTTACCCCACTTAAACACTTCAAATTTTTATGATACTAATCAGAAACTTCACTTACTATATATAGAAAGCCCTGTTAAAAACTCATCAAAAGATTTCACATTTAAAGTTCCCTGCCCGACACATCTTTGAACTACAAAAACCGGACAGTTTTACGTCAACAACTCATATAGTCTTTTAACACATTTATTTTTCTTCGTTTATGGAACCGACACTCAACTTTGAAAATAAACTCGACATCCTCATACTTAACATTAAAAATCAGTCCATGACATATTTAAAAATCCATTTTATAGTCCCCGAGATTCGATCCAAATATCGACAACAATTATATATTGTGTCGATACTCGTCTCCCGGTACACGAAATAATCAAACTAACGTAACTTTTCGCTCGTTTGGAGCTAGAAGTCCTACCTTATACCAAAACGAAGATAAAAACATCCTCTACAACAATATCTAATTAGTTCATCTCAAACTCAAACTCATATTTTCAGAAAATTAACTTTAATAATGTGCTATAAAATATATATTTAAAAATCCTTCAAAATTAATTTTTCACCACATTTTAACCCTATTTTTACCACTATAATCATTTTTACACTACTAGTTTATATCATAACACACTAAATCATCCTAGATGATTAATTCATAAAAAAATCCAACTCAAAAATATTAACATGCAATCATAAAAACTAATGTATATGAACATAAACACCTACATACAACAACAATTTAAGATCAAACAACAAGATTTTCATCCAAAAATGGGTTTTTCAAAATGTCAATGCATGTAAGAAATTTTTATACCAATGGATAGAGATTGATGAAACTAAGATGAGTCTTTGATTAGAATTAAGAGAATCAAGCTAGATTTTTGTTGATGGTGGTTTTTGGTGGTGTGGAGGGTGATGGATTGTTTAAGGTGGGAGAGGGGAGAGAGAATTTTTCTTGGCTAGTGGAAAGTGTGTGTATTTTTGTGTTTAAAATTTAATTTATATGATGGAAGCTTAGGGTAGTTTTTGCCAATTGTGATTCTTTTGGACCAAAGTGCAAATACTTTGTTAAAAAGCGGGAAATGACTATTAGTCACTTTTGAAAATTTTTACGGGTCACGGGTTTCATAAAAACGCTTCTCAAAACTTAAAACGCACACAAAATATGATATTATTGTAACACCCTACTTGGATAAGTGGACCGTTACGTGTATTTATGGCGTGTCATCAAAGCATAAGGTAAATGTCCTAAAACATTAACTGACCATAAAGGAAATACTGGAATCAAACATCAGCAATCCAAACATAAGCCCAAAACATGAAAAGTAAAATACTGAAGGAAAGGACTAACAATGTCCAAATATGCAGAATAATGTAAGTACATAAAGTAAGAAGTCTGGATAGCTTCCATCCAAATGCACCTGCTCTCAAAATCCTAAGAGCGTCCTGGTGTACCTGTCGTTAGAACATGAAAGGGAACTACGGCTGAGCATAACGCTCAGTGAACGGATATAAAGCATGATACGGAATTACTGAAATGAAACAGATGATAAAATGCTAGAGCTGTAGGACTGATATGTGACAATCCGTCAATTTATGGTCAATATTTTATTCTCAATATTCATTTGAAAATATTATTTTATGAACTCACTTATTTTTGGGAAGAAATTTGGATTTTACGTCTTAAAGTGTCATCGACTACGTCTAAACCGGAGGATTCTACATTACGTGCTTACGTTTACATACACCGTCCTTGGTGACAGTCCGACATTTCAGAAAATAAATTTATCCGTGAATATTATTTTGGAGTTTTAAATTTGTGTTGGTTCATAAACTCACAAATTTACGAGAAAAGATTAGGACTTACGATTTTATTTTAACGTCCTTTACGACTAAACCGGAAACCTTAGGATTACGTATTTACGTTTTCGAACTCCGTTTTTGATGAAACAATTTTTATTGGATTCGTTTTATGACGTTGATTCATAATTTATAAAAACATTTTTCGTAAACGACCCGAGGGCACGCAAATCGAGGAAACTAGAATCGAGGAGTACCCGTCAATAAATGGGGATGAGACAAGTGGGACACTTGTCCCACCCCCACTCAAAACCTGTCCTAACTAGCTAACACCCTTGAGGTGTCATCTTGAGGTTTCTAACTTAACACATGTCATGAAGGCTTACAAATCAAGCCAAGTTACCACACAAAACCACTAGCTATTACCACTTTTCTCATTCCACTCATGCAAACTAGCTACATCTCTCTCTCTAATCTCATTTTGGCCGTCCCATAATCATCTTCAAACACCCATTTCATACAAAATTTAACCACAAAACATATGTTATAATTAACATATGTTAATCTCCATTCAAAAAGATGAAGATTGGTGCAAGTTATAACATCCAAGGAGGAGTATTCATGGTGTCTTGGGGCTGATTTTCCACAAGGAGTTCATGAAGCATGGTGGTCATGAAGATGGTCTTGGTGCATCACAAGTTTCTTCATCAAAAATCCATGTTTTGATCAACCTACATCATCATGGTGGTATAAAGATTGTCCTCCTCATCTTCTTGTTAATTTGATTATGTAAACATGTATTTTATTTCCTATTGTATATGTATATGATGATTATATGATGGTAAAAATGTTATGTGGGGATTTGGTGTTGATAAATATGATTAAAAAGGTGAAAAACTATAAGAAACAAGGTTAAAATCTTGATTAATTTACATGGCTGTATAAAACAGTAAAGAAACATGTTATGAACTGATAAAATGATGAAGTAGAATCCATTTACAGTAATCTATGAGTCTTGTACACATGTGAGAGTTGGTCATGCAATGGAATCAAAGTAATGAGTGAGATATGATCAAAACAAGTTTAGGGTATAAATCTGAGGTTACTGTTTTGGACGATTTTTAGAAAATACTTAAAGGATGATTCAACATTAGCTATAGAAGAGTTAAATGTAGCACATATCATGTAGTTTATGTGATAAAAATTTGAGCTTCTATCTCCATGTAGAACTCAAGATATGGCAGTTTTGGTGAAAGTGAAGATAAAAATCAGATTTTTGGAAATTAAAGAATAATACTATTATATAAGCACTCAAAATTTAATAGTATAAAATATAAATGAAAACCCACTAACTTATAAAACTTATTTATATAAATATGTACAAGGGTAAATAAGTGGAGATTTTATAAAAATGGTAATTTGTTAAGTTTTATAAGTTATAAAACTATAAACATGATTTTTACGACTTTTTCGGCTATCGCCGTAAAATTAACGTTTTTCGCCAAATAAAACTTAGACGACCAAACCCGTCTAATGTAAAGTTTATAAAAGTCATATACTGATGTATAAGTAACTAATACAAGTAAAAACCGATAAAACCCGAACTATAAGAAATACGGACGTTAACGGACTAAATTAACGTTATTGGACTAATAATACAACAAAAATGGACTAAAACACTTATAAACTTATTATTGGACTTAACCCATTTGGGCCCAACTTGAAAGTGTATGTACTGATAATATAAGTACAAAATGGATTAAAATAAGTTAAATAACTTATAATAAGCTTATTGGACTTAAGACACGTAAATGGGTAAAACTAGTAAACTAGTATAAAAGTTATCAACACATAACTCTAAAATGAGTAAACGAGAATATGTAAACCCACTTGATCATCACACATATATAATCATCATATGTATACATAATTGTTATTTTTATAAAGTCATTGGACATGATTCTAAGACCGAGTATTATTTGTCTAGGTTTCCGTGATTGAAGCACGTACCGTACGTCCGAATTGCCGATAACCCGTCTTCCCACATCAACGTGAGTTCATAGCCTCGCACTCTTTTAAATGTTTTTATAAATGTTTTATAAACCCGCGAGGGAGATAACATGTTTGTTTTTACAAAATAGGACACCATTTGTCCCGATTGTTTGTTTATTGATTTTGGACCCGAATGATTGAATGACCCGATTGTATGACCCGATAAATGATTAAAGGACCCGATAGATGAAATTAAATAGATTATTAAAGTTAGGTTATGTCACTAAAAAGTCCCATTAGCATGAATTGTGAACTACCGGGATTTGGTAGACGCTTATGCATTTAATAGTACTATTTGGGGACGATCACCCCAGTTCGCGCCTTGACGGTTGATCCCCGTCGTGCCACATTGATTGGTAAGCGAATTTATGTATGAGAAAATTTCCATAGCGTGACCTTTGTGACGACACGCTACTTTAGATGGGCAAATTGAGTATCGGGTTAGCTACCCGTTGTTGGTTTAGTAAGGTAACAATGTCATGCGGCTTATAATAATCCAAAAACTAACGAAATACTACTAGACGCTCCGAATTACGATGTATTGCCTGACTAGCAATACTGGGTCATACTATTGATATTATGTTTGTGTTTTGGTTTTCATAACCATATTCATATAACGGTTTTTGGTTTCATACAACGTCATAAGACGTATTGTATGATGTTTTTACGACATTGGCTCGTATAATAATTTTTAAGGCAAATGCCTATATTATGATTTTCGATAAGGATTTATATAAAATGACTTTGGCTATTTTATGGCCTATTACAAAGATTTGTATAAAATGATTTTGGCTATTTTACGGCCTATTACAATGATTTGTACGAATGGATTTTTGGTACTAATTTTATACCAAAGTTATATTGATGGAATTTATTAAACTCTATGAATTCACTCGGCGTTATCGCTGACCTTTTCTTTTAACATGTTTTATCTCAGGTACTTGAAGGTAATTCTCGGGAAGACAACAAGAATTCATGGCCCGCACTTAAACAATATTTTTCCATTCAAATACTTTGTAAAACTTTGTTTGAAATAAAATGACTTGGGACCGATGTAACTCTGATATTTATGAATGGAAATGATTTATTAATAAACGACGCGATTTTATGCGTTGTCTATGATGTGAGTAATGTGCTATCCCGTAACACCAACTAGTCTTCCGCTGTATTGAGTTGTATAAATTTGGGGGTGTTACAGTTTGGTACCAGAGCTCTCGTTATAGAGAACGAAAGATTTTTAAAACCAAGGTTTTGAATAAAACTTTTCAAAATCTTTTAACTAAAAACATTTTTCTAAAAATGTCTAAAAATCTTTTGACTATAACGGTGCCGAAGAATTCCCGAGTTACCGACAAGGCAAAGACTGAGAAATGTTATTTTAATATATATATAACTTGGATTATATATATATGATGTAATTTTATTACATGATTGTTTGATGATTATTTTGATATTTATACGAGGTATTTATACGACGTAGATTGTCACAATGTACCATAAATCCCCTAGTAAATTAATCTAAGCTATTCTCGTAGGAATTCTAGCTATCCTAAATCTAAACCAAGTTGTGGATCTTTATTATCCCAACAAATGGTTGATATTCGTAGAAACATAGATATTAGTTGATTGTGATATTGAAAAAGAATTGGCGAGATTAAATCTGATATCGATGTCATGACGATCTTTCCTTATAGAGTGGAGTTTGACAAAACGTTACCACCTCGAAGGATGTCATATGATTCGTTGTCATCCAATTCTTAATATGAAATCGAAAGGGTGAATGTTGCACTTGAGGCTGTCATTGGAACCATTACCCAAAAGCCTCATGCCACTAGTACCTTTCCGAGAAGTCTAGTTGAACGATCAAGTCATCTCATATTAATGACTCATTTGATAATTGTTGTTGTAAGAACTAATAGGATTGGAAATTAAGTGTTGATTCATATTGAGATTGTATTGCCTTTACAAGGACGAAGAATAAGGTTGTAAGTATTGGAGAATGATGTAGGATATCGAATTGAGTATAAAATTGGTTAAGACTTGAATAAAGTAAAATTTAACCTGTATGGAATATGAGATTTTTAATAGAAATCGTTAAGTTCTGTGATTGAATTATAAGGTTTTAATTGATTGTTAGTTTGTGTTAAGGACTGTTCCTAGGCCATTGTCCACTGACGAGGATGCCCAGTGTCCAAGAAATAAATTGAAGAAATCTTCTTCTGAATTGAGACCGATGGATCTTCTGGGACATGTGGAACACCTAATGACCCTTGTAGATTAGTATTCATTGTGGTATCTTTTAAAAATCCCTAACTTAACTGAGATATCAGTTGGTAGGATGAGTTTTGAGAATTGTATGACATAGTGACACGTAATGTGTTACGGTACAATTTGACTTGTTTGTGATTAATGAAAAGACTACCTTTATTACTAAATTCTACATGTATCGATGTTATCTATCATTTCTTGCTTCATCCTAATGTTCGCATTAGTGATGCAACCATTGAACAAGTACTCATCTTGATTTGAGTTACGTTGTGAATCATTCTTCGTGAGTGCCATCGAGGTCATGAACCTCATGATTATTTGGCTAAGCTCATTTCCTATCATATCATAGTTAATTCTTGATGAACAAGCTTTCATCACTCTTTTGTAGATCACTCATTGTTTTTATAAGATAAAACAGTATCATTTGAGGAAATTGAATTTTCATCACTATAAGGATTATTCAAAGTAAGATCTATAAGTGATTGTTATCAAAATAAATTTGATTATGAAATACCTTGGAAAACTTAATTGTTTGTATAACAAAGAACATCTTTGTAAATTTATTTTTGATTCTTATTTAAGAATTAAGCATGTAAATGTTTTTATTATAAACATGATGATAAAGTTTTGACGAACTGAGTATTGCATCGTTAATCTTGAAATTGTATATAGTTGCGCTCCTACATACAATTTGGAATGGACTATGCAAGACTGATTAGTAGTCATCATAAAACAAATGAATAAACACTACATTTTCTTTGAAGATTGCGAAAGATTAAAATTTATGAGATCTGCAAGAAGTGAAAAACAAGGACATAGTGTTAGGGACACCTACATATGTGCCTGTAGCATTTATTCTTCTAAGTTGAATTTACTCATCTGTGGAAATTATCTTATTTGACAATTGATAATTCCTTCTTGTCCAATTCTCTCGTAGTGAGATTCTTAGGGAAAGTATATGATTACCGAGTGTTGATACCCGACTGGATGTATTGACGTTCTTATCATCTCTTATGATTTGATTTCATTTGAATGACCTGGGTAACGATCCGAGGAGCTTTCGAATGCGTACTCAAATTATGAAAACATGGGATATATTCATATTCGTTAAATGTTTTCGTCTGTACCTGATTTGAAATTTTATCGCGTAAATCATGCGTTGAACTTACTCTTTTAACGTTAGTTATGTCTCCATATATCCTTGAATTTGTGAAGGATTATTAATTATTATTAGTCTTTTGAGAAGTTCACATCTTATCGGCGGTAATGAAACTGGAAAGTTGATAATGCCGGTAGAATGGATTGATTGATTATGACATGACGACATTGTCTTAATTTATGGGAACTCAAGTAGAATTCCCCTAAATGATAAGATGTTGATTATCAAAAGTGATCTAAATAATTCTTGATGGATGATCATATCCTGTATTTAGACTTGAAATTTTAACGTGAATGGTTATGAACTAGTTATAGATATTGTAATCTAGAAGAACCTAATATGAATTTATTAAAGGATGTTTATCTTATCTGAAACTTTAGGAGGTATTTATTGATGAATTACCATGACTTTCGCCATTAAGGCAAGTAGAATTTGGTATTTGATTATATTCTCGGTGCTGCATCTGTGGCTTGTGCACTGTACGCCAGCACCATCTGAATTTAAGGAATTACCGTAAAACTGAGAAAGTTGTCGGAGAAAGATTTTATTATACCAAGCCTGTCATCCTGAAGAGCTATGGTGTTATCATTCCTTATATTTATAGATTACTGTGACTGAGTAAATTGACAATCGAAAACGATATCCATAACTCGAAATGGAAGATTTGTTCGATCATTTACAAGGTTCTAGCGTATGTTTTAAAGATTTGATCCACGGCATGGTTATTATCAACTTCGCATCTGCGAAGAAGATTATCTATTCCAATCATCACATCCCGAACTTGTGATGAACGTTATGAGTTTCACGTGATGTCGTTTGGATTGACAATGCACATGTAGTATTCATAATTATGATGAATCACGTGTGTAGGCCGTAATTTGATAAATTTATGCTCGTGATCATTAAGGACTATATGTTTGTTTATTAGAATAAGAATGAGTTAATAATTATTTATAGACTGCCCTGAATTGGCCGAACAGTGTAAACATGAACCTTGAATAATTAACACGTGATTAAAGACTTGAACCTTTACATGATTTAACCATGTGATTAATAGACAATGGAAAATAAATTGACTCTTCAAAAATTAAGAGCCCTTTTAAGACTTTGGATATTACCAAAAAAGAAATGGAAATATGTTTTGACAAATATTTTAACAAAGGATTTTAAGGGATTATTCCCTTATACACAAACCATTTAACTAAACTTCTGTTTAGGGGTAAATGTTTGTGTATACCTCCAGATAACTTAAAAAGGATTGAGGAAAACCATTTAAACCGTAACTTGAAATTTGAAACAACAAATTTTGCTTTTCAACTAAGAAAATTTTGACCAAAATATAAACAAAGATTTCTCGAACATTTTCGGATCTTATTAAATATTTTAATTATTTTTGATAAATCAACAAAAATCTTGTTAATTAAATTCAAATTATCTTTGAACATTTTATATAATTGGTCGAACTAAGAAATTTAAAACTTTTACGTTTACATTTCATAAAAATTGAATATTTAATATTAAATTGATTAAAATAATTATCGACGCTTTAGACGTCGGAGTGAGTAAAACAGATAAAGATAAAAGTAAAGATGAAAACTAAAACATAGAAGATATGAAGAAAGAATTTTGAATAAATACGGTTGTGATATTTATTTCATTAGAAAGGTGAACGTGATTACTGATGCATAATATAAAAAGAATATCTGAGTGAATTGTGGACATGATAATTATATCATCATGAGAAGTGAATATAGATACCGACGCATTATGTAGAAAAAAAATAAAGAACCAATTAGGATATATTTCTTAATAATGAAGGTGCAAAATAAATTGCCAAACAATTTGAAATATAGCCGATGATTGTAAAAAGGATAATATAGATAATAAAAAGGGATTCGCGACTAATATGAATCATTAAGATTGAGAAGCCGATAGCGCTAAAAGATTAAAAGTCCATTTGTGATAGTCTAAATATGGAGATTGTGAGATGTAGTTATGTTGGAATTTGTAAGTATAAGTATTCTATTTATGTCATTTATGACTAAAAGTATCTTTGTCTGAAGAAGTTGTACTGATGGCAATTATGAAGGCAGACATCGCCTCATACATTAGTAAACGTCTAGCTATTGCAAAGGTCATCATCCGAATTTGATTCGATTTGGGTCATTGTCGACAGACTGACCAAATCTGCTAATATCATTCCCGTTAATGATAAATGCAAAAGAGTTATGTAAACATAGTGTGCCTGTATCGAACATCTAAATCAAGATCCTCGCTTCGCATCGAATTTCTAGAGAATTGCTCAGAAATCATTGAGAACGAACCTTGATGAGAGTACTATGTACCACCCCAATCGAAGGGACGAGGTAAAGTAACGATACAAAATACTATAAGCGCTGTTCTATGTTTGAATGATTGACCTTTGGTAATGGACCGTATAATCGTTTTCCTTTGGAGGATTATCATTGATAATTATCGTATTAGGATCGAGATCGAATCTTGCTAGGATCTGAATCTTAGAGCATCTGTAAGCAGGAGTTGAGATGAAGACATCCGACATACACCCATTGTGAGTTGGACATGTCTTTTAGGTTTAAGGTTTCCTATGATGGCGAACCTAACCTTGCAAAATACCCGACCCGCGAGACCTGAAATGATTGTTGAAATTAGGATTTGATTATCGACAGCCGGTAGTAGGCAAGAGGTTATGTGAATATGAAATGTAGATCTTGAAGTGCCAAATGGGTAGCGAAGTTATGCCACAACTTTTAACCTTGGAAAAAAAATGAATTCATGATCTGACAAATCATGGGATATAAGTCCCTGTTGTTTGGGACCATTGAGATGATGTGAAAGATTGGTTTGAAAGGCATATAAGCTGGATCTACCCTAGGACTTCAAAGACTGCGTGAATTATGTTTCGTATATCGCACTTGATGGAATATCTATCAAGTGAAAATCTGAATTCTTCTTAGTAAAGCTTAGATCGGCGAAAAGTTGCATTCATCAAAAACCCGTGAACATCATGGATAGAGAAAGTAAGTCAACATTAAGCCTGATCTTATTCCCGTAGTTATGTTTGATGAAACTCGCGTATTATAATGGATTGCACTTGTGAGAGAAAGACCGAATGTGGAGGAAATACCCACATGGCTTTAACTCTATAAGAAGCGAGTAGTAAGGTAAGATGATCTTTGAGGACAAAGATCCTGTTTAGGGGTAAACGCTGTGACAATCCGTCAATTTATGGTCAATATTTTATTCTCAATATTCATTTGAAAATATTATTTTATGAACTCACTTATTTTTGGGAAGAAATTTGGATTTTACGTCTTAAAGTGTCATCGACTACGTCTAAACCGGAGGATTCTACATTACGTGCTTACGTTTACATACACCGTCCTTGGTGACAGTCCGACATTTCAGAAAATAAATTTATCCGTGAATATTATTTTGGAGTTTTAAATTTGTGTTGGTTCATAAACTCACAAATTTACGAGAAAAGATTAGGACTTACGATTTTATTTTAACGTCCTTTACGACTAAACCGGAAACCTTAGGATTACGTATTTACGTTTTCGAACTCCGTTTTTGATGAAACAATTTTTATTGGATTCGTTTTATGACGTTGATTCATAATTTATAAAAACGTTTTTCGTAAAACGACCCGAGGGCACGCAAATCGAGGAAACTAGAATCGAGGAGTACCCGTAAATAAATGGGGATGAGACAAGTGGGACACTTGTCCCACCCCCACTCAAAACCGGTCCTAACTAGCTAACACCCTTGAGGTGTCATCTTGAGGTTTCTAACTTAACACATGTCATGAAGGCTTACAAATCAAGCCAAGTTACCACACAAAACCACTAGCTATTACCACTTTTCTCATTCCACTCATGCAAACTAGCTACATCTCTCTCTCTAATCTCATTTTGGCCGTCCCATATTCATCTTCAAACACCCATTTCATACAAAATTTAACCACAAAACATATGTTATAATTAACATATGTTAATCTCTATTCAAAAAGATGAAGATTGGTGCAAGTTATAACATCCAAGGAGGAGTATTCATGGTGTCTTGGGGCTGATTTTCCACAAGGAGTTCATAAAGCATGGTGGTCATGAAGATGGTCTTGGTGCATCACAAGTTTCTCCATCAAAAATCCATGTTTTGATCAACCTACATCATCATGGTGGTATAAAGATTGTTCTCCTCATCTTCTTGTTAATTTGATTATGTAAACATGTATTTTATTTCCTATTGTATATGTATATGATGATTATATGATGATAAAAATGTTATGTGGGGATTTGGTGTTGATAAATATGATTAAAAAGGTGAAAAACTATAAGAAACAAGGTTAAAATCTTGATTAATTTACATGGCTGTATAAAACAGTAAAGAAACATGTTATGAACTGATAAAATGATGAAGTAGAATCCATTTACAGTAAGCTATGAGTCTTGTACACATGTGAGAGTTGGCCATGCAATGGAATCAAAGTAATGAGTGAGATATGATCAAAACAAGTTTAGGGTATAAATCTGAGGTTACTGTTTTGGACGATTTTTAGAAAATACTTAAAGGATGATTCAACATTAGCTATAGAAGAGTTAAATGTAGAACATATCATTTAGTTTATGTGATAAAACTTTGAGCTTCTATCTCCATGTAGAACTCAAGATATGGCAGTTTTGGTGAAAGTGAAGATAAAAATCAGATTTTTGGAAATTAAAGAATAATACTATTATATAAGCACTCAAAATTTAATAGTATAAAATATAAATGAAAACCCACTAACTTATAAAACTTATTTATATAAATATGTACAAGGGTAAATAAGTGGATATTTTATAAAAATGGTAATTTGTTAAGTTTTATAAGTTATAAAACTATAAACATGATTTTTACGACTTTTTCGGCTATCGCCGTAAAATTAACGTTTTTCGCCAAATAAAACTTAGATGACCAAACCCGTCTAATGTAAAGTTTATAAAAGTCATCTACTGATGTATAAGTAACTAATACAAGTAAAAACCGATAAAACCCGAACTATAAGAAATACGGACGTTAACGGACTTAATTAACGTTATTGGACTAATAATACAACAAAAATGGACTAAAACACTTATAAACTTATTATTGGACTTAACCCATTTGGGAACAACTTGAAAGTGTATGTACTGATAATATAAGTACAAAATGGATTAAAATAAGTTAAATAACTTATAATAAGCTTATTGGACTTAAGACACGTAAATGGGTAAAACTAGTAAACTAGTATAAAAGTTATCAACACATAACTCTAAAATGAGTAAACGAGAATATGTAAACCCACTTGATCATCATATATATATAATCATCATATGTATACATAATTGTTATTTTTATAAAGTCATTGGACATGAGTCTAAGACCGAGTATTATTTGTCTAGGTTTCCGTGATTGAAGCACGTACCGTACGTCCGAATTGCCGATAACCCGTCTTCCCACATCAACGTGAGTTCATAGCCTCGCACTCTTTTAAATGTTTTTATAAATGTTTTATAAACCCGCGAGGGAGATAACATGTTATTTTTTACAAAATAGGACACCATTTGTCCCGATTGTTTGTTTATTGATTTTGGACCCGAATGATTGAATGACCCGATTGTATGACCCGATAAATGATTAAAGGACCCGATAGATGAAATTAAATGGATTATTAAAGTTAGGTTATGTCACTAAAAGTCCCATTAGCATGAATTGTGAACTACCGGGATTTGGTAGACGCTTATGCATTTAATAGTACTATTTGGGGACGATCACCCCAGTTCGCGCCTTGACGGTTGATCCCCGCCGTGCCACATTGATTGGTAAGCGAATTTATGTATGAGAAGATTTCCATAGCGTGACCTTTGTGACGACACGCTACTTTAGATGGGAAAATTGAGTATCGGGTTAGCTACCCGTTGTTGGTTTAGTAATGTAACAATGTCATGCGGCTTATAATAATCCAAAAACTAACGAAATACTACTAGACGCTCCGAATTACGATGTATTGCCTGACTAGCAATACTGGGTCATACTATTGATATTATGTTTGTGTTTTGGTTTTCATAACCATATTCATATAACGGTTTTTGGTTTCATACAACGTCATAAGACGTATTGTATGATGTTTTTACGACATTGGCTCGTATAATAATTTTTAAGGCAAATGCCTATATTATGATTTTCGATAAGGATTTATATAAAATGACTTTGGCTATTTTATGGCCTATTACAAAGATTTGTATAAAATGATTTTGGCTATTTTACGGCCTATTACAATGATTTGTACGAATGGATTTTTGGTACTAATTTTATACCAAAGTTATATTGATGGAATTTATTAAACTCTATGAATTCACTCGGCGTTATCGCTGACCTTTTCTTTTAACATGTTTTATCTCAGGTACTTGAAGGTAATTCTCGGGAAGACAACAAGAATTCATGGCCCGCACTTAAACCATATTTTTCCATTCAAATACTTTGTAAAACTTTGTTTGAAATAAAATGAGTTGGGACCGATGTAACTTTGATATTTATGAATGGAAATGATTTATTAATAAACGACGCGATTTTATGCGTTGTCTATGATGTGAGTAATGTGCTATCCCGTAACACCAACTAGTCTTCCGCTGTATTGAGTTGTATAAATTTGGGGGTGTTACATGATAAGTAAAGTTGCAGCGGAAATCTGTTTATAATCTGTAAAGTCTGATTTATCAATAATGAAGCTGAACTGTTATCTGTTAAATCTGTATAACATGCATTTACTGTATTTTAATTGCCAGAGCTTATATAGGTCATGTACTGTAACAACTGTGCATGAATAACTGGAGGGGTGGCCTCGTCATGCTGTAGAGGTGTGTCCTCTAAATAACTATAGAGGGGTGACCTCTAAATACTGTGCTGGGTGGAGGGATCAGCTCCAATGTAAAGGATGTAGAGCACACACCACATTCACCCTGATAACTTGTAAACTGATAAGCCTAGGATGCATCCATACGCCCCACTAAACATACTTATAAAAATGGCCAAACTGAACATGAGTAGGACGATACAGGATATCACTCTCCTGCATGTGAGTCACGACACTGGTGCCTCTAGTGCTATGGTTACGGTACCTCCGTAACTAGTACATAAACTTGGTCATGCTTGTATATAATGCTCAGGCAATTTATTTAGTTATTAACATGATTACTGATAAGCTTAAACATATACTGGGGAAAAACATTTGGCTGCAGACGGGGAATCCTAATCATGCATAGAAAGGAAGTCCTTACTGAAAGGACGGAAATCCGTACCTCGTGTCCCGTAACCGACTGAGATCAACTGACAAAAGTCTATTCTGACTTCACGCGAGCTACATGAATAAAGGACGCTGAATAAGTTAATTGATATCTGTTTATTTTACTGATCTTATTGTACTTAGTTTAATTATTTATTCTTGTATTACTATTTGTACATAAACTGATAAATCTGATGGTTCTAAATATTACTGGTTAATGGTATAATGTGAACCCGATATTATAATATTACCATAATTAGTAATCTGCTATAATTAGAAGGTTTCTAAATTTGTTTCTAAGAAAGGTAGTCATTTTAGTAATCACACGTTCAAATCAACGTAATTAGTCATCATTAATTTAATTTACAAGTTAAAATTAAATAAATAAAACAACTTGATTAATTTAATTATAAAACTTATTTATAAAATGATTTGACCCAATTAATATAACCTCGTATTTATTTCCATCCGTGCCCTGAAAACCCGAGTCAAACCCAAAGCCTACCGAGACTTCCAAGTCTCGGTCGCACGAAACAATTCAAACATACTAATAAATAAATAACCGGATTAGCGACAGATTTTTCTGTCGCTAATCGTCGCTAACTGTCGCTAATAACTGTGACTAAATCTGTCCCAAAACTGATTATATAAACTGCGACAGAAAATCTGTCGCTAAACTGCCGCTAACCGTATTTAAATCTCATGATTTGTCTTTTTAATATGTACCTACTGTTTTCATTTGTTTCCCACTGTTGAGCCCTTGGTTCCCACTGCTCGGTTCCCACTGTCTAAAACAAACACCCCCTATTTGTTAATTGGTTCCCACTATCTATAAGGCCAAACGCTCCTTTTTGATTTATTTTTTTTTAGGCTGCGAGTCAGACTAACCCCACTACACACCCATATATGGGTCGCGACTGGGCAACAGAAACACCACCGAGACCTTATGGTCTCGGTTTTCATGAATCAAACAAAAACACGACACCCAAAGGATTTGGATTCGGATTAAATAGAGAACCAAACAGAATTACCTATTTTCGTATGAAAGGGATGAGGAACCCAAACGATTTCAAAACTTGATCTCTGAACTAAACCCACGAATGATTTTCCTTGCTTCCTTGTTGTTTCATAACCGGCGGCCACCCCAAGGGTAGAAACCCTACTTCCCGTTGTTTTCTCCTTTTTTTTTGTTCGTTTACTGATCTGACAAAAGGGGTATGCCCCGTTTTTTTTCTTTTTTTTTCTTTTGGTATTGGGCTGGGCTCCAAGCCCACTTCCTTTTTCTTTGATTTCAGCCGCGGCCCAAACACATATTCCCTTCTCTTTTTTTCCGTCTCGCGTTTTCATATTTAACGAACGTGTTTGTATTATTAAAAATTCTCGTGTTAACTCTGAAATGTATTATACATTTTACTTAATTAATAATAATAACTGTAATACTTGGATAAATAATATTATTTATTTCTGAAAAAATAATAACTTACGTATTGTTTTAGATGAATCTGATTGCCTGTAATTAATGTTCGCGGATTTTAAATTGCTGGTTTTACAATTCTTCCCCTCTAAAAAAATAATTCGTCCTCAAATTAATGATGCGATAGTGTTGTGGGTTTTACACTTCTTCCCCTCTAAAAAGGAGAAATTTGTCCTCGAATTAAAGGTAGTAAGCTGATGAAGTTATAAAAGCCGAAAGTACACATATGCTGAAAAAATAATGAAAGCTGAAAGGTAATTCGTCCTCGAATTAGGACATAATGCTGCTGAAAGAGTATATCGTGACCTGACTGAAGAGAACCTAGAACATAACATGACTGAAAGAACTTAGCTGAATTATTGGAGGAAAAAGGGTGAGAGGTCGGGATGAACTCCTCCGTTTCAAGTGGCCTCCCGCTCGAAACGATTCCTTCAAAGGTCTAAACATAATGAAAAATCTTGGTCTTAATGACCTTGTCCTGATGAATGCTGAATAGTTTCTGGTTCCATACCTAAGATGGATTTTCTGAATCTGATGTTATGAATAAGCTATAGCATGTAGTATAAATGAAACGGTACGTACAAGTATCCTGAAAAGATAATATTTATATCTCTGGGTAAGCTGTTGAACGTATAAATGGACGAACTACGTTAACAATTGTGAACGTACTACGTGAGCAATTGTGAACGTGGTTCACGATTATATGAGGAATGATGGGCATGGAATATATTGTGCCCGATGATACATGAAACATACTGTGAATGTGATGCTAGGACATATCATGAACATATGCTGACTGAGGAAAGAATGACAAACGATATGACCTGAGACGTGAAACGTCTGCCTGGGTATGGAGAAGCTCTGCTAACTTGAGTCTGGTTTCTTAAGCTTTCTGTATCCGTCTTCGGTAATAAACCGTGAAACGTGTATTGCGAAATGGCACACGAACTTGAACGTGAACAATGTTACGAACGCTAATATGAGCTTAAATCATGAGATAGCACAAAGCATGAACTAAAACAGCATCATACTACAAATGAGACTTAAATGTGAAAGTGGAAATAAACGTGAACGTAAATGTGAACGTACACGTGATTGTGAACATGAACGTGAGCGCGATTCGCGAACGCTAATTTCGACCTGACAAGATTGTTGATGGAATGCTTTGGAATCATACGACCTATTGTTGAATTTCCTACAGCATGTCGGTGTCCTATCTTGAACCTGAGGTATGTCAGGCATCCAGATATGAACATAGTTGCATCAATTATGTTATACTGCTTCTATCAAAATTCTGCCTGGGATTACGGTACCTTCTGGTAGAATCTGAGTGATTAGTCATGAAATAATTTTGAGTCTGGGTAAAGTAGATCTCTCGTAGCGTAGGATCTTATGGAATACAAAATTTTAGTGTAGGTCCTCTCGTTTATGCGAAAGTTTAGCCATAGAAAGCTAATCATGAGAACTTTCAGCAATTTCTGCGGTAGTAGCCAACTGAATTCTAGAAATTTTGTACTTCGTTCACCGACGTCGATCGTGACCATCCGGTGATGGCCTTCACCTTCGCAGGATTGTCTGAAATTCCTTTCTGCTGAAATAGTGTGGTCCAGAAATGCCACCTTGTTCTACTAGGATTCATATCTAGAAAGCTGCGTATATGATTTTTCTTCTATCAGAGAATCTACACAACTGTGAGAAGATGATTATCTTGTACCTCTCTATAATTTAGAAGATCAAAATGTTATCAAAGTACATACTGACGATTTTGTCTGCGAATTCATAGAAAAAAAAAATTATTCATAATTTTCATGCTATAGCTGGAGAATTAGGGAGCTCAGAAATATAATTCCAAATTTTTAGAGTGACTATAATATGTCTCTCTCACCACTGATGGTGACATGATCATGAATTGTTCTGGAAAATATATAAGAAGTCATAGCAGATCAGATAAATTCGTGGAATGAACATCGATTAAAAATGATGATCTTGTCAAAAAAATCGGTGGTCGATACATGATCTCATGTTACCGACCTTCTTCCTGATAGACAGAAACGGTACACCTCATGGTGGTGAGCTAGGGCGAATAAAGCCTTGTTCTGATAACTCTTGCAGCAATTGCTGCAACTCTTTTAACTTAGCTGAAGCCCTGGAATAAAGAGTTTTGAAAACAGGTTTTATTCTTGAGACAAGCTTGATGTTAAATTTTGTCTCGTGGTTAGGAAGGAATTTCTTGAACACCTTCTTAATTACTTCTGGAAATGTTGAAAAATCTGTTGATCATAAATTTTAAGAACTTCAAAAGTGGATTATAACTGGTGGCTAGAAAGTCTTCGTAGCTATGGACTGATAGGTCACACGCTTGTAAGGCAGAAAAAAAAATTTGTACTGATTTTTCGGGCAGAAAACATAATGACTATATTTGGGATTGAGTAAGACAAATCTCGTCTTAACTGAAAGAAATAAACCTTTATAAATATGGGTGATAATGTGGAGTCTTTTCTGGCTGTAAGGTAAATAATGTCTGATTTAGATAAAGCTGACATATGAATAATTTAGCAAACATGGCAAATTTTTTTGAATATGTTTGTCTGTAACCTTACAGAATGAACTCTGCGTGTTTAATATGAATAATACTCTAGTAGTGGTAACTAAGTTTTAATTATCTGATTTAGGCGTGCCATGACAAAAACGGTATACTCCCTTGGAGGGTACCCTGAATTCCTGAGAGCCTGATTTAGCAAACATACAGAGTTATGAGTTCTGACTCGTACTCTGAGAAGATATTCGTATGACGTGTACCATGACTGGTGTCTTGATATGTGTCTTCCGAAATGATACATGAGACTTGTGTCTTAACTGTTGTCTGGACATGTATTTTAATTGAGAGTTTGAATAAGGTTAAGAATTTTCTGGTAACTGCTAGGATTGGCGAACCGGCTAGACTACTGACCTCTGTATTATGGTCACGTCCGTTCTGGAGTTCTGATGGTTACTGACTGATTATTTTAAGCACAGTGGTTGTCATTACCGCCTTGTCTGTCAATTTCAAGACGGTCACTATTACTACCATGATCCCTCTAGCTATTATGCTGAGTGGTCGGTTGGGTTCCGGTTCACACTCTTCTGAATGAAAGGTTAGCTGAGTTAAGTGCGACATCTAGCTAAGAAAGTGAAAGAATGGAATGGAGTGGTAGTGTCTGATGGTTGAAATTTATTCTTTTCAGAATTTCAAATTTATAGTTTTCGTCCTTGTTCTACAGAGTCTTCATAGTATAAACAGCATCAGCATCTTGAGAAATCTCCAAGTATCAGCAGCATCAGCATTTGTGAGGTCTTCTAAGTGTTAGCGGCATCAGCATCTGGCAAAATCTTCAACTCACGAGTAGCATCAGCATCTGGTAGAATATCGACAAGCGGAAATGCCTGAGGTGATTAAGGATCGATTAACGCTACACATGGTGTAAGGTGCATGGGGTACACCTGAAATATTGTACGTGAAGTACACGATGAATACTATTCATGTGGTACCGCTGAAGGTTTGCTGATATGATCGATACTGGTGTAAACCGTCTGACACGGTCAACGGAAAATAATTGGATTTAACTGGTTAGCAACTGAACCGAAACAGTTAACATGATAGGCTGAAAATTTCTGCGTAGACTTAATGCTGGTTGTATAGAGGCTAAAAAGTATGATTAAATGGAGTTTCATCAATGTTCAGTATAAGGACATGATTGATAAAGACCAGAACATGATTTATCATGAAATAGGATTTTACTGTAATTCTTCTGTATCTTAGCATGAAAACATCATCACCTTGCTGAAAACGTAATCCTCATAAAGAGACATGAACTTAATCAGCATGAAAACGACATCCACTTGAGAGTACAACTTAACTGATACAAAGAACATAGAAGAATAATCAACTAAGTTTTAACATCAATTGAGGTGCATAATTATGGTTTAGTTCACAGTGGGATCATGTGACTAAGTATGGGTGATTCTGGTTCGATCCATACTTGTCAAAATTTCATGAGAACTGTCATGTATAGAATTTACAATATGGGACTAAATATGGATGGCGGTAGTCCAATCCATACTTGTCAAAATTTCATAAAATGTCATGATATGAGCAAAGGTAAACAACTATGGTTCAGTTCACAAAACAATATTCGACTGAAAGTATGAAAATTTGACCTGAATAATGGTGAACGTTTATGGCTGGTTCACTAAGTAATATTTGACTGAAAACATGAATCTGACATGAGTAAGGTAAACGCCTATAGGTCGGTTTACCAATACAAAATCTGAACGGGCAAGGGTGAACGCCTATGGGTCGGTTCACCAAAACAAAATTCGCAGAAAAGCACATGCGACTAAATATGGCCAGTCCTGTACCAACCTTTTACTTAGTCAAAAACTTTAAGAAAAGCGACTGATAACTGACTGATAAATGCATGAAAACATGAAAGATAACAACGCCAAAATCCGGGAAGTTCCTGGTGACTACCCACTAGTCACAGGTCAAGTTTTAGAGCCTACAGGTCGAACCTATATCTCTGATACCATAATTGTAACACCCCACTTGGATAAGTAGACCGTTACCTGTATTTATGGCGTGTCGTCAAAGCATAAGGTAAATGTCCTAAAACATTAACTGACCATAAAGGAAATACCGGAATCAAACATCGGCAATCCAAACATAAGCCCAAAACATGAAAAGTAAAATACTGAAGGAAAGGACTAACAATGTCCAAATAAGTAGAATAATGTAAGTACATAAAGTAAGAAGTCTGAATAGCTTCCATCCAAATGCACCTGCTCTCAAAATCCTAAGAGCGTCCTGGTGTACCTGCCGTTAGAACATGAAAGGGAACTACGGCTGAGCATAACGCTCAGTGAACGGATATAAAGCATGATAAGGAATTACTGAAATGAAACAGATGATAAAATGCTAGAGCTGTAGGACTGATAAGTAAAGTTGCAGCGGAAATCTGTATATAATCTGTAAAGTCTGATTTATCAATAATGAAGCTGAACTGTTATCTGTTAAATCTGTATAACATGCATTTACTGTATTTTAATTGCCAGAGCTTATATAGGTCATGTACTGTAACAACTGTGCATGAATAACTAGAGGGGTGGCCTCTTCATGCTGTAGAGGGGTGTCCTCTAAATAACTGTAGAGTGGTGACCTCTAAATATTGTGTTGGGTGGAGGGATCAGCTCCAATGTGAAGGATGTAGAGCACACACCACATTCACCCTGATAACTTGTAAACTGATAAGCCTATGATGCATCCATACGCCCCACTAAATATACTTATAAAAATGGCCAAACTAAACATGAGTGGGACGATGCAGGATATCACTCTCCTGCATGTGAGTCACGACACCGGTGCCTCTAGTGCCATGGTTACGGTACCTCCGTAACTAGTACATAAACTTGGTCATGCTTGTATATAATGCTCAGGCAATTTATTTAGTTATTAACATTATTACTGATAAGCTTAAACATATACTGGGGAAAAACATTTGGCTGCAGACGGGGAATCCTAATCATGCATAGAAAGGAAGTCCTTACTGAAAGGACGGAAATCCGTACCTCGTGTCCCGTAACCGACTGAGATCAACTGACAAAAGTCTATTCTGACTTCACACGAGCTACATGAATAAAGGACGCTGAATAAGTTAATTGATATCTGTTTATTTTACTGATCTTACTGTACTTAGTTTAATTATTTATTCTTGTATTACTATTTGTACATAAACTGATAAATCTGATGGTTCTAAATATTACTGGTTAATGGTATAATGTGAACCCGATATTATAATATTACCATAATTAGTAATCTGCTATAATTAGAAGGTTTCTAAATTCGTTTCTAAGAAAGGTAGTCATTTTAGTAATCACACGTTTAAATCGATAACGTAATTAGTCATCATTAATTTAATTTACAAGTTAAAATTAAATAAATAAAACAACTTGATTAATTTAATTATAAAACTTATTTATAAAATGATTTGACCCAATTAATATAACCTCGTATTTATTTCCATCCGTGCCCTGAAAACCCGAGTCAAACCCAAAGCCTACCGAGACTTCCAAGTCTCGGTCGCACGAAACAATTCAAACATACTAATAAATAAATAACCGGATTAGCGACAGATTTTTCTGTCACTAATCGTCGCTAACTGTCGCTAGTAACTGTGACTAAATCTGTCCCAAAACTGATTATATAAACTGCGACAGAAAATCTGTCGCTAAACTGCCGCTAACCGTATTTAAATCTCATGATTTGTGTTTTTAATATGTACCTACTGTTTTCATTTGTTTCCCACTGTTGAGCCCTTGGTTCCCACTGCTCGGTTCCCACTGTCTAAAACAAACACCCCTTGTTTGTTAATTGGTTCCCACTATCTATAAAGCCAAACGCTCCTTTTTGATTTATTTTTTTGGAGGCTGCGAGTCAGACTAACCCCACTACACACCCATATATGGGTCGCGGCTGGGCAACAGAAACACCACCGAGACCTTATGGTCTCGGTTTTTATGAATCAAACAAAAACACGACACCCAAAGGATTTGGATTCAGATTAAATAGAGAAACAAACGAAATTACCTATTTTCGTGTGAAAGGGATGAGGAACCCAAACGATTTCAAAACTTGATCTCTGAACTAAACCCACGAATGATTTTCCTTGCTTCCTTGTTGTTTCATAACCGGCGGCCACACCAAGGGTAGAAACCCTACTTCCCGTTATTTTCTCCTTTTTTTTTGTTCGTTTACTGATCTGACAAAAGGGGTGTGCCCCGTTTTTTTTTTCTTTTTTTTTCTTTTGGTATTGGGCTGGGCTCCAAGCCCACTTCCTTTTTCTTTGATTTCAGGCGCGGCCCAAACACATATTCCTTTCTCTTTTTTTTCCGTCTCGCGTTTTAATATTTAACGAACGTGTTTGTATTATTAAAAATTCTCGTGTTAACTCTGAAATGTATTATACATTTTACTGAATTAATAATAATAACTGTAATACTTGGATAAATAATATTATCTATTTCTGAATAAATAATAACTTACGTATTGTTTTAGATGAATCTGATTGCCTGTAATTAATGTTCGTGGATTTTAAATTGTGGGTTTTACAATTATATAGTCCCGGCACGAATTAATACGACATTAAAATAAAAACGTCAAAATATTAAACATCGACATGTTTAAAATAAAACATAAAATTCCTCGGGTATCCGTCGATATCGTCATCACTAATAATCCTCGCAACTCGTCAAAACGTAAAAATAAAATTTCAACATCATCCAAATCAAATCACCAATCGTCATGACAATCAACCTCGTCAAAAATTTCAAAAATATACGTAAAAGTATAATTAAATAATGACCACGGTTTTGGGTTGTTACAATCCCAATCCCAGACATGTCTTTAGGGTTTCTCTGTTCACTTATGACCTTATCTAGGGTTTGACTAGCTTTTTCAAACTTTTCAATTTTAAGCCCTACATTCTCTCTAACTTGAAAGGGCCTCATCTATCTTTAGTTTCAATTCATTATTAGCTTCTATGTAATAAGCTTTTGCTTCAAAACTAAGTGCTAGATCCCTTTTAAGAACGGTTATTTGATCTTTTAGGTTAAATTCCATGTCCTTATATTTTTGCACCATCCCATCTGATTGTGCAAGCCCCCTTTTGTAGTTTAAAATAGTGATATTCAACCAAAGAATATCATATTGTAGCTTTAAAATTTCTTTATTAAGTTTATCAATATTAAGTCTAAAACCCTTACTACAAAAAGCATCATCATATAACTCATTGTCTGATGAAGAATAGGATATGGCCATGAGAGCATATTGAACATGCTCTTCATCCTTTTCAGCAACCAAGGCTTGATTTTCCACTTCATTCTTGTCCAGAATGCTCCAATCAAATCCAACGCCATCAATTCCTTGCATGGCTACCATAGCTTTAGGCTCAGCATCTTCAACCTCGATGATCTGCCTAGAATTCTGTCCTCCATCATTCCTCTTGGGAGATCTAGATTCTCTAGCAAAGTGTCCCATTCTATGACAGTTGTAACATGCAACTTTGGATTTATCAAATCCAGCAGTCTCTTTGCTATTGAAAGTCATCTTTCTTCCAAATCTCTTGTTCTACCTGGCTCTTATACTGCTAAGAGCCATGTTCCACTTGTTATCCATCTCCTCAAGATCAATATCACTAATTTGCTGAAGATCTTCAAAAGAAAATGATGATCCATTGGGCAAAGAAGCAATACAGGCACATACGGTATCCAAATCAATTCCTGTTGGTTTAAGATTTGGTGAAGCATGATTGTATGTGTCAGCGTCTGGTGAGCCGTTGTCATGAGAAGATTGGTCGCTAACAAAGCAAGAGTTGTCAGCGTCTGAATTGTCATGGTGGGAAATAAAAGCCATGCTTCCATAAGGTGTTTTACTTCCTTGTTTAAGTAGAACTTCAGGTTCCATGACCTTCAATTGATTGTAGATATCATCAAAGGTCATAGTCTTGTAAGCTTGTGTGGCCAATATTGAATTGGCATGAATTTCCCAACCATTTCCAAGAGCTCTAAAGAAAGCAGCATTAACATCATCATCTTCAAACTCAGTTTCCATGAATGTCAGCTTGCTAGTAATGTCTTGAAGACGACTTCTCACCTCGCTTAACTTTTCATTAGGTCGAACTTTAAAGACTGTAAACTCTATTACCAGCTTCTTCTTCCTTTGTTTGAGAGTGTCCTCATTACCACCATAGGTGGTGTCAAGGGCTTCCCAAAGCTCTCTAGTAGATTCATACTTTCTGAATTTGTGCTAGTTTTTGCTTCCAAGAGCTAGTTTGAGAATGCTCAATGGCTTCATGTCAAGCCTTCTATCTGCTATCTTTGCAACTGAGGTGGCTCTTCCATCTTTAGGTCTAGGAATCAAATATTTAGGCTTAGCATTGGTTGTTCTCCTTTGTCAACAGAGTCCAAGATCTTTTAAGCATGGTTGAACTTGTTTCCAAGCTCAACAACCTCCTAGAGAACATAGTTGTCCACTTGGAGATATTGCTAAAAATTGAACTTCTAGATTTCAAAGTTATTAGGGTCAAGCATAGGGGTTTTGAGGTTATGGTTTGAGGATCCTGAATTTTGGTTTTCTGAGGTTGAGGTCGACATGATGATTTTAGGGTTTTTGTAAAATTAGGGTTTTGATGTTCTTCTGATCAAAAGTTCCTCAACAAGCTATGATACCACTTGTTGATCCTAAATTTAGATCGATTAGCTTTGTGTTATCGAGATTGAATCAAGTATAACACGTAGATAAACTTTGTGTTTATAACAATCTAAGTGTTATGCGGAATTAACACTTAAATTAAAGAACAAAACAAAACACAAGGTATACCAAACTTTCACTTGTATTAGTAAACGATGAAGTACAACAAAAGTATTCAGAATGTATATCAAAACTAAACCCTAAGACATACTTTTATAACATAAGGAGTCTTGATCAATACTTTAACTATCAACTATTTTGGGAAAAGATAAACATTAAGAATACAATATAGAACATATCTTTTCCTAAGTATACAAACATGTGGACTAAGTAGTTGATAATAGCTAGGATTTCCTTTGTCAGCGCTTGAATATTTCTTGTCAGCGTCCAATCTGTCAGCGCCTAAATAACTCTTGTCAGCGTCCAAAATCCTAAGACCTCGATTAGGCTACTAGGAATCCTGATACAAAATGTGGAATCCTGAGATTCCTAGATCTTTAGGCTACTAGGAACATGCGTTACTCACTTGATTGAATCAAGGCAGAATAGAATGAAACATGTTAAAACAAGGTGTTTAAGAACAAGAACACAAGAACAAGTTTTCCCAACGATTGCTTATTATATTAATAACAAACAACCACTAGGCGTATATACATTTAATCCCACGCCTAGTACGACACACACTTTAGGTTTACATTGTATATGAATGAATGAATAAAACCTAATACCCTTGGTTCCTTTTATAGTGGAAGGACCAGGGTTTACAAGAGATAAGACCAAATAAACATCTAAAGATTCTGTTTAGATAAACTATATATTTAATATATGATAAACAATATACTCAATATATTCCCTAAATAGAATTCCATCAGCGTGTGAACATTCGTCAGCGGCTAGACATGCCGTGTCAGCGGCTAGAACAAACGTCCTATGTTTTCTTCGTTTTGAGTTTCTGCCACATCAACTTTTAGACCCAACAATCTTCCCCTAGTTGATGTCGGCAAAAATCTTTGTGTATCTCTGTAAATGGTACATCATCTTCAAATTGCTTCCCCTCAAGTTAAGTGAAAGTCCCTAATCAATGCTAGAAACACTAAACTTAACTAATCAACACAAGTAAATACTTTTCAAACGTAATACTCAATATATTCCCTAAATAGAATTCCATTAGCGTGTGAACATCCGTCAGCGGCTAGACATACCGTGTCAGCGGCTAGAACAAACGTCCTATGTTTTCTTCGTTTTGAGTTTCTGCCACATCAACTTTTAGACCCAACAATCTTCCCCTAGTTGATGTCGGCAAAAATCTTTTTGTATCTCTTGTAAATGGTACATCATCTTCAAATTGCTTCCCCTCAAGTTAAGTGAAAGTCCCTAATCAATGCTAGAAACACTAAACTTAACTAATCAACACAAGTAAATACTTTTCAAATGTAATACTTATTATTGTATAATAAAGAATTACAAGTGTTATGAATAACACCGTTTGATGACAATCTGTTATGCACACTTTGAACAACTAAATAACCTAACTTATGAATACAGTCACAGTTGTTTGATTCAATAAGTTCTAAGCATTAATGTGTGAATATTCTCAAAGTGTTGAACATTAATGCTTAGCTACACATCCTATTTATAGCGATACGAGGTTGACCTAAGTACTAGTTGATGGTGACTACACAAGACATTCACTTTTCAGACATCTGTCACAAGATGCTCTTCTATTTTTGGTAGTCTGCCACAATGCTTTAGGGAAACAGAGCTTGACACAGTTTCCCTTTTCTTCATAGTCTCATACACACAAATGGCATGACCAAAGTGTGTTGAGTGTTAATAGGGTATTGCCACCCCTGTTAACCCTCAACCCCTCAGAGTCCCTGATACATCTTGGTTGTTATCCATCACAGCCAATGAGTATGTCTTCAAGTAATCTTCGACTTCCTTGACAATGTCTCTGACATGAACTCCTCTGAGGTTGCTCACAGAGACTTGGATCTCTGTGAGTCTTGCGATACTTGCCTGCCTCCTAGGCACAGGCAAGTGACTATCTAACAGCTTAATTTGTGTTTAAATCTATGATACAGGGAATCTAACAAACTTAGATTCCCAACAATCTCCCCCTATTTAAACATAAATACAACTAGATCTATCTAAGTTAAGGTAAGTGAGATAACAGCTTCTTCTTACTCATAACAGATCTAAACAAACATACCTCGTGATTTTATTCATACTTAAAGAAAATTACAAGTACAATACAAAAGTGAAATAAAATGTGAAGGTAAAATTTAGCTGTGAAATTCTTCAATAGTCATCATTTTTTATCTTTTCTTCAGCTTCAGCTATGTCTGTTCTAGTATCCAATTCTGCCTGCAAAGCTTGTGCAAAAACCTTGGAATACTCTAAGTTAATATTGAGCCCCTTTTTGAGACAAATCAGCTGAATTGTTGATGCTAAGCCAAGCTCATCTTATCTTTGAAATGCATACTGGCAAGCTCTGTTCATGAAAGCCATACCTCTTTCAGGCTCTGTGTAGGTCTGGCCATCAATAGGACCAATGATTCCATTTGGTAGTACCAAATCCCTGTGCATTCCATCCACTTGAACATCATCTGTGACGAAGGTTTCCTTAACTAGTTGAGTCATCCTTCTTCTTTTCTTTCCAGACTTTGGGGGTTCTTGTTCAAACAGCTGTGGTGGGGGTTCTATTTTGAGCTTGGCTGCTGTTTCTTTAACCCAGTTAAACTTAGCTTTGAGGGTCTTAAGAAGGTTAAAATTAGTCTGGCCAGTTCTTTTAGCAACCAAGGCTTCAAGTTCAAACCATTCAAATAATCCAAGTTTCTTTAATCTGAAGTCTTCAAAGACATCCATATTCCCCTGTTGGTTATCTCTCCACAAAATCATTTGATGTGTATTGGTGGACTTGTGAATGGTGTATTTGAACTTGGTGATCTTTCCAGGTCCATACCTATTGTTGACGCAGGCATCATAATCAGCTTTTACCTTTTTTAGTGCCTCTGTGCGTTTAGCTTCCATTTCCCTCAACCTTTGTCTTTGCTTATCCCTTTCATGTGGAGTCATCTTCCTCAGAGTTTCCTCATTAAGCTCCTTGGCTTTCTTGATTTCATTCAGCCTCTTGAATTCAACAACCTGTTTCTTAATCTCTTCAGGTGTTAGAGGATTCTCATTAGAAGGTGTGAAGGTTGAAAATTGGGATAGGTCTGTGGTTGATCCTCCTGTCTCTAGCATCGCAGCTATTTTCTTTAGTTTGGCGTTTGTGTCTACCATAACTATTTCCTTTCCTTTCTTCAAGACAGAGGATTCCACACTCATGTTTTTCAGCTCCTCAGCTCTTTTGATGAACGCTGACTAAGCTTGGGTTTGTATTGCCTTGGGTAGGGAACTAACAGTGAACTTTAGTTTCTTGGCAGCTGGTTCACCATCATCCACAGACTCGCTGGTGTTAACCAGAGTCAGGGACTTTGATGAATCAACTCCATCATTATTCTGTTGCTCCCCCTTACTTTCATCCTCATCATCGGGTATGATTACGGGTGTGATGACTTGGAGAGGGACAGGTGAAGAAATAGTGTTATCAGCAGAGGTTGAGCCCTGTTTGGCAGATTCAAGGTTTAGTACCTTTTCCTTCTCCCCCTCACGTTCAGCCTGTCGTTTCAGACGTTTGGATGAACGTGCCTGAAAGTGCCTTGCAATCTGTTCAACAGAGGCAGCCATATCACGTTGCCTGGTCCTTGAAGCTCTGGCAATCTTCAGCAGGAGGTTGTAATTTCCATTTGTGTTGCGGTGAACACGATCAATGATGAAGTTTGTGTGACGAAGTTGCCTGCTACGAACAGCTTCAAGCTCTCTATGCATGGTTAACTCATGAGCATTAAAAAGGGCAGGGACCTCTGTGATGATGGCATCCTTGATTCTTGTGGACAAATGACTAAGTCCTTGGGACACGCCTTTTCCTACACCATCTTTGATAGGTTCGGTGACTGCATCCCTAACCGCCTGATTGATGATCCTTGGGAAGGTGACAGTGAAATTATGCATCTCAGATTTGATAACATCCAGCTTTCTTGACGGGCGCTCCATATCTGATTGATGAAGAACAGGTTTAAGATTGTGGATGTTCAGGCTTTGTTGTGCATAATCATCCCCCCTGGTAAAAGATCAAAGTTGGTTTGGGCAGGATGATCAAACATAAGGAACTCAACTGTCGGATCATAAGCAGGTCTTTGGAAGACTGTAGTGGCTGAGGTAGCAGAGGTGGGAGTTGCTACAGCTTCCTTGGGAGGAGGAGTGGTATCAGCAGCTGGTTTGGACACAGCTATTTCCTTCGGAGGAGACAAAGATTGTTGGTCATCTTCTTCTTCATCGTCCTCCTCCTCAAACATCCCCTCAGGGAGTATCTCGTCCTCAGGCATCGATTCAGGTTCAGAGAAATCATCAACTAATGAGAGCACTTCTTATTCAATATCAAGCATGGGCTCTTCTTCATTTAGCTGATCCTGAATGATTGTATTAGCTTCTTTGTGTGGCTGCTCCAGGGATTCAGTGTTTGGCTGTACAATATCAGCCTCCAAATTGTTTCAGATTAGTAACAGGGAAATAAAGAAGGGGAATGGTCGCCATTTCGCTATCCCAAAGAGGCTGAGGGTGATTACTCAGCCACTCTAAAGGATAAATCCTTGGGATTTTTTAAGGGTGAAAAGTATGAGGTTAATGATCGTCATTCGCTGCCCCTAGGAAAGCTGAGTGTGATTATTCAGCCCCCCCCAAAAGGTTAAAACCTTTGGGACTCTTTTGATTGTGAAACATATGTTGTTTAAGGATCGCCATTCGCTGCCCCTAGGAAGGCTGAGGGTGATTATTCAGCCCCCCCAAAAGGTTAAGAAACCTTTGGGACTCTTTTAAGGATGAAACATATGTGGGTAAAGATCGCCTGTTACGCTGCCCTTAGGAAAGCTGAGGGTGATGATTCAGCTCCCCCTTAAAGGATAAATCCTTTGGGATTCTTTTAAGCGTGAAAAAGATATAGGTTAAGATTGTCTTATTACGATGTCCCTAGAAGAGCTGAGGATGATTATTCAGCTCCCCTAAAAGTAAAACTTTTGGGATTCTTTTTCTGAGGGAACCAAGAGGCTGTGTGAGGTACAGCTGGTCAAGGTCGAGACATATATGTATTCAGGTTGTTGTTTGCTTGAATACTGTCTAGAGGGTGCAGGGTCATCGGGGTGCTTTATAAACACAAATGAATCATTCCCTGGTGCATAGACAGGGTGTACAGAAGTCTTAAAGAGTTCTAAGTGCATACAATGACTTCTATGGGTCGAGGATTACCCTAACTTCACCACTCTCACCTACAGACATTTGAGAGTGGCTGCTTGTGGACCTCTAAAAATTAACACTGATTACCTGTGCGATATCAGCAGAATTCGGTTGGTTCCCTGTTGTCTCGGCTGACATCGAGACACTAGACCCTTGTTGTTGGTCACCTGAAGTCTCTTATTCCACAGGAGTCTCTGGAACAGAGGAGGTTGCGAGGTTCACATTCTTCTTTCCCCTGGCCTTTGCAACAGTTTTGGTGTGGGAAGAAGATGGGTTTTTCCTCGTCTTTGGTTGTTGGCCAGTTGTTGCCTTGGACGTCATGGTGTGCTGCCCAGAGGTCAAAGACGTAGACTTGCCAGACACACCAGAGGTATTCACCTTCTCAGATGAAGGGAGCAAGGACTTCTCAACAGAGGGTTGTTTGTTTGCTATGTTCAGCATGTGATAGGTGACAGGTACATCTTCAGCTCTAATCTCCTTGTAAATGGCATTAGTGATGCGATAGGGCTTCAAAGAAGTGAGTGCAGAGTTGTGATAGTTGTCACCCAACAGGCTTTCGAAGATGAGAGATAGAAAGCGAATGTAGCATATGTTTTTCTCCCTGACCTGGTTTCGTCCCTTCAGCCGTTCTACTAGGTTGGAGAATAGAAGACTTCCTACATCAACGTCTGTGCCCCAGATCAGCCCATAAGCAATAGATTGGTGGTTGAAGGACATCTGATCTTAGGATCCCTGCATTCCTCCTAGGGATTTGACTATGTGAGTGAAGAGGACACGCCACATAGGGGAAAAATACTTGATCTTCAAAGGAGACTTGGAGAGAACCTTAGCGGGTGTAAGAGCAGGGTTTACATCATGAGAGGGTTTAAGTGTGGCAAGGGCGTCCTTTACAGCCTTTTTGTCAACCACCTTCAGGCATTCATCGCCATGTCTTAACCCAACCACACTTGCAAAGTCTTTTAATGAGAAGGCAAAGGGGTGTTCGTTGCATGAGAGACTAAAGGTAATGGTGTCATCAACAACTTCAGCAGAGTACCAAAATTCCCTAAGGTATTCTTGGTAGAAAATAGTTGGGGACTTTGTGAGCGCTTCGCTTGCATCACAATTTTTCATGAAGTTTACCAGATCTGAGTAGGATTCGTTGGGAGCCTTGATCCATCCAATGGAGTTGTTCGATGCAAGAATGCTTTCATTAAGTTCAAAGTTGACGTTTGCTGCCTTGGGAACTGGGAATGCCATGGATTCAAGGTTGAAGAGAAGCGAAAATGGAGGATGGGTTTAGAGAGAGAAATCTTAGAGAGAGAGATGATATAGTGAAATGAGAATGGTGGTAGGTGAGGAGAGACGTGAGACAATATATATATTCAAATGTGAAAACAGTTATTCAACCGCATTTAATGCATAGTGGAAAAATGACTGCACATGTGGGTCCCTTGACCTTTCAAAAACTATTTGTCTCCTTGTTATTCGGAAAATAAATGATTAAATATTGAGAATGTTTTTTAGCATTTACTTGGAAAGTAACTACCTAGTTTCATGTGAAAAACATTTAATATTGAATCAGACATTTAATGAACACATTTATTATCAAGCCACAGGCTTTGAGATATTGAGCATCCCTAGCTCAGCAACTAGCCTGTTGAACGAAGGTTCAGCCAAAGGCTTTGTGAAAATATCAGCTAGTTGCAGCTCTGTGGGAACAAAGTGTAGCTCAATATCTCCCTTCATTATGTGATCCCTGATAAAATGATACCTGATATCAATGTGTTTGGTACGAGAGTGAAGAACAGGGTTGTTGGAGATGGCAATAGCGTTGGTGTTGTCACAGAAGATTGGTACTTTGTCATATAAGATCTCATAGTCAGCCAATTGACTTTTCATCCAGAGAACCTGAGCACAATAGCTGGAAGCATCGACATATTCTGCTTCAGCTGATGACATGGCCACAGAGTTTTGCTTCTTAGCACTCAATCCAACCAATTTTCCTCCAAGGATTTGACAGCTAACAGAGGTGCTTTTCCTGTCAATATAGCATCCAGCATAGTCTGAATCTAAATAGGCCTTGAGATCAAAGCCTGATTCCTTGGGATACCATAGACCTAGGGAGGGTGTTTCTTTAAGATACCTGAAAATTTTCTTAACAACCACTAGATGGGATTCTTTTGGGTTAGCTTGGTACCTTGTATAGAGACATGTGGAGAATTGGATATCAGGACGACTAGCTGTTCAATACATGAGTGACCCAATCATGCCTCTTTATAAAGTCTCATTAACAGAGACCCCTGACTCATCAGGACCCAAGTTGTTGGGTGGAAGCATGGGGCATTTCACTGATGCACAATCAGCTAAGTCATATTTTTTAAGTAAATCTTTAACATACTTTTCTTGACAAATTGAAATTCCCTTAGGACATTATTTAATTTGAAAACCCAAAAAGTAAGTTAATTCACCCATCATACTCATCTCATATTTCTTGGTCATTAATTTAGCAAAACGTTTACTAAGATTAACATTAGTTGACACAAAGATGATATCATCCACATAAATCTGCACAATGATGAAATCACTCTTATCCTTGAAGGTAAAGAGTGTTTTATCAATAGAACCCTTGACAAATTTGTTTTCAGTTAAGAAATTAGAAAGAGTTTTATACCATGCTCTTGGAGCTTGTTTCAGTCCATACATGGCTTTGTGTAATCTGTACACATGATTAGGAAACTCGTTATTCTCGAATCCTTCAGGTTGTTCAACATATACTTCCTCAGCCAAATCTCCATTGAGGAAGGCACTCTTAACATCTATTTGATACACAATGAAGTTCATATAAGCAGCATAAGCAAGGAAGATTCTGATGGCTTCAAGTCTTGCCATAGGAGCAAATGTTTCATCATAATTAGTTCCTTTAGTCTGTGTATACCCCTGTGCCACCAGCCTGGCCTTATTTCTGATGATGTTTCCAGTTTCATCCATCTTATTTCTATAGATCCATCTAGTGCCTGTGATGTTCTTACCAGGTGGAGCTGGCACTAGTGTCCATACTTTGTTCCTTTTGAACTGATTAATTTCTTCCTGCATTGCAGCTACCCACCCATCTTCTACAAGAGACTCAACTACTCTCTTAGGTTCAATTTGAGAGAGAAATTCAGCAAAGAGACATTCGTTGGCTGAGGCAGACTCTGAGTCATGAATTCGCTGTCTAGTAGTAACCCCTGCATTAGGTTCCCCAATGATGTTGACAAGAAGAATGTGTTGATCTCTTGACCACTTAGTTTGAGGAGCTGAGGAATCATGGACAGGGACAATTGTGGGGGCAGCTGGTACTATTTGAGTTTCATCCTGCTGACTAGGAGGGCTTTCTTCAAAGATGACTTTAGTGTCTGAGTATACTTCAGCCATATCAAGGGGTACAAGTTCATTATCAGCAGGAGATTCTTTAGGGGTTTGAAGAATTGGTGAGTCATCTATAGCAGTTGAGGAAGAGGGACTACAAGAAGGCTGTGGTTCTTCTTCATCAAGTTCCTGAGAGGTAGGAACTTCAATGTTGTGTGTAGACAGAGGGTCAAAAGTAGGAACATAAGGAGTGAGAGTGTTGGAGTGATGATGGTGATGACAAGCAGGTCTTGGTTCTGAGAATTCATCACTTGGGAATGACACATTTTCATTAAAATCAATTTCATCACCCTCTGTTCCAGTTCTCTGTATGACATCATCATCTTCATTGAATCTGACATGAAAGGTTTCTTCTACTCTTGTCTTCTAGTGTTGAATACTCTGAAGGCTTTGGCTGTTGGAGAGTATCCTAAGAAGAAACCATCATCAGCTTTTTCATCAAATTTTCCAAGTTTATCCCTATAGTTATAAATGAACACAGGACATCCAAAAACATGGGAATAGCTGACATCTAGAGCTCTGTTTCTAAAAACTTCATAGGAAGTTTTACCATGTCTTTTGACAATGATTGATCTATTTTGGGTATAACAGGCAGTGTGAACAGCTTCTCCCCAAAATTGATTTGGTAAAGCTGCACCATTTAACATAGTTCTGGCTGCTTCAATCAAAGTCATGTTTCTTCTTTCAGCCACACCATTTGGTTCAGGGGTGCTAGCTGAAGAGAAGTTTTGTGATATTCCCTTTTCATCACAAAAAGATTCAAGTTGATGATTCTTGAATTCAGTACCATTATCACTTCTTAGAGCTTTGACTCTAACATCATTCATATTTTCAACCTGTCTGATGAAGGACATGATGGTATCAGCCGCATCACTTTTTCTTCTGAGGAAGAAAACCCATGTATACCTTGAAAACTCATCAACTATGACCAAGGTGTATTTGTTGTGATTAATGGTCTGAGGTTTGACAGGTCCAAACAAATCCATGTGAAGGAGATGTAAGCACTTGTCAATAGAAAATGATTGCCTGGTCTTAAAAGAAGACATGTGATGCTTTCCCTTGACACAGTCTGAACAAGTCTTGTCTTTAGAAAACATCACTGAAGGTAGACCAGCAACCAGGTTTTGTGTGGCTATCTTGTTGATGTTCTTGAAGTTGAGATGAGACAGTCTTTTGTGCCACAGCCAATTGACACTTTCAGAGGCTTTAGCTAGAAAAAAATTGGAGCTGTCTTTAGAGCAAACAGCCATGTTGATGACATATACATCTCTCCTTCTTGGTGCAATAAGCACTACATCATTGTTCTTGTTGAATATGGTTCCCTGAGTCTTAGTAAACAAAACCTTGTAGTCAGCATCACACAATTGGCTGATGCTAATGAGATTGTGTTTAAGACCATTCACATATGCAACCCTTGTAAAAGTTATCCCATTGCAGTTCACTGAGCCGTATCCCTCTGTGTCGCCTGAAGAATTATCCCTAAACACAACTTTAGGACCTGGCTCCTTTGAGTATTTGTGCAGGTATTGTCGAATCCCTGTCATGTGTCTAGAACAGCCACTGTCTAGATACCATACCGATTCTTTAAGATGTTTCTGCACAGATACATAGAAACAAGTTAGTTCCTATGGTGAACCCACTTTCCAGTGGGTCCCTGAATTGTTGATTAGCAACTCTTGAGTTCCTGTAGAACTTTTGGCGATGGGAAGGACAATTAGCTGTCTCATGAGTGAAACTTCCACATATATCACAACCTGGGAAGTCACCACACTCATCTGAGTGATGGTATGTGAATCCACAGAATTTACAGGGAGGATAAGGTCTGTAGTTCCATAGTTGTCTATTAGACCCTGTTGTCTTTCCCTAGAAGGTGTCTGAGCTCTCTTAACAGCCATTTGTCTATCATGGTCTAAGGTCATGTGATGAGAGTTTTTACAGATATTGCAATAAGGTTTGACTAACCTTTCACCCTTGGGTTCACCTAGAACAGACTTAGGTTCACGAGAAGTAGAGCATTCAGCGGAAGGCTTAATGTGTTGTTTTAAGAGTTCTACTTCTTTCATCAATGACAACAGGCGTTCTTTAGTTGAGGAATCAACTTTGTTCACAGATTTTGTTGAGACAGGCTTAAATGCAACTTGCTTAACAGATTTTTTTGCAGGTACATAAAATATTTTAGCTGGTGGTTTCTCAACATCTGTTTTAGGTTCACCCTTATCTCCTCTAGAGGAACTGCTGGGTTCAACTCCTAAGAGTTTGGGTAATGGTGGTAATTCAGCCACATCTTCAGAGACAGGGTCATCAGTTAAAAAGGGATCTGACATATGAATTGTCTATGTAGATTTAAAAACAATCTCTTTGGGTTTGGTGAGATTTTTCAACTTATTTTTCTTAGCAGAGACATCCCTTTTAATATCAGCAGGCAGTTCATCATTAAGCAATTGATCTATAGTGAACCTACTACACAACCATTTTTCAATAACCTTGTTTAATTCAGAGACTTGATCATTTAAGGCACTATTCTTCAAGGTTAACCTATTGACTTCGTTTTGAAGGGATATTTTTTCTAAATTGACCCGTTTGAGAGTTTCACATTCAGACTTAGCATTTAACAGATCATTTTTAACAGAGTGAAACTTATCAAGCAAGTTCTTTCTTTGTTCCTCAACAAAGTGCAAATCAACAATGGTGTAATCAAGGACATGTTTGCGATCATCACTATCAGACATAGATAAAAGCCCGTGTACCTTTTTTATTGTGATGTCAACCCATTGTCTTGATCTTGCATCACCTTTCCCAACAGCTGGTTCATCCTCAGCTATAGCCATGAAAGCCCTGACTCTAGTAGTATCTTCCTCATCTGAAGTCAGCGGCTCATCATTCCAATCATATGCTTCAGCTACCAACCCTTTCTCTGTCTTTTTATCACCTCCTTTCTTCTTAGACAGAGCTTTAAGCTTCAAATTCACCTGTTCTAACTCAGCTTTAAGCGCCTTATACTTGTTCTTGTAATCCTTCTTATCATTGTTTGATGAGTTGAATTGGTGAGATGAGTTGTTGTGTTGTGATTTGAACTTGTAAGGTTTGGTGGAAGATGATGGATAGGAAGGTGAGGATGTCTTGGTGGAAGGACAGTCTTTTTGGAAGTGTCCAAGATTTCCACAAGCAAAGCAAGTTTCTTTTGATCTGTCGGTTTGTTTGCTAGCTGATCCTATTCTCCCTGATCTTTTGTAGAATCTTCTTTGATTGGCTAGCAAGGCTCTTTCATGAAATTCAGCATTAAGGTCTGTCAAGAACTCTTGGTTGTTGCGTGTGTCTTCTTCAACATCAGAGTCGCTGTCATGAGGGTGTGGGGTAGAGATCAAGGCTTTGGAAGTTGATCCTTGAACTACAGATCTTTCTGTCTCTGATTTGTATATAGTATCAATCAGCCCTTCTTCATAATTGTACTTTCCATAAAGCTTAGCTAAGGTGTCATTCTTGATTGAGTTATTGGCTCTCTGAGTCTGATTCATACTCAGCCATTTTCTTGGTAGGCTGTTGACAAATGTGGCATTAATCTCAGCTTGATCAATGGTGACATCATTCATAGCAAGGTCATTGAGAAGAATCTTCAGCCTTGTATATGTTTGTTGAACCTTTTCACTTTCAAGTGCCTTGAAAGCATTGAACTGAAGTCTAAGTGCCTGAATCTTGGTTTCTCTGGTTTTAGAGGGTCCTTCATGACCAAGGATAAGGTTTGTCCACATTTGTTTGGTTGTGGGACACTGAATGACAGACTTCATGATGTGTTTGGGAAGACAGGATATGATGATGCTTTTGAGACGTTTATCTTGGTTTGCCAATTTCCTATCAGCTGGAGTCCATTGTTTAAGAGGTTTGGGAAGAGGGTTATCATCAGTAGAGGTAAGCGCCATGGGAACATAAGGACCATTTTCTAGAATTTCTAGAAGAAATGGTTCAAGTCCATCGAGATACACGAGGAATTGACTCTTCCAACTAGCAAAATCTTCTTCATCAAAGACTGGTACGCTGGTGACATGTGATCCGCCTCTTGAGTCAAGAAGTTGAGGTAGATCATCTTCATTAGGAGGTGGAGGAGTGAGTCTAGGTGAATTTGGTGGTGCATTGTTGTTGTTGTTCCCAGAAGACGATGGTGGTGGATTGGTTGTTTCTGGCATGGTGGATCTTGATTATAAAACTTAGAACGATGTTTCTTGAAGGTTTTAATATCAAACACCGCTCTGATACCAATTAAAAGTCCATAATCAATGCTAGAAACACTAAACTTAACTAATCAACACAAGTAAATACTTTTCAAACGTAATACTTATTATTGTATAATAAAGTATTACAAGTGTTATGGATAACACCGTTTGATGACAATGTGTTGTGCACACTTTGAACAACTAAATAACCTAACTTATGAATACAGTCACAACTGTTTGATTCAATAAGTTCTAAGCATTAATGTGTGAATATTCTCAAAGTGTTGAACATTAATGCTTGGCTACACATCCTATTTATAGTAATACGATGTTGACCTAAGTACTAGTTGATGGTAACTACACAAGACATTCACTTTTTAGACATCTGTCACAAGATGCTCTTCTATTCTTGGTAGTCTGCCATAATGCTTTAGGGAAACAGAGCTTGACACAGTTTCCCTTTTCTTCATAGTCTCGTACACACAAATGGCATGACCAAAGTGTGCTGAGTGTTAACAGGGTATTGCCACCCCTGTTAACCATCAACCCCTCAGAGTCCCTGATACATCTTGGCTGTTATCCATCACAGCCAATGAGTATGTCTTCAAGTAATCTTCGACTTCCTTGACAATGTCTCTGACATGAACTCCTCTAAGGTTGCTCACAGAGACTTGGATCTCTGTGAGTCTTACGATACTTGCCTGCCTCCTAGGCACAGGCAAGTGACTATCTAACAGCTTAATTTGTGTTTAAATCTATGATACAGGGAATCTAACAAACTTAGATTCCCAACATTAAGCACCGATATCTTCCCCTTTTTGCGACATCAAATTTAAGGAAGTAAACAATGTACGCAATTGTTGGAAACTCACTTTATGTGACGACATTTAAGAATTCCCATTAGTTATCATAGTCACACGCATTTAGACTAGACTAGGTTCGTTGTAAAGTTTAGGTTGTGTGTGTGACTATATATACCCCTCATTAGCTTCCAAGGAGGGGTGTTGATTGTCATTTATTTATTTTCAATATATTTTCATCTTCACTTTCAACCTCTCTTCTCTCTCTCTCTAAACCAACAATGGCTACCACCATCTACCACCACATTAGACCACCGGATCCGATTTAGCATTTCTACATTTGGCATCAGAGCCTAGGTTCCATCCTTGGATCGTGTTTGTATATTCGATTTGGTGGTCAAATTTTTTTTATGTCTCGTTATATCATTTTCTGTCCATTTTGTCACAAACTTTTTGTCACGTCTTATTTTTTTGTCCATTCTGTCCAAACTGTCACATGTTTTGGGGTCTCAATTTCATCATATCATGGTCAAAGTATACAAATCTGGTCACTGTTTCTGGGTCTATTTATTCTTGTTTATGCAGATAGATAAGGACAAAAGTGTTCAGATCCACCATTTTCGTTTTCTTCAAAACCCTTTTCAGATTGAACTTTCCGATGGGGTTTCAGATGGAGATTCCGATTGGGATTCAGATTGGGGATTCAGATTAAGCTATTCCGATCGGGGTGTTTGTTTGATTCCGATGATAGACTCACAAAAACATTCCGATGAGACATTTTCACAATTATTCCGATGGGATTTATTTAAAACATTTCGATGGACTATTTTGACAAATATTCCGATGGGATTGTTTTTTTGACATTCCGATGGACTATGTTTTTTTTTAAAAAAAAAAAAACTTGTGAACCAAAACTGTGACTAAAACAATACCAACTCTACCGAGTCAACTCGGTAATTACCGAGTTGACTCAGTTAACTCACTGAATCAGAACCAACATATATCATTCCATCCTTATACCTCCACAACACCAAATCTACCTATCCCATCGTTACCTAACCCGTCTAATCTCGACTGTTTCAAATCAATACAAAAACATACTTAATCATAATCTTAGATTCGTTGAGTATATTACAGATCTTTATAGATCTTGTATGTTTGAACGAATATCATCACAGATCTGTGGTTAATATACGAAATTAAAATAAGATTAATAACAAACTTGTTATTATCCTTATTTTTTTCGATTCTTTAATCAAAAAGCAACATGCAATCACGAATTTATAACCTACCCGAGATCTTGTTCAAAGATCTTGCTGTCGTTTCTCATGTGATTGAGTGTTATTGCTTCTAATTCGCTTGTTGTCACATTAGTTTGAAAAGGATTATATGATCTCATTGGAAGAGATGGATTACGGGATAGTTTGTTTATTGTGATGGGATTAGATGTGATTTGATTCGTTGATGATGGTGGATAAAAGAGAGGCGGTGTTAACAAGGATGAGATTGGGTTATTTAGGCTGAGATTGCGATAGGTGATTAGATGAGTTCTGTGATTGAAAATTGTGTTGTGGTGTAAAAACTGTTTAGAAGTGAGGTGTGGGCGGAGAAATATATGAGATGTGATCTGATGGTGAATGAGACAAATGGGAGAATATATGGCTGCGTGTTTTTTTTTTTTGCTCTTTAGGTTTAGGGTTATGAAATGTGTAGGTTAGAATTATCTATCCATTTTATACCCACTTGATTAGGAGCTAAAACATGGTTGGACCGGGTGCTAGTAACATGGATTTGGGTCAAGAGAATTGTTGATATGGGCCTAGTCTTCGTATGACAAATCTTTGGCATATATTCAGACATAGATAAACATTTGTTATAAAATGTAACAAATGTCATGGTATTAGTATTTTGTTTGCCAAACGAGTATAAGTTATGTCAATTATTTGGACTAAATGGTTTTGGTAAAATCTAATTATTTGGTGTAGACTAAGTAAAACGATTATGGCTAAGTCTTCGCTGTTTAATTGGACTGAGCCGAAAATTTGAAAATGTGACGAGAAACAAGTGACGTGACAAAAAGACGAGACAACGTGACGAGAATTTATTTTGATGAGACCAAGAAAAAATGGCGATTTTTTAGTGGCTACAGATTTTGTTTGATCGGGTATTAATTACGTGACGTTGAAGACGGATTTTTTCGAAGGCGTGTATTTATTTTATCTTTTAATAGATAACTTGCTCGTGCTTAATCCTAGAAATAACCCTACTTCATCATCATTTACACCACCTACTAGGAATGAATGGGATACGTTGTTTCAACCGTTCTTTGATGAATTCTTTACTCCTCCAACCATTGTTGCTCCAGAACCTGAGGTAATAGCTCCGGTAACCGAAGTTGTCGCTCCAGCAACTGTTGTACAATCAGATACATCTGCACCTACAGTTGGTCAAGATATACCTTCAACAAGTAATTCTCAACCAACACCTGTTTCAACTACCCATGTCATGCCTATTGATGATGAAGAGGATGATGATGATCACGATTTGGAATTCGCTCAAATGTGTGAACTTCCATTCTTTGGTGTACCAATTCCCGACCCTAATCAAGTCGGGTCGTCCACCTCAGAGGAAGCTCCTAGTACGGTTTACTCCAATCCACGGATTCGTGAACATGACAGTAAGTGGACAAAGGATCATCCTATAGATTCTATTATTGGTGACCCTAATCGTCCGGTATCCACACGCAGTCAGTTACAAGAAAATGCAATGTTTTGTCACTTTGATGCTTTTCTCACTGAAGTTGAACCTAAGACATGGCAACAAGCTTTTACTCAATCCTGTTGGATAGAAGCTATGCAAGAAGAACTTAATGAATTTATACGTCTTGAAGTATGGGAACTTGTCCCATGCCCGGATCAAGTGCAGTTACTCACTTTGAAATGGGTTTACAAGGTGAAACTCGATGAGTTAGGCGGAATATTGAAGAACAAAGCTCGACTAGTAGCTCGTGGATACAAGCAATTATTGGGCATTGACTTTATGGAATCTTTTGCACCTGTTGCCCGTTTGGAAGCTATTAGACTATTCCTCGCTTATGTAGCCCATATGAATATGATCGTCTATCAGATGGATGTGAAGACGGCATTCCTTAATGGTGAACTCAAGGAAGAGGTCTATGTTCAACAACCGGATGGTTTTGTGAATCCTAATTATCCTAATCATGTGTACAAGCTTAAGAAGACTCTCTATGGGTTGAAGCAAGCTCCTCGCGCATGGTATGATCTCTTGTCACAATTCCTCATTACGCAAGGCTTCGCTAAAGGCAAGGTGGATCCTACGCTGTTCATTCAGAAACGAGGTAAAGATATGATTATGGTACAAATATATGTTGATGATATTATATTTGCAGCCACGACCCAAACCTTATCCGACGAGTTTGGGACACTCATGTCCTTCAAGTTTAAGATGTCAATGATAGGCAAGGTATCATTCTTCTTAGGTCTTCAGATATCTCAGAGTCCCATAGGCATCTTTATCAATCAATCCAAGTATGCCCTTGAATCGCTTAAGAAGTACAAGATGGAATCTTGTGACCCTGTGGATACTCCAATGGTGGAACGAACTAAGCTTGATGCAGATCCACATGGAGTTGCCGTTGATCCGACACTTTATCGTGGAATGATCGGTACTCTTCTGTATATCACAGCCAGTCGACCTGATCTTCAGTTTGCTATATGTATGTGTGCCAGGTATCAAACTAGGCCTACTGAGTTACACTTAGCTACTGTTAAAAGGATCTTTCGATATCTTAAAGGAACCATTAATCAGGGACTTTGGTATTCAAAGGACTCTTCTATTGCACTAATGGCATATGCAGATGCGGATCACGCGGGTTGTCAAGATACAAGGCGTAGCACGAGTGGAACTTTGCAACTACTAGGAGACCGACTAATCAGTTGGGCATCGAAAAGGGAGAAAAGCGCTGCAATTTCAAGTACGGAAGCAGAATACATAGCTTTGTCCGGTTGTTGTGCTCAAATTCTTTGGATGAGATCGCAATTAACCGACTATGGTCTAGGTTTCAACAAAATTCCGATGTACTGTGACAACAAGAGTGCAATTGCCTTATGCTGCAACAATGTTCAATTCTCCCGGTCAAAGCATATTGACATTCGCTACCATTTCATCAAGGAGCAAGTGGAAAATGGAGTAATCGAGCTTTACTTTGTCCGATCTGAGTATCAATTGGCGGATATTTTCACGAAGGCTTTAGATCGCGCTCGAATTGAATTTTTGGCCGACAAGCTAGGAATGAGAACCTTCTCGCCTGAGACTCTAAAGGAACTAGCAGATGAAGCGAAAGAATAGTCTTGGTAAAACTATTCTCCGTATCCTTGGTGATCATCTGTATATATTGTTTATATTTTTATTCACAAAAGCAAAATACAAAAATATAAAACCATATAAAAACAATAAAAATTGAAAATTTCAGAAAAAACCAAAAATATTTTTACTTTATTTCTCAAAGGCATGTCTTTTGGTACGATAATATTTACGGCCTTAGAAATGTTGATTAATATTGACACGGCGCCATAAATAGAGTTCGTACAAAAGTTGTAAATATTTCATAAAACATGCCCTTATGGCTTGTAGTTACTTCTGACTACAACCTGGTTTTCATATTAAAGTCAAGTATTTCTTATGAAAGCTTTGGCTCACAACGGGAATTAATTTTCTCGGGCAAGGTTTACTTTAAAACCTTGTAAGGGATCAAGTTTACTTTATAACTTGGTCTAACACAAATGTATGTACGCCTCAGTGCATTTATTTGTTAAAACAAGAGAAGTGTTCTTTTTATGAAGCTATCATCTCTACAACCATGCTATCTACAATTGGTATCTACATACTCGACGATGCGACTACTCAACCGACGACTACAGCTCTTTCGATAGAACACGGGTCAACAATTGAGGGGGAGCAATTGTAAAGCATTCAGAATCTTCGATACCGAACGTGCCAAGATCACAAACTGGTGTCAAGACAAGAATACCAATCGTACATGTGGTGTCAAGAGATGACTTCAACATGACGAGGCGACCAACATATGCTGACAAGAACCATTTGATCTTATCATACGATGTTCTCATCTATCAGGTCCAACCTTGTCAATTCTTTTCTAATATGGTGAATATGTGATCATGTTACAAATCGGTATCATATCTCATGCGTTTGATATCATGAAGATAAAACGGACTTGCATTTTTCTTCCCAAAACCTTTGTTAAAACTTCATTAAATCAATTGATATTAAAAACATCGATTGGGTTAATATTTTTAATATGGGGGAGAAAATGTGATTTAATATGGGATATTATCACAAATGGTTTGACTTAATGTGCTGGCTCATCCCCACATGTGCGAAATGTTTTCGAATATCGTGGCATATGTTAAGGGGGAGCAAAACGGATTTGCATATCAAAATGGATTTTCATGGTGACATATACTTACCCAAACCCATTTATTTCACGACGATGAAGATTGTGGTGACATAAGGATGGTAGGATAGGTTAAGTCCTATGATTCTTCCAGAACCGGAGGAATCTTCCCAAGGACATTCTATAGCTAGAAATAGTAGTCCTTAGGAAAGTTGGAGAAAGATTGTGAACGTAGCTGAATGCCGACCAAGTACTTAAGTTAGCACTGGAACAATCACAACAAGGTGCTAGTTATGACGTATTGGTAAGCATTGAAGGGGTTGAAGAATGAAAAAGAATTGTAAAGATAAAGGGTGTAAAGAAAGAAGCCCTCCTTACAACTTTAGGCAGAAACCGGGTCAACACATATGCTATTGAGATCATTTTAATGATTCTCGATATTGAAGACATACATCATGGACCCAGTGATGCAATGCACAACCCATCCCAGCTAACTCAGATATCTCTCAAAAGGTATTTGTTTTAATCACACGGAGACAACACATTATCTATTGATTTATTCACTCTGAATAAATTGGTATTGAAAAGGTGGCACTCCTCTCCAGCCTCCGATCACTAAAATCCAAAATGCACGATCGAGTCTAGAGCCATTTGAGATCATCAAATATCTCATTAGGACACACTTCCATATTTCCTTGCTTCTTCATACACTGTGAAAAGTAAGAAAGATTTTAAGAGTCCTACGTAAAATCTTCATGATCTTGCCTAAACATCCAAGTAATACGAAATTATTTACAATGAAGATGGAAATCCTTCTTGAGCGAATATCAAAAAGCTCATGGTAGGTGACTTGTGCGATTCTTTATGAATCAAACTTGTGATAACTGGAAGCAACAACTGTTTAATTCTTAACTGAATTTAAACACGTTCCAGGCCTCTACGCAATATCTTAGTGATCTTGCCAGAACACTCAGAGTGATACCTTAGTGTTCTCAGTGATGAGTGGAAATCCTTATAGTGTTAACCTCAAACAGCACTTGGTAGGTAACTTGCAAGATTCTATACGAATCAAGCTCGTGACAACTGGAAAGCAACGATGGTGCGGTTCTTAATTGAATTTCACTTGTTCCAGGAACATGAATTGACGGCTTCAATCATGCGGATATTATTATCCAAATGATTCACTCTTTATGTTCGCAGTCAGCTTTGGACGGTCGAATAAAGAGAACGGGTTTACCCGCGAAATCCTGTCAGGAAGTTACTTAATTGAAACTATCCGTCACGGGTACGATATCTAATATCGTCCAACGGTCTTCACCGACCGGAGGTAAAATGCTACCGAATTAGAATGAAATGTTCAAAGCCATTTCGTTCGTGTCTACTTATGTTGCGACATTAGAAGACGGTGGCATTGCGGGATCCAAGAAGAAGTCGTCCCCGCATGCTTATACTTTATGCACTTAATACCTCATCTAATTCAAGAAAGCCTAAAAGTTAAGTCTTCCGCTGTATTGAACTCTGAAGCTTTCAAGAATTACAAAAGGTATAAGTATGTGGGACATGGTGTCACGAAGAGGCTAAGATCACAAGTGAAGGATGCACAAGATCAAGGCAAGAGATCAATGCTAAAGATTGATATCAAAGATCACATCAGCATGTTCACCAGAAAAGAAAAAAAAAAGAAAGACGAAGACTACGAGCTCAAGACAAGCATAGTATGCTAGGTTTTTCTTATTATTGTAACTCGGGTAACGCCCTTGTTTGGAGTGACCTCCCTTAGGGGGAGATTGTTGGAAATACGTTTTACGTATTAGAAAGGATCGGTCACTCCAACAATAGTCCATGTTATAGCTCGTAGTTTAGTTATTTACATTTATTAAACAAAGCCCAAAACCGAGCCCATGAAGTGTATGGGCCGGCGGCCTAATGTAAACCCAAGCCCATCTCATGGGCTTGGGTATATAAACCCTCTCCTTTGATGGAGAGGGTGTGTGTGGTTTCATAATTTACACATAGTTCTTATTAACTTTCTCTCTCTAAGTGTGTGTGTTCTCACCATCTCTCTATCTCTTTCTCTCTCTAAAAACATAAGCAAGATTTACAATCTTACAGCAATCAAAGATTCTCCAAATGTAGGCTCTGTTTAATGACCTTGAAGAAAAATAACTATAATATTCTTGATGTAGAAGTAGAATAACCCAAACATGTGTTCCATGTCTTGTACTATCCACGTGATGCCAAACTTATACCGATTTAATGAAAAATATAAGCAGACCTCGATCTCTTTGTCAAAATCCTCATCTTTTTATGAGACACTGAGCACGATAATGTAACTCCTTCAAGTGATAGCAATAATAATTTTGCTAGATATGACAAGTCTTCGTCACCAACCTTTTAAGTGCGAACAAGTTACCTTTAAAGTTTATGTGGGATACAACACAACTTTAAGATATGATAGAACACATACTCGCGAAAATCTACTTCGAGCATCAAATTTACCGTAAGAATTCTTGAATTTAATCATATACTTCTTCTAATAAAAATATCCGAGCCATAAATATCAAAATGATATTCTATATAAACCAGAGATCCTATGTACCTGTGTGTATAACCTCCTCGTTTTGTGTGCCAAAACTCAACCAAAAATCCAAAAATTCAATCTTTCTTTTTACTTCCTTTTCTGAATTCGTGCCTACAATACAATTAATTTCATCTCAGCTAGGGTTCATCATTGATCCCGGACTAACTTACCCTAACAAGTCGAAACAACAATAACAATCAATTGGTCCCTGACCAATGCTCATCATTATTGTCAGATGCAATCAATAGCTTTGTAAACATAAATTAAATTAGGAAGAAACAAAAGAATGATCAAACCTCATCTAATGAACCAAACATCAGCAATTCCTTTATTTCCCGAGATCCTTCACTGTCTAATAACCCTACGGTATGTGTTGTCCAATATCGGACAACACTTGTCAACGGATGAAAACCAATATCTTGGACGACACTGTCTTCTGTCAGCGGATGAGCTATGCTTTGTCAGCGGCTAAAGTATATACTGACACCATCTCACTGTGTAACTCTACGTCCAAATCCTTGCTCAAATTTTACAAATTCATTAATGAATCTGATTTGTGCCATCCTTCATTCGTGTGAACAGAATATTTGCTCTCTTAAACTTCCCTCGTGTGAACACATAGTAATATGTAAAAGATCATATGAATACAAAGATAATCATCCATGTGAACATAAGGTATACTACCATGTGAACACAAAGATACTTTTTCTCTTTTAATTGTGTGAACACAGACACAAAGATGTAAAGTATCATGTGAACACAAAGTGTTACCACCGTGTGAACACAAAACTCACTTTGAGCAAGATTCTGCTCTTTTCTCGTTGCTGTAATCGACATATCCATACCACGTGATACTGTCCTTGACAGCAGTTGAGCAACTGTACTAACTACGTGGGAACACCAAGCATCATGTAATTTAAAACTAGACAACCATAGTTAACAAACATCTTTCTATTTTGATTCGATCTAGGGTTTTTATCAAACCCTAAACGTGAAGATCATCACAGCCATGCACGAATTCTTATATTCTTTATGAATTGAAGACTCATGATCAATCATTACATGATAGGACTAGCAAGGATGCCTCAACAATTTGTTTTGAGCGTCCATGATTACCAATTACATTGGGGTTCATTGTTAGTTCGAGAACCAACTCACCAAGGCAAATGCGATCATTACCAGCAGTAACATCCAATGAATCTAGGGTTTTTAGACAAAACCCTAAAAACAAACATCACCACTGCAACCAACTTCGACGCTCTATAACTTCTTCTTGGAGGTTTTTCTCCACAATCCCTCCGATGAACATCTAACCACATATGTGTAGAACACACATACCAAAATTCATGGCGATTTAACGGTTTACAAAAAAGTATGCTCTTCTTACTGCTGTTGCGCACACAAAACTGCCAGAAAACCCCTACACGGATTTTTCTTCTTTCTCACCAACACGAACACCTTGTTGATCCTAGCATCGAGAGCCGCGAGGCTCTAATACCAAATGTGGAATCCTGAGATTCCTATATCTTTAGGCTACTAGGAACATGCATTACTCACTTGATTGAATCAAGGCGGAATAGAATAAAACATGTTGAACAAGGTGTTTAAGAACAAGAACACAAGAACAATTTTTCCCAGCGATTGCTTAATATATTAATAATAAACAACCACTAGGCGTGTATACACTTAATCCCACGCCTAGTACGACACACACTTTAGGTTTATATTGTATATGAATGAATGAATAAAACCTAATACCCTTGGTTCCTTTTATAGTGGAAGGACCATCGTTTACAAGAGATAAGACCAAATAAACATCTAAATATTCTATTTAGATAAACTATATACTGAATATATGATAAACAATATACTCGATTTATTCCCTAAATAGAATTCCATCAGCGTGTGAACATCCGTCAGCTGTCGTGTAAGGGGCTAGAACAATGTCCTATGTTTTCTTCGTTTTGAGTTTCTGCCACATCAACTTTTAGACCCAACAGTCCCTTGTTCTTTTCTTGCTTGGTGGGATTTGAGGATGAACCTTCAATGCTCATGAGAGCCAATCTTTCCTTGATCTCTCTATACTTTGCCTCAAAATCTTTAGTTGGCCTAAGTTCAGCCTTGTGTTGTTGAAAAGAAGATGAAACAATTTGTTTTTGTTGAAATGGAGATGAACCAGATGGTCGGGACTGAGATGGTGAGGGATAAGAGGGAATGGGTGTTTTGGAATAACAATTCTTGCCAAAGTGACCAGGCATTCCATATTTGAAACACACAGTGTCAGTTGTGGCTTTTATGGTGTTGGAGAACTTCCCTCCCCTATTAAAGAACCTTCTAGACTTGGCCAGAAAAGCTCTTTCATGAAATTCATCTTGAAGATCATTCAGATATTCCTCACTAGTTCTTGCGTCTTCTTCATCATCAGGACCATCTTGGTAGTCCTAAATGACAGCTTCACTGAAGAAGGCAGTTGAAAAGGGTGTAGCAATTGTTAATGCCTTTACTCTTTTTGGTGCCTTCATAAATCCTATCAACTAGATTTTCTTCTTATTTTAGTTTTCTAAAAAGAGAAGCTAAATCACAATTTTAATATGATTATTGATAGGTGTGTAAACACCCATCTTTTCTACCACTTAATTACAAGAATAACCGGACCTAAACGTGTATTTTATGTCTTTTATGTCGGAATTATGCGCGGTTTGTGTTTTTGTTGTGATTTAGGACGAAATTGTGAAAAGTGGAGAAAACACGAGAATTCACGGGCATTCACGGCTTTTATTGAAGAAAAAGATGAAAGACGGAGTCAAGAAGTCAAGAGTGGAAAAAGAACGGAAGTCCAAGACCAATTCTGAAGATTTATCGAAGAAAAAGTCAAAAGACGGAAGTTTATCAAAAACCGAGAAACTCAAGTCTATTTTATTGAAGAAATTAAAGACGAGTTCAAAAGATATCCCGAGCCACAAGTCCTTAAAGTCCAAACTTAAAAGAAAGATTAGAAGAAAAGGACTAATGACGCAATTAATGAAGATTAAATGAAGGAAGGACTTAATCTTGCAATTAACAAGAAATGAAGGAGAGGAGGAAGCTTCCTAATCCTCCCCTATAAATAGTTTAGGATTGTTAATTATTCATTTTGTTGGCTAACTTGACAAATTAGCTCTTCCATTTTTAATTACCTTGCACCCTTTTATTACTTGTCCAATTTAATTACCTTGTCTTGCACTTAATTACCATTTAATTCTAGTAAGTTTTCCTTTTTAGTTCTTGTCAAGCTTTACCTTTATCTTGTTAATCTCCTTCTTCCTTTCTTAATCTTTGTGTTGATTTGTTTATGTTTATGTTCTTGATTTTGGTTGATTTATTTAAGTGGGTTTGATTAATTTGATTAAGTTTTGTGAGTTTTATTGATTTGGATTGATTGTTTATGCTTAATATTTGTTTTATCTATTTGTTTGGTTTAATCTTTTTGTTGATTTGGTAAAGTTTTTGTTTGATCCGTATGCTTATTTCTTTCCCTTGTTCTTCGCATACTGTTACTGTTCTTTCCCAGACTCGAGCCCAGGTTATTCCGAATAAAGGTTTGTCAGTTTGTGGTCTATGCGGAATATTCTTTATTCCGAGTAAGGGTTTTGGCAATTAGGCTTATGCGGAATATTATTTATTCCGAATAAGAGCAAGTTTCCGAATAGGCACCTTTTTCCGCATAGGACTAGTATTCCGAACAGACACTTCTTTCCGAATAGACTGGACATTCCGAATAGGCACCTTTTTCCGAATAGGAATTCTTTCCGAATAAGGACAGTTATTCCGAATAGAGATTGTATTCCGAATAGGAGGCACATTCCGAATAGGGGCTATCTTTCCGAATAGGTTAAATATTCCGAATAGAGCTATTTTCCGAATAGGTGACAGTTATTCCGAATAGCATTTATTCCGAATAGGAGATTTATTCCGGATAGGGTTATTTTCAGTTTCTTAGTTTTTAGTTTTCTGTCTTTTTAGTTTAAGCTTTATTTTTCCCGCCTTTTTCCTTACTCGCCTTTAAGTTTCTTTGCCTTAGTTTACGTTTTAGTTTTAGTTGAGTTTTAAGTTTGCCTTAGTTAGATTTAAGTTTGCGTTATTTTCGTTTAGTGCCCTTTAGTTTTAGTCTTGCTTTTAAATACTTGCACTTTATTTTAATTAGACTTAGATTTATTTTAATTGCACCTTTTCTTTAATTGTTTTGCACCTTTTATTTTCAACACTACAACGACACAACTTTGCTTCCACCAAAGTTCAACTGAGTCACACATTAAACAATAAAGTTTTTCAATTCGAAGAGATTGGTACAACGAATCTTTTTAATTGGGTAAAAACCGAGTTATCAAATGGCGCCGCTGCCGGCTCTTTTCGTAAAGATCAACAGTTTTTTGTGAGAGACACGTTGCTTTTTGGGATCCGTTCACTTGTGAACGTTATTTTTCCTGCATAAAAATTTCAAAAACTCATAAAAATTAAAAATTGATAAAAAAACCATAAAAATTAAAAATTTCAAAAATCCAAAAAGATTTTATCTTTCTTGTGTATATATATTGTCTTTGTGTTTGGTTTTGTTTTCTTTTGCATTTTCAGGTGTATGCGTACTAGATCTTCTAATTATCAAGAGCCCGAGCCTCAAGAAGATTTAGATATGGCAGGTGTTAACAACATCAACAATAATCAACTACCGCACCTTAATAATAACAACAACAATGCTCTTCCACAGCCCGATCTTCAGACCATGGAGGAACTTTGTCAACCAACAATGTTTGGACGAGGAGGACCGATTGCGCCGATGCAAATCAACGCTCCTGAGTTTTCGTTGAAGCACCACATGATTCAGCAAGTGCAAACAAACCCATTTAGAGGATTGCCTGATGATGATGCCAACAAACACCTCGACAAGTTCATTACAATCACCCAAAGCATGAAGTTGCCTGGGGCCACAATGGATGTTCTCCGCCTACAACTCTTCCCACATACTTTATCGCATCATGCCGAGAAATGGTTTGATCGTCTCCCGAAAAATTCTATTCACACTTGGGATGACATGACTCAACGCTTTTTGTCGCGCTACTTTCCACCATCCATGGTCACAAGCCTTCGCAATCAGATCAGCGGTTTCATGCAAGATCCCGATGAATCTCTTTTTGATGCATGGGAGAGATATAATGTCTTGATCGACCGTTGTCCAAACCACAACATGCTTCCGGTCACTTTGATCGATACTTTCTACAACGGATTGACTTTTCGAGATCGTGATACGATCAATGCAGCCGCCGGTGGCACATTCATGAAAAGGAGACCCGAGGAGTGTAGAGAGTTAATAGAGAACATGACTACTCATCATAAGAACTGGGATTCCTCTGCTTCTTCTAGAAACAACACGAGAGTCAATGTTTCCTCTACCTCAGCAAACCCTGAGATGACCGAACTCACCCGCATGATGGCTGAAATGAGCAAAAGTATTACGCTTCTCGCTTCAAACCAACAACAACAACAAGTTAAAGCGGTTGCTAATCCTTGTGAAACATGTGGCGGTCCTCACTCATACACCGATTGTCCTTCGACACAAGGAAATCCGGAAAATGTGTATGCAGCTTACGGTAATTATTCACCAGACAATTACCAAGCTAGACAACAAGGGGATAGAAATCTGCTGAGCTACCGTTCCAACAACTACCTTTCACCCGGTTTTTCTCCTCAAAACCAAAATCCCGCCAACAACTACAATAGAAGCCACCAAATCCCACCTCGTGCTTCTAACCCTTATCAACCACCCACCCAACAACACCCACCCATTAATCCCGATGTTGACACAATCATGAGAACTCAAGGTGAGCAAATCAAGAATCTGCAGAGCCAAATAATTAATTTGAAAGGAGATATCTTGAAGCAAGGTAATGACATCAGAACCGAGGTTTGTGATAATCTTCAATCCTCTTTCATCACTCAAACAACTGAATTAAAGAATCTGTTGGCTAGTTTCTTGCCTGAAGCTCAACCTTCTTCTTCTTCGGGTTCTCTACCTTCAAACACCGTCACCAATCCGCGAGCTAATGTGAGTGCTATAACTACGCGTAGTGGAATTACCATTGTCAATCCACCTGATTCACCACCATCATCGACACCTCCTCCACCACCATGTACCCCTACTCCTCTTACACTTAGTGATAGCACACCATTACCGTCTCCGCCTCGTCATGACGATGTCTCTCGGAAGGACCCTTCAACATCACAACCTTCACCAACTACACCTCCACCCAATCCTTATCAACCCAGAATCCCATACCCTTCTCGCATAGGCAAGACCAACGAGCTAACCAAGAATGACTGTAATGTAATGAAATATGTGGATATGCTATCTAAAATGACCATCAACATTAGCCTTGTTGAAGCACTTTGCCACATGCCGAAATTCGTCAAAGCATTCAAGGAATTGCTTAGCAAGAAGGAGAAGCTGATTGAACTCGCCAACACACGCTTAAATGAAAACTGCTCTGCAGTTCTTCTTAGAGAACTTCCGGAAAAGCTTGGAGATCCCGGTCGTTTTGTGTTGCCTTGCGTGTTCAACAAAACTGAAGAATTTACTGCCCTTGCTGATCTCGGGGCTAGTATTAATTTGATGCCACTCAGTGTTTGGAAAACACTATCATTGCCCGACCTCATTCCAACAAAGATGACTCTCGAACTTGCTAATCGCACTCTCGCTTACCCCGTTGGTATAGCCGAAGATGTGTTTCTTAAAGTTGGCACATTTACTTTTCCGGTTGACTTTGTCGTAGTTGATTATGAAATGGACCCTCGTATTCCTTTAATACTTGGTCGGCCATTCTTGAGAACTGGACGTGCTTTAATAGATGTGGCCGAAGGTGAGTTAATCTTATGAGTCGGGGATAATTCTAAAGTTTTTAAAATGGGGAAGCTTACAGGCAAATCCTTTGGAGGCCGAGAATCAGTGAATATGATAAATGTGCTCGATGACTTTACCGTCTATGACAATCCTCTATTCGAGTCTTCCACTGATAATCCACTCTTTGAAGATGATGTGGATGATTCTCACTCTACTTTGGACGCTTCTCCCATTTTTGATTCACCATCGGTCTTTGATGCTTATGAGGATGATTCTAGCTCAGACTCGGATGATTTTGATTATACTTCTGAGTATCCCGAGCTGCCCACTTTCGATGATTTTGATGAGGCCGATACTCTTTCGAGCGATTCTTCACATGATGAAGATCCTCCGCCATCACTCGATCCTACTTTGAACGATTACTCATTCGAGGAAGATTTCTCTGAATTTCTCAACACATACTTCCCTCATGAGAGTGATGCACCTCCTTTGGACTTTGAAGATTATCGTCTTGATCCTACTTTGGATCTGAAGAGCATTTTGTCCAAGGAGAAGAAACCGGTTGACACCGAAATCCGTTGCACTTATGATTTGACACCTCTTTGTCCCACTTCTAAGGACGAGGTTGTGCTTCTTTGCGGATCTTCTTCACACTCGGCTGAGCCGGAGTGTTATTTTCCCCTGAAGGAAAAGGTGTTCGATCCCGGTATTGAAGTCTTTAAGCCATCTCAGTATCCACCTGATGCAATAAAAGGAAAGATCTTTGGATATTTTGAAGACATGCTTGCTCCACTTCAACTTTGCTTCCACCATGCTCCATCGCTGCTTAAGGGAACCTTGCCATGTCTCTTTTGGCTTGCCTTGTTCGCCTTAAGCTCGTGCTTATTGATGGATGAAAACCATGTCTTTGATCCTGGTGGATTTGTTTCATGCTACTTCCGTTAATGATCAAGGTCGAGTCAGGCTCACGACTCGGTTAACAAAAACCAAGCGCTTCTTGGGAGGCAACCCATGCATCTATCTTTCCGCTTTCTTTACCATAAGTGTAGGGGGGACCCCTTGGATTGCTTTTTCCTCTCCTCACTTCTTAATCAGGGATTCGAGCTTCACTGATCCATTCTTGATGATTCTTGACGATCCGTGATTCCGTGTTCTATTTCTTCCCGGTTCTATCCTAAACTCTTTTCGATTCACTATTTTATATTTTCTCAATATTAAAATAGGAATCTCTTTAGTTGTCTTTTCCTTAGCAAGATTTAAACAACGTGCACAATGCCCTAAGTGTAGGGGAGTTTACTTCCCCATGCTTAAACATTGAGGACAATGTTTATCTTAAGTGTAGGGGGGACTTCTATCGAAGTTAAGTGGTCTTTTCCTTGTATTTGTCCTCATTTTAACCGGAAAATCAATTTTTCGACATTTTTCAAAATTTTTAATCTATTTTGGCCTATTAGTTTTTCCCTTTTGTATAGTTATTTTCTTTCTTTGCTAGAATAAATGTTTAATAAGTGGTTTTAATTTTCAAACGTTGTGAATCTTTTGACTCAATCCGAGTTTACTCTAGCTAGTATCCTTAACGTGTTTAAGTCAAGTTTTGCTAGGCTTTTATATAGGGAGCTATAAAACGTGAAAGTCTTAACTCTCACGGGTTAAGAACAAGAACTTTTCGCAAGTTCCTATAATTGATCCTAGAGAGTCGTTTATCAAGGGAACTTTAAGATGCGGTTTCTAAACTTGAAAGAGTCTAAGAAATTGCAAGATCCTATAGGCGACTCGAAAACCCAAAACTTTGATTTAATAGGCTAAGTATCCACGAGTCTCATTACTTGAGATTTTAAACTGTGGAGAACGAGAGATGATAAAGCCAATTATAAGTTCGGTATTCTTTCGTGAATTTATGTGAGTTAATTATTAGCCTATTCTCCCATCGCTTGCTAATAAATTTATCTGCTAATAAATAAGGTTGTACGATTTGAAAAGTTACTTAGCTTCTAGCCCCAGATCGTTTAAAAGTTGCTCGGTAATGACGAGAGTTCATAGCCAAGGCATAACTTATGAAGCGGGGCGCGAAGATTGGCGAGTCCGAAAAGGCCCTAACAAGGCATGAGGCTATGTTTTGTTGCTAAAGATCCAAAAGTGATGTGAAGAATCATTTATCGAAAATCAATATGAAGGATCGAGACACACGACGTAAAGCAAAAACTCCCCAAAAGTCATGGAGAAGTGTATCCGAAAAGACCCTAACAAGGTATGAGGATAAATAGATCCAAGTCGATAAAGGAGGCGGATCGTTGTATATCAAAATCCAAAATAAAGATTGGAGAAAAATGAAGAAGTCGTGGTCCATATATGAAGAATCTCTCAAAAATTCCAAGTGAAGAAATTCCAAATATGAAGAGAAGACCATTATTTCATGAACGTCTCTCAAGATTTGAAGTATGAAGTCGCTGCCAAATATCGGCCCGAGAAAGGTCTCAAATCGCGAACCAAGTTATGCCAAGATATGAACTTTTTGATATCCCGAGAAGCAGTTTTAAAAGATTTGGTCCTTTAGCTAACTATTGATTAAATCGTGTACTTTATTTTCAGACTAAATAATTATCGAAATAAGTCAAACAATGCATCTTCGTGATCATTCAAGACAAATAATAAAATATAAGAGATACCCATAGGAATAAGGGAGTCTAAGTGAATAATTGGCCCACATGAGTTCGTGTTAGTTTACTAACTTATAATAACAATGATCTCGTTTTTAAGCTTGGTTTGGAGAAAGTGAAAACTTGAGGATGATGATTATTCATAACATTTTCAAAACCCAAGGTATGCTTTTGATTTCTTTATTTTGAATGTCTTTAATTTTCTATCTCTTTAAATAAAGGCCAACGTGGATTGATTATGATGAAAAGTGTAAACATGCTTTGTAAACTAATGCATTGCATGAGGACATTGCAATGGTCAAGTGTAGGGGATTTGATAGGTGTGTAAACACCCATCTTTTCTACCACTTAATTACAAGAATAACCGGACCTAAACGTGTATTTTATGTCTTTTATGTCGGAATTATGCGCGGTTTGTGTTTTTGTTGTGATTTAGGACGAAATTGTGAAAAGTGGAGAAAACACGAGAATTCACGGGCATTCACGGCTTTTATTGAAGAAAAAGATGAAAGACGGAGTCAAGAAGTCAAGAGTGGAAAAAGAACGGAAGTCCAAGACCAATTCTGAAGATTTATCGAAGAAAAAGTCAAAAGACGGAAGTTTATCAAAAACCGAGAAACTCAAGTCTATTTTATTGAAGAAATTAAAGACGAGTTCAAAAGATATCCCGAGCCACAAGTCCTTAAAGTCCAAACTTAAAAGAAAGATTAGAAGAAAAGGACTAATGACGCAATTAATGAAGATTAAATGAAGGAAGGACTTAATCTTGCAATTAACAAGAAATGAAGGAGAGGAGGAAGCTTCCTAATCCTCCCCTATAAATAGTTTAGGATTGTTAATTATTCATTTTGTTGGCTAACTTGACAAATTAGCTCTTCCATTTTTAATTACCTTGCACCCTTTTATTACTTGTCCAATTTAATTACCTTGTCTTGCACTTAATTACCATTTAATTCTAGTAAGTTTTCCTTTTTAATTCTTGTCAAGCTTTACATTTATCTTGTTAATCTCCTTCTTCCTTTCTTAATCTTTGTGTTGATTTGTTTATGTTTATGTTCTTGATTTTGGTTGATTTATTTAAGTGGGTTTGATTAATTTGATTAAGTTTTGTGAGTTTTATTGATTTGGATTGATTGTTTATGCTTAATATTTGTTTTATCTATTTGTTTGGTTTAATCTTTTTGTTGATTTGGTAAAGTTTTTGTTTGATCCGTATGCTTATTTCTTTCCCTTGTTCTTCGCATACTGTTACTGTTCTTTCTCAGACTCGAGCCCAGGTTATTCCGAATAAAGGTTTGTCAGTTTGTGGTCTATGCGGAGTATTCTTTATTCCGAGTAAGGGTTTTGGCAATTAGGCTTATGCGGAATATTATTTATTCCGAATAAGAGCAAGTTTCCGAATAGGCACCTTTTTCCGCATAGGACTAGTATTCCGAACAGGCACTTCTTTCCGAATAGACTGGACATTCCGAATAGGCACCTTTTTCCGAATAGGAATTCTTTCCGAATAAGGACAGTTATTCCGAATAGAGATTGTATTCCGAATAGGAGGCACATTCCGAATAGGGGCTATCTTTCCGAATAGGTTAAATATTCCGAATAGAGCTATTTTCTGAATAGGTGACAGTTATTCCGAATAGCATTTATTCCGAATAGGAGATTTATTCCGGATAGGGTTATTTTCAGTTTCTTAGTTTTTAGTTTTCTGTCTTTTTAGTTTAAGCTTTATTTTTCCCGCCTTTTTCCTTACTCGCCTTTAAGTTTCTTTGCCTTAGTTTACGTTTTAGTTTTAGTTGAGTTTTAAGTTTGCCTTAGTTAGATTTAAGTTTGCGTTATTTTCGTTTAGTGCCCTTTAGTTTTAGTCTTTCTTTTAAATACTTGCACTTTATTTTAATTAGACTTAGATTTATTTTAATTGCACCTTTTCTTTAATTGTTTTGCACCTTTTATTTTCAACACTACAACGACACAACTTTGCTTCCACCAAAGTTCAACTGAGTCACACATTAAACAATAAAGTTTTTCAATTCGAAGAGATTGGTACAACGAATCTTTTTAATTGGGTAAAAACCGAGTTATCAATTAGCATTACTCAAGCTTTGGCAAAAACTGAGCCACTTTTTTGGCAATGCATTAACAAAAACTATGTTGATTTCTAGTTTTGAAAGTTCAATACCATCATTTACTAGTTCATTCATCAGAGCTTTATATCTAGTGAAAGTTTGAGTAAGAGTTTCCACTTCTTTGTTTTTGAAGGTGTTGCATTTAAGCTTTAAACCTATTATTCTTGTTTCTTTCACATCAGAGGGTCCCTCATGATACAATATAAGGTCCGCCCATGTAGATTTAGTTGTTTTACAATTCACAACATAATTCATTTGGTCATTTGGAAATACGGACATGATGAGACTTTTGAGTCGCTGATCTAGGTTAGTAGCTTTTCTCTCACCAGCAGTCCATTGTACTTCAGGTTTTATATTGTCCCCAACCATGGGAACACAAGGACAATTTTCAATGATTCTAAGGAATTGAGGTTCAATTCCAACCATGTGGATAAGAAACCTTTTTTTCCAATTTGTGAAGTTTGGCACCTCTAGAACAGGAGCAACATTGAGTGCGCCACCCCTATATTCTAGGGTTTGTAGTATAACTTGAACCATGTTGGATCTTGATTTTAAAAACTTAAATGAGCATTTTAATGAAAATAAGAGGTTTTATAAATCAAACTGCTCTGATACCACTTGTTGGTCCTGTTTAACTCGTTACTACTTATCAACCCTAAGTAGTAACTCGTTAATAAGATTCAAGTGTGTTGTTTTATCAATTAATAAGAACTACAAACAAATAAAACAACAATACCAAGTACTTTTCAACGTATAGAGTTTTATTAAAACTAAATAAAGAATCTATAACCCACTTTGTTTGCGGAATAACAAAGTGGTTGAATGACAATATTAGGGTGATCTCCTCTACTTAAACTTCTAACCAAAGTCAAGAGTTTAAGTCTCAACCAAAACGTTCATATGCCTTTAGCTATATGGTTTGGTTGATGTTTAGGAGAAATGGCTATTAGAAGATTTCTATCTTTCTAGTCCAAGGGTTAGCCGTTTCTCTCCCATATTCATTCCTTTTATAGGAGAAACATATTAGGGTTTACATTTCACATGCTTCTATGCATGTGTTTATATAGTGGGTGTTTGGTGCCCATGCTAGATAAATAGTACATGGTACAAATAAACTAATCTAAGAAAAGATAAAAGTTGTACTTATAGCTAACATTACAAGCAACCTGTTAGTACAAACATTACGATGCTTTGTCGATATAATCTCTTTGTGTTTTGTTGATGACAAACGTATAATTCGCAACACATTATGTAAAATGTTAAGGTACTCGTAATCACTCAAGAATACATTTGTATACTTCTCTCGACACCTCCAAGATCGCATTCGGCATGAATCACTCAAGGTATGTACAAACATGTCATTAACCTAACTAAGTGATCAAGGATTAATATTTTCTTAAAACTCACATTTAATCAAATGTGACAAAAGATTTTAATTAACTTTATTTTTAAGAAAATGTTTTATTAAAAAGAAAATGGAAATTTAAATTTGGCATATTCCATATGCCAAAGGAATATCCTTTGAGGGTATAAACTACCCTAGATGGCATATCCCCACTAAAGGACAAATTTGCACGGACTCCGACGCGGAGGTTCCTTAAAGGAACCCGCGGTTCCTTATTGATAAGGTACCGCGGGTGGAGATAAGGAACCGCGGGTCTTTTTTACCGTTGCAATATTGCCCTATAAATAGTGGATCATTTCCAGCTTTTCTTTCAACCCTTTTTGCACAGTTTCTTTCAAAAACCATCTTAGATCCTTGATTAGTTAGTTTTGATTAATCTTGTTTAAGATGTGATTCAATCTTCAATCTCCTCATCCTCTCAAGTGCAAAGAGAAGAACACTATCATTACCATGATGTGTTGGGTTCACTACATGATGAAGATCTTTCCTTATATAGATCTAAGTTATGTTTTTAGTCTTCCTACTATGTATATGTAGAAGATCCAAGTGTTGGGTACACTTGGATGTGTTTGTAAGGGTAGAATATCCAAGTGATGGGTATCCTTGGATTAGGTGTTAGTTGTGTAGATCCAAGTCTTGTTAGTACTTGGATATAGTGTTAGAGTTATAGATCTAAGTGTTTGTGCTTAGATCTATATGGTTTATGTGTTTAGGCCATAAAACACAAGGTTTGTTATGTTGGGCCATAAAACATAACTAGGGGGTAGATTAGGTTGTGTCTTGGTAGTTCTCACTAAACTCTAAAGTGATGTGGTTGTGTCTTGTGAGTTCTCACTAAACTTTAAAGTGACTAGTAGTTGTGTTGTGTGAAGTTCTCACTTAGCTTCAAAGTGAAGAGTGGTGAAGATTGGTTCTAGCTTTCGATTAGAACTCGACATCTAGCCTTGTGTCGTTAAATGGTGAAGTAGGCAACGTTGTGTAGATTGGCCCTACCTAAGATTAGGACTCGACATCTAGCTTAGTGTCGGAAATGTGTAAGCGACGTTGTGTATGCTTTCTCCACCTTAAGGAGTTTGTTGACTAGTGAAGTAACTCTCGAGTAAGGTGTACTCGAGGAGTGGAGTAGGGCGAAGAGGAGCTTCGTGACCGAACCACTATAAATCATCGTGTCGGTAACTTCCTTTACATTTATGTCTTTACCTTTGTAGATGTATTTATAGTTGCATACTTGTGTTGTGTGTCTTTGTGTGCATCACATAATCTAAACATCTAAGTTGCGGAAAAGCTATGGCTTAGTACGTGTGTGCTTCATGTTTAGATTATGGTCAAGTGTACATCACTTAGTCTAAACATCCTAGTTGCGGAAAAGCTTGTGCTTAGTACGTGTGTGCTTAGTGTTTAGACTATTACTTGATGTACTCTTGATTTGATGTGCTTGTGTGTTTTCTTACTTGTAGTATTTATCTCTCAATCAAACACATCTCACATCTAGTCAAGATTGATAAGGAATTTGATACAAAGGATTGTTAAGGTTTCAAATTAACAATGTTGCTACGTCCACTGTCGGCGGTTCGTTATTGGACCGGCGGTTCCTTATCAATAAGGAACCGCGGGCAGAGATAAGGAACCGCGGGCAGTGGATTGAGCCGAAATGTTTTGAAAATGAACTAGAAACTATTCAACCCCCCCTTCTAGTTTCTACAATTGGTATCAGAGCAAGGTTATTCAAGATCTTTGAAGTATATTGTACTTTAAACCTTGGATCGATCTTTGCTCTCTTTTTCAAAACAAATAGTTTTTAAAAATGAAAACGGTTTTTAAAAATAGAGACGATCTTTGTATCAAATTGTTCATGAAGAGTGATTACTTATGAAATGTGTTTTGTTGTTTCATTCGTATAAGCTTTGGTGTTAAATAAACTTTGTATAATAGCTTGAATTAAATCTTTTCATGTTTGGAATTATAAAAATCTTTTGTGTCATAATTAACTCTAAAATACGAGTTCTATGTGTCTAAAATGATTTTTTAGAGTCCTAAGTCCTTCCAAAAAGTTACCAAATGATTTTGGCCAAAAACTCATTTTTTTGTTCTCTGACCGCGGTTCTTTATTGTTCCCCGCGGATCCTTATCAATAAGGAACCGCAGTCAGTCTGACTCAGATTTTTGAAAACTTTGAAAAATCATATAAAATCAACCGTAAGTCCGTAGAAGTCGTGCCACCAGTCATTTCGAACGTAATTGAATTTTCTTTCAATTAAAAATGCTTCCAAACCTTTATTCAAACTTTAAAATTTGGATGGTTTCTAAGTTCCATACTTTGTCCAAAGTATTGAGCGTCGGTTTGTCGTAAAACTTGTGTTTTACTCTTTTCTATTAAGTTGGACATCTCTTGGTGATATATCTTTGAAAATTGATATATTTACAAAGTGTTAAACTTAATTAAATTTTAAATGGGTCAACGACTATTTTCAAATAAAATCAAGCTATGAAAACTTTGTTGTATCTAACACTCAAAACATGAACGAATGGTTTTATGTGTTAAACTAATTGTTTGTGTATGTTTCCTTGTGTGTTATTATTATATGTAGACATTATTAAGTGTTCCTTGCTATTTGTAGTAGTATTGCTTATATGTCTAGTCTCTTGTGCCTTGCTTGGTATTTGTTAGTATCTAGTTTTTCCTAATTAGGATGTATGCTAGATTTCTTGCATTTTGGTTGCAACATTATTTGTGCATTGCATATAGGATCAACATCTCTAGGTTTATATATGTTATATAAACATCATGTACACCTCGTTATGTTTATTGACACTCTTAGGTTTGAAAGCTTTGGGAGCTTATCAAATCTATTGATCTGGGTCGTCTTACTCGATCATTGTGTTATTAGTTCAAGTAGATAAATGTCTCACTATGAAACATGAAACACCCTTTGAAAATCTTAGCTATTTTCTCTTAAAAGAGTGTTTGTGGGAAACAAGAAAGATTTCGATTAAATATCAATGCATTATTCAAACTATGATTGGTATCATTCGAATCTAATTGACATGTTTTTTTAGTGTAGACATGAATGTGGTTTATTAATAATATACATCGGATCATAACTCACACTTGTGTTGATGGTGTTATATTGAATCTACTTGTTCAAATTGTTAGACATATTTTGTTTAATAATTACTTATAATGCACAATAGAGTCGGTTTGATAACTTGGATGTTTCATCCAAAATACTCAAGTAATTTACATTGCTATGCGATTTATAAATGTGTCATTTCCGAAAGACCAATCAAGAGTGTTCTAACAAATTGTGTAAACTTGGTTTGTACAATTCAATGTTATTGGCCTCAAGATCTATTAAGGTAATTAACCTTAACTAGACTCTTTTGTCAAGATATGCAATGGTGCATTCTTAACCCTCATTAGGTCATGCATTGTGTCGCCATGCAAGTTTCATCCTTGCTAAACTTTATTAGGCAAATGTTGGAATTACATTTTGTCTAACTTGAGAATGACTACTAGAGAATTTATGCATTAGGATCTTAATTTGACCTATTGAATTACTTCCACGTGGGAAGTTGAGTTGGTGTATAACTCATAAAAATGGTCGTGTTTAGCCTTAATTGAGCACCTCTAGTGATAGTCTCATACTCACTCTCTAAATTGGCTAAATGGCTCTTCCTATATATGACTAATGATAGTTTACTTTGATGAATTTTGTATGTCATTAGGAGTCTTTTTCTTTTGTAGCCATTAGGTTTTTCTTAGCTTTCCTCTTACGTGCTAATGAACCTATGTGTCTTTCCTTTGTGTGTGTTCTAGTTTTTATTGCTCTTAAGCATGACTTTATGATAAGTTATACTAGAACATTAGGATTTGCTGAATTAGAAAATCCTCCTTCACCACCTAAACCAAGCCTCTGTAGGCGGTTATTTAAATAGACCGCGGCTCCATATCAATATGGAACCGCTGGTGGAGATAAAGAACCGCAGGCAGAAGCTCTCAAATTTGGGTTTTCTGAAACTTCCCAATTGTTCCAACACCCCTTGGAATCTTTGTTTCAAACCTTTGATCACTTTCACATTTTGTATTCAAATTCTAACCTTGATTACATTTTACTTATACCCCAACCTTGAGATTTCATTCTCACACCTTCCCTTATCCTTAAACCTCGCATTACTACCATGGTTTCTATAAGAACCTCCAATTCATCCAAAACCTCCTCTTCAAAGAGGCACCTCAAATTTAAGATTAAGTTACCAAAACTTAACTCTTCACCTTTTGCCACACCCAAGAATGAGATTGTTCCAATTCTCATCTCTTCATCACCCTCACTACCTCTTGCTCCATGCAAGACTACCTCAACCAATGGTACCAACCATTCTCATGGTTCTACGTCCTCTTCATTCCAATCTAGAATGAATGAGCTAACCTCACCCTTCACTCCAAGTACTCTCTTGGATGTGACTACCCAACCTCAACCCATCCAAAGCATTCCCATTGTGAATGACTTTGTTGAACCCTTGGTGACTTCACCTTTCACCCCACCAAATTCCGCCACCACCCTTGTCTTTCATTTAAGCATGTGGATTGCTTATTGCTAAGACACTCAATCTAAGCAAATCTTAGGATTCTAGTGTAACTAAGATTAAAATTATGCTTAAGTTTTAGTTTTTTTTTTACATCTTTGTATGATCTTTATTCTCTTATATTTCCTTTCATGTTTTTCAACATGATTTTTCTTTGAGTCTTGGATCTTCTTGCTATTATGTTTCTTTCTTTTCTCTTTTGATTCCTTTTCTTAAACTAATAAGAATTAGGAATCTTCTTGGAGATTTCATTACATGTAGCTTGATTTGTGATATCTAGATAGATGACTTGCTTGTATGCTACTTGCTTATATATCTTCTTGCTTATCCGTATGCTATATGCTTAATTGATTAGTTAATGAATGCATGCTTATTATAAAGGTTTTGTCTTTGTCAAGCAATTCCGATATAATATCTCTTAGATGTGTGTAACTCATGCATGTCCTTAAATGCTACGTGCCAACATGTTTTACTTAGTCTTCTCTTTTTAAGTAATCATGTTTCTTGCATGCCATATGTGTTAATTGCGCACCTTCTCTACATTGGTTTATTGTAGACTTCATTAGGCATTGCATGAATTATCCTATGTGCTTACTTGATTATGTGTTAGATTTTGTACTAACTCTTTCATGTCTTCTTGTGCTTCTTTTGAGTTTCCTTTCTCATTTTCTTTCGAGATTTCACTATCACCTTCTAAGGTATAGTATTCATGAATCAATTTGTGAAGTTATACTTAACTTATTTGTTGAGTCTCTCTCAATTCATTTTAATCATGCTCTTCTAAGTCGAGTCTCTTTCTTCTAGTCTTTCTAAACTAAGTTGAGTCGAGCCTTACCCTTTCCTCATCATGTAATTGTTCTTTGAACATCCATAATGATTGAGAAGAGCTACGAAACTTTGAGCATGTAGTTTATCGTATGCTAAACACCATTTGGTGTCGACATTCATACGCATTTTTGCCTATAATGTCCTATATCCCGATATTTTTCTTAAAGCGTCGATTTATCCGCTTTTGGTTTTCCTTTATTTTTTCGGTCAAAAATGTCTCTAGGTTGAAATATTTTTGTTCCTATTTTTGAGAGTTGATTGCGGTTAAAATTTACAATTAGTATGGGTGATTCCATCAATTCTAAGTTTTTAACCCCTTGAGATGATATCTTCAAATTCATGGATGTTTCTTTTCTACCTCTATTCCAATAATTTTGAATTGATTTCCTCAAAATCCTCTCCTTGTTTTTTTTTTGAGAGTTGATGGTTAAATCTTGAATTTTCTTGGGTGATTTCAAAAATTCTAAGCTTTTTACCCTTTGACATATTATCATTACAATTGTTATGGATGTTTCTTTTCTATCTCTATTCCAACAATTGTGAATTGATCTTGTCATGATCCTCTCCTTTATTTTATTTTTTTTAGATTGATAGCATCGCATACACACTTCTTTGCTTGTCATTGTTTGAGCAAACGACTTGTTTATCATCCTAATTCCGTTTGGGTGACACTTGCTATATATATGCTCTTGTCTACTAACTTTGTTTTGTAGGACTTTTCTAACCCTTTTGTGTAGCTCGTCACTATTCTTGCTTTGTTGGTGCCTCAAGCAAGGGGGAGCTCATATCAAGGGGGAGCATTTGCAAGAGTTCAAATCATTACATTTGTGATCGTTGACTAACTCAAATTGCATTCATCAAACATCTTGCAAGTAATGCATTTTGGACACTCGTAGATAAGCATATTATTATGCTTGGAGTTGGTTAACCTATGGTGATTGAAGACTTCACTAGGATGACGCAAGCTCAATATCTTTGGATGATGGGTTTATAGTTTGGATTCTTGCCTCTCAAACGACAACCACAATGGATGATTAGATTTTTGGATGCATGTTCTCTCGAAGTCGATCCTCCTCTTCTTATATGAAGACTACCTTTCGGATGCAAGCTCTCGTGACGTCGATTCTTCTCTTCTTCAAGACGTTGACTACCTTTTTGATTCGACAAAAGGGGGAGAAGTAAGTGTAAACTAGTAACTTGTGCATTTTAATATGTGTTGCGGTTTACTTGTTTGTCATCATCAAAAAGGGGGAGATTGTTAGTGCAAACATTACAATGCTTTGTCGATATAATCTCTTTGTGTTTTGTTGATGACAAACGTATAATTCGCAACACATTATGTAAAATGTTAAGGTACTCGTAATCACTCAAGAATACATTTGTATACTTCTCTCGACACCTCCAAGATGTCATTAACCTAACTAAGTGATCAAGGATTAATATTTTCTTAAAACTCACATTTAATCAAATGTGACAAAAGATTTTAATTAACTTTATTTTTAAGAAAATGTTTTATTAAAAAGAAAATGGAAATTTGAATTTGGCATATTCCATATGCCAAAGGAATATCCTTTGAGGGTATAAACTACCCCAGATGGCATATCCCCACTAAAGGACAAATTTGCACGGACTCCGACGCGGAGGTTCCATAAAGGAACCCGCGGTTCCTTATTGATAAGGTACCGCGGGTGGAGATAAGGAACCGCGGGTCTTTTTGACCGTTGCAATATTGCCCTATAAATAGTAGATCATTTCCAGCTTTTCTTTCAACCCTTTTTGCATAGTTTCTTTCAAAAACCATCTTAGATCCTTGATTAGTTAGTTTTGATTAATCTTGTTTAAGATGTGATTCAATCTTCAATCTCCTCATCCTCTCAAGTGCAAAGAGAAGAACACTATCATTACCATGATGTGTTAGGTTCACTACATGATGAAGATCTTTCCTTATATAGATCTAAGTTATGTTTTTAGTCTTCCTACTATGTATATGTAGAAGATCCAAGTGTTGGGTACACTTGGATGTGTTTGTAAGGGTAGAATATCCAAGTGATGGGTATCCTTGGATTAGGTGTTAGTTGTGTAGATCCAAGTCTTGTTAGTACTTGGATATAGTGTTAGAGTTATAGATCTAAGTGTTGTGTGCTTAGATCTATATGGTTTATGTGTTTAGGCCATAAAACACAAGGTTTGTTATGTTGGGCCATAAAACATAACTAGGGGGTAGATTAGGTTGTGTCTTGGTAGTTCTCACTAAACTCTAAAGTGATGTGGTTGTGTCTTGTGAGTTCTCACTAAACTTTAAAGTGACTAGTAGTTGTGTTGTGTGAAGTTCTCACTTAGCTTCAAAGTGAAGAGTCGTGAAGATTGGTTATAGCTTTCGATTAGAACTCGACATCTAGCCTTGTGTCGTTAAATGGTGAAGTAGGCAACGTTGTGTAGATTGGTCCTACCTAAGATTAGGACTCGACATCTAGCTTAGTGTCGGAAATGTGTAAGCGACGTTGTGTATGCTTTCTCCACCTTAAGGAGTTTGTTGACTAGTGAAGTAACTCTCGAGTAATGTGTACTCGAGGAGTGGAGTAGGGCGAAGAGGAGCTTCGTGACCGAACCACTATAAATCATCGTGTCGGTAACTTCCTTTACATTTATGTCTTTACCTTTGTAGATGTATTTATAGTTGCATACTTGTGTTGTGTGTCTTTGTGTGCATCACATAATCTAAACATCTAAGTTGCGGAAAAGCTATGGCTTAGTACGTGTGTGCTTCATGTTTAGATTATGGTCAAGTGTACATCACTTAGTCTAAACATCCTAGTTGCGGAAAAGCTTGTGCTTAGTACGTGTGTGCTTAGTGTTTAGACTATTACTTGATGTACTCTTGATTTGATGTGCTTGTGTGTTTTCTTACTTGTAGTATTTATCTCTCAATCAAACACATCTCACATCTAGTCAAGATTGATAAGGAATTTGATACAAAGGATTGTTAAGGTTTCAAATTAACAATGTTGCTACGTCCACTGTCGGCGGTTCGTTATTGGACCGGCGGTTCCTTATCAATAAGGAACCGCGGGCAGAGATAAGGAACCGCGGGCAGTGGATTGAGCCGAAATGTTTTGAAAATGAACTAGAAACTATTCAACCCCCCCTTCTAGTTTCTACAATTGGTATCAGAGCAAGGTTATTCAAGATCTTTGAAGTATATTGTACTTTAAACCTTGGATCGATCTTTGCTCTCTTTTTCAAAACAAATAGTTTTTAAAAATGAAAACGGTTTTTAAAAATAGAGACGATCTTTGTATCAAATTGTTCATGAAGAGTGATTACTTATGAAATGTGTTTTGTTGTTTCATTCGTATAAGCTTTGGTGTTAAATAAACTTTGTATAATAGCTTGAATTAAATCTTTTCATGTTTGGAATTATAAAAATCTTTTGTGTCAGAATTAACTCTAAAATACGAGTTCTATGTGTCTAAAATGATTTTTTAGAGTCCTAAGTCCTTCCAAAAAGTTACCAAATGATTTTGGCCAAAAACTCATTTTTTTGTTCTCTGACCGCGGTTCTTTATTGTTCCCCGCGGATCCTTATCAATAAGGAACCGCAGTCAGTCTGACTAGATGTGAGATGTTTTCTTACTTGTAGTATTTATCTCTCAATCAAACACATCTCACATCTAGTCAAGATTGATAAGGAATTTGATACAAAGGATTGTTAAGGTTTCAAATTAACAATGTTGCTACGTCCACTGTCGGCGGTTCGTTATTGGACCGGCGGTTTCTTATCAATAAGGAACCGCGGGCAGAGATAAGGAACCGTGGGCAGTGTATTGAGCCGAAATGTTTTGAAAATGAACTAGAAACTATTCGACCCCCCCTTCTAGTTTCTACACAACCTTTTCCTACTTTGCCTTAAAGTAAATCTTTTCCCGCATAATGTAAACCTTCAGAATACTGAAGTGTCTTTAGTATCCTAGAGGAGATCGTCATCATTCAGTTTCGTATTATCAAACCAAACTGAACTGAAAGCTTTTCTTCGGGACTTGTTCTTCAGCAACTAGACCGCCAAGTTATTAAAGCAAATACTCCTTTTTCTTCTAAGTTCTCTAGAAGAGGAAAGCTAAACACCCTTCACCAAAACATTCTTCAGTAGGAACCTTGTTTCTCTGGTCATGCTTCAGCAGAACCACCTTTCTGCTGAACATGAAATACTTAGGGGGATTTTATATTCAAATCCTAGAGTTGCTTTGGTGTAAGTAAATATTGACCCAGCACATAATATCTTCCTCTAATGTCTAGATCACCTTGTCACGCTTCTGACCCTTTGGTAATTTGTTTAAACCAAGAACTTTTTCAAAAGATGGAAGATCTTTATTATCACATTCATTATTTATTAGAAGAATATCAGGTCTAGATTGTTGTTCTATTCCAAGAGAAATACAATGCTTTTGGAGCTCATCAAAACGTTTTGAAAGTGAGTTAAAAGAATCTTAAAGCTTTAAAAATCAGCGTTAGCTTTGTGACAAGGTTGATTATCTAGCACAACATTTACATTCTCAACAATATTCACAGAGAGAGCATTCACATCATTACAATTATGCACAAACAGATTCACAGTATCATAAGACATCACTTGTTCCAAGAGTCGGTCATTTAGTTTCAAAACATTTTCTTTCTCAACTAAATTTTGCTCATAAGCGTCGTCCATTTCGTAGAAAACTCTTTGAACTTCTTTAATTTCGGAGGTTAAGTTTTGATCAAGAGATTTAAATCCCGCTTTAAGATTTTGCACAAATGGAACGATCTCATCACGAAACGCAACTTTTGTGTGTTCGAATTTCCATTCTCTTGTGGTTTGTTCCGTTTGAGTCATACGTTCTTTAATGACCTTGTCAAAATTGGCAAAATGTTGTCTTAGCTTTTTCAAGCCTAAAAACACCATACTTACCGGTGGAAGTACCTTTGGAATTTCCTTGGGTAATTCCTTTTCAACAAGTGTAAGAGACATATTAGGAATTTCATTACTTAATGACACTTTTGTTGGTTCATAATTAACGACCTTTTGTGTTTTAAAGCGAGTTTTGAAATCAAGTTGAAGTCTATTATGCTTTTCATAATCAAAAGGTTTAAGATTTTTGGAAAGCATTTCAACCGACTCTCTTCCATAAGTGATATTGTCTCGGCGACATCACAAACATCCGGAGGATCCAACACCTTTCTAAGTTTGATGGCATCATAAAGTCTAGGATTATCTAGAAGAGCTTGCCTTGCATAACCTGGGTTAGGTGGTACGTCTTGTTGACGTTTTAAATCACATTTTTTAAAAGATGACGTTAACAAATGTATCGTGTGAGTTACGTATATTGTTTTAAGAGCATATGATTTATCGCTTTGAGCTTATTAGTCACATTAATTTTCGCTTCAACCTTTTTAGCCTCGAGTATTTCGAAATCCGTTTTAAGTTTTTGAAAATTATAGCCTACAGACTCTTTTTCTTTAACCTCTTTTGAAAAATTTGCCTTCAAAATTTCGATCTCATTTAAGCGATCCATTTGTACTTTTCAAAATTCATCAAATTTTAGGTTGGTTAGGGTTGCTGTTTGAGGAATTAACTCTAAAGTTTGAACTTTTTCCTTGTACAAAGCAAGCCCGACAGATAGTGTTTGATTAATACTTAGGGTTTCTAGGACAACGATATTCATTTGGCCAAGCAAAGAAGCAAGAACCATTACCAAATCCCGTTGAGCATAAGGGTTCATATGTGAAAGAGTTTCCGGTTGTATTTCACTCAAAGTCTGGGGACTTGCACTTATATTGCTATCATTGTTCATCTCCTCGTTTGAGTTAGTCACCTCCAGATTCTCTTCCGGATACTTAGGCTTGCCCAACTTGATGTGGTACAATACTAGTATCATTGGTAGTGATTTGTACCTCATATACTTAATCTGAACCACAGACAAAAAGATTTGCCATGAGAGCTGCTTTGGCGGTGTTGAAATCGTCACAGTCTGAATCGTATGCATCGAGATCATCTGCTTGATACGCTGCATTATAAGTAAGAGCTGCTTAAATTCCATCATTATCCGCAATTCCTGGATCAGCAAGAAACGCTAACTCCTCCTCATCTAACTCACGACCACTTGCTTGAGCATTTACCAATAACACCTTTTCATTAAACCACGTTGCATCCCTTTTCCTTTTCGGTTGTTTACAGTCCCTAGCCATATGACCCTCCCCTTGCAGTTGTAACAAGTAATCATTTTCAGCTTGGCAATAGCGTTTCCTTTTGCGGTGGTGTTGTAAGTTCTTGCTCCCGTGTTAAACGTTGGTCTCCCATTAATTGGTTGAACCTTGACCCTTACTTCTTGAATGGTCGCTTGCTGACGAGAGTTTGAAGAGGTTATCAATTAATTGTTAGTCGCAGGAGTTCCTCTAAATGCTAGCTTGTTCCATGTTTGAGTTATGTAGGCATACATCGCAGCTAATACTTTAGTAGGATTATCACCTTGTTTGAATTCATGAATCAGAACCTCATCAATGTAAAAAACTTGTGGTTGCTGAACATCATATATTGGTGAAAATGCACTTGGAGGAGTGCCTACTTGTTGTGAATAGCTTGGGTGAAGACCTTCAGTAGGCTGATAGGTGACCACTTGAGGTGGAGGTGTTTGATGATTAAGATGTGATTGATGAGAATGAGTTGATGGATATGAATTCATGTATGATAGTGATGCTTGATACTGATATTGTTGTTAAGAACTAGTTGTGGTAGGAGAGAATACTGTGGGTAGCTTGGAGTTTGATACAAGGACTTTTGATATGATTGTTGCCCCGTTGAGTAAGGAGAATTGATGTAGGGAGACACATGTTGATTTGCAACCAAAGCCAATGGTTCATTATAAGTTGACACACGAGAAAGTTGTACATGATTTTCATGTCGTTGCAAATAAGCATAAAGTTGATCTATGTTTGTCGTTTGCAAATCCCTTACCAACTTGACATCGGTGACAAAACGACTCCATTATGGGGGTAAGGTGTTTATGAACTTGGTGTGATTTGAAATTGGTCAATCTTTATGATGTGACTATTCATTTCATTAAGCAATGTAGCAAATCTCCAATAAAAGTCATGAAGTGTTTCCCTTGGTGTGTAGGTAACCTATCAAATAGGTCATATAATTGACACTCACGTTCTTGTTTGGTCAACGAAGTACCCTGCATCAACACACTAAGTCGTTCCCATAGTTCATTTGCTTTCTCATAATGACTCATTAACTTATGAATATCAAGTGGAAGAGCTTGAAGAATTGTGTTGGTAGCCTTAGTATTTATATCGGCGATGATTTGGTTTGCTGGGGTCAAGTCAAAATATTCCCTTGGTCGAATCACACCTTCGTCAGTAATGGTGCCCCCCAATCAAGTGATCCTTGTTCCAATGACTTGAGCATAAGCCTCCCATTAGGTCTACCCAAAATGTATAACTTCATACGACTCTGCCATAACTCGAAGAGTTCTTTGATAAGCATTGGAGGATGGGTATCGGTACCAAATATGATTGATAAATCGGAAAGCAATGGCATTGTCGGCATAGATGAATGGGGATTCATCTTGTATCACTCTATCGAAAGATTACCTTGTTGATCGAGCAATGAAATAAAGTTGTTGTGTTTGTTGTGAAAAGAACAATACAGAGTTTTACAAATCGTGGAGAAACCAAAAAATAAATTCGCGAGATTTTACAAACCACCGATTAAACCGTAAAAGTTCTTAAGTTCTTGTGTTGTTGTTGATTAAAGTTGTTAAAATCCCCTAAAAGTTGCTAATTCTTCAATCTCGGAAAAATAAATCTTGACAAACTCAGAATAATCCTAAACCTATGATCTCAGAATATAACTTGTTTATGATTTCGGAATGTTACACTTGTTACGATTTCAGAATGTAGCCTGTGTTACGATTTTGGAATGTGGCTAGTGTTACGATTTTGAAATATTTGCAAATGCACAATCTCGGAATATCTCTGAAAATCACAAACTCGGAATATCTCTGGAAGTCACAAACTCAGAATAATCTAAAATTCACGAACTCAAAATACTCTAAAATGCACAAACTCGGAATAATATGAAATTCACAAACTCGGAATGTAGCTGAAAGTCATAAACTCAGAATAATTAGGGTTTTATTTTGAGCAACCAAGTAATTAGTTTATCAGGTGGCAACTTTTTCCGAAAATGATGAAAATTTTTTGATCTTTGAAAATACAACTTTTTCCAGTGTTTCCGGCGAAAAGACTTGTACTTCCAAGATTTTTAGCTTCTTAGGGACTATAAAAATACAATCCTTTTCAAATTTATGATAAAAAAATTTAAAATCGAAATTTGTACCTTTTATACAATATCTTCAACTAAAATGATCCAAACGTCAATTTTTTTTGTGTTTTACCCGTAGTCGGGTTGACCCAAACCCGAATAGACCCGACCCGAGTAGACCCGACCCGAATAGACCCGAACCCGACTAACCCGAGTTCAACTCGGGTCGGGTTCGGGTAAAATATTTTTACCCGCAACCCGAATTCAACCCGACCCGAATAACCCGAACCCGACCAACCCGACCCGATTCCCACCCCTAATCAAAGGTATTATAAGATTTGTAACAAGATTTAAACCATAAAAACACAAAATAAAAATAAGATTTTAGTACGTGGGTTTATTGATCTTTAAAACACACGAATCAATAGTATGAACAAACAAAAAACTTTATTTCACCCCATGACTCTTGATACCAATTGTAGATTATTAGTAATCTTAGATCTAAAGTGAGGTTGAAGGTTTCTAGAGAAAGAAATGTAGAGAGATAAAGTGAGAGAAAATGTGTGTAATATTAATGTAAATGAAACCAAGCAACAACCTTTCCATGGAAGGAAATGGTTTATATACCCAAGTCCACAAATAGACTTGGGCCGCCGGCCCATGGACATGCCCATGGGTTGGGTTAACTAAATGTTATCTTACTACTCTAACTACGAGCCCATAACTATATCGTTGGAGTGACCGAGTCTTCTAACTAGAAAAAACATATTTCCAACACTTATGTTATGGATAGATATGTTGAGGGTTGACACCCTCCGTCCGGGTAAACAAACACATTTTTAGGTAAACATACGTATATCATTTGCATGTTACTACGTGGTATCGGGTTAGACACCTACTTAGGCAAACTTATATCTCACATGTGCATCATTTGCACGTACTTGACATTAGCTTCGATGCCATGAGATTAGCACTGCCATAAATGATTTTTCCTATACTTGCCATTGTATTTGTTTTAATGTCCTTGTATATACTTGAAAACTTTTGCGGTTCACTTTCACTTTTACTTATGCTTTAAAACTAAACATATGAATTCACCAACTTTTTTGTTGACATTTAAAGTTTTTTTATCTCAGGTGTGTAACATATTGTTATGCGATGTGCTTGGAGTCTGCATTCATCGTGATTTGTCTTCATATATTTTCTTTTATGCTATAAACTTATTATCTTTTTGATGCATTAAAACTTCTTTATTAACCAGTGACATGTTTTAAAATTTTGGATTATTATATACCTTATTAATTTCAATTAATTCAACGAGGTACTTTTCTAAATATCTCATATCGAGTCGTTCTCTTACTCATTGTACTTTGCTATTATATCTTAACAGGCCCAAAAGGACCAAAGCTTCCCGTTGTGTCATTTGGGGGTGTTACAAATGAATAACTCTGTTTTTGAAATTGAATACCTTCCATGGTAACCATTGTCATTCCACGTCGTTACAAATAATCGGTAAATAAATGAGCCTAATAAGTTGGGCCAATCAATGGTTGTGTTTTTTGCATCCTCGCTTAGAATAACTCGAAGGCCAAAACGGATTTAGTAATTGAGTCTGGGTGTAACACTTTCTTGGCTCACTTTACATCATTGTAACCACCTCCACATCAAGGATATATGTAACAAGAAATAATATGTTAGAAAACAATAAAACAATTACGATGAACCAAGTTTCACCACTATGATCATGTCTTCTACGCATAATCGTCTTATGGTCTCTTGAGGTATAAAGCGAAAATATAACATGAGATTTTTGGCAAACTACTTTGTTGTTAACTTAAATAGCTTAAATGACTTGTCAATACTTAGTTGTATCATAAATTCGAATACCAGAAATTTGCAATGATAATTTATTTTGGACCAATATTTAGCTACACTTTTTTAATTTGGACATCTGATGATATTTTTGAAGTACAATAATAATTTGTATTGTGTTTTCCATAGAAGTCATAAGTATAAACAAAAATAAACCATATATCGTATTCTATGAGGTATGGGGAAGACGAGATGTAGACAATTTTACCCCTACCCGAAGGTAGAAAAACTGCTTCCAGAGGACGTCCGACATTTTTGCATGGAACGGGGATCGAACCCTCACCTATATATCTTAAGGATAGAGGTTTTTGTATCTGATCCAACCCCGTCTCTCCATAGGTATAAATAACATATTTGTATATATATTTTCATTAGTTACTAACGGTTTAGTAAGACATTTAAGACGCGATTAATAGATGTTTTGGGTTGGTTGTATTGTTTAGTTTCTCGTGTTGAATGATAAAGGCCCAAAAGGATAATTAAAAGTCAAGAGCTTGTGTTACACTTAAACAAACCATATACGAGTGTTTACTATGTGAAATGGCGTAAGTAAGAAATATGAGAGGACGAGCATCCTTTTGCATGTGTGAGATGTTCTTTTATAAAGTAGTATCCACGGTTGGTAGGGTAGACTAAAGTGATGGTCAACTGATGTAGGCCAGGTGTTGACCATCTTATGGGCAAATCAAGGATGACATGTGACCTTCCTCCTTTGGTTGGCAAGGTTTTCCATCTCCTATATTCTTGATCGACTGTCTCCCATTGTCATGTGTTATATCACACATATTAACCGTTAGTGACAACTGAGAGACATATGGCTCGAACGTGTATGATATACGACTTGAGCAATTATCACAGGCCCCGTACAACCTGTAATTATGGTTGGACGATAACAAGCCTTAATAACGATCCTGTAACTTTAACGTCTAATTAATGGGCTTTAGAAATTAATATTGATAAATCACCAATAAATAATAAACAAGAGTATCTTTTAGTATTTTCAATATCAATTTATTTCATAATTTTAATTTATAAAACACTCAATATACACTGATTAACTAATTATTACAACATTAAACAACATAATTAAATCTAAACACTATGTTTCCAAATCACGTTTTATTCTGTTGATTATTCTGAGATTAGTTGACAGCACTCAAATATGGGCGACTAATTCCAATTCAATAGGGGTATATGAGTGCAAGTCAGCTGAATACCGTGATTGATGAGTGGGTAGTTAGGTGCACCTCTTGCCCAATGAGAAGTAACGAGGATAGTCTCCCCCGCTTATCATACGTCTTTATGAAAGCTTCTCTAGATCTGATCCATCATCAACTTAGTCAGACTTTCTTGTGTGCCCACTTTTGATCAATCAAACTGTAGCTTCAATAGTTCATTGAAATTTTGACTTTGTTATTTCACCAGTTACTAATCTAGTATCGGTAAATACCGATAATAGCTCTCGCTAAAGCAATTGTAACAGCTCCGGACCCTATTAGTTTTACACCTTCTAACATTAGTTGTATTTTAAGGCTGTTTATTTCAACTTACACGTATAAGCTTATTTGATTCCGATTTCCGACTAACATAAAACTTATAATTTTATAAAACTTTATTATTGATATGATAAACTTATAGTATAAATGTATAACTATCAAAATAAACCCAAAATTTGCAAGGTCCATGAAAGAAAGAAAAGCCCATGAAATGACCTTTTTTAATATCTATAAAATACGTTTTCACCCCTCATTTACTATCTCACACACAGTTATCATCATCATCACTCTCAAAGAAAAAGAAAAAAAATCCCCAAATTTTCAATCGTTCGAAAAAAAAACCCTAATTTTGACCGATCATCAAAACCAATACCAATCAATCAATCACCATGATTCCGTTAGCGTTAAGAATCTCAACTGAAATCCGGCTCTTGTTTGACAGCTTGAACGAATCGAATTTCGATTCGGTTTTGAATGAACTCAATCAGGTTGATTTTTGTTGTTTTTTATTATGATCTTTGTTTTTTTATGTGTTTTGATTGTGATTAGTGAATGTTAAAACCCTAGGTGATTGATTTTTGTTATAGTGATAGAATGTGATTTATGATGAATATGATTATGTCAAGGAAAATGTGAGCGTGGTTACGCGTGGGTGGCGTTGACGAGTGATGAGTGGTTTAAAGGACTTACGAGCGCGTAAATGTGTAAAAAATGATTTATGAGTTTAAAACGTTTAATATTGATTTAGTAAGTGAGAAAATAATGTTACTCTTTAGCGTTTAGTTACGAGTGGTGTTCAGTGGGAGAAATTGTTGGTTTGATTTTGGGGGGCGTTTTTTTTCTTCTTCGTATTTGAGCAGTGTTGTTGGCTGTATTAGGTTTAGGTATCTGTTGGCGTTATTGACCTTTGTATATATATTTGTTGGTAATTTTGATAGCTATATTATGTATGGTTTATGTTCAGTGTTCTAAATGCTAATTTTGCTGTTCATTTTTCCAAATTGTTGCTCGTTTCTAAACAACAAAATTAGGTGTTTTGTTATACGAGAAGCTATGTAGTAAGAGGAAACACTAGGTTTAATTATGTGAAAAAGGGATCGCAATAGTATAAACAGTTGTTTTTTTATTTGAGGAGTGTTGTTGGCTGTATTAGGTTTAGGTTATCTGTTGGCGTTATTGACCATTATTTTTGTATTTAAGGAGCGTTGTTGGCTATATTAGGTTTAGGGACTTATATATATTTGTTGGTAAGCTATATTATGTATTGTTTATGTTCGGTGATTAGTTTGAGTTATTCTAAATGCTAATTTTGCTGTACATTTTTCCGAAAACTTTGTTATACGAGAAGCTATATAGTAAGAGGAAACACTAGGTTTAATTATGTGAAAAGGGATCACCCTAGTATAAAAGGGAAGGACTCTTGATGTTTGAACTTCTAATGAGTTTCGTTATGGTATTTAATGCAGTATGTTGATTTTGGTACGGATGGAAGCGTTACGCTTCTGGAGACCTGCTTTGATCACTTCAAGGTTTACGAAAGAGATTTGAAGAACACCCGTTTGGAACCAGTAGTTGCTTCAATTTTTAGAAAATTGTTGGAAAAGCCGCAGTTCAGTACTGTATTCTCTTTGTCAGTAAGGCCAACATCGGTCACTGAAGAATTTCTGGATAATTTATCTGTTGCTCTACAATTATCGACATATGAGAAACTCGGTTTTGGTCTTGCTTTGACAGATTTAGAAAATAATGACATCAGAATGGCTGGTGAGCTTTTTTATTCTCATGTTTGTTTTAAATATATTGGTACCTTGTCTATGGGAATGATATGATATTTATATCGTTCTCCTTGCAGGAAGAAACTTCTGTTTGGGACAGATTGAGGAGTTATCCGCTACCCCTGGCTCTCTCAGTTCTGTTGACTATGTTCAGGATGTATTGCTGTTTCTGAATAAATCTGAAGGCCTTTCTAAACATGTGGATTCGTTTATGCAATTGTTATCTCTGGTTCAGTTTGATAAGAATGCAGAGTTTATCTTGTCTCCTCTCCTTTCTGATGAGCTTCAAGAGTCCAATTTCCTGAGGTGAATCTATGAGCTCTGTTACTTGGGAGTTTGTTAATTTTGCTATTCGTTTATTGGAGAGTTTAAACAGTTGGTTTTTAATTTTTCAGGAATATGGATTTTCTGACTGAAGGCAATGACAATGAATTTGATGCTATCTTAGCCGAAATGGAGAGGGAGATGAACATAGCTGAAATGTTGAAAGAGCTGGGCTATAAGTGCACATCAGATGTATCAGTATGCAAAGATTTGCTATCCTCGTTCTCACCACTAACTGAAGTCACTGTCGCTAGGATACTTGGCGCAATTGTCCGATCTGATGCTGGTCTTCAGGACCATGAGAATGCTTTTTCGACATTTTTTTCTGCTCTTGGTAGAGGGAGTTTGCCTGATTTGCCTCCACTGAATTCCTGGAACACTGATGTTCTTGTAGAATCAATAAAGCAGCTTGTTAGTTCCTTAAGTTTTTTTTCCTATTTCAATCTTTGTTTTCTATTTACTAAGAATACTAATATGAAAAAATACAGGCTCCTGGAATTAGCTGGCCAACTGTAATCGAGAACCTTGACCACGAGGGTTTCTACATCCGGGACGAGGCAGCATTTTCTCTACTGATTTCTTGTTACAGACATGCATCACAAGATCCCTTTCCCCTCGCTGCTGTTTGTGGCAATGTTTGGAGAAACACCGAGGGACAGCTGTCTTTTCTGAAATACGCTGTGTCTGCACCGCCTGAAGTATTTACTTTTGCACATTGCAAAAGACAATTGGTATGAAGATCTGTATTTACTTTTTTGGGAACAATTTGAGTTATAGTATCCAAGTATTTACACCCGTTCTTTCATCCATTTTTTCAGGCGAATGTTGATGCTGTCAACAGTCACAAGTTTCAACCTGGCCATGCAAATCATGCATGGTTGTGCCTCGGCCTTTTGGAGGTGTTGTGCCAGCTAGCTGAGAGAGGCCTTGCAAAGTCTGTTCGTTCACTGTTTGAACATCCTCTTAGGCATTGCCCTGATGTGTTGCTATTTGGGATGGCTCATGTTAACGTACTGTCTTTTCACATTTTTTGTTTAGTGTCTACTTTTATGGAACTTGTTTAGGGCTGACGGATATATTAAAAAATATGCAGACAACATACAATCTTCTCCAACATGAAGTTTCTTTGGCTGTTCTTCACGTGATACTTAAAGATGCATCTTTGGGTGGCATTCTGCTCCATACCTGGCATGTTAACCCTCCTTTTTTGTTGAGAGCTATGAGTGATACTCTCGACATGGATTTAGATACTATGCCTAGAGTATTGGATCTATGCCATGAGTTAAAGGTTAGATACTAGCTTTTTATCTATTTACATGCTTCTATGATTTTTTGTGTATGCTAAGATGTCTTTCTAATTACAGATCTTATCGCATGTATTGGACATGCTACCTTTTTCTTTGAGTATCAAGCTCGCTGCCCTGGCGTCTCGAAAAGAACTCGTAGATCTGGAGAAGTGGTTGGGCACATATATAAACACTTACAGTGATACTTTTTTTGCGGTAAAGGATATGTTGCGTTATAGTTTCAATATATGTATATATTCATGCTTCAAGATACAGAGATCTAATAGGATAATTTTCAGGAGTGCTTTCGTTTCCTGAAGGAGGTTGAGTCTAGCGCTCAGGAACCTTCCAATCGTTTTCATAGCTCTGGGAACATATGGAGTGCTTTTAGGGAGACAGTTCATGTTTTTTTAAAGGTTTTTACCCTCCTAATGGTGGTTACATTATCAATTTGATTGTCTGTAGCTCACCAGTGAAAATTGTTCTGTTTCTTATAGGTCCTTCCGTCACATACGGGCTTGCTGTCCTCTGACTCGCTTTCCACGGAATTGGAGAGATTACATCTGAAATTTACAAATAATAGTACAAGGATGATGAATAATGGTGGCCCTGATTCATCAACAACAGAAGTATATGCAGATGATATAGAGAAAGAGGCCAACTTATACTTCCAGCAAATGTTCTCTGGTCAGTTGACAGTTGATGAAATGATTCAAATGCTAGCCGGGTTCAAGGAATCTTCTGAGAAGAGGTTTATCCTTCATTCATTTTTATGTTTTAGACTTACTTATTACCTAGTAAAATGGCAATAAGAGACGTACTAACATTTATGTTTTGCTATTTTGTGATCTCCCAGGGAAAAATCCATATTTGAGTGCATGATAGCCAACCTGTTTGAGGAGTACAAGTTTTTTAACAGATACCCAGACAAACAACTTAGACTCGCTGCTATTCTTTTTGGTAAGGCTTATTTTACTTGGATTACGGTTGGAGTTTAGACTTCAATGCTATTAATTTGAGCTAGTATATTTGCTCTTTACTTAATCTTTATGTTAAGCATTATTATTAAAATTTGTAAATTGCAGGATTGCTTATTAAGAACCAACTTGTGACTCATCTGACTCTTGGTATTGCCTTACGAGCTGTTTTGGACGCATTGCGTAAACCTGCGGATTCCAAAGTTAGTACTAAATTTTATTGATGATGTTCGCTTTACTTAGAGACTGGTTATAACGATGAAAACTGAAAATTTTCTTGTATGCAGATGTTTGTTTTTGGTACAAAGGCTCTGGAGAAGTTTATAGATCGTCTCAATGAATGGCCACAATACTGCCAACATATTTTGCAAATTTCACATCTTCGTGCTGCCCATCCCGAGCTTGTTATTTTCATTGAAAGATCAATTATCAGAACTTCATCAGGCCACCCAGAATCAGATGCAGCCTACAATCCTGCTGCTGACCAACACCAAAGTGCTATTCCACAGGCAAACACAGAGGTACATCTTTCATATGCTCTTGGCTCTGATCTATTGTTGGTGCATACCAATCATATTAGACAACTTTCAGATCTGTGAGTAGTTCCAAGTGATAAAGAGGTTTACACATCTGTATTGATTGTAGGTTCCTGGTTCGTCTTTCCCTTTGACGGGTTCGTCTCAAATATCTTCTCCGATCCAGCTTCAACAGAGGAACCAGAGCTACTTAGATGAGAGACACAGGGCCTCTGTAACTTCATCCAACTATATGAAGCCAAACCCAAGTGCCTCTGGACAAGTTGCAGCTGCTCCAACAAACGATCCTGTTAATATTCCGAAAGTAAGCACCATATCTTGTAAATTAACTTCTATATCTTTCAGATATTAATTGTGATCATATTCTTATTTATGATGGTTGAAAGCAGCCACCACAGAATGTTAGTTCCTCATCAGCATTAGCCAACTCTCCTGCTTTTGTTCGCCCATCTAGAACTCCTACGGCTGCGACTGCAAGTAAGTTTTGGTCATGCTTTTAACCATTTAGCACTCATCTTCCATGTACTCCTATAGATGTATCTAATGCTGTCTTTTCATATATGACGTATTGCAGGGTTCGGCTCTGCTCTAAATATTGAGACACTTGTTGCTGCTGCTGAACGCAGAGAAACTCCCATAGAGGTAATTCTTTCGATAATATAAATAGCAAATGTGCGAGATCATTTTTCTGTTCAAAAAATGGATTAACTACTTGCGTGGTAAGGAATGATGTCCTTATTCATCTTTACGTGTTCAGATAGAATTTAGCTAGGATAAATACAAATAAACATATAGTATGCGTTTCATCTTTTGTTTAACAAAGCAATTAATGATTGGTTCTACCTTTAATATATTCATTAAGATATTTGTAGTCATTTGCTCATATACATCTTTTCTTACAGGCGCCACCATCAGAAACTCAGGATAAGATCTCGTTCATTATCAATAATTTGTCAAGTGCCAACATTGAACCGAAAGCAAAGGAATTCACAGAAGTTTTGAAAGAAGAGTACTACCCTTGGTTTGCGCAGTATATGGTTATGAAAAGGTGAGAAATTATATGACTATAAGTGACAACCATCAAACTTAGTACATTGTTTCTTATGGAGCATTATTGAACATGAGTATATAGTGCCATTTATTTACATGGTCTGGTTCAATCTTTGCCTAGTTGTACAAAAGTCGTTGCTATATTGTTCTGAGTGGCTTACTGATGTTGTTAACAGAGCGAGTATTGAACCAAATTTTCACGACTTGTACCTGAAGTTTCTTGAAAAAGCCAATTCGAAACCCCTAAACAAAGAGATTGTTCAAGCTACCTATGAGAACTGCAAGGTACAAAATACTTGCTTATTCTTCCGTGCTCTTTTGAAGATGTTACTATATGGTTATTATAACAAAACATTGGATGTTGGGAATTGATAAAAGTTATTATATGGTGCTATAACAGGTTCTTCTAGGATCTGAACTTATAAAGTCCAGTTCAGAAGAACGTTCTTTGCTGAAGAATCTTGGTGGTTGGCTGGGAAAGATTACTATTGGTAGAAACCATGTTCTGCGTGCTAAGGAGATTGATCCAAAGGCATTAATTATTGAGGTTATACAGTATTTTGAATGACTTGGTTTGATCTATTAATATGTGGAGCTGTACTGTTTTAAGTGATTTGAAACTAAATTCACCTTTTTTTTTTGTCATCTATAGGCATATGAAAAGGGTTTAATGATTGCAGTGATTCCCTTCACTTCAAAGGTATGTAGATTAATTGGTTTATTTCTGCTATGTTTTTGTTTTGTTATTTAATAAATTTCTGTTAAATGGTGTAGATTTTGGAGTCATGCCACAACAGTCTAGCATATCAACCTCCTAATCCTTGGACCATGGGAGTTCTTGGATTAATTGCTGAAATTTATGCCATGCCAAATCTTAAGATGAATCTTAAGTTTGAAATTGAGGTACGCATTATCACTTTGCTAGAGAAACCTTGTTAGAGGAGAAACAATGAATAACAAGTATTCTGGTAAATAAGTGAATTATGATTAGCAAGAACATTAACTTCTATCAGATAAGCAATTCACGTCTTCACTTTTGTTGTTGTGTTCTCTCAGGTGTTGTTTAAGAATCTTAATGTGGATTTGAAGGAAGTAGCCCCATCATCTCTTCTCATGGATAGAGTGAGAGAGGTTGAAGGAAACCCTGATTTTTCTAACAAAGATGCAGGGTTGCCTCAGCAACCGATGGTTGGGGAAACTAAATCTAGCATGGTATCTGCTTTAAATCAAGTTGAGTTACCTGTTGAAGTTGGTAGTTCATCTCACCCGAGTGGCCATTCTCGTATAATGTCTCAGGTTTGATAGTTTTATATGTTGTACACTTAAAGCTATTTTCTTTTAATTCACGGTGTAATGGTGATGAATTATTTTGTGGTAGTATGCTGCTCCTCACCATCTTCCAGCTGCTACTTTAAGTGAGGAGGGGGCTTTATTATCTGACAGGCTTCCATCTGCTCAAGGACTTCTACAAGCACAACTGCCGCTTCCCCAGGTTTGTCGCTTTTTTTTTTTTTTGGTGATCAACAATTATTTTTTCATCAACTTAGAAGCAAGTTGTTTTTGCAGATACCATCATCCAATATGGACCAACAAGTTATTATTAATCCCAAGCTCCAATCTCTAAACCTGCATGTACATTTTCAAAGGTTCTATTTTCTCTTCTGATTCTTATAGAGGTGGCACTCTCAGCCCATTTGTATGGAATTGGCAACAGGTCAAAAGGGTAAAATTTTGAAATAATAAAAAAGGTCAAGAGTCGGCCGGCTAACATGCATTTAAAGGCATACAGTATCGTAAATCATTCTATCTAGAAAGGAAACGTGGCTTTATTGTTTTGTAGTCTAGCTCATGTGACATGCAAGGTTTTTAAAGAACCTTCTTATTTAACAATAGTTTGACTTTTTACAACATATATATATATATATAAAAGCGTACTAAAAGGTGTTTACTATTCTGTTCTAGCTCATGTTCAATCCACCTTGACCTGGTTTTATACGACTTACTGTTGTTTTTTTCAGTGTGCTTGGAGTGTCTATGGAAATGGCTATCAAAGAGATTGTTTCAAGCATTGTGCAGCGTAGTGTCTCTATAGCAACTCAGACAACAAAAGAACTTGTCTTAAAGGTGATTTTATGCTGTTCTACTTTGTTTATTGTGTGCAAAAGGTGTCTTGGTCTCAAGCTCTTATTGTATAAACTTGGTACTTACAATGCAGGACTATGCTATGGAGTCTGATGAGAACCGTATACACAGTGCAGCTCACTTGATGGTTGCCAGTCTGGCTGGGAGTCTAGCTCACGTGACATGCAAGGTTTATTTATGCTCCGTTATTTCAAACTTTTTTTCAAGTCACTTTTCACTTCGTAAATGACACTGATGTTGACCTACCCTATTATTAGGAACCTCTGCGTGGTTCGATATCAAGTCAGCTAAGAAACCATCTTCAGTCTCTGAATGTGCATATCGCAAGTGATCTGCTTGAACACGCAATTCAGCTTGTTACTAATGACAACCTTGATTTGGGTTGTGCATTGATTGAACAGGCTGCAACTGAAAAGGTAAAGCCGTCTTACCTTGTTGTATATGCCATATATGGTTTATACTTGGGTCATTTACATTTTTTTGCATGCAGGCTGTGCAAACAATAGATAATGAACTTGCACCTCAACTTGCGATAAGAAGGAAGCACAGAGAAGGGCTTGGTCCTGCCTTTTTTGATGCAAGCCTGTATACACAAGGCCATGTAGGTGTATTACCAGAAGCGTTACGTCCTAAACCTGGTCGCTTATCCCATTCCCAACAACGGGTTTATGAGGTATCAACTTAGATCTACCTTTGATTATTGCTCGGTTTGAAACGTAATGTTAATGTTTTTGTTCTTTTTCTTCAGGATTTTGTTCGCCTACCTTGGCAAAACCAATCAAACCAAAACGTGAATGCTGCGCCCCTTAGTTCTTCGGCTCCACCAGGAAGTGGTGCTCTTCAACGAGGATACAGTTCAAGTTCAGCCCAATTAAACCCTGCAGTATTCTCATCTAACCTTGGAAACTCTGGTATCAATGCTGTAGCACAATCGCTGGATCCTGAGGACATGGAGCCAAATTCTGTAAAGCTCCTTAGGTGTGTAGGAATCTGGTGGTTTTATATGTTTCTTTTTTGTGTAATTAGCTGAATGGTTCTCCTTAATATTAGTACATCACTAAAGTTATCAAACCTATATTTTAGTCGAGAAGTGTTCTGTTCCAACTTGATTTACCCGCTTCCATACAGACTATGACCTGAGACCCAATGCACTCATTTTCTCACTTTAAACTTTCTTCATGTTTTATGATAAATACTCATGCTGGTTTCTATTTATTTCTAATTTCTAGTGCTCCCTCGGTACATTCTGCAATGGCTGGTGGTATTGGTTCACACAACTTTGAGAATGAAGCGGTTCTTTCCTCATTTTCTTCTGTGTCAGCTCCTGAACTGCAAATTCCAGAATCTTCCAATGTTTCCAAAGTCAGTAAATGTTATACGCATATGATTAACATTGTAAGTTTTTATTAGTCACACTTTTGCCTAACCCGCGCGTTCAATTATTTGGCAGGAATCGGGTGTCTATGGGCAGCCATTGCCATCTCCTGTGACTTCAGACCGCATTGCAAATACCACTGCAGAACCTTCGTTAACTACTGGCGATGCACTGGAAAAGTACCGGGTTATATCAGAGGAGGTGCGGGCTGTCCCCACTTCACTTCTTGTTTGATATTATTTTTTTGCTTTTACGAAACTTCTGGTTTCTCTTGCTTTATTCCACATAAATTCTTAATTGATATTTTGCTATTTTCTTTTCTCTTGCGAAGCTTTCATTCATGTTTAGTTTAAAAGATACTGTTGTGAAGCTCACTAGACATGTTTGTTCTCTTATTCCTTTCAGCTGGAATCTTTGATAGCCAGAGAGGCTACAGAAGCTGAAATTCAGGTATTGTTTCTCTATATTCTTTGAAAGATGTTCATTTGTCTCGTTATGTGAGCTCTTATTTAAGTTGGCTTGTTTACAGTCCATTATTGCTGAGGTTCCTGGGGTCATTCTTAGATGCATTAGTCGGGATGAGGCAGCCTTGGCTGTGGCTCAAAAGGTATTTTTAATACTGCTATTCTGATGCATGTACTTGTTACAAAACAGCGTTGACATTCTTTTCGACCTTGTCATAGGTCTTCAAAGGTTTATACGAAAATGCATCAAACACCGCCCATGTTGGTGCTCATCTTGCGATGTTAGCTGCCATTCGTGATGTTAGCAAGCTTGTATTCAAAGAACTTACTAGCTGGGTATGATAACTTACTAATGTTAATTCTTACATTAAATGCTATCTTGTTGTATTTGCTCGATTAGTTGATATATGTTTATTAGTGTAGTAGTTTATGAAATAAGCCTAATTATCAACTGCATTGTTTGGATTAGACGTATTCAAGTATTTATTGGTGTTTTCTCATTCTTTGTACTACTTCATCACTTCGTGTTTCTGCAGGTAATGTATTCTGATGAAGATAGGAGATTTAACAAAGATATTACTATTGGCTTAATTCGAAGGGAGTTACTGAACCTTGCTGAGTATACTGTATATATGACGAGGCATCTGGATGCTGGAAGGAACAGTATGTGTAATCTCTACTGGTTTTTATTTAACTACTTGATTGCATGCTCAAGAATGTTATTAACACAATGCTTTATTGCGACACCTTTGGCATATCATGCATGAAACACATAATTTTGAGTATCTCTTGCAATAGTTTAGTGAAGACTTGATAAATGGATCTTGCTTCTCATTTGCCACACTTAACATACTGAGGTTTTTTAAATGTCGATTATTTGCCCTCATCGTTATCGTGTTGAATGGAATCAGTAAAGTGTGTGGAAGTGTGCTAAATTAGAATAAAGGAGCTTGATGACAGTACTTTGGTTATGTAAAGATAAATCTTTTCTTGTCTAATTCACAAGAGGAATTGATATATTATATTTTACAGAAGAAAACACCTTGAGGAGCGTTGTCCTATAACCGGTTTCCTGAAGTATTTACATAGGCATAATATCAAAGTGCTGCCCCTTCCATGGCAATAACTAGTTTTTTTTATATAATATGCAGGGGTGGCAACAGAATTTGCAGTTTCCCTCGTCCAAACATTGGTGGCTAGTGATCCCAGAGTAATATCTGAACTTCAGCATCTTGTTGATGCATTGGCGAAGGTTTGATCTTACTCTTATAAATCATTTCTTAACTTTGCTTAAATTAAGTGTACGTTCTAATAAAAAGATGCAACCTGCAGCTTGCAGCAAGGCCTGATGCTTCTGAGGCACTTCGACAACTTGTTGAAGTTGCTAGGAACCCCTCAGCTTCTTCTTCTGGTCTTCCTTCCGATAGAGATGATACTGTTGGACCAACTAAAGACAAAAAGGTTACTTCATAGTTCATACCGTTGTTCCTGTTCCTGTTGTTGTTGCTATTTCAAGTTAGCATTCTGGTATCCTAACTTTCTTGCTTAATGGAACAGGTGACCGACGGCAATGCATTTGAATCTTCTGAAGCAGAAAAAGAATTCCAAGATAAGGTACACCGTGGTTTACAATATTATATACCGTTGTACGTTTTAGGAATTTAGATGCTATGCCGGCCTGGTGCATGTTTTTTTTTGCATTTTGTATTACTGTTGCTTATAACCATATAATTCCGACTGTTTGCGCACCCCGTTAATTTCATACCGAATATTATATTCGGTAATTATAGCTGCCTGCTAAATGATTTTGACGGATGAGAATGTGGCAGTGCACCTTTTTCTTTTGGAAAGACTGATGCATAGACATCTAGGTTTCATACTAGCAGTAGCAGTGAATGACACACTCTTTACCATGAAATCGCTGCTGTTTTTTTTTGGTATTAAGAAGAGCTATAATAAGATGAGAAGTTCTGTTCTAAATGTGAATGTACATAGGTTGTCTAAAGAACTAAGCATGCAATTTTCGTTGTCATCAGGTTACTCAGCTATTTGCTGAATGGTACCGGATATATGAACTACCTGGTGTGAACGATCAACTGTCTGCTCGTTTTGTTCTGCAACTGCAGCAAAATGGGTATTTGAAAGCAGATGACACATCAGACCGCTTTTTCCGTCAGCTCTTGGTAACTTTTTGCTTATCTCTTGAAAGCAAGCGCAAGCACATACAATTACAGTCATCGATGGCAAGAAAAATATTGTCTCTGCTTCTAACTTTTGTCTTTCCTAATTTATACAGGATATTGCTGTGTCAGTTTGTATATCATCTGAGGGCACTGCTCAATCTCATCAGCAAGCACAGACGTTATCTTTTCTCGCAATTGATGTTTATGCATCACTCGTCTTTTCCATATTGAAGGTAGGGCCTGTTGACTCTTGCTTTTCAACATCCGTCGTATCTGTGCATTGTGATCAATTACTCTTCACTAGTATGAAATTTATTGTTTTTTGTGTGGCTAGTTCTCCTCTGTTGATCATGGATTAAGCAAGCTGGCACTCCTTTCAAAGGTTTCTTATTATATTTTAATCGGCTTTATAAATGATTTTTTATTTTGTTGCCCATGGTACCTTATATCTAACTACATTGTGTGGTGAACAGGTGTTGTTAGTGGCTGTGAAATTCATTCTGAAGGATTCAGAAGAGAAGAAAACAACATTCAACCCTAGGCCATATTTTAGGTTATTTATAGATTGGCTTCTTGATCTTAGTACCCTTGATCCAGTCTTCGATGGTGCTAACTTGCAGGTACAATCATTTTTTTTACTTGTTAATGCTCTCCTCTCAGTTAAGTTGCTAAGTTTTTTTGTGTTTGTACAGGTTTTAACAGCTCTAGCCAGCTCATTTCATGCCTTGCAGCCCTTGAAAATTCCTGCATTCAGGTTTGTGACATCTTTCTTTTTTGATTCAATTGTTAGATGGTCATCAAAAGCAACTGTAATTGCATGAGTCGAATTACCATGTTAAGAAGTTGGAAGACCTGTTTTGACAAAATTTTCTAGTAGTCAGTCAGTTGAGCCTAATCTTTTGATGTGCTGTGTGTATAATGTGGGCAAATTGGTGTTTTCAGTTTTGTATGGCTTGAGCTAGTAAGTCACAGAAGTTTCATGCCAAAACTGTTGAGTGGAAATGGTCAGAAGGGGTGGCCGTACTTTCAACGGTTGCTGGTAGACTTGTTCCAGTTTATGGAGCCTTTCTTGAGGAATGCTGAGCTTGGCGAGCCGGTTGGCATCTTTCACTTTTACTTTTTTTTAGCTTAGAATGTGTCTTAAGTTTATGCATCTTATCTGCTCATTCGTTGTCCTCAGGTCCGCTTTCTGTACAAAGGCACCCTGAGAGTGCTTTTGGTGTTGCTTCATGATTTTCCAGAGTTCCTTTGTGATTATCATTTCAGTTTCTGTGATATCATTCCTCCAAGCTGCATTCAGATGCGGAATATTGTACTCAGTGCGTTTCCACGCAACATGAGGCTACCTGACCCTTCTACTCCCAATTTGAAGGTGTCTGTCTTCTCTTAGTTTAGTTTAGCTCAATAAACGTAGTTTATCGAAAACACGTTTATTATACGAATAGATCATGTGCTCTAATATAATCACATAAATTGCTTTTACTTTTTAAGTTTGATCGTTGTGCTTGGTGATATTAATTTATCAATAACTGTAGTCTTCTTTTTCCAGATTGATCTGCTAGCTGAGATCAGTCAGTCACCCCGCATCCTCTCAGAGGTCGATGCTGCATTAAAAGCTAAACAGATGAAAACTGACGTGGATGAGTATCTGAAGGTACACAATTTTACCTCCTAAATGTAAACGTTTGTCTGTTCTTGTATTACTGTAAGTTGTATTTAAATTGTGATTATCCTTACAGACTCGGCCACAAGGGACATCATTTCTTTCTGATTTGAAGCAGAAATTGCTTCTTTCACCAAGTGAGGCTGCAAGGGCAGGAACACGATACAACGTGCCTCTGATGAACTCTCTTGTACTTTATGTTGGGATGCAGGTTTGTTGAAGCCCCTTATCTTCTCATTTGAACATCCATGGAATCTGAAGTGTTAGCCTGCATAGTATAATATTATTTTTGAAGAAATAATAATCAACATAAATATATAACAACTCTTATCAAAATAGACCAAGGGTTTGTTTGTTTAATTGAAACCAAAATGAATAAATGGAATTGCGAGTTCCATTAGTTTCGTGGCTTGTTTGGTTTTACCTTCCCAGTAAACTATAATTTACTTTCCTCCTCACAGAATTTCATTCCTCTCACAAACTTTACACACACAACTCACGCACCGTTGCCTTCCTTTCCCGTTTCTGTTTATCCGTTCGTCATTAATGACATTAATTGAGTCGTTGCCCTTTGGACTTGTCCTTCATCTGTTGCCCCTTTGAGTAATTTGGCTTTTTTTTTACTTCCAGGAAGAAGTGAACTTAGAACTGTTATTTATTTGTGTTAACGACAACAATTGTGGCGCAAAGCTCTAATAAACAGTGCTAATTATGCAGGCCATCCAGCAGCTGCAGGCAAGGACTCCTCATGGACAGTCGATGGCAAGTAATGCTTCATTGGCCGTCTTCTTGGTTGGTGCTGCTTTGGACATCTTTCAAACCTTAATATCCGAGCTCGAGACAGAAGGACGATACCTCTTTTTGAATGCAGTTGCGAACCAATTGCGTTATCCCAACAACCACACACATTACTTCTCGTTCATCCTTCTTTACTTGTTTTCTGAGTCAAATCAGGTGAGTTGACTAATCCATATAAGCACGGGTCAAACCTGACTTGTTCTATTTTGATTCACAATAAAAGGTTGTAATGTTGACCTAAAGCTTATTATGAACCGTTATCTAACTAATATTACCTTACGCAGGAGGCCATCCAGGAACAGATCACAAGAGTACTATTAGAGCGCTTAATTGTCAATCGACCACATCCTTGGGGTCTTTTAATCACCTTCATTGAGCTCATCAAGGTACCTTATGAACCCAAACGTGATATTTTGCTAGTTGTTAGTCCAAAATAGTGGAGTAGTTAACTTATGATATTTATGATTGAGCAGAACCCTAGGTATAACTTCTGGAGCCGATCATTCACAAGGTGTGCTCCTGAGATTGAGAAGCTTTTTGAGTCAGTTTCGAGATCGTGTGGTGGGCCTAAACCGGTGGATGAGAATGTAGTTGGTGGAGGGATATCTGAAACCATGCACTAGGCTCTTTGTAGGAGATAGTTTAGATTTCTACAGTAGTATGTAAATACTGTTGATAATTTTTTATAGGACAGATTTTGTCCAGTTTTCTAGTTTTTAGACATCCTGCTATATTTATGAATGTTGATACAATGTGTTTTTTTGTTACTGTAATAGATGTATTGTTATTATCATTGAATTCATGAGTATTTTGATAAAAAGTTGAAAAAATATCATGTTTGGTCCCTATCGTTTATACCAAATATCAAGTCTGGTCCCTATTTCAAATTAAGTTCGCAGATCATCCCTATCGTTTACATTTTGGATCAAAATTCGTCCCTATTTTAGATGGGCGTTAATTTTGTTCGTTAAGTCGAGTTTGGGGCGGGGTATTTTGGGGTTTTTACTTTTTTCCCATACATTAAATGCTTCCACTCACTTTTTAACTTTTTTTTTTCTTATCTCTGTCACTCTCACACACATCTCTCTTTTTCATCCACCACTAGCTACCATCACAGCTCTAAACCACCACCATGATCTGTTCAATCCCAATCCCATCATAATCAAAAAACCCATATTCATCTACGAAGCATATTTACCTTTCGAAAGTTGTCAATGAGAGTTTGTATAAAAAAAAAGAGTGATGAAATCTCCAAGAACTACATGACTCAAACGATTTAAATCATAACTATCAGAGTATCGGTTGCCAAACAAGAACAAGTGCTAATAAAAAGAAACTAAACAAATGACAACTAGTCTTCAATCCAACCATATCTACGTTTCTTTGTTTCCCAAACTTTGAATTTTTCAAACAGCCCTCATCTTCACAACATGACGAGAGTTCTTGAAAGGAATAGTACGTAGTTAACTTTAAGCGTCTCTCTCATAAAACCTTCCCCACCCACCTTATCTAAGAAACCACTACCAAACTTTCTATCACAAATAAATCATAGATTCATTAATCCATAATCAATATGGAAAAGGATTTGTGGGTTTCTAATATAAAAATCATTCACAAACCCAGAAATAAAATCGAACAGAAAGGTTCAATTCATATCTTCTGGCCAAAGTGATAGATTTTTTTAATTAGAGATCCGATTTATAAATGGATGATCCATCAGTTCGTAAACATGTGTACCATTCAGAAGTGGTTGGAAAAGAGATGTAGTACACGAGGGTAGATTTTGAGTTTGTACCAATTGAAGCAAAGGAAAAGGGTTTCATGATATTTCAAAGAAGCAACAGATTGTGTATAACAATAGATAATATATTCCTATTATTCACGTTTCTTGAGGAATATTTATTTCCTAAGTTTTGAGATGTGAATAAAGACGTGGTGTGAGAATATATTCGTTTATTGCTTTAGACGAGATTATGTTGGCTGATTTTTCGGAGATATGCCAGAGCAGGGTTTATAGATGACGGCGAAATTATTCAAAATTGGTTATTGAAGCTTATTGTAGCATACGGTTTTTGCTACTCGAAATTATTCAAAATGGGTCTGAAGATCACAGGAACGTTGGGGCACCGTGATATCATTTTAGTATTTGACATGATGGTTCGATTTTGAGAGATCTAGAGATTAGAGATGATAATGATTGAAGATAGTGGTTGGAGGAGAGAGAGAGACATGTGAGAGTGAGAGAAATAAGAAAAAAAAAGAAAATAATAAAAAGAAAGAATATAATAAAATTAATAAAAAAAATTAATGTGAGTTTATGGGTCCCACTTGATAATATGGAAAAGTCTAAAATACCCCTCTAATAAATAGACTTAACATTCAAAACAAACCTCCATTCAAGATATGGACTATTTTTGATCGAAATTGTAAACGATAAGGACGATCGTTGGAGTTATTTTAAGATAGGGACCAAACTTGATTTTCTGTGTAAACGATAGGGACAAAACATGAATTTTTTTCTAAAAAGTTCCAATTGTAGAACAATTATCCAACGGTTCTAGGTGTGCCCACCGTTTGGGAGTGTCAACAGATCGGCAACTTTCTCAAACTATGAGTCCACCAAACTAAAATAGTAAACTTATATATTGTGGTTCTCAATTATTACTAAGGTACAGGATTAATCAATAATCAGAGACTAAATCAGAATGGTTTTGCATTACTCATATTTTTCATTGAGCCATTTTTTTTTTATGAATTATTTATTTGTAATGCTTTAACTGTCGGTGTATGCGCATCACATCTTTTAAAAGTGTATGCCGAAAATATCCTTGCGTGCATGGGAAGGAGTTAACGGTGAATAAAAGATCGACCCGGGAGTTATTTTGCATGGAAATGAAAAGTATAGTGACAAAAATTCCGTTTTCACAAAATTAAGGGCGAAATTTACAGTTTACGTACTGATGAACCAAATCTAAATACAATGTATTTACGTTGAAGATTCTTCTGTTATATCTATATGAGTGGAGTACTAGTGAGCCTAATCTAAATTCATTATATCCTTAAATCTCACGTGACCTTTCTTGATCTAGAAAGAAAAATATATATGGATTAAATTAAAATAATTGTATTTTGTAGCAGAATGCAACATTGTTTTATGAAACAATTGACTAGAGTGAAAACCAGGTGAAAGTGAAAAAAAAAAACCATCAAAGAGAATCTTGAAACATGAACCCAACACCACCTGCGTTTGCCTCACCCACCCCACTTGTTAACCCCTATAAATACTGAATCACTACTTCACATTTCACAACAACAAGAAGCACAATCACAAGAAATTGAAAATCATCAGTATTATCTTCCACAATATATATATAATGGCTTCATTTGACCAAAAGCTAGCCATGGCTAAAAGCTGCTCACATGGTACTCATCATTATATCTTTAAGCAAAATGCCAAATTACTTCTTCTTATAATTGATTATTGTTTGTGGGTTGTGTAGAAGGAGTAGTTGCAGGAGCTAAAGCTGCGGTGGTAGCTACCATTGCCACTGCTATTCCAACTGTATGTACATTTGATTACTTGGTGTGTTATACAATATATAATCTGTAATAAAATAACTTGAGAAATGAATGCCAGGTGGCTAGTGCAAAAATGGTTCCATGGGCAAGGCTTCATCTCAACCATACAGCACAAGCTCTCATCATTTCCACAGGTGCACCAAAAATTTAGTCCTAACCACATTGGGATATACTTATTTCATACAGTATGTGATTATGGTAACAATATTTACATTACAATTATTTTACAGTGGCGGGAGCTACATATTTCATAGTTGCAGACAAGACTGTGCTGAAAAATGCCCGAAAAAACTCCTTCAACAATATTACTCAACCATGAACTTTATGGTCCAACTGACAAATGGAAATGGTTCAAATGGTGCAACAAATTATCAGAGTATGTAAAAAGACACATATAGTACGTGTCGAATTTGGTTTTCCAATATAATAGGAAAACACTACTTTTTCATCATGATTGTAACTTGTTTTAAGCTTCCTTGTAATGTAAAAATTTCACAAGCTGCTATGAAATATCAAATTTTCCAAAGTAAGACCTACCTACCAGCCATCTTAACAGGGGGCCGGTGAAACTATAAAGTTAAATTCAGTAAAAAATCTGATATTTGGAAGTGTGAAAAAGTTAATCAGTTTGTGGAAAAATCAAGAACAAGTGAATACTAAAAGATTTTATTAATGGATAGTCCCCAATCGGATGCTATCACAACAAATATAAAAGACAATATGTAGTCCCCAAAATAGACGCTACACGAATGAAATAAAGACTCTAATAGACACCAAACTGATCAAAACCAAACTGTCAATCACAAGACGTGATCACATACAAGATCAAGAACCCAGAAGAAAACCCTAACAACTTTTGAGAGAAAATGTGAGATTACTGCGTAAAGTTATGAGAGAAACTACGTACATTATATAGCAACATCCCATATTTTTGCAAAGTTGGCACAAGACACCCTTCAATAATAAGTAAGTCTTCAAACCTGGCACACCTTTATTGCAATATAGTCCCTGAAGTATCCAATGTTCTTCAAACTCTTCTTTAATATTTCCAACATCCTCCCTCAAGCTTATGACTTAAACAAATTTTTAAGTCTAAGCTTGGAACACAAAAATTGATGTTGTACCATTCCCAAACCTTATTGTGAAAAAATCTGCAATCTGTGAACTAGAATCTACCTTCACAGTTTTTATTAACCCTGATGCAACTTTCTCTCTTACTAAATGCACATCTAGATCAAAATGTTTTGTCTTTTCATGCATCACTGGGTTAGCAACAATTTGTATAGCTGAGCTATTATCACAGAATAAACTGACAGGAAGCACATTCTTAATATTCAGATCTGCTAAGATTTTAACCAACCACATCACTTCACAAACAACAGATGCCATAGATCTATATTCAGCTTCTGCTGATGACCTGGACAAAGTAGCTTGTTTCTTACTTTTCCAGGACACCAACCCTCCAAACATATATACACAATAACCTGTGACAGACCTCCTAGTAAGCTTACATTTAGCCCAATCTGAATCAGCATATGCACTTAAATTTTTACAAGAAGATTTCTCATATACAATACCTTCACCAGGTGCACCTTTAAGATATCTAAGTACTCTTAAAGCAGCATCTAAATGAGGTTGTAAAGGAGCATGCATATACTGACTAAGACAATGAACTGAGTATGAAATATCAGATCTAGTATTACACAGATATATGAGTTTTCCAACAAGCTTTTGATAAGAACCAACATTCTTAAGAAACTTATCACCTTCAGACTCTTTATGTGCAAGAATACCATTCTCAGTCATGGGTGTAGAAACAGGCTTACATGCCAACAAACCAAACTCATGTAATAATTCTATGCAATACTTCCTTTGATTCAAACATAAACCATTCTTAATTTTCAAAACTTCAATGCCCATAAAGAACTTTAACTCCCCAAGATCCTAGATTTTAAACTTGTTATTGAGAAAAGTTTTAATCTTATCAATTTCAGAAATATCATTACCAGTAATCACAATGTCATCCACATAAACCAATAAAGCAATGAATATATTATTCACATTTCTAACAAATAAAGAATGATCATTTTTACTTTGTTCAAACCTTCTTCAAGTAAAACTTCCACTAACTTTTTGTTCCACTGTCTTGGAGCTTGTTTTAAACCATATAAAGATTTCACCAATTTACAAACTTTATTATTATTAGAATCACAACCAGGAGGTTGTAACATATACACCTCTTCATCTAACTCACCATATAAGAAAGCATTATTAACATCCATTTGATATAAACACCAATCATTTTGAACAACCATGTTAATAAAGCATCTAACAGTACTCATTTTAACAGTGGGACTAAATATCTCATCATAATCCACACCTTCTTTCTGACCACAACCTTTAGCAACAAGTCTGGCCTTATATCTCTCAACCTCTCCATCAACTTTATATTTTATCTTATAAACCCATTTACAAGGAATAGCTTTTCTATTAACAGGCAAGTCAGTTAATATCCAAGTATTATTTAAATATAAAGCTTCCATCTCATTATTCATAGCTTGAACCCAATTAACATCTTTAACAGCTTGATTAAAACTATTAGGCTCAACAGTCTTATTCAAATTACTTATAAAAGAACAATTATCATGAGACAAAACAGTATGATTAGCATATCTCCTCAAACCATATCTAACCTTATTATCTAACACAAAATCATTCAATTTTTCAGGCAACTTAGACATTCTATCAGACCTTCTAACATTACTACCAGAACCTTCTCCATCTGTTCTTATACTGTCATTAAAAACAGGAACCTGATTTTGAAAACAAGGGACATTGCCCTCAGATGAAGAATTATCATCCATTGATGAGACAACATGAGTATCTTCAAGTGACTGCTCCTCTGCAATATCACCTGAATAACTCACAGTTACCTCTCCTGCCTCATCAGATGGTCCCCTTCCATCATCATTGGGTCTTAAGGACTCATGGGTATCAGACTCAAAACAATCAATTTTTTTTGGTATTAACATCTGAAAACACACTAGACTCAAGTTTTTGATCAACATCTTTCATTTTAAAAGGAAAAATAGTTTCATAAAACTTAACATCCCTAGAAAAGAAAACATTTTTACTTTGAACACTCAACAGTTTATAAGCCTTTTTGGAAGAAGAAAAACCAATTAAAACACACTTTTCAGACTTAGAAGAAAACTTATCAAAATTATTCAGAATACTTGAAAAATATAAACACCCAAAAGACCTCATGATAATTTTCATTTTGCAAAGGGAAGGTTCCCTATCATACAGTTTAAAAAATAGAGAATGACCAGCAAGAACAGAAGAAGGAAGCCTGTTAATAAGATATGTAGCAGTTAAAACACAATCAGACCAAAAACTAAGAGGAATACCTCCCTGAAACAACAAACTTCTAGCAACATTTAACAAATGTCTATGCTTTCTCTCAGCAATCCCATTTTACTGAGGAGTATAAGCACATGTAGTCTGATGACTAATAACTTGGTCACTTAAAAATCATGCCATATTATTGTTCAAAAACTCAGTCCCGTTATCAGACCTTATAACCTTTATCTTCTTAGAAAATTGATTAAGTAACAAACTATGAAATTCCTTAAAGTATTTGAAAACTTCATCTTTAGATTTAAGCAAATAAACCCATACAGCTCTGCTGTAATCATCCACAATGGTAAGAAAAAACCGAAAACCTTCCCTAGTAGTAACCCTATAGGGTCCCCACACATCAAGATGAATTAACTCTCCTAAAACAGAAGACTTATGTTCACTCAATGGAAAAGGCTCTCTAGATTGTTTTGCAAAATGACAAATCTCACAAGGTTCAAAATGATTTGGTTTACTTAACCTCAACTGTTGTTTTAAAACCATAAGCATTTCATCAGAAGGATGACCAAGCCTATTATGCCAAACAGACTTAGATATATGACAACACAAAACAAAGAAATTACTTTTAATTCTAGGAAACTCATAATTCACATCAAACACATACAAACCACCAGTTTCACTACCAGTCCCCAGAACATTCTCTTTTTTCAAATCCTGAATAACATAATCATGTTCATTAAAACCAACATGAAGCTTACTATCTTTAATCATTTTATTAACAGACAACAAACTAACAGTGTATTCAGGTATAACCAGCACATCAAACAACACCACATTGCTAGTTAATCTAAGATTACCAACATATTTAATTTTAGCTATGGTCCCATTAGGGTGGCCCGCAGTTATATCTAAATCTGAAATATCAACAATATTAGTCATATTATCAGTAGAAGAAGTATGCTGGTTTGCCCCTGAATCAATAATCCACCCAAAATGTAAAACTTTATCACCCATTTTGATATTCGCATTAAATTTTTTAAAAAAATGATTATTGAAAAACACATTAGCATTAAAGATTGTAAACCCAATACCTGCCATATTGGTATGAACCCCAAAACCACTTTTCTCACCAATAAGACTCATAATCTTACTAATTTGATCATTAGTAAAAGGTAAACCAGAAGATCCATTACCACTGTTACTCACATCAACATTATTACTCACATTATTATTCTTATTAAATCCACCAGAATTATTAGAAACATTTCTCCCATTACCAGAATTATTATTATTATTATTGTTCCTTCTAAAACCATTAGGATAACCAATAGGTTCAAAACACCTGTCAATAGTATGACCTTTCATACCATAATGTTTACAAGATAATGAGTTGTAATTACTGTTATTACCTTGTCCCCTGTTAGCCCCATTATTATTAGATCTATTAAAATTCCTCCCATTAGACTCAGTTCTAACAACAAAAGAGCTAACCTGGGGTTTTGAACCCCAGAATTATTACCAAGACCTCTATGTGACTCCTCCCTTGCAACAATAACAAAAGCATCTTTAACATCAGGCAAATCAGGTTGAGTTAATAAAGTACTTCTAATAGGTTGATAAACATCATCTAGACCCATTAAAAATTGCATTAATTTCATTAACTGATTGTACTTATTAAGTTCATCCTTAGCCTCACAGGTACAAGGAGTCAATTTGGTAAGAATATCAAATTCTCTCCACAAAGAAGTCAATTTATGATAATATTCAGCAACAGAAAGCCCATTTGTTTAAAATTATTAATCTTTTGCAACAAGTTAAACAAAATTGACCCATCAAGTTTATCATATGTTTCTCTCAATTCAGTCCAAACTTCAGCAGCATTATCAGAATAAACCAAACTCAAATATAAGTCCTCAGAAATACTACCCAACAACCAAGACAAAACAACAGTATTACATCTATCCCACTGATTAGACAGAGGGATACTATTAGCATAAGTCTCTCTAACACATGTACCATCAACAAAACTTATTTTATTCCTTGCTTGCAAAGCAATTTTCATAGCAGTAGCCCATACTCTATAATTTTCAGAACCAGTTAATTTCAAACTAATCACAGACCCACTAGTATGATCACTATTCTGTAAATGCAAAGGATTACCAGCATCTAAACTATTAATCACATTATTAGTATTAGTAGTCATGATTAACAAAAAACAAAAAACGCTGAACACAAGATCAAGTCGAAAAATAGTTCTCAGGCTTCCATACCACTCATGGGTGGCAGGTCAAGAGCTGATGACTTGAGAAAGATCAAAACAAAAACACAAGTTCAAACAAACAAGCTGGAAGAAATAAAAACAGATAATCAAGAAATCAACAAACAGCTAATCAACAAGAAACACAAATCAACCAATATATCCCCTTGTAACTCCACAACACCAATCAAACTAGATCCCAACGACACCTAATCCCTCTAAAAATAAAGAACAAGAAGAGAGCGTGAGAGGTATTACTAAACGCGCAAGCTACCAACCACAAAGATCAAGAAGATCAATAAACCAAAATACCAAAACAACCAGCAACGGATACCAATAACAATCTGTAAAACAAAACGAATCACAAAAAACAACTTACCAAGAAAAACTCTAATGTCTGATTTTAGGGTTTTTCAGAAATTAGTGTAAAATGAAACAATTAACACTGTTAATCACCGATTAACACCTTCAAAAACAATACCCAAACCAAGAATTGAAAAACCCCCAAATTTTCAGAAAACCCTAATTTTGTAAAAATCCAATTAAGACTCAGATCTTCAAGATCCAACTAATTAAACCCAAAATACATCAATTTTAAAGATCAATTATCCCAAAACAGAGCCAAAGCTCTGACACCATGTGAAAAAGTTAATCAGTTTGTGGAAAAATCAAGAACAAGTGAATACTAAAAGATTTTATTAATGGATAGTCCCCAATCGGATGCTATCACAACAAATACAAAAGACAATGTGCAGTCCCCAAAATGGATGCTACACGAATGAAATACAGACTCTAACAGACACCAAACTGATCAAAACCAAACTGTCAATCACAAGACGTGATCACATACAAGATCAAGAACCCAGAAGAAAACCCTAACAACTTTTGAGAGAAAATGTGAGATGACTGCGTGAAGTTATGAGAGAAACTATGCAGCTTCGTACATTATATAGCAACATCCCATATCTTTGCAAAGTTGGCACAAGACACCCTTCAATAATAAGTAAGTCTTCAAACCTGGCATACCTTAATTGCAATATAGTCCCTGAAGTATCCAATGTTCTTCAAACTCTTCTTTAATACTTCCAACAGAAAGTTCTGTGAGCGTTTGGTGAGCATGAAGTCTAACTAGAATATGATCCATGGCTGTCACCTAAATTTTGGAAACTGTGCACTATGTATGATCGAAGAAAAAGCCCCATGAAACGGAAACTTTATAATTTATTCTACTCTTTTTCTCTTTGCACTTTTCTTGTCAAAAACGTTTTTACATGTGGTTTTTGGCTTGAAAACAAATTTCCAGGTGTGCAAATGTTTGTTTAAGATATGTCATCAAGATAATTTTTATTTTTTTATACAAATTAAGAATGGACAAAGAAACGGGGCAAATAAAGTTAATCCCACTCCTATTTTATGATAGTTTTAAAGGTTTACTCGTAAATTTTATTAAAAAAATTTTAAGTAACAAGTGAATCTTATATATGTTTACTGTTTGAAGTTATCTGATGATTAATAAAAAAGAATCAGACTGTGAACTGTGAGACCCCCAAAATCTGACATGGAACAACTAGGCAACGATGGGGTAACACGTCATAGTACAAGAAACAATGAATTACAGTTCATACAAAGCTGACGAAATAAAAACATGTACATTACATAAAAAAGGTCAGAGTTTTTTTTAAACATAGGTCCCAGACTTTTAGAAGCGAAAAATTATATTATTTCGTCTCAATTTATAACATAAAGTTGCCCAAAAGATAGAATAAACTCCTGACAGTTTATTACTAAAAACAGTTTTTTTAAAGCATCACAGAAATCTCCAAGCTGCGATGATCTCCTGCGGGCTCCCATCCAAGCAAAGCTAAGTAATAATACCTGAGATTAAACATGTAAAATCGTCAACATAAAATTGAGTGATATTCATAGGTTTAGCAGTAAAAGTGTGGAACACAAACATTCATTTGTAAACACGTAGTAGGGGAAATGGTTATATACGTCAACCACAGTCCGATACTATTAATATTATTATTGCTATTTAGTTTCATGAACCGAAGCTTAACTACGTAAGTATTCAACCTAAATACTCAGGTATAAACAAATATTAGTGCGTCAAGGTTATCGGGACAGGGATAGTCAATCCCGATGGATCCACCCACAACATTCACGCTTAGTACTCGAAATTAACGGTTCATGGTCGAAGAGATGAAACTCAAGGCTAACGTATAAAAGCAATAATAATATCGAAAATCTGAAAATCTTACACGATCTGGATAGCATACAAGTTCTGGATAGCATACAAGTTCTGGATAGCATACCGTTTTTAAATGGTTGTGTTCCACCATGTAAAATCTCACCCCGTGTTTAGAAACCATGTACAAGTAAAAAGGGGCTATGAACTCACCTTAGCCACGAGGTAAGTCAATCACGGTACTCAGCAACTGAGTAGAAACGGTAGTGGTAGACGATCACCGACGATATTAATGCCCGGGAAACACGAAAACCGCAACCTATAAAAATAAGGCGCGCGTTAAGACTCAAACTCAAATATCGATATGTACCAAATATAATATGACTCAAATGTTTTCAAAGTATTTATATTTCAAAACCATTGACACGAATCAAATGAATTCACACTAACCCATTTATTTCAACACTACACGTTAAAACACTTGAACACTTGAAAATGACCCGTTATACGACGCCAAGTCAACGCAAGTCAAAATATCATTTAAACTTACTTGGACCAGTAGCTAAGTCATTTATATAATGACTAAGCACTTGAATAAGTCATTATGTCCGATGATGAATACTCAAACTCACGCAACACAAACATTGAACTACGTGTCCAAAATAAAATCAGCAAGTACACCCCGAATGTACACACCGATCTACCCTATCTAGACTTGTCCGTTTTAGATGAAAGTTGGTGTCAAGGTCACTTATAACCTGTATAAGACCTCACCAAAATTTGAGCCAAAGCTCGACACTTTAAAATTCATCAGCTCGACACTTTACTCGACTCCAAATTTTGGGACAGATTTGTATACTTGTTTTGTAAAACCGTTTAGACCACTTTAAAAGTACTAACTCGACAATCCGTCTTTTGAAACTACTACTAGACTCATCAAACTCAGTTTGTAAACTTTGAAAATCAGTAGTATCAACTATCTAACCAAGCCTAAGGTCCCCGAGAATCGACCCAAAATCAGCCACAATTTCGGATTGTGCCGACTTGCGTCTCCCGATACACGAAAACTAAAACTAGCATAACTTTTGACTCGTAATGACTTAGAAGCTCTATCTTATACCAAAACGAGCGTCCCGGAAAACTATACAATAAAATCAAATAATCTCAGCCTTTCACATACCTTAAACCCACGAAACAATCTGTCTAAAGTTGCTGTCCTAATTTATACTTTTAGAAAACAAGTCAAATCAATTTTACAACCAAAACCATTCATTCCCATACCTCTAGGATCACTATACCATCATTCCTATCAACCAAACACTCCTAAAAAACACTTGTATGAAAAATCTAACAAAAATCAAAGATTAAAAACAAGACTTTTTATGATTAAAACAAGATAATCTTACCAAAAACACCACATGCATGATGATTAAAACATCATACAACCATGCAATCATAAAGTTATAAAACCCTTGATGCATGTGTACAAATTTAGTATCATTAGAATCACAAGAACATTTTAAGAATGGGTCTTGTTTTTGCTTTGAATGAATCAAGGTGGAAATCAAATTTTTGAGGGTGTTTGTGGTGGTGAAGTCACGACAAGGGTGGGGACGGGGAGAGAGGTGATGTTTGTTTGATGTGTAAATATGGTTATGTGTGTTTTTTTGTGTAAAAATTTGATTTATATATGTTGGTAGTGGAGGGACCTAAGTTGCCAATTTGCAAACTTGTGGACCTAAAAACAATTAATAGTTTTAAAGGGTAGAAAATGGTTATTGGTAAATATTAAAAATATTTACGGGGCTCGGGTTTCGTAAAAAAAATACTTTTCAAAAGTTACAATGCATCATAAAAATGATTATATGATTTCCGACACGATTTAATACGTAATTAAAACGAAATCGTCGAAAATATTATTTATCGAAACAATCGATAATAAAATGTAAAGTTTTGGGCATCCGTCGGTATCACGATGACTAGAAATTCTCGTTGTTCATTAATTTTGAATAAACTCGTTGTAAAACGCACGCGGGTGATTTTAAATCAAAAGCATTGATTTAATTTAGATATGGAAAAAAATAAAATAAAAAGTTTATAATTCCATACAAAGTATTGTCAATGATCAGAAAATACTTGAAAAGTATAATTTATTGAAATTATCATGATCTCAGGATTTACATATAAGAATACAAGAAAACGTAATACGTTAGAAAAATTCAAGAAACACGAATAAAAGAATAAAATAATGCTCAGAAAGTACGAGTTCTCACAGTTTTCCCCCTAAAGGAACTCTGGTCCCCAGAGTTCTCCTGAAAACAGTAGAAGATGCAAACAAGAGGAGGTACAAAGTGTAGAACAAAATTCATTGCTTCCCAGGTAAATTTCCGTACCACGACGAATCTTAATGGTTAGAATTCGCTATGCTTCAGTTTCTTAACTCCTTTTTCGTATAGCTTTTCAGTCTTGGATTAGGATAACGATCTTTCAATACGGAGATACATCGAGAGATAGAGTTGTTGGAAATACGTGCGATAAACTAACAAGACTGAACACAAGAATCACTTAAACAGGCAAAGTGCGATAAAATGAACCAAGATTGTAAATCAACAAGGGGTCGCAAGTCGTGCAACTGTAAAACGTGACAATCTTAAAATGTAAGAATCTAGTCATAAGCGAAATAGAAGGGAAAAATGAATAGCATATGATCATTTAAAATACAAGCTGTCAAAATCAGTTGTCTAGGATTTTGGTATTACTTTAAAACCTAGTTTTGAAATTTTCTTGATTAAAAGAAAATTTTACCAAGTGTAGTGATAAAAAATCAAACTCTATATAAAACGAGTGGGTAAACAGTTTTCAAATCTTTTTATTGATCAGGACTTCAAGGTAAAAGTAACTCAGTTCAAATAGTTATCCTGATTGACTTAAGAACTTTTGGATGTCAGCATGAAATTTTCATTAAAACCTCAAGTTTATCGTTACCATTAGAAAAAATCAGGTTTATTTTTTTTCCAAGTTATTTAGAATCGTTGTTAGAAATTATAAATTAATTTAATAATTTCATTATATTGATAGTAAAGTACGATATAATCAAATACTTTAAAAGGTACAGCTTGATATCCATTTTAAATACTAGTTATAAATTTACCAGAGAGGATGTATAGATCCGATACTTAACTTGAAACAGTTATTTTGGTAATTTAAACATTTGATAAAATGTATAAAACGTTCTTAAAACTTAATAATAATTTTTAGAAATTCAAAAAAGTGTTTAAGATATCAAACGATAAACACGTAACATTTTCTGGTTTTTTAAAAATAAAATAAAAATGACAAGATAGCAACCGATTATGAAACGGATGACGATCAATAATCTTGTATGCGAGCGATAACACAAGGGAATAAAACAAAAATCGCATCAATTCTTAGCAAACATGATAGAATAGACGTGTGGATGATAGAAATAATAAGAAACAAGGGATTATAGCAAGTCATCACTTCTTGAGTACAGTTGGTGACACCAATAACGGCTTATTAAGTTCTCGGTGGTCGACATACGATCGAATGAGAAAAATCACACAACGAATTTTTGAATCAAAGAAAATTCTTAAGGATTCACTTGAGAGTAATTTCAGTAAGATGAAAAACATTAGCAATAAGAGGCGAAATCAACACATGATTCACACGAATGAAATTTCAAGACGACAAAGTCAAACACACATCATGACAATTACACGAAATCATCGTTCACGTCCAGTCATAAACCATTAATCGCGTCCATTGACATTTCGTAGTTTCTACCAAAATAAATAGAGAAGGTCGATCGATGAAGGAGCATAACAACGTTGAAACTTTCAAGTCGGGTATCAATAGTAAGAATTTAGGCAAATGGTAACGAAAATTGTATCATGAGGAGGATGAGGTAACAAGTAAGGCAATGATCGTCGAGTATGGAAATGTGTGTTTGAGGCATGTACTTTATTCAAGAAAATATAAGGGTTCATAAGTGTATGCTGCGAACTGTTGCTACTCGCATAAGATGTAAAAGTTTTCAAAACTTTTATTTTATCTAACTTTTTAAGGAACATATTAAAAAGTTGATTGTTGGTCAAATATTTAAGGTGACTACTATTCGGTCTTGCATGACTCCTTCTAAATTAAGCATAGGTGATCAGGCCATGCATAATTTAGGACTAGCAATGCGATGCTCAGCTTCGTCAAACCAGTATTACATATCATATGATTTAAAATATGTATATAATAGCATTTGTAAAAACAGGAATCAAAATAACATATGAAACTTTTCGCCTATAAGTTACTGGCTAACTGTTTAAATCAACAATTTTGTATAGTTACGAGGGTTCTTTATAATACCGTATGAGAACAATTTGTGAAAATACATTGTAAAATTAATATAAATTAATTTTATAAGATAACATTCAATTATTTAAGAAAGCCCAAATGAAACCTTTTGTAAAATGATTCGCCAACAAGACTAGTTTGAGTTATATGGTAACATGACAATATTTTATAAAGTAGCGAGTGGGTTACAAGAGGGAAATAAGGAGTAGTTCAAGACAGTCAACAAAATGATTACAAGGTGATAAGGTTTCAAGAGGTTTAGCCGAAATCGTCAGGAGACACGTGCCAAAATGACAACGAACGTTATGAAAGAAAGATCTTCAACCTCGACCCGGATCAGTGGTACGATAGAAGCAGAGAAAGAAAATAGAATAACAATTAAGTCATAAATAAAAGAAAGGAATAAGGAATCCGCATGTGCACATCGTAATTTATTTGACAAAAATACACTTTTCAGAAAGTAGAACATCAATTTGTCAAATCAATTGGTTTCTAAAAGTTCAAGATTTGAGTATGACCGAGCTCAAGTTACTGTTTGTAAACGTTCTTAAACACAATCACTGTTTCATGGTTGTAAAATATCATTAGTTAAAATTTTACGAGCTCACATGAACTCAAAAACGCTTGAAATAATATTTTTTAAAGTCTATCAGTTTTGACTTTTGGGTTTGACTAGACCAATTAACTCACTAAACGATATTCTAAGACTCACAGTCTAATGCATTTCAATGTAAAACAATGTTTTGAACAACTTTCTAGTTTTACCCGAGACTTGAAACAGAATAAAAATGAACGAAAATGCCCTTGCATTAAATCTGTCAACAAAATGATATTTTAGCATTATTCAGAAATAACTTCTTAGATTTTACAATCTCAAATGAGCGTAACTTGCTCGATTTTAATGTTTAATGGTCAAATTTTATGTCCTAAACGGACGTCTCAACAAGTAGAAATATATATTTTTATGTCTAAAGTTATAAAAATATTTTCTCGACACTATTAAACTTCCTGTAAAGTTTCTATACAAAGTACATTTTTCGACACAACTTGAAATTAAATCCAATTTCATAATAACCCTGAATTAATGTACACACAAGACTTGTGGATCCCATAAAGATGAAAGAGAATAAACTGTAGAATTAATCATGTAAAGAGAACACAGTATGGAAATGGTTCAAGAATGCCAACGATAATCTGAGAGATAAAAAATGACGCATATCATCCGTGTCTTCGGCTGCAAGATGCAATGCAGGAAGGTCTCCTGGCGGCGTGATTTTCCAAAATCACAAGACATACCGAGAAAGAAACAAAATATTAACAAGTCACACTCCTGAGGCGAGGAGGTTTAATGAAAAAAAGAGGATACCAGTAGGATCGTATCCCAAACAATCCTCACATAAAAATGACGATCATGTGTTCAAGGTACAACGGATGTTGTAAGTCGAAGTCGAAACGTAGAATGGTCAATGAAATAAGATGTAATCCATGTACAAGTGTCGTGTAAAACGATGGAGTAAAGGTAAATCAAGATTATGAAGACCCACAATATTATTCAGGTACTGATTTAACGAATGCTTCGAGATGTGTGACTCATATGTTGTCCTTTAGTCTTTTCCGGAGACACATTGAGCTACACAATGGTCTATAGACTAGACATTTAATTACGAATGATCGGAAAGCAAATTGGATATCTATATAGATATTTTAAAGAAATTAAACAATGAGAGCAACATGTACGGTAGTAAGAATGAAAATCAGGAGTTTTATCGAAAACAACACTTATTCAATCCCGGACAATGGTATCACGAGAGTATGCACAACATGTAACAACGAGCCGAGAAAAACAGATGATTCAAAACGAACGAGCATATGAAGTCAGTCGTATCACGCATAAATGAAAAAGCAATAGTACTCAGAAAAATGAGCATGAAAAGTCGGCAGTATACGCGCTCTGAATACAAGTATGTAACGTCATAACGATATAGAATCATTGCAATAAGATCAAGTCACAAGAAAAAGAATTCAAGAAATATAGTATAGGCATATGTAATCACTATAATATCGAATGATAATCCATGAAGCACAAGGCTTTGAAAAGACATAGTAATTATCGTCATTAGGGTGATGTAATATTTCAACATGAAACCAAGAGATGAAATACTACAACGATAATTAAAAGTAAATAATAAGGATTAAAGAGTTACCCGCGCAGATATCGAACAACATTGGCAGATACCAATCTATGAGACCCCCAAAATCTGACATGGAACAACTAGGCAACGAGGGGGTAACACGTCATAGTACAAGAAACAATGAATTACAGTTCATACAAAGCTGACGAAATAAAAACATGTACATTACATCAAAAAGGTCAGAGTTTTTTTTAAATATAGGTCCTAGAGTTTTAGAAGCGAAAAATTATATTATTTCGTCTCAATTTATAACATAAAGTTGCCCAAAAGATAGAATAAACTCCTGATAGTTTATTACTAAAAACAGTCTTTTTAAAGCATCACAGAAATCTCCAAGCTGCGATAATCTCCTGCGGGCTCCCATCCAAGCAAAGCTAAGTAATAATACCTGAGATTAAACATGTAAAATCGTCAACATAAAGTTGAGTGATATTCATAGGTTTAGCAGTAAATGTGTGGAACACAAACATTCATTTGTAAACACGTAGTAGGGGAAATGGTTATATACGTCAACCACAGTCCGATACTATTGTTATTATTATTATTGTTGTTTAGTTTCATGAACCGAAGCTTAACTACGTAAGTATTCAGCCTAAATAATCAGGTATAAACAAATATTAGTGCGTCAAGGTAATCGGGACGGGGATAGTCAATCCCGATGGATCCACCCACAACATTCACGCTTAGTACTCGAAATTAACGGTTCATGATCGAAGAGATGAAATTCAAGGCTAACGTCTAAAAGCAATAATAATATCGAAAATATGAAAATCTTACACGATCTGGATAACATACAAGTTCTGGATAGCATACAAGTTCTGGATAGCATACCGTTTTTAAATGGTTGTGTTCCACCATGTAAAATCTCACCCCGTGTTTAGAAACCATGTACAAGTAAAAAGGGGCTATGAACTCACCTTAGCCACGAGGTAAGTCAATCACGGCACTCCGCAACTGAGTAGAAACGGTAGTGGTAGACGATCACCGACGATATGGATGCCCGAGAAACACGAAAACCGCAACCTATCAAAATAAGGCGCGCGTTAAGACTCGAACTCAAATATCGATATGTACCAAATATAATATGACTCAAATGTTTTCAAAGTATTTAAATTTCAAAACCATTGACACGAATCAAATGAATTCACACTAACCCATTTATTCCAACACTACACGATAAAACACTTGAACATTTGAAAATGACCCGTTATACGACGTCAAGTCAACGCAAGTCGAACTATCCTTTAACCTTACTTGGACCATTAGCTAAGTCATTTATATAATGACTAAGCACTTGAATAAGTCATCATGTCCGATGATGAATACTCAAACTCGCGCAACACACACATTGAACTACGTGTCCAAAATAAAATCAGCAAGTACACCCCGAATGTACACACCGATCTACCCTATCTAGACTTGTCCGTTTTAGATGAAAATTGGTGTCAAGGTCACTTATAACCTGTATAAGACCTCACCAAAATTTGAGCCAAAGTTCACTTTAAAATCCATCAGCTCGACACTTTACTCGACTCCAAATTTTGGGACAGATTTGTATACTTGTTTTGTAAAACCGTTTAGACCACTTTAAAAGTACTAACTCGACAATCCGTCTTTTGAAACTACTACTAGAATCATCAAACTCAGTTTGTAAACTTTGAAAATCAGTAGTATCAACTATCTAACCAAGCCTAAAGTCCCCGAGAGTCGACCCAAAATCAGCCACAATTTCGGATTGTGCCGACTTGCGTCTCCCGGTACACGAAAACTAAAACTAGCATAACGTTTGACTCGTAATGACTTAGAAGCTCTATCTTATACCAAAACGAGCGTCTCGGAAAACTCTACAATAAAATCAAATAATCTCAGCCTTTCACAGACCTTAATCCCACGAAACAATCTGTTTAAATCTGCTGTCCTAAATTATACTTTTAGAAAACAAGTCAAATCAATTTTCCAACCAAAACCATTCATTCTCATACCTCTAGGATCACTATACCATCATTCCTATCAACCAAACACTCCTAAAAAACACTTGTATGAAAAATCTAACAAAAATCAAAGATTAAAAACAAGACTTTTTATGATTAAAACAAGATAATCTTACCAAAAACACCACATGCATGATGATTAAAACATCATACAACCATGAAATCATAAAGTTATAAAACCCTTGATGCATGTGTACAAATTTAGTATCATTAGAATCACAAGAACATTTTAGGAATGGGTCTTGTTTTTGTTTTGAATGAATCAAGGTGGAAATCAAATTTTTGAGGGTGTTTGTGGTGGTGAAGTCACGGCAAGGGTGGGGGTGGGGAGAGACGTGATGTTTGTTTGATGTGTAAAAATGGTTATGTGAGTTTTTTTGTGTAAAAATTTGATTTATATATGTTGGTAGTGGAGGGACCTAAGTTGCCAATTTGCAAACTTGTGGACCTAAAAACAATTAATAGTTTTAAAGGGTAGAAAATGGTTATTGGCAAATATTAAAAATATTTTCGGGGCTCGGTTTTCGTAAAAAAATACTTTTCAAAAGTTACAATGCATCATAAAAATGATTATATGATTTCCGACACGATTTAATACGTAATTAAAACGAAATCGTCGAAAATATTATTTATCGAAACAATCGATAATAAAATGTAAAGTTTTGGGCATCCGTCGGTATCGCGATCACTAGGAATTCTCGTTGTTCATTGATTTTGAATAAACTCGTTGTAAAACGCACGCGGGTGATTTTAAATCAAAAACATTGATTTAATTTAGATATGGAAAAAAATAAAATAAAAATTTTATAATTCCATACAAAGTATTGTCAATGATCAGAAAATACTTGAAAAGTATAATTTATTGAAATTATCATGATCTCAGGATTTACATATAAGAATACAAGAAAACGTAATACGTTAGAAAAATTCAAGAAACACGAATAAAAGAATAAAATAATGCTCAGAAAGTACGGGTTCTCACAGTTTTCCCCCCTAAAGGAACTCTGGTCCCCAGAGTTCTCCTGAAAACAGTAGAAGATGCAAACAAGAGGAGGTACAAAGTGTAGAACAAAATTCATTGCTTCCCAGGTAAATTTCCGTACCACGACGAATCTTAATGGTTAGAATTCGTTATGCTTCATTTTCTTAACTCCTTTTTCGTATAGCTTTTCAGTCTTGGATTAGGATAACGATCTTTCAATACGGAGATACATCGAGAGATAGAGTTGTTGGAAATACGTGCGATAAACTAACAAGACTGAACACAAGAATCGCTTAAACAGGCAAAGTGCGATAAAATGAACCAAGATTGTAAATCAACAAGGGGTCGCAAGTCGTGCAACTGTAAAACGTGACAATCTTAAAATGTAAGAATCTAGTCACAAGCGAAATATAAGGGAAAAATGAATAGCATATGATCATTTAAAATACAAGCTATCAAAATCAGTTGTCTAGGATTTTGGTATTACTTTAAAACCTAGTTTTTAATATTTTCTTGATTAAAAGAAAATTTTACCAAGTGTAGTGATTAAAAATCAAACTCTATATAAAACGAGTGGGTAAACAGTTGTCAAATCTTTTTATTGATCAGGACTTCAAGGTAAAAGTAACTCAGTTCAAATAGTTATCTTGATTGACTTAAGAACTTTTGGATGTCTGCATGAAATTTTCATTAAAACCTCAAGTTTATCGTTACTATTAGAAAAAATCAGGTTTATTTTTTTTTCCAAGTTATTTAGAATCATTGTTACATATTATAAATTAATTTAATAATTTCATTATATTGATAGTAAAGTACGATATAATCAAATACTTTAAAAGGTACAGCTTGATGTCCATTTTAAATACTAGTTATAAATTTACCAGAGAGGATGTATAGATCCGATACCTAACTTGAAATAGTTATTTTGGTAATTTAAACATTTGATAAAATGTATAAAACGTTCTTAAAAATTAATAATAATTTTTAGAAATTCAAGAAAGTGTTTAAGATATCAAACGATAAACACGTAACATTTTCTGGTTTTAAAAAAAAATGACAAGATAGCAACCGATTATGAAACGGATGACGATCAATAATCTTGTATGCTAGCGATAACACAAGGGAATAAAACAAAAATCGCATCAATTCTTAGCAAACATGATAGAATAGACGTGTGGATGATAGAAATAATAAGAAACAAGGGATTATAGCAAGTCATCACTTCTTGAGTACAGTTGGTGACACCAATAACGGCTTATTAAGTTCTCGGTGGTCGACATACGATCGAAAGAGAAAAATCACACAACGAATTTTTGAATCAAAGAAAGTTCTTAAGGATTCACTTGAGAGTAATTTGAGTAAGATGAAAAACATTAGCAATAAGAGGCGAAATCAACACATGATTCACACGAATGAAATTTCAAGACGACAAAGTCAAACACACATCATGACAATTACACGAAATCATCGTTCACGTCCAGTCATAAACCATTAATCGCGTCCATTGACATTTCGTAGTTTCTACCAAAATAAATAGAGAAGGTCGATCGATGAAGGAGCATAACAACGTTGAAACTTTCAAGTCGGGCATCAATAGTAAGAATTTAGGCAAATAGTAACGAAAATTGTATCATGAGGAGGATGAGGTAACAAGTAAGGCAATGATCGTCGAGTATGGAAATATGTGTTTGAGGCATGTACTTTATTCAAGAAAATATAAGGGTTCATAAGTGTATGTTACGAACTATTGCTACTCGCATAAGATGTAAAAGTTTTCAAAACTTTTATTTTATCTAACTTTTTAAGGAACATATTAAAAAGTTGATTGTTGGTCAAATATTTAAGGTGACTACTATTCGGCCTTGCATGGCTCCTTCTAAATTAAGTATAGGTGATCAGGCCATGCATAATTTAGGACTAGCAATGCGATGCTCAGCTTCGTCAAACCAGTATTACATATCATATGATTTAAAATATATATATAATAGCATTTGTAAAAACAGGAATCAAAATAACATATGAAACTTTTCGCCTATAAGTTACTGGCTAACTGTTTAAATCAACAATTTTGTATAGTTACGAGGGTTCTTTATAATACCGTATGAGAACAATTTGTGAAAATACATTGTAAAATTAATATAAATTAATTTTATAAGATAACATTCAATTCTTTAAGAAAGCCCAAATGAAACCTTTTATAAAATGATTCGCCAACAAGACTAGTTTGAGTTATATGGTAACATGACAATATTTTATAAAGTAGCGAGTGGGTTACAAGAGGGAAATAAGGAGTAGTTCAAGACAGTCAACAAAATGATTACAAGGTGATAAGGTTTCAAGAGGTTTAGCCGAAATCGTCAGGAGACACGTGCCAAAATGATAACGAACGTTATGTAAGAAAGATCTTCAACCTCGACCCGGATCAGTGGTACGATAGAAGAAGAGAAAGAAAATAGAATAACAATTAAGTCATAAATAAAAGAAAGGAATAAGGAATCCGCATGTGCAAATCGTAATTTATTTGACAAAAATACACTTTTCAGAAAGCAGAACATCAGTTTGTCAAATCAATTGGTTCCTAAAAGTTCAAGATTTATGTATGACCGAGCTCAAGTTACTGTTTGTAAACGTTCTTAAACACAATCACTGTTTCATGGTTGTAAAATATCATTAGTTAAAATTTTACGAGCTCACATGAACTCAAAAACGCTTGAAATAATATTTTTTAAAGTCTATCAGTTTTGACTTTTGGGTTTGACTAGACCAATTAACTCACTAAACGATATTCTAAGACTCACAGTCTAATGCATTTCGATGTAAAACAATGTTTTGAACAACTTTCTAGTTTTACCCGAGATTTGAAACAGAATAAAAATGGACGAAAATGCCCTTGCATTAAATCTGTCAACAAAATGATATTTTAACATTATTCAGAAATAACTTCTTAGATTTTACAATCTCAAATGAGCGTAACTTGCTCGATTTTAATGTTTACTGGTCAAATTTTATGTCCTAAACGGACGTCTCAACAAGTAGAAATATATATTTTTATGTCTAAAGTTATAAAAATATTTTCTCGACACTATTAAACTTCCTGTAAAGTTTCTATACAAAGTATATTTTTCGACACAACTTGAAATTAAATCCAATTTCGTAATTGTTAAACTTGATTCACTAATGAATACGGGTTCGATCCGGAGGTCGGGGAGGATAGAAGTGTTGTTTAGCCATTTTAGTGAGAGAAACAAGAGAGAATAAAAGTGTGTTTTATTCTAGAGAGAGAAAGGTAAGACAAGAAATGAAAAGCCTCACCCCTCCATGGAAGTATGGAGGGGTTTATATAGCACGGGACTTGGACTTTACATATGACAATATTAGTCCCTGCAAGTCCCGGCTATGAAACTAATGTAATTCCGTTAGTCGCACACATTTTAAGGCTAACAATCTTCCCCCAATGTGGTGACATACGGAATTACTTACAATGTTCCTAACAAATGCAAATACAACAAAAATATGACAGTATTAAGTTTGCTTCCAATGCTGAGGGTGACATCGTTGTCTTCAAGTCTTCTAGAAAAACTTATACCCCATTTTGAATCCTCTTTGTCTTTGCTTGTTGAGGAACCATTGTATCATGTATGAACTGGATTAACTTCCCCCCAATTCATACCACATGTCTTGAAAAGCTTTCTTCATAGACTTCTTTTTGACGAAGCTTCTGAATCAGCTTCCCCCCAAACCAAAATCCATGTCTTGAGCTGAACCTGTAGCTTTAGCAATCTTCTATCTTTGACATTTAAAGTGCACAGCGGAATTTTGTAGACGAAGAAGTAAACCCCACCAAGTAACTGCTACCTTGACATTTTTGGTCTTAATAATTATGTGTTTGGGGGAACATGTAAGAAATCAGCAACAAATCTTCTCACGCTTGTAGAATACTTCCCCCTAGAAGTTGAACTAAGTACCCAAAAGTACACGTTCTTCCCCCATGATGGTTACGAACTCTCGGAAGCATCATCTGACGTGTATGGTCAAAATCGCGAGATGTTCTTGTCGAAAGTATGATGGTGACGAACACTCAGAAGCATCATCTGACGTGTACGCTCAGAATCGCGAGATGTTCTTATCAGGAGTAAGAAGGTTAAGAACACTCGAAAGCATCATCTGTCGTGTACGCACAGAATCGTGAGATGTTCTTGTCAAAAGTATGGTGGTTAAGAACACTCGGGAGCATCATTTGACAAGTACAATCAGAATCGCGAGATGTTCGTGTCTGAAGTAGAAATCTTTGTTGACATTTTGTAGCTCAAGTTGCTCGTGAGAATTGTTTGCTGATCACATCTCTACTCTTGTACTCTCTGGCTAAACTTACCGACCTCGTATTCTTTCGGCTATCTGTAGTGACCACTGGTGAAGTAAACTTGATATTCCAAACTTGAAACTGAAGTACAATCCCCCAAATTTGTTACTTACGCTTAGCACTTGTGTTGATTGACGAACGGTGCAGAGAAAAGTCTCTTAGTACCTTATACATAAGAGAAGAGAGAAGTATAAGATGTAAAACACCTCTTGAAGTATCCACAACTCTAGATGAGTGTGACACTGAGCACTACAGCGTAACTCCTTAAGTGATAGTTGTCCATGTCATCGACCATCCACCCCTTGACAGTGGAAACTAGATAAATCAAGTCTCAATCATAAATGCTGAAGCGAATCATCAATCGATAGAGGGGGTGAAAAGGCTCGATGATGAATTGAGTAGACGCCTTCGTGATATTCCACTTCACCTTCAAATAATAAATACCAAATCCACTTCGTAATCACTTGACATTACTTTGCCCGAATACTAGCCGTTTTTGACAATTTCAGTGAATCTTATAAGGATCGTTTTGGTGTTTGTTTGTTTTTGTCGTTTGTGTTTGTTGTTTTTGTGTGAGTGTATTTAACTTGAGACCAACATTGACTAAAAGAAAGAGAAGCCGTCAACATTGTCAAGCTAACTTTACATTGAAGCCCAAAATTAATCACATGCCCAACTGATGCGCGGATCGACCTCCGCGGTGAGGTCGTCAAAAATTTTCCAAAAATTAGGATTTCAAAACGATGGTTTCCTTAATGGGAATGGGCACTTTTGTTTAAAACATAATGGATATCCGAGTTTCAAAAATTATAATGCCACCAAAGCCTGATAACACAAATGCAGTCCGTAAACATTGCTACCATTCGGTCTGCTATTAAATGATACACTCAGTCCATTATGTAAACTCCTAGCCCATTAAACCCTTCACACGTCCAGCCCAACACATTATCTTAAACCCGGTCCAAAGTAAACCTACGTTTGGGATATAAAAGGTATCTTACCTAAAAATTAGGTAACCAATTCACATGTGACCCTAATCTCATTCCCAAAAAAAACGCAGCTCCCATCTTACTCTTGTTAACACCGCCACACTTTTATCTGCTAATCCATTCATAACAGCCACCAACAAGAAACCCAATCACAAACCACACATCACGATCAATTCATCGCAATTAACAAACATCTTAAATCACTTAATCAAAACCTTCCTTATGATTTTTGTTGACAAGCCACGAAGAACAAAAGATGTCTTCAAGATCTAAAATAAAGGTCTCGGGTAGGTGATTGCATGTTGTTAGTGATGGTTTGTATGTCATCAGTTATGAATAAACGAATCGAAGAGGAAGTAAACACACTTGTTTATGTTCCAATTCAGGAAGATTCGAATATAAAGGTGATCTATGATGAACTCGTTTCTAACAGGTCTTAAAGATCTCATATATCTTCAACAGATATAAATGAAACGATACTGAGATCATTTAGTTTTTCAGTTTGTTTTGAGTCTAGATTGGGGATTAGGTGTCGATGGGTAAGATAGAGATTTGGTGTTGATGGGAGTTAAAAGGATGGTGTTTGTTTGATGAGATTTCCGACTCACTGAGTTGACCCGGTCAGCTCGGTAGTTACCGAGTTGACTCGGTGAGATGATGAGTTTCTGTTTTGGTCAAAACTTTTTCAGCAATAAAAACTTATTTCACTGTGTCTCATTGTCTTTCTACCAAAAAGTAACCAGTCATCGCAAAACCATCTGAATCTCCATCGCAGTTAGTCAATCATGCCATCGCAATATTTCAAACATCCATCGTAATGTTTCCAAAAGACACTATCACAATGTCAGAGACCTCATCGCAATGTATCTAAAAATCCCCATCGCAATGAATCCACACCACCCATCGCAATGTCGGAAAAATTTTGGCAGCATGTCGACTTAAATGCCATTGCGATGGATCAAGCCACCCATCGCAATGAGACCCATCGGAATGAGTCCCATCGCAATGGATACAGCCCTACCCATCGGAATGTGTAAAAAATACCCCATCGGAATAAATCCGAAAAAAAGAAGCCGTCGCAATGTCCATCTGAAAAGGCATCGGAAAGTGACCATCGGAAAGTGGTTTAGACACAGAAAAATATGGAACTGTTATCTTTTGTTTTTAACAGACCTTTTCCCAATAAAGCTAATCTGCTAATGTATCTTGTCCTTTGACCAATAAAATGGTAAAGAGAACAGTAAACGAGATGGAGAAATTGACTAGGCAACTTAAAAAATGATTATAAATGAAACTTTAAATGGGATTAAAGGTGATAACTGATAAATGAGAAAATCAGATAGGACAATAGACACGAGATATTTTGACAGAATTATAGAATGAGAAAGAAATTCAAACCGTGAACGAATCAAACACAAACACGAACATAACGACGAATCAAAAACACGAAACACCCCCGGTTAGCTCTGATGCCAATTGTTAAACTTGATTCACTAATGAATACGGGTTCGATCCGGAGGTAGGGGAGGATAGAAGTGTTGTTTAGCCATTTTAGTGAGAGAAACAAGAGAGAATAAAAGTGTGTTTTGTTCTAGAGAGAGAAAGGTAAGACAAGAAATGAAAAGCCTCACCCCTCCATGGAAGTATGGAGGGGTTTATATAGCACGGGACTTGGACTTTACATATGACAATATTAGTCCCTGCAAGTCCCGGCTATGAAACTAATGTAATTCCGTTAGTCGCACACATTTTAAGGCTAACAGTAATAACCCTGAATTAATGTACACACAAGACTTGTGGATCCCATAAAGACGAAAGAGAATAAACTATAGAATTAATCATGTAAAGAGAACACAATATGGAAATGGTTCAAGAATGCCAACGATCATCTGAGAGATAAAAAACGACGCATATCATCCGTGTCTTCGGCTGCAAGATGCAATGCAGGAAGGTCTCCTGGCGGCGTGATTTTCCAAAATCACAAGACATACCGAGAAAGAAACAAAATATTAACAAGTCACACTCCTTAGGCGAGGAGGTTTAATGAAAAAGAGAGGATACCAGTAGGATCGTATCCCAAACAATCCTCACATAAAAATGACGATCATGTGTTCAAGGTACAACGGATGTTGTAAGTCGAAGTCGAAACGTAGAATGGTCAATGAAATAAGATGTAATCCATGTACAAGTGTCGTGTAAAACGGTGGCGTAAAGGTAAATCAAGATTATGAAGACCCACAATATTATTCAGTTACTGATTCAACGAATGCTTCGAGATGTGTGACTCACATGGTGTCCTTTAGTCTTTTCCGGAGACACATTGAGCTACACAATGGTCTATAGACTAGACATTTAATTACGAATGATCGGAAAACAAATTGGATATCTAAATAGATATTTTAAAGAAATTAAACAATGAGAGCAACATGTATGGTAGTAAGAATGAAAATCAGGAGTTTTATCGAAAACAACACTTATTCAATCCCGGACAATGGTATCACGAGAGTATGCACACCATGTAACAGCGAGTCGAGAAAAACAGATGATTCAAAACGAACGAGCATATGAAGTCAGTCGTATCACGCATAAAAAAAATAGCAATAGTACTCAGAAAAATGAGCATGAAAAGTCGGCAGTATACGCGCTCTGAATACAAGTATGTAACGTCATAACGATATAGAATCATTGCAATAAGATCAAGTCACAAGAATAAGAATTCAAGAAATACTGTATAGGCATATGTAATCACTATAATATCGAATGATAATCCATGAAGCACAAGGCTTTGAAAAGACATAGTAATTATCGTCATTAGGGTGATGTAATAGTTCAACATGAAACCAAGAGATGAAATACTACAACGATAATTAAAAGTAAATAATAAGGATTAAAGAGTTACCCGCGCAGATATCGAACAACATTGGCAGATTCTGTGATTGACACTTAAAACATGAAATATTTGAACTTTCGGTTATAGACTAAGTTTTTGAAAACGACTCAGTTCCCTATAACCATCTCTCTGATACCAATCTGTGAGACCCCCAAAATCTAACATGGAACAACTAGGCAACGAGGGGGTAACACGTCATAGTACAAGAAACAATGAATTATAGTTCATACAAAGCTGACGAAATAAAAACATGTTCATTACATAAAAAAGGTCAGAGTTTTTTTTAAATATAGGTCCCAGAGTTTTAGAAGCGAAAAATTATATTATTTCATCTCAATTTATAACATAAAGTTGCCCAAAAGATAGAATAAACTCCTGATAGTTTATTACTAAAAACAGTCTTTTTAAAGCATCACAGAAATCTCCAAGCTGCGATAATCTCCTGCGGGCTCCCATCCAAGCAAAGCTAAGTAATAATACATGAGATTAAACATGTAAAATCGTCAACATAAAGTTGAGTGATATTCATAGGTTTAGCAGTAAAAGTGTGGAACACAAACATTCATTTGTAAACACGTAGTAGGGGAAATGGTTATATACGTCAACCACAGTCCGATATTATTATTATTATTGTTGTTTAGTTTCATGAACCGAAGCTTAACTACGTAAGTATTCAGCCTAAATAATCAAGTATAAACGAATATTAGTGCGTCAAGGTAATCGGGACGGGGATAGTCAATCCCAATGGATCCACCCACAACATTCACGCTTAGTACTCGAAATTAACGGTTCATGATCGAAGAGATGAAACTCAAGGCTAACGTCTAAAAGCAATAATAATATCGAAAATCTGAAAATCTTACACGATCGGGATAGCATACAAGTTCTGGATAGCATACCATTTTTAAATGGTTGTGTTCCACCATGTAAAATCTCACCCCGTGTTTAGAAACCATGTACAAGTAAAAAGGGGCTATGAACTCACCTTAGCCACGAGGTAAGTCAATCACGGTACTAAGCAACTGAGTAGAAACGGTAGTGGTAGACGATCACCGACGATATGGATGCCCGAGAAAATCCATCAGCTCGACACTTTACTCGACTCCAAATTTTGGGACAGATTTGTATACTTGTTTTGTAAAACCGTTTACACCACTTTAAAAGTACTAACTCGACAATCCGTCTTTTGAAACTACTACTAGACTCATCAAACTCAGTTTGTAAACTTTGAAACTCAGTAGTATCAACTATCTAACCAAGCCTAAAGTCCCCGAGAGTCGACCCAAAATCAGCCACAATTTCGGATTATGCCGACTTGCGTCTCCCGGTACACGAAAACTAAAACTAGCATAACTTTTGACTCGTAATGACTTAGAAGCTCTATCTTATACCAAAACGAGCGTCTCGGAAAACTATACAATAAAATCAAATAATCTCAGTCTTTCACAGACCTTAAACCCACGAAACAATCTGTTTAAAGCTGCTGTCCTAAATTATACTTTTAGAAAACAAGTCAAATCAATTTTCCAACCAAAACCATTCATTCCCATACCTCTAGGATCACTATACCATCATTCCTATCAACCAAACACTTCTAAAAAACACTTGTATGAAAAATCTAACAAAAATCAAAGATTAAAAACAAGACTTTTTATGATTAAAACAAGATAATCTTACCAAAAACACCACATGCATGATTATTAAAACATCATACAACCATGAAATCATAAAGTTATAAAAACCTTGATGCATGTGTACAAATTTAGTATCATTAGAATCACAAGAACATTTTAGGAATGGGTCTTGTTTTTGTTTTGAATGAATCAAGGTGGAAATCAAATTTTTGAGGGTGTTTGTGGTGGTGAAGTCACGACAAGGGTGGGGGTGGGGAGAGAGGTGATGTTTGTTTGATGTGTAAAAATGGTTATGTGTGTTTTTTTGTGTAAAAATTTGATTTATATATGTTGGTAGTGGAGGGACCTAAGTTGCCAATTTGCAAACTTGTGGACCTAAAAACAATTAATAGTTTTAAAGGGTAGAAAATGGTTATTGGTAAATATTAAAAACATTTACGGGCTCGGGTTTCGTAAAGAAAATACTTTTCAAAAGTTACAATGCATCATAAAAATGATTATATGATTTCCGACACGACTTAATACGTAATTAAAACGAAATCGTCGAGAATATTATTTATCGAAACAATCGATAATAAAATGTAAAGTTTTGGGCATCCGTCGGTATCGCGATCACTAGGAATTCTCGTTGTTCATTGATTTTGAATAAACTCGTTGTAAAACGCACACGGGTGATTTTAAATAAAAAACATTGATTTAATTTAGATATGGAAAAAAATATTTTTTTTTTATAATTCCATACAAAGTATTGTCAATGATCAGAAAATACTTGAAAAGTATAATTTATTGAAATTATCATGATCTCATGATTTACATATAAGAATACAAGAAAATGTATTACGTTGGAAAAATTCAAGAAACACGAATAAAAGAATAAAATAATGCTCAGAAAGTACGGGTTCTCACATGAACCTACTACTTTCAGACCGTGATACTTTTGCTCAATGGCTTTGAGCTCAATCAAAGTCTCTTCTCACACATCCTAGTCATGGTTGATGTTAGAAGTGTTAGTCATAAAAGATACTCAGAAATTGATTTCAAAATCATAATTAGAATAGCAAGGTGTCATAGTCGTAAAAAATACAGTTAGTTGATATATTTCGGCCCATGTAATTAGGCCTTTAGCCCGCTTTTAGTACCATATTCACGGAAGACAAAAGTTTGGTGTAGAATACCTTCCAACAAAAGAAAAAACAAGACGATCTCAGCTAATGTGTAATGACAGGAATTATGACTTCAATTCAAACGCCAATAAATATAGGCTACTATAACACATTCACGTCAGAAGTTTGGTCCTCTATTTGAGATTCCCACAAAGTCATCTGTCGAGAAGATAAAATAAAGGTCAGTTTTTTCTATACAGTTTTCTTTAAGGACGACTCAATGAAGGATGGCAAAGTGGCGGGTTTGGGGTGGGGCCACTATCCCCATTCTCAAACCTGATTATTAAAGTGATCTTCAAACCCGCCTCGATCCCTACCGAGGATTTAATCAGGGCGCTCTGGTGGGCCGCGATCTCCCTGGAACCCATCCTGTATTACTCAGTATCTTATCGAGATGCATGTCTTTGGTGCAATTCTTGACTAATACGCACCATTTCACGTTTGTTGTTTTTAGAACCTTAACCATAACTTGTAAATTTTAAAGCTTGCTAATATCAGTTACAAACAAAGCTCATACCTGAATGACAAAGTACACCACATAAAAGCTACTGTACAACTTGAAGAAAATAACTATAGAGAAGTTTTTATAAGAGTGAAAGGAGTGGTCACGCCGTGGTGCCCCGTTGCCCGGCGTGACCACACCGTGATCAACGGCGTGAACCACACCGTGGCCACAACCACAGTACGGGTTCGGGTTCGGGTTCGGGTTGGGACTTTTTATTTTTCGCGGGTACGGGTTCGGGTTCGGGTGGTAGTAATACCCGCCCCGTTTACCCGTATACGTACCCGTTTACCCGTATACGTACCCGTTTACCAAAATCCGTACCCACTTTTATTTATATTTTATATAAGTTTTAAATTTGTGCGAAATAGTGGACGAAGATTGTTAAACAAACGGAATGCTCATATTAGTTACATTTTGTATGCATTAAGATGTTTGCGATCTTCGTAATTTTAAAGTAAAAACAACGATATATTTGATACATTAAATCGAATGATATGATATTGAATTAATATTCTTTATCTTTTAAAAACTTTAAAAGATATATTAGGATACTTTTTATCGTTTTTCATTAGTTTTTCTAACTTTATACGCACAATTATGTCCAACGAAATTTAATTGTGGATACCCGATACCCGCGGGTAAAACCCGAAAACCCGATGGGTAATACTAATCGGGTACCCGTCGGATATTGGGGCGGATGCGGGTTTGGATATTATAAACGGGTGCGGGTACGGGTTCACTAAAACCCGACCCAAACCCGACCCGTTGCCATCCCTAAACCACACCCGTTGAAAGACGTCCCATTTTACAAAACACCCTTTTGAACTTTACAAAACACCCCCTTTTGAGATTAAACATACCAAACACATCCGAACATCCTTCTATAGCATTTGAGATAGCGTGTGGAATAGCTTGGGTAGAATGTGATGTGGATCGTTGTGTAGCCGTGGCTCTAGTGATGCATAATGGTTCGTTTTTGTGGACAGATAAGCTGGTTGATGTAATGAGTAATATAAGTAGTAACGAAGTTGAACTTGTGATATTGATATTCCTAGTTTATAACGATGGGTGGTGGTGAGTAGTTCGGTATATTTTGCCATATGTCCTTGTTAGTAATCACATATATATAATATATGGATAGGATTTTAACAGATTTTTATCAAGTATGTTTACAAGCTACTTTGTATAAAGTTTTGATGTTAAAGTTTTAGGTATTAAATAAGTAAATTAGGATTAGAATAAATTAATTGTTGAGGGTAGTTTATGAAAATAAGTGGAAAATTTGGTGTGGTGATATGTAAATAGTGTGATGATAAGATTGCATTTTTTTTATGTGAAAGTGAAAAAGCTGACGTGGTGGGGTGTTTTTTGGTGTGCTGGTGTGATGACTCTTTTTGCTCTAATAACTAATTTGTAATATTAGAAAAATAAAAAACTAACAATATTAAAAAATACTTTTTACGACGTAAATAGTAGTAACAAAAAAAAATATACATAGATATATTTATATATGTCTACATTAATAGAACAAGTGGGTTCGGATGTTATTCTTCACTTTCGCCTCAAATCCGATTAAAAATCCTTGTATAAGCCCAAATCCTCCTCGGGTAACCCGACAAACATTCTTCGTCACGACCCAATTATTTTCGGTTTCGGATTTTTCCGTCGAATTCGAGGTTTTTTGCCATCCTTATTTATCGAAGTGATATTTCTAGACACCCCATTTAGACATGTGACCCAAGCCGATCTACTTAAACTTATGTTTCTAGACATTTAGGCACCAATCCCATTCGACATGTCACCTGACTCCTGCTTGTTTTGCCACTATAAAAGACAAGTGTTAGTACAAAAAGAAATAAAAAGACGATTCTTTTTCCTTCCTTTTGTTGGGAAACAAAAATGATTTAAAAAAGCCACAAGGGCTAAAATAGGAAAGATAGAACAAAAGGTTTTGAGCTAAGAAACAAGAGAATAATAATAATAAGCAAACCACCCGATAGAGACATGTACATACTAAGAAGGTCTTATTTCTGTAGGAGAACGTACCCCCTGATTTAGTCAAACCTAGTATTTAGAAGCCATGTTCGAAACCCACAATATGTATTTCTTTAAAGCGCGGTAAATAAATCTTCATTACAATAAACATTTCTCTCATCATCAGTCGTGTGTGTAACTTTCTTCTCCAATTCATATATGCCAAAGGGTCAACAAAAACACTCCATGAAAAGCTCTACTAACCCATTCGTCTTTAGGAAACCCGAAATGACCCATGAGAGTTTCAGACAACATGAGGTTAAACAACAAGGGTCATCCCCACCAACTCTAAATTTTTACCCATGGACTTTTAACTTTAGGGCTCGAGAGCAAACAGTTTATAAAGTACAAAAAGTAGAGGGGAGTTGAATCCTTGTTGCATCAAATTCACTTTGGTAGGAAGACGAGTTAAAACAACTTGACATGTGTAAATGTTTGCATAAATTACATAAACTTTAGTCCATGTATTCGTATTATAAATCAAAAAAGGTACATAAAGTAAAGGGGGATGAACTCGTCGTTGCATCAAATTCACTTTGGTAGGAACATGATTTAAAGCCACTCGACAAGCACAAATGTTTATCTTCTGGGCACCCAAGCGTTTCACCTAAAAGATGGAGAATTTGTCTCTTTAACCAATAGTTCTGTTTTAGTAGCTTTGCATGACGACCTCACAAAAATTTACTCGAGTCTTCGAAGCCCATGTCCAATTGTCAGCAGATTCCAAATCAAGAACGAGTCGGGGGATAAGATAGCTTAATGAGGAAAGATCAGTAGTAGCTTGTCTAGTTAGAGATCTTTTCCAAGCCCAATTCCCTTGCCATCTATCATCAATTTTAAGTCGTCTCTCCGCAATAGCACAATTTCTTTTCACCTCTAGAGCATACAACCGAGGGAATCAAAACTTTAAAGGGCTGATCCGTTTTGATAAGAGTTAGTTTTCCGCCAATGGAGAAAAGGTTATTCTTCTATGGCGCAAGTCTTTAGTAAACCTTAAAACGAAATCATTCCAAGCCTCAACTCTCTTCATATTGGGATCTCAATAAGTGAAGGGCAATTAATTGCTCTAGCAGCACGAGTCACATCATTTATCGAAATCTCAATACCAAAAAGTCTATGTTTTGATAAATTTAATTTGATGCCTAAAACATCTTGGAAACAATCTAAGATATGGACCAAGTGGCGAGCATTCAAAAATGGACCATGTGTCGAAGAATAAAGTATCATTGGCGTATTGAAGAAGGGAGACGTTCGACCCATTCTTCGCTAAAGATAGCCCATTGAAAATGCCTTTGTTACACGATAGGATGCACGGAATCGTCTGGAAGGGTTGCGCTCCCGTTTGGGAGCGGCTGGGGAGCGGGAGCGGCCGGGGAGCGGCAAGGGATCGAATCTTGACCCATTCCAAAATCACGGGATCGTTTGTTGACCGAATCTGGAACGTTTCTACTTCTTAAGCCCTTATTATTGTTGGCTCTTTTTTTAGAAAAAAAGATGAGTGCCCCCATAAACATTTTCTGAGTGCCCTCGATAAAGATAATGTTTTTAAGTGTTGAGGTCATTTTTCCGATGGGCTGGATAATCGTAATCAAATCGGAGAAGAAGGGTAAAAAAACTAAAGTACAAGAAAAGTGGGTAAATGAGATGTGGGTCAAGGCCAATACTAGGCGACAATTTAAAACAGTAGTATTAACTATATTATCCAATAAACAAATAAAATAGGAACACGTGGTACCTTTTTTAGTTTATCTATTTTTCTTCTTCTTTTACACAATAAAAAAAGTGTTCTACAAATAATATATATTACGTATATTTTTACATGGAGAGTCTATTATACAAGATGTACTATATGAATTTAGAATTAACTATATATAACATGAATCGAATTCAAGATTCTTTCAATTTTATATAATAGCAGTCACAATTGTTGTTAAACTATCTAATAACGAGTACTTTAATACAATTTTCGTGATAAACCGTTTATTCATTTCGTATATATTATCTACACAAATTACGACATCAACACCTATTATAAACGTCATTTGCATGAACTAAAAACTAAAGATATTTTGTTATCTTACTCAAACCCGGCCCGACTTGTTCAAATCATATCTGATTGTTAGTTTTCTTTTGGAAGACAGTACTTTAAAGTTTAGAATTTAAATCAATAAATATTTATGTTGAATTTTTTTAATATATTTATTTTTTTATATATTTTTATTGCCGTATCCACGCCGATCCCGTATCTTGATTTTTTTATTTTTGCCGATTCCCGTTCCTGTATCGTTCCCGTATCCCAAGGCGTTCCCGTTTCGGTGCTACATAGGTTACACGCATCTAGTATCATAATAGAAAAAGAAAAGGAGATACAAGGTCTCATTGCCTTAACCCACGCTCCATCTTAAATTCTTTCGAGGCCGAACCTGTCGTAAATGGTGTATACTTTTATTAAAATCAGATTACAAGTAATAAAACTAACAGAATATAAAGACAGAAAATCATAACAGTAATCAAGAAAGCAGTAAAACTAAGACGAGGCACGTGTTTAACACGCTTCCCTTAAAACAGATTCGCCGTCTGTTTCCCAGGGTACAACGTCCAAAGCTGTTGTACAGCCGGACTAAACAAACTTGCCTGAAAGATCACGGAAGCCTTGCGTGTTTCTGATCGACGAGCTGCTGGAAAACGAACTGGTAATGGAGTAAAGAAAAAGCTGCGTTTTTCTGATATACAAAACTAAATGAGAATGGTTTATTTTATAGCTAATTCATTTCTTGGTCACCAAGACAGAATATATGCTTCTAAAATAATCAGACATACAAATCTGTTAAAAATAAACACGATTTGCATATATTTTACAAACACAGGAAAATTCTGTCATGACTTAATAAGAAAGTCTATATCTATTCCTTAAATAGATGTATAGAATTTTCTGGAAAAAAATTTGAATTTGCAGCAAAAAAGATACCGAAATCTGCCCGCACCCAAGCCAGTTTTCGGAGCTGCATTCGTGTCCGCAGGTCGCGCGCTCGTGCACAAGTTCAGTAGCTTCGAACCCGTTTTTAGCCTAGAAATCTCACTTTCTGCACCCCCCCCCCTGCGCGCGCGTAGGCGTGGGAGTAAAAAACCACAAATGAATATTGTAGGGTAGAAACTAGGATTTCCTTATAAACATGTTTTCACTTCATGTTTCAAGCGATGTGGGACAAAATATTTTCCAAATATTGTGTTTCATGTGACTCACTTTGAGACACGATATCTCATTCATATTAACTCCGTATTGGACATACTTTAGCTCATTGCGAAGCTCTCTTCGAGGAGAACACAAAGCTACTAAGTACTACGAATATATATAACATATACATATATAAAATTATTTCCAAAGTATTGCAAAAACCATATTTTGCAAAACGTTTTCCAACAATCCCCCACATGAATGGGAATCGGTCGAAAGCACATAAAAGTTTCGGCAAAATTTATGCGGTTAAGTCCTACATAGGATAGGTAGGTGTAACCCTTTAAACCTTACCTTGTGAGATGAACTTAGTCTCCTAGATTTGAGTAGACGCGATGTCCTTGAACTCAGCCTCTGTTTACGTAGACGACAATACACACTCACACAAGACTCTCCCTGACCTTGTCAAGTCCTCATAGTCGTGTTCGTTATGGTTATGAACACTCGCCTGGTTCTGCAAGAGCTCTTAGAAATTGCGCCCCCACAATTTCCTTCGAAGCGACCCCACTTCTCTCTCACATAGGTGATTTCATCTTGAATCATTAAAAACATATGTTTTATGATTTCATCTTGAATCATTATGATTTATGATTTCATCCTGAATCATTAAGCCATATGTTTAACCTCTCAACAAGTCACATTGTTTTAGGAATGGACTAGGAAAGTTATTGTATTAAATAAATCCCCCACATTGACGTGACTTCTCCCACATTTCTATGATTAGGTTGTCCTATTGAACCTAGATCTTGGGATCTCCAGTCAACTGGGTTAGGTTTTCCTTCATAGAAACTCATTCCTTTAAGGGCTTTAGTCCCATTCCTTTAGACGACTTACTAGCTAACTCTCTGCTTAAGCCTTTTGTAAGCGGATCCGCGATGTTATCCTTTGACTTCACATAGTCAATTGAGATAACTCCTGTTGAGAGTAGTTGTCGTATCGAATTATGTCGACGACGGATATGTCTTGACTTTCCATTATACATTGTGCTATGAGCTCTGCCAATTGCCGATTGACTATCAAAATGTATACTAATGGCCGTTACCGGTTTAGGCCACCTGGGTATATCCTCTACGAATTGACGTAGCCATTCCGCCTCTTCTCCGCATTTATCTAACGCGATAAATTCTGATTCCATGGTGGACTTAGCTATTACAGTTTGCTTGGAAGACTTCCAAGATATAGCGGCCCCTCCCAGTGTAAACACATATCCACTGGTTGATCTAGAATCCTTTATGTCAGATATCCAATTTGCATCACTGTATCCTTCAATAACCGTTGGATATCTAACATAATTCAGTACATAATCACGACTGTATCTCAAATAATGAAGTACCCTAGTCATAGCTTTCCAATGTGCTTCACTTGGATTACTAGTATACCTACTCAGCCTGCTAACAACATATGCTAAGTCAGGTCAGGTACAAGTCATCAAATACATTAACATACCAATAATTCTTGAATACTCTAATTGGGCAACACCTGCGCCTCTATTTTTAGATAGATGCAAACTGGTGTCAATTGGAGTTCTAGCTAGGCTGGAATCCCCCGCTGTTAGACTTACTTTTTGGTAAGCTGGCGCCTTTCACGTGAGTTGGACTAGATTTATATCCTTTGCTATACGCAGGGACTTATTATGTAAAGGATGGAAAGTCTAGGTAGGATAGGTCTATAAATACCCCCCATGACTCTCCATGGGGGTGTGGAAGTTTGTCTCTTTTTCATTTGTTTTATTTTCACTTGGAATAAAACACACATTCCTTTCATCTCTCTCTAAATTTCTCTCACTAAGAACAACAATGTCATATATGTTCTTTGATCATCCCCGACCACCCAAACCATGGTGGGTTTTTGATGTCTGTCAATTGGTATCAGAGCTAACCGGGGGTGTCTTGTATCCGTATGATTCGTGTTTGTGTTCGTGTTATGTTTTCAAATTCGTTCTTTGCTGCTCATGATTCACGGTTGGTAATTTTTTCCCATTTCATATCTAAAAATATCAACTTTTGTGTTTCATTTTATCTATCTCTATCAAATTGTCGTTGATTTATGTGTCAAAGTGCCTCGTATCAAATTTATCGTTGTTCAAATCTGGGTTGATGTGCCTCGTCATATAAGTTTTTAACCAATTTTTGTACCCTGTTTTTGTTTTTGTCCTCATACACATCAGTTTTGCATCATGGGGATAAGGACAAAAAGTTGGTCCAAGATCCATTTTTTTCGGGGTACAAAACTTTTGGTCAAAACCCTATTGAGATGGATATTACGATGCTTTCACATTGTGACGGCTTCTTTTTCGGATTTATTCCGATGGGGTTTCTTTTAAACATTCCGATGGGTTGGGCTGTCCACATTGCGATGGGCGGCTTGATTCATCGCAATGGTAGTTAAGTCGTCATGCTGCCAATTTTTTTCCGATGACATTGCGATGGATTTTGGTCATTGCGATGGGCACAGGTTATTGTGATGGATAGACAGTTTATTACGATGGACTGAAAAATATTGCGATGGATGAAATTAATTACATTGCGATGGAAGAAAAAAATAATACCATTGCGATAGAATGTTTTAATTATTGCGATGTATGGTAGAAAATTATTGAGATAAAGAGTTTATATCAGTTAAAATAAATATTTCAGATTTAGACTCAAATTTTTTCTAAAAATCATCAGTTCATTCCTCTCACATCATGTTAATCAAAACCAACTCTTGGACTAATCCCCAAACCGTGACCAAAACAGTGCTCAAAACCATGACTCACATTGTTTTTTTAATCTCAACCTTTTACCTCCACAAATTCTCATCTACCCTAACCCTTCGTCACCTAAACCCGTCATGCACCAATCTAATTCCAAAAGATCTGATTTTATAAAACGTTTTCTTTAATCTTTTAAAAGATTTTTTTGCGTTTTATAAATTCACCATCACAGGATCTATGATTCGTTTGAATCAACAAAAAACGACTTGCATAACTTTCACCTACCCGAGATCACATCTGTGATCTTGAAGCCGTCTTCAAAAAACTGAATAACTCCATACGATTGTCACAAGTTTGCTGTGTTAGTCAGTTTTAATGGTTTGGGATTCGCGTATCATTTTCATGTTCAAATGATATGTGGGTAAATCGAATATGAGTTTAGATGATTTCATGGTTTGCGTTTGATTGAAGATGGGAGTGGAGTTGAGAGTAGATGGAAAGTTGGGAGTGATGTAACTGGCGGTATAATCAAGAGAAAATTAGGGGACGGAGGTTTCGAGGGTGAAATGTGGAATTGGTGTGTGTGGGCTTGGTGAGATTTGACTTTGTTTTGTTTATGAGAGATTATATATCCCCAGATATTGCAACTCTCTCATTGGACCGTGACTTTTGTGGTGTCTTCTGGTTACACGTGGCCTTCTAGGTAAAAGAGTGGGTTAGGTATACAGTGACTGTGATTATTTGTATCTACACGTGGCCATCTCACAAATAATGGGGCGGACATAACATTGTTTTGCTAATGTTTATGTTTCTGCATATGAAAGATTCACAATATTTTAGAAATAGACGAATTTGGATGATTTTTAGTTGGGCTGTGTACATGGGCCATAAATGAGTCGAGGCTTATTGGGGGCTACAAATTGATGTCCAAGTTAGCTAAAGTTAATGATGGGCCGAGTACACGAATAGTATCACACATGCTTTTGCTAAATTGGTGTGATGTCTAAGTATATTTTGTCAAATGGTGATGGTGATTCAAACATATGTTCACGGGCCAATCACTATTTTAAACGATGACATATATGATCGATTAATTTTTGCAATCGAAATCGGGACGATCGTTCTTATATCCGAATCTTGCAAAATTAATCATGCCGGTTTTGAGTTACGGGGTTATTGGATTGAGCCGGGTATTTTCGAAAGAACCAAGTGATAAAATTGTTGTCGAGTTAAAGGCTTATGAGACAAGATTTTATTATTTTGTCGGGCCATTTAAACAGTGACATTCTGGCCGGGTATCCGTTTTCGCTCATAACACTTCTTCACGAACAACAAACACAGCAAACACGATACATTACACTAAAACGATCCTTATCAAAAATTCACCTAAATTCCTAACGGCTATTACGGTTTATGTGATTACGAAGATGATTCGATGCTACTTATTTGAGGTTGAAGTGAGATTTTTCAGAGGCGTTCTTATTTTATCTTTAAAGGAGTACTTTCGACTTTATAAGATAACTTGCTCGAGCAAATACGGTTATGAATAAGACTTGAAGTATCCAGTTTCCATTGTCAAGGGGAGGATGGACGACGACATGGATAACTATCATTTTTTGGGAGCTTCGTTGCGGTTCTCAGTGTCACACGCACTTGCAGTTGTGGATTTCTTCAAGAGATGTAGTATCTTTTCATATACCGCCTGTTTTGGTATAGGGTACTTTAGAGAGGTTGTACCTTTTTAATACCGCCCTTTGGTATGGGGTACGTTTAATACTTCTCTGCATCGCTCTTCATTCTACTATAGTGCAAGCTTAAGATCAAGTTTGGGGAATTCTACTTCAGTTTCAAGTTTGGATTATCGGGTTATCTTCATCAGTGGTCACTATCAATAGCCAACAGAATTGATAAGGGGATTCAGTTCGGGGTGATATTGAGAGAATTTTGTTTAAAGAGATATTGTTGACATCTTCTCACATAGTAATAGTTACTAAGTAAGCGGTTCCAGTTGGCATACCACGTACACACATGAAGGATGATTCCCTTATTAGGTATCATCCTGGAGGGAGAAATGTGTACATGCGGGGTCACTTGACTTTGGTGTTACCGTTTCTACATAGAGGGATAAGTTGACTACATTCGGGACTTAATTGACTTTGATGTGGCAACTTTTTATCATCACTGTCCTGTCAGGAGAAATGTGCATTTCCGGGACTTAATTGACTCTGGTGCTACAGGTTGACTTCATGTTCGGGATAGAGTGTGTACTTCTGGTAATCTATCATAGCATCAAGACTGGGATTGCTTCAATTTATGAGAAAATGTTGATGACGTTATCACCTCCCACAGATTTCCTCTGTATGATCTGTTTGGGAGGGAGCAGTCTTTACTGCTTGTTTTATGAAAGGCCTTCTAGTTGGGAGGGAGTAAAACTCAACTAGATTCTACAAAGCTGAAGAAATAGAGCTAGAGTATTCAAGAAGATGAAGGTCGCTGAAGACTGTCTCAAGGAATGCTGGAATTCAATCTTATCATTTTTCTTTATTTTTTGCTTGTAGGAATCATTGTAACCAACTCACGTGAGTCACCATCTTGGAGGGAGATTGTTAGACTTACTTTTTGGTAAGCTGGCGCCTTTCACGTGAGTTGGACTAGAATTATATCCTTTGCTATACGCAGGGACTTATTATGTAAAGGATGGAAAGTCTAGGTAGGATAGGTCTATAAATACCCCCCATGACTCTCCATGGGGGTGTGGAAGTTTGTCTCTTTTTCATTTGTTTTATTTTCACTTGGAATAAAACACACCTTCCTTTCACCTCTCTCTAACTTTCTCTCAATAAGAACAACAATGTCATATATGTTCTTTGATCATCACCGACCACCCAAACCATGGTGGGTTTTTGATGCCTTGTCACCCGCATTATGAGTATTAAGAATTTTGTCCACGTAATGTGCTTGACTTAATGCAAGTCCACTTTGAGTTCGTATGATCTTTATTCCAAGGATCACATCAGCCAAACCCATATCTTTCATGTTAAACTTTGATTTCAACATGTCTTTAGTAGACTTGATCATCTTTTCGTTACTGCCAACGATAAGCATATCATCGACATAAAGACACAAGATTACATATCCACTATTTGTGTCTTTGACATAAACACACTTGTCGCATTCATTAATTTGGAATCCACCCTCTAGCATGGCGTGATCAAACTTTTGATGCCATTGTTTTGGAGCTTGCTTTAAGCCATACAATGACTTAACAAGCCTACAAACTTTGCTCTCTTGTCCAGGAGCCATGAAACCCTCAGGTTGGTTCATGTATATTTCTTCTTCTAAATCTCCATTTAGAAAAGCCGTTTTCACATCCATTTGGTGAACTTCTAAATTTCTTAATGCGGCAATAGCAAGAATCATCCTAATAGAAGTTATTCGCGTAACAGGCGAATAAGTATCAAAGTAATCCAGACCTTCGCGTTGTCTAAAACCTTTGATCACCAATCTTGCTTTGTACTTATCAATGGTGCCATCAGCTTTCATCTTCTTCTTGAAGATCCATTTATAGGCTAGTGGTTTACAACCAGGAGGTAAATCTATGAGCTCCCAAGTATGATTTTGTAAAATAGACTCTATTTCACTATTAATCTCTTCTTTCAATCGAGGACCTTCTGAGGAATTTACAGCTTCTTGATAAGAAGTGGGTTCATTTTCTACCATAAAAGAGACAAAATCGGGTCCAAATGATTTCTCGGTTCTCGCCCGTTTGCTTCTTCTAGGTTCAACCTCTTCTTCCTCGGGTTGATCTTGTCTCTCATCTTGGAGATCATTATCATCTCGTTGTCTCTTATCTTGGACAACTGCATCATCTATTCTAGATGTGCTTCCATTTTCATTCTTTAAACAAGGAAATATGTTTTCAAAGAAGGACGCATTCCTTGATTCCATAATTGTGTTCTTGTGTATATCTGGATTTTTCGAATCATGTACAATGAAACGATACGCACTGCTATTCTTACCATATCCAATAAATATACAATCCACAGATTTAGGTCCAATCATTTGGGCCTTAGGTGTCGGCACAACTACCTTGGCTAGACACCCCCACACTCGTAAGTACTGGTATAATGGTTTTCTTCCCATCCATAGTTCATATAGGGTTTCCTCTTTATCCTTACGAGGTATCTGGTTTAAAAGATAAGTAGCCGTTAGAATGGCTTCCCCCCACATGTCCCGGCTCAAACCAGAACTTAACAACATGGCATTAACCATTTCTTTCAAGGTACGACTCTTCCTTTTAGCAATACCGTTTTGCTGAGGTGAATAAGGAGCGGTAAACTCGTGTCTAATTCCATGTTTCTCACATAGATCAGCAAAAGGAGACACATATTCACCTCCTCTGTCACTTCGTACAACCTTGATTTTCCTACCAAGTTGATTCTCAACTTCGGTTTTGTATAGAACAAACTTGTCTATAGCTTCATCTTTACTTTTCAACAAGTAAACGTAGCAGTACTTTGTGCAATCATCAATAAACGTGATGAAGTACTTATTGCCACCTTTTGTGGGTAGTGATTTCAAATCACATATGTCTGTGTGTATCATATCAAGTGGTTTGGTTTTTCGTTCAACCGATTTGAAAGATGATCTTGTAAGTTTGGCTTCGACACAAGTTTCACACTTATAATTTGAATCAATATGAAAATTGGGTATGCCATTAAATTTAATCAAACGACGCATTGAATTAAAATTAACATGTCCAAGACGGCCATGCCACACATTAGAAGAATCAATCAAGTAAGCAGAAGAATTCATTTTATTGATAGCATTCTTAACAACTATTACATTGAGCTTAAACATACCATTCAGGGCATACCCCTTACCAACATACATTTGATTCTTAGAAAGTACAACTTTATCAGACTAAAAAACAAGACGAAAACCAAACTTATTCAAAAGCCATCCGGACACAAGATTCTTGCGAATCTCCGGAACATACAAGACTTTAGTCAACTTGAGCTCTTTCTCCGATGTCATCTTCAAAATAACATCTCCTTCGCCCTTGATATCAGCAGTTGCAGAGTTACCCATGTACAGCTTCTCTCCATTTATAACCGCTCTGAAAGACTGAAACATACTCTTGTCAGCACACACATGACGGGTTGCCCCAGTATCAACCCCCAATCATTATTATTAGAACCTACCAGGTTAACTTCAGAGATCATGGTAACGACATCAGATACCATAGCAATCATGTCCACATTATCATTCACCATATTAGCCTCGCGTGGAGTCACCCGCTTTGGCGCTTTGCAATTAGCAGCACGATGACCTGGCTTGTCATAGTTGAAGCAATTTCCTTGGAACTTCTGCTTTGCAATTCCACCTTTAGGAGCAAGGTACTCAGACTTTCCTTTGCTCTTCTTGTCATTCTTCCCTTTGCCAAAGCTCTTGCCTTTAGACTTTGAAGAAGACGAACCATGCTCAACCATATTTGCCTTGGCAGAATCAGGTGTATAAGTGTTTTTATGAGCCAGCTTGTTGTCCTCTTCAATACGAAGACGAACAACTAAGTCTTCAACAGTCGTCTCCTTTCGCTTATGCTTCAAGTAGTTTTTAAACTCTACCCAACTTGGAGGTAAATTTTCAATGATAGCAGCAACTTAAAAAGTTTCACTCGAAGTCATACCCTCAGCATGAATGTTGTGTAGCAAAACCTGCAGATCTTGAACCTGAGTTATCACACTCTTTGAATCAACCATCTTGTAATCCAAAAAACGAGCTACCACGAACTTATTTGTACCAACATCCTCAGTTTTGTACTTGCGTTCCAACGACTCCCATAATTCTTTGGTAGTCTTAGTCTTGCAGTACACATTGTACAAAGAGTCCACCAAACCATTCAGAATATAATTGTGACACAAGAAGTCTAAATGTTTCCATGCTTCAACAGCTTGCACGGCTTGTTGATTTTTGGGTACACCTTCTTTAAGAGGTTCCACCTGAGGTACAGTCTCCTTTAAGAACTTCGCAAGGTTCAAAGTAGTGAGATAGAAGAATATCTTCTGCTGCCACCTCTTAAAATTCTGCCCATTGAATTTTTCTGGTTTTCCAGCATGATTAGCAACTGTGTGGGTAACTGGCGCAGCAGTTACTTTCACAGTAGTAGTTGCAGAAGTTTCGGAAGTGCTAGTAGACATTCTGAAAGATCAAACACGATCAAAACACAAACAATTAGACAACTGTTATAAATCTGTATATAAAAAATTCAATCGTGATCTCTATATACTTATAGTGGATCTGCTTCAAACAAACTCAATCTTGGTTTCAATGAATCAGATGCAATTATCAAATATATCAGTTTAACAGAAACACAATCTTGGTTTCAATAAACTGATTAGAACAACTGCTAAAAAAACGTTAACTGTTAATAAAAATCTGTAAATTAAAACTGATTTCCAGTGAAACTCAATCCTGGTTTCAGCAGAAACAGTTTATAATAAATCTGATAAAATTATTAATCCGATTTAATAAAAGTTTTAATTCTGTTAAACAGAATTTGTTTTAAGATTGTAGTAAATGGTGTATACTTTTATTAAAATCAGATTACAAGTAATAAAACTAACAGAATATAAAGACAGAAAATAATAACAGTAATCAAGAAAGCAGTAAAACTAAGACGAGACACGTGTTTAACACGCTTCCCTTAAAACAGATTCGCCGTCTGTTTCCCAGGGTACAACGTCCAAAGCTGTTGTACAGCCGGACTAAACAAACTTGCCTGAAAGATCACGGAAGCCTTGCGTGTTTCTGATCGACGAGCTGCTGGAAAACGAACTGGTAATGGAGTAAAGAAAAAGTTGCGTTTTTCTGATATACAAAACTGAATGAGAATGGTTTATTTTATAGCTAATTCATGTCTTGGTCACCAAGACAGAATATATGCTTCTAAAATAATCAGACATACAAATCTGTTAAAAATAAACACGATTTGCATATATTTTACAAACACAGGAAAATTCTGTCATGACTTAATAAGAAAGTCTATATCTATTCCTTAAATAGATGTACAGAATTTTCTAGAAACAAAAATCGAATTTGCAGCAAAAAATATACCGAAATCTGCCCGCACCCAAGCCAGTTTTTGGAGCTACATTCGTGCACAAGTTCAGTAGCTTCGAACCCGTTTTTAGCCTAGAAATCTGACTTTCTGCACCCCCCCCTGCGCGCGTGTAGGCGTGGAAGTAAAAACCCACAAATGAATATTGTAGGGTAGAAACTAGGATTTCCTTATAAACATGTTTTCACTTCATGTTTCAAGCGATGTGGGACAAAATATTTTCCAAGACGTGACTACTTTGAGACACGATATCTCATTCATATTAACTCCATATTGGACATACTTTAGCTCGTTGTGAAGCTCTCTTCGAGGAGAACGCAAAGCTACTAAGTACTACGAATATATATAACATATACATATATAAATATATATTATGTCCAAAGTATTGCAAAAACCATATTTTGCAAAACGTTTTCCAACAAAAGCATTACCAAAAACAGACAAGGACGATGATGAAAGTAGGGGTGTCATTCGGTTCGGTTCTCGGGTTGTTCGGTTTATTCGGTTCGGGTTATTCGGTTAATTTTTTTTTCTGAGTCAACCCGAAAACCGAACCGAACCGAAATAGATTTCAACCGAACCGAATCGAAAACCGAATTTGAATTCGGTTCGGTTTTCGGGTTGACCCGAATAACCCGAATTTTCTGAATTTTTCAAAAAAAATATATAATTATATAAATATTTAAAAAAAAAGGTTATTTCAAGTATAAAATGATATTTTTATATTAAAATTATGTTTTAATAACTAGTTTGCATATATTAGGATTAAATTAAATTTTAATAACTATTATATATACATAAATTTATAAAAAATATATATATATTTATAAAATTTCGGTTTTCGGTTCGGTTCTCGGGTCCGACGGCCAAACCCATACCCAACCCGAAAACCGTATTTATAGTTCGGTTCGGTTCGGTTATGACCCAAAACCCGAATTCTATTTTCGGTTCGGTTCTAGTTCGGGTTTGGTTCGGTTCGGTTTTCGGTTTTTGTGGGTCAAACCCGAATTATGGACACCCCTAGATGAAAGGCAAGATAATATCCACTTACACCACTTGCCCAAAATTCATTTGGGACATAGTGAGAAGACAGATCCCAATTTACACTATCAAATGCTTTTTCCTTCTAAACTAGAAATTTAAGAATAGGGATTAATTTTGAAGATAACTCGAGAAGCTTAAAAGTCCTGGGATCTAAATCCGTTGTGGTGATAGCAGGATGATTGATATATGCTCGAAGCCGAAGGATCTTTCATATTCATTGTGAATTTTTCCAAGTAATTTGTCCCGACACATGTTTACTAGTAGTGTTGGTAAATAATACTAGTAGTTGAGAGTGATCATTTTTGTTTGGTTCAAATGATGAATCGCAAGCTGGCATTGTTTATGCTCCACATTAGTGATCACGAGTTGTAATTTAACTAGAAACTAGATGGCTTGCAGGTAGACACCCCTTTACTGAAAATTTGTAGTTTCATTCAATTTTTTCTCACATGGTTACAACTTACAAGTCTAGTATTATATGATCATGGCAACTAATATTCACAACGAAACAATACACAGCCACAGAACTTCAACTCATGCTCGTTTTCAATTTGATCTACTATAAAAAAAAAACCATTACATCTTTCATGTCCATTTGTTTTGCAGGAGGTGATCTGCACATAACAATCACCACATTGCCCCTTATGTAGTTGTATGTTATCACCAAACTCAATTGTTCAGCAAACAAAGTGCAATTGGTTTAACAATTCTCTGCAAACAATGGTTTGCAGGTTCAAGTAATCCCAACAACCACACACATTACTTCTCGTTCATCCTTCTTTACTTGTTTTCTGAGTCAAATCAGGTGAGTTGACTAATCCATATAAGCACGGGTCAAACCTGACTTGTTCAAAATTTGATTCACAATAAAAGGTTGTAATGTTGACCTAAAGCTTATTATGAACCGTTATCTAACTAATATTACCTTACGCAGGAGGCCATCCAGGAACAGATCACAAGAGTACTATTAGAGCGCTTAATTGTCAATCGACCACATCCTTGGGGTCTTTTAATCACCTTCATTGAGCTCATCAAGGTACCTTATGAACCCAAACATGATATTTCGCTAGTTTTTAGTCCAAAATAGTAGTTAACTTATGATATTTATGATTGAGCAGAACCCTAGGTATAACTTCTGGAGCCGGTCATTCACAAGGTGTGCTCCTGAGATTGAGAAGCTTTTTGAGTCAGTTTCGAGATCGTGTGGTGGGCCTAAACCGGTGGATGAGAATGTAGTTGGTGGAGGGATATCTGAAACCATGCACTAGGCTCTTTGTAGGAGATAGTTTAGATTTCTACAGTAGTATGTAAATACTGTTGATAAATTTTTATAGGACAGATTTTGTCCAGTTTTCTAGTTTTTAGACATCTTGGATAAATGTCCTGCTATATTTATGAATGTTGATACAATGTGGTTTTTTTGTTACTGTAATAGATGTATTGTTATTATCATTGAATTCATGAGTATTTTGATAAAAAGTTCCAGTTGTAGAACAATTATCCAACGGTTCTAGCCGTGTGCCCACGGTTTGGGAGTGTCAACAGATCGGCAACTTTCTCAAACTATGAGTCCACCAAACTAAAATACTAGTAAACTTATATATTGTGGTTCTCGATTAGTACAGGATTGATTAGTCAATAATCCGAGACTAAATCAGAATGGTTTTGCATACTCATATTTTTCGCCATTTTTTTCATGAATTATTTATTTGTAATGCTTTAACTGTCAGTGTATGCGCATCACATCCTTTAAAAGTGTATGCCGAAAATACCCTGAGGGAGTTAACGAGCAAAATTTAAAAAGATCGGGAGTTATTTTGCACGGAAATGAAAAGTATAGTGACAAAATTGCTAGAAGTTTGCACTCAGTGACAAAAATTCCGTTTTCACAAAATTTAGGACGAAATTTACAGTTTACGTATATTTGAAACTGATGAACCAAATCTAAATACAATGTATTTACGTTGGAGATTCTGTTATATCTATATGAAGTGGAGCAATAATAATTCTAGTGCATGCACTTGATCATGGAGCCTATAATCTAAATTCATATATTATATGGATTAGATTAAAAAGTGATTGTATTTTGTAGCAGAATGCAACATTGTTTTATGAAACAATTGACTAGAGTGAAAACCAGGTGAAAGTGAAAAAAAAAAACCATCAAAGAGAATCTTGAAACATGAACCCAACACCACCTGCGTTTGCCTCACCCACCCCACTTGTTAACCCCTATAAATACTGAATCACTACTTCACATTTCACAACAACAAGAAGCACAATCACAAGAAATTGAAAATCATCAGTATTATCTTCCACAATATATATATAATGGCTTCATTTGACCAAAAGCTAGCCATGGCTAAAAGCTGCTCACATGGTACTCATCATTATATCTTTAAGCAAAATGCCAAATTACTTCTTCTTATAATTGATTATTGTTTGTGGGTTGTGTAGAAGGAGTAGTTGCAGGAGCTAAAGCTGCGGTGGTAGCTACCATTGCCACTGCTATTCCAACTGTATGTACATTTAATTATTTGGTGTTGTACAATATATAATCCGTCTATGATGAAGAAAAATAAAATAACTTGAGAAATGAATGCAGATGGCTAGTGCAAAAATGGTTCCATGGGCAAGGCTTCATCTCAACCATACAGCACAAGCTCTCATCATTTCCACAGGTGCACCAAAATTTTAGTCCTAACCACATTGGGATATACTTATTTCATACAGTATGTGATTATGGTAACAATATTTACATTACAATTATTTTACAGTGGCGGGAGCTACATATTTCATAGTTGCAGACAAGACTGTGCTGAAAAATGCCCGAAAAAACTCCTTCAACAATATTACTCAACCATGAACTTTATGGTCCAACTGACAAATGGAAATGGTTCAAATGGTGCAACAAATTATCAGAGTATGTAAAAAGACACATATAGTACGTGTCGAATTTGGTTTTCCAATATAATAGGAAAACACTACTTTTTCATCATGATTGTAACTTGTTTTAAGCTTCCTTGTAATGTAAAAATTTCACAAGCTGCTATGAAATATCAAATTTTCCAAAGTAAGACCTACCTACCAGCCATCTTTAACAGGGGGTCCGGTGAAACTATAAAGTTAAATTCAGTAAAAAATCTGATATTTGAAAGTGTGAAAAAGTTAATCAGTTTGTGGAAAAACAAGAACAAGTGAATACTAAAAGATTTAATTAATGGATAGTCCCCAATCAGATGCTATCACAACAAAAATGAAATACATACTCTAACAGACACCAAACTGATCAAAACTAAATTGTCAATCACAAGATGTGATCACATACAAGATCAAAAACCCAGAAGAAAACCGTAACAACTTTTGAGAGAAAATGTGAGATTACCGCGTAAAGTTATGAGAGAAACTACGCAGCTTCGTACATTATATAGCAACATCCCATATCTTTGCAAAGTTGGCACAAGACACCCTTCAATTATAAGTAAGTCTTCAAACCTGGCACACCTTTATTGCAATATAGTCCCTGAAGTATCCAATGTTCTTCAAACTCTTCTTTAATACTTCCAACATCCTCCCTCAAGCTTATGACTTAAACAGATTTTTAAGTCTAAGCTTGGAACACAAAAATTGATACTGCCCAAACCTTTTGTGAAAAAATCTGCAATCTGTGAACTAGAATCTACCTTCATAGTTTTTATTAACCCTGATGCAACTTTCTCTCTTACATGCACATCTAGATCAAAATGTTTTGTCTTTTCATGCATCACTGAGTTAGCAGCAATTTGTATAGCTGAGCTATTATCACGGAATAAACTGACTGGAAGCACATTCTTAATATTCAGATCTGCTAAGATTTTAACCAACCACATCACTTCACAAACAACAGATGCCATAGATCTATATTCAGCTTCTGCTGATGACCTGGACAAAGTAGCTTATTTCTTACTTTTCCAGGACACCAACCCTCCAAACATATATACACAATAACCTGTGACAGACCTCCTAGTAAGCTTACATTTAGCCCAATCTGAATCAACATATGCACTTAAATTTTTACAAGAAGATTTCTCATATACAATACCTTCACCAGGTGCACCTTTAAGATATCTAAGTACTTTTAAAGCAACATCTAAATGAGATTGTAAAGGAGCATGCATATAATGACTAAGACAATGAACTGAGTATGAAATATCAGGTCTAGTATTACACAGATATATGAGTTTTCCAACAAGATTTTGATAAGAACCAACATTCTTAAGAAACTTATCACCTTCAGACTCTTTATGTGCAAGAATACCATTCTCAGTCATGGGTGTAGAAACAGGCTTACATGCCAACAAACCAAACTCATGTAATAATTCTATGCAATACTTCCTTTGATTCAAACATAAACCATTCTTAATTTTCAAAACTTCAATTCCCATAAAGAACTTTAACTCCCCAAGATCCTAGATTTTAAACTTGTTATTGAGAAAAGTTTTAATCTTATCAATTTCAGAAATATCATTACTAGTAATCACAATGTCATCCACATAAACCAATAAAGCAATGAATATATTATTCACATTTCTAACAAATAAAGAATGATCATTTTTACTTTGTTCAAAACCTGCTTCAAGTAAAACTTCCACTAACTTTTTGTTCCACTGTCTTGGAGCTTGTTTTAAACCATATAAAGATTTCACCAATTTACAAACTTTATTATCATTAGAATCACAGTAACCAGGAGGTTGTAACATATACACATCTTCATCTAACTCACCATATAAGAAAGCAGTATTAACATCCATTTGATATAAACACCAATCATTTTGAACAACCATGTTAATAAAGCATCTAACAGTACTCATTTTAACAGTGGGACTAAATATCTCATCATAATCCACACCTTCTTTCTGACCACAACCTTTAGCAACAAGTCTGGCCTTATATCTCTCAACCTCTCCATCAGCTTTATATTTTATCTTATAAACCCATTTACAAGGAATAGCTTTTCTATTAACAGGCAAGTCAGTTAATATCCAAGTATTATTCAAATATAAAGCTTCCATCTCATTATTCATAGCTTGAACCCAATTAACATCTTTAACAGCTTGATTAAAACTATTCGGCTTAGCAGTCTTATTAAAATTACTTATAAAAGAACAATTATCATGAGACAAAACAGTATGATTAGCATATCTCCTCAAACCATTTCTAACCTTATTATCTAACACAAAATCATTCAATTTTTCAGGCAACTTAGACATTCTATCAGACCTTCTAACATTACTACCATAACCCTCTCCATCTATTCTTATACTGTCATTAAAAATAGGAACCTGATTTTGAAAACAAGGGACATTGCCCTCTGATGAAGAATTATCATCCATTGATGAGACAACATGAGTATCTTCAAGTGACTGCTCCTCTGCAGTATCACCTGAATAACTCACAGTTACCTCCCCTGCCTCATCAGATGGTCCCCTTCCATCATCATTGGGTCTTAAGGACTCATGGGTATCAGACTCAAAATAATCAATTTTTTTTTGGTATTAACATCTGAAAACACACTAGACTCAAGTTTTTGATCAACATCTTTCATTTTAAAAGGAAAAATAGTTTCATAAAACTTAACATCCCTAGAAAAGAAAACATTTTTACTTTGAACACTCAACAGTCTATAAGCCTTTTTGGAAGAAGAAAAACCAATTAAAACACACTTTTGAGACTTAGAAGAAAACTTATCAGAATTATTCAGAATACTTGAAAAACATAAACACCCAAAAGACCTCATGATAATTGTCATTTTGCAAAGGGAAGGTTCCCTATCATACAGTTTAAAAAATAGAGAATGACCAGCAAGAACAGAAGAATGAAGCCAGTTAATAAGATATGTAGCAGTTAAAACACAATCAGACCAAAAACTAAGAGAAATACCTCCCTGAAACAACAAACTTCTAGCAACATTTAACAAATGTCTATGCTTTCTCTCAGCAATCCCATTTTGCTGAGGAGTATAAGCACATGTAGTCTGATGACTAATACCTTGGTCACTTAAAAATCATGCCATATTATTGTTCAAAAACTCAGTCCCATTATCAGACCTTATAACCTTTATCTTCTTAGAAAATTGATTAAGTAACAAACTATGAAATTCCTTAAAGTATTCGAAAACTTCATCTTTAGATTTAAGCAAATAAACCCATACAGCTCTGTTGTAATCATCCACAATGGTAAGAAAAAACTGAAAACCTTCCCTAGTAGTAACCCTATAGGGTCCCCACACATCAAGATGAATTAACTCTCCTACAACATAAGACTTATGTTCACTCAATGGAAAAGGCTCTCTAGACTGTTTTGCAAAATGACAAATCTCACAAGGTTCAAAATGATATGGTTTACTTAACTTCAACTGTTGTTTTAAAACCATAAGAACTTCATCAGAAGGATGACCAAGCCTATTATGCCAAACAGACTTAGATATATGACAGCACAGAACAGAGAAATTACTTTTAGTTCTAGGAAACTCACAATTCACATCAAACACATACAAACCACCAATTTTACTACCAGTCCCCAGAACATTCTCTTTTTTCAAATCCTGAATAACATAATCATGTTCATTAAAACCAACATGAAGATTACTATCTTTAATCATTTTATTAACAGACAACAAACTAACAGTGTATTCAGGTATAACCAGCACATCAAAGAACACCACATTGCTAGTTAATCTAAGATTACCAACATATTTAATTTTAGCTATGGTCCCATTAGGGTGACCCACAGTTATATCTAAATCTGAAATATCAACAATATTAGTCATATTATCAGTAGAAGAAGTATGCTGGTTTGCCCCTGAATCAATAATCCACCCAAAATGTAAAACTTTATCACCCATTTTGATATTGGCATTAAAAAATTTATAAAAATAATTATTGAAAAACACATTAGCATTAAAGATTGTAAACCCCATACCTGCCATATTGACATGAACCCCAAAACCACTTTTCTCACCAATAAGACTCATAATCTTACTGATTTGATCATTAGTAAAAGGTAAACCAGAAGATCCATTACCACTTTTACTCACATCAACATTATTACTCACATTATTATTCTTATTAAATCCACCAGAATTATTAGAAACATTTCTCCCATTACCAGAATTATTATTATTATTATTGTTCCTTCTAAAACCATTAGGATAACCAATAAGTTCAAAACACCTGTCAATAGTATGACCTTTCATACCACAATGTTTACAAGATAATGAGTTGTAATTAATGTTATTACCTTGTCCCCTGTTAGCCCCATTATTATTAGATCTATTAAAATTCCTCCCATTAGACTCAGTTCTAACAACAAAAGAGCTAACCTGGGGTTTTTGAACCCCAGAATTATTACCAAGACCTCTATGTGACTCCTCCCTTCCAACAATAACAAAAGCATCTTTAACATCGGGCAAATCAGGTTGAGTTAATAAAGTACTTCTAATAGGTTGATAAACATCATCTAGACCCATTAAAAATTGCATTAATTTCATTAACTGATTGTACTTATTAAGTTCATCCTTAGCCTCACAGGTACAAGGAGTCAATTTGGTAAGAATATCAAATTCTCTCCACAAAGAAGTCAATTTATGATAATATTCAGCAACAGAAAGCCCATTTTGTTTAAAATTATTAATCTTTTGCAACAAGTTAAACATAATTGACCCATCAAGTTTATCATATGTTTCTCTCAATTCAGTCCAAACTTCAACAGCATTATCAGAATAAACCAAACTCAAATATAAGTCCTCAGAAATACTACCCAACAACCAAGACAAAACAACAGTATTACATCTATCCCACTGATTAGACAGAGGGATACTATTAGCATAAGTCTCTCTAACACATGTACCATCAACAAAACTTATTTTATTCCTTGCTTGCAAAGCAATTTTCATAGCAGTAGCCCATACTCTATAATTTTCAGAAACAGTTAATTTCAAACTAATCACAGACCCACTAGTATGATCACTATTCTGTAAATGCAAAGGATTACCAGCATCTAAACTATTAATCACATTATTAGTATTAGTAGTCATGATTAACAAAAAATAAAAAACGGTGAACACAAGATCAAGTCGAAAAATAGTTCTCAAGCTTCCATACCACTCATGGGTGGCAGGTCAAGAGCTGATGACTTGAAAAAGGTCAAAACAAAAACACAAATTCAAACAAACAAGCTGGAAGAAATAAAAACAGATAATCAAGAAATCAACAAACAGCTAATCAACAAGAAACACAAATCAACCAATATATCCCCTTGTAACTCCACAACACCAATCAAACTAGATGCCAACGACACCTAATCCCTCTAAAAATAAAGAACAAGAAGAGAGCGTGAGAGGTATTACTAAACACGCAAGCTACCAACCACAAAGATCAAGAAGATCAATAAACCAAAATACCAAAACAACCAGCAACGGATACCAATAACAATCTGTAAAACAAAACGAATCACAAAAAAACAACTTACCAAGAAAAACCCTAATGTCTGATTTTAGGGTTTTTCAGAAATTAGTGTAAAATGAAACAATTAACACTGTTAATCACCGATTAACACCTTCAAAAACAATACCCAAACCAAGAATTGAAAAACCCCCAAATTTTCAAAAAACCCTAATTTTATAAAAATCCAATTAAGACTCAGATCTTCAAGATCCAACTAATTAAACCCAAAATATATCAATTTTAAAGATCAATTATCCCAAAAACAAAAAGCTCTGATACCATGTGAAAAAGTTAATCAGTTTGTGGAAAAATCAAGAACAAGTAAATACTAAAAGATTTTATTAATGGATAGTCCCCAATCGGATGCTATCAAAACAAATACAAAAGACAATGTGCAGTCCCCAAAATGGATGCTACACGAATGAAATACAGACTCTAACAAACACCAAACTGATCAAAACCAAACTGTCAATCACAAGACGTGATCACATACAAGATCAAGAACCCAGAAGAAAACCCTAACAACTTTTGAGAGAAAATGTGAGATGACTGCGTGAAGTTATGAGAGAAACTACGCAGCTTCGTACATTATATAGCAACATCCCATATCTTTGCAAAGTTGGCACAAGACACCCTTCAATAATATGTAAGTCTTCAAACCTGGCATACCTTTATTGCAATATAGTCCCTGAAGTATCCAATGTTCTTCAAACTCTTCTTTAATACTTCCAACAGAAAGTTCTGTGAGCGTTTGGTGAGCATGAAGTCTAACTAGAATATGATCCATGGCTGTCACCTAAATTTTGGAAACCGTGCACTATGTATGATCGAAGAAAAAGCCCCATGAAACGGAAACTTTATAAATTATTCTACTCTTTTTCTCTTTGCACTTTTCTTGTCAAAAACGTTTTTACATATGGTTTTTGGCTTGAAAACAAATTTTCAGGTGTGCAAATGTTTGTTTAAGATATGTCATCAAGATAATATTTATTTTTTTATACAAGTTAAGAATGGACAAAGAAACGGGGCAAATAAAGTTAATCCCACTCCTATTTTATGATAGTTTTAAAGGTTTACTCGTAAATTTTATTAAAAAATTTTTTAAGTAACAAGTGAATCCTAAATATGTTTACTGTTTGAAGTTATCTGATGATTAATAAAAAAGAATCAGAATGTGAACTGTGAGACCCCCAAAATCTGACATGGAACAACTAGGCAACGAGGGGGTAACACGTCATAGTACAAGAAACAATGAATTACAGTTCATACAAAACTGACGAAATAAAAACGTGTACATTACATCAAAAAGGTCAGAGTTTTTTTTAAACATAGGTCCCAGAATTTTAGAAGCGAAAAATTATATTATTTCGTCTCAATTTATAACATAAAGTTGCCCAAAAGATAGAATAAACTCCTGACAGTTTATTACTAAAAACAGTCTTTTTAAAGCATCACAGAAATCTCCAAGCTGCGATAATCTCCTGCGGGCTCCCATCCAAGCAAAGCTAAGTAATAATACCTGAGATTAAACATGTTAAATCGTCAACATAAAGTTGAGTGATATTCATAGGTTTAGCAGTAAAAGTGTGGAACACAAACATTCATTTGTAAACACGTAGTAGGGGAAATGGTTATGTACGTCAACCAAAGTCCGATACTATTATTATTATTATTATTATTATTATTATTGCTGTTTAGTTTCATGAACCGAAGCTTAACTACGTAAGTATTCAGCCTAAATACTCAGGTATAAACAAATATTAGTGCGTCAAGGTAATCGGGACGGGGATAGTCAATCCCGATGGATCCACCCACAACGTTCACGCTTAGTACTCGAAATTAACGGTTCATGATCGAAGAGATGAAACTCAAGGCTAACGTCTAAAAGCAATAATAACATCGATAATCTGAAAATCTTACACGATCTAGATAGCATACAAGTTCTGGATAGCATACCGTTTTTAAATGGTTGTGTTCCACCATGTAAAATCTCACCCCGTGTTTAGCCACGAGGTAAGTCAATCACGGTACTCAACAACTGAGTAGAAACGATAGTGGTAGACGATCATCGACGATATGGATGCCCGGGAAACACGAAAACCGCAACCTATCAAAATAAGGCGCGCGTTAAGACTCGAACTCAAATATCGATATGTACCAAATATAATATGACTCAAATGTTTTCAAAGTATTTATATTTCAAAACCATTGACACGAATCAAATGAATTCACACTAACCCATTTATTCCAACACTACACGTTAAAACACTTGAACACTTGAAAATGACCCGTTATACGACGCCAAGTCAACGCAAGTCAAACTATCCTTTAACCTTACTTGGACCAGTAGCTAAGTCATTTATATAATGACTAAGCACTTGAATAAGTCATCATGTCCGATGATGAATACTCAAACTCACGCAACACAAACATTGAACTATGTGTCCAAAATAAAATCAGCAAGTACACCCCAAATGTACACACCGATCTACCCTATCTAGACTTGTCCGTTTTAGATGAAAATTGGTGTCAAGGTCACTTATAACCTGTATAAGACCTCACCAAAATTTGAGCCAAAGTTCACACTTTAAAATCCATCAGCTCGACACTTTACTCGACTCCAAATTTTGGGACAAATTTGTATACTTGTTTTGTAAAACCGTTTAGACCACTTTAAAAGTACTAACTCGACAATCCGTCTTTTAAAAATACTACTAGACTCATCAAACTCAGTTTTTAAACTTTGAAAATCAGTAGTATCAACTATCTAACCAAGCCTAAAGTCCCCGTGAGTCGACCCAAAATCAGCCACAATTTCGGATTGTGCCGACTTGCGTCTCCCGGTACACGAAAACTAAAACTAGCATAACTTTTGAATCGTAATGACTTAGAAGCTCTATCATATACCAAAAGGAGCGTCTCAGAAAACTCTACAATAAAATCAAATAATCTCAGCCTTTCACAGACCTTAAACCCACGAAACAATCTATTTAAAGCTGCTGTCCTAAATTATACTTTTAGAAAACAAGTCAAATCAATTTTCCAACCAAAATCATTCATTCCCATACCTCTAGGATCACTATACCATCATTCTTATCAACCAAACACTCCTAAAAAACACTTGTATGAAAAATCTAACAAAAATCAAAGATTAAAAAAAAGACTTTTTATGATTAAAACAAGATAATCTTACCAGAAACACCACATGCATGATGATTAAAACATCATACAACCATGAAATCATAAAGTTATAAAACCCTTGATGCATGTGTACAAATTTAGTATCATTAGAATCACAAGAATATTTTAGGAATGGGTCTTGTTTTTGTTTTGAATGAATCAAGGTGGAAATCAAATTTTTGAGGGTGTTTGTGGTGGTGAAGTCACGGCAAGGGTGGGGGTGGGGAGAGAGGTGATGTTTGTTTGATGTGTAAAAATGGTTATGTGTGTTTTTTTGTGTAAAAATTTGATTTATATATGTTGGTAGTGGAGGGACCTAAGTTGCCAATTTGCAAACCTGTGGACCTAAAAACAATTAATAGTTTTAAAGGGTAGAAAATGGTTATTGGTAAATATTGAAAATATTTACGGGGCTCGGCTAAAAAAAATACTTTTCAAAAGTTACAATGCATCATAAAAATGATTATATGATTTCCGACACGACTTAATACGTAATTAAAACGAAATCGTCGAAAATATTATTTATCGAAACAATCGATAATAAAATGTAAAGTTTTGGGCATCCGTCGGTATCGCGATCACTAGGAATTCTCGTTGTTCATTGATTTTGAATAAACTCGTTGTAAAACGCACGCGAGTGATTTTAAATCAAAAACATTGATTTAATTTAGATATGGAAAAAAATAAAATAAAAATTTTATAATTCCATACAAAGTATTGTCAATGATCTGAAAATACTTGAAAAGTATAATTTATTGAAATTATCATGATCTCAGGATTTACATATAAGAATACAAGAAAACGTAATACGTTGGAAAAGTTCAAGAAACACGAATAAAAGAATAAAATAATGCTCAGAAAGTACGGGTTCTCACAGTCTTCCCCCCTAAAGGAACTCTGGTCCCCAGAGTTCTCCTGAAAACAGTAGAAGATGCAAACAAGAGGAGGTACAAAGTGTAGAACAAAATTCATTGCTTCCCAGGTAAATTTCCGTACCACGACGAATCTTAATGGTTAGAATTCGCTATGCTTCAGTTTCTTAACTCCTTTTTCGTATAGCTTTTCAGTCTTGAATTAGGATAACAATCTTTCAATACGGAGATACATCGAGAGATAGAGTTGTTGGAAATACGTGCGATAAACTAACAAGACTGAACACAAGAATCGCTTAAACAAGCAAAGTGCGATAAAATGAACCAAGATTGTAAATCAACAAGGGGTCGCAAGTCGTGCAACTATAAAACGTGACAATCTTAAAATGTAAGAATCTAATCACAAGCGAAATAGAAGGGAAAAATGAATAGCATATGATCATTTAAAATACAAGCTGTCAAAATCAGTTGTCTAGGATTTCGGTATTACTTTAAAACCTAGTTTTTAATATTTTCTTGATTAAAAGAAAATTTTACCAAGTGTAGTGATTAAAAATCAAACTCTATAAACGAGTGGGTAAACAGTTGTCAAATCTTTTTCTTGATCAGGACTTCAAGGTAAAAGTAACTCAGTTCAAATAGTTATCCTGATTGACTTAAGAACTTTTGGATGTCTGCATGAAATTTTCATTAAAATCTCAAGTTTATCGTTACCATTAGAAAAAAAATCAGGTTTTTTTTTCCAAGTTTATTAGAATCATTGTTAGAAATTATAAATTAATTTAATAATTTTATTATATTGACAGTAAAATAAGATATAATCAAATACTTTAAAAGGTACAGCTTAATATCCATTTTAAATACTAGTTATAAATTTACCAGAGAGGATGTATAGATCCGATACTTAACTTGAAACAGTTATTTTGGTAATTTAAACATTTGATAAAATGTATAAAACGTTCTTAAAAATTAATAATAATTTTTAGAAATTCAAGAAAGTGTTTAAGATATCAAACGATAAACACGTAACATTTTCTGGTTTTTTAAAAAAAATGACAAGATAACAACCGATTATGAAACGAATGACGATCAACAATCTTGTATGCGAGCGATAACACAAGGGAATAAAACAAAAATCGCATCAATTCTTAGCAAACATGATAGAATAGACGTGTGGATGATAGAAATAATAAGAAACAAGGGATTATAACAAGTCATCACTTCTTGAGTACAGTTGGTGACACCAATAACGGCTTATTAAGTTCTCGGTGGTCGACATACGATCGAAAGAGAAAAACCACACAACGAATTTTCGAATCAAAGAAAGTTCTTAAGGAGTCACTTGAGAGTAATTTCAGTAAGATGAAAAACATTAGCAATAAGAGGCGAAATCAACACATGATTCACATGAATGAAATTTCAAGACGACAAAGTCTAACACACATCATGACAATTACACGAAATCATCGTTCACGTCCAGTCATAAACCATTAATCGCGTCCATTGACATTTCGTAGTTTCTACCAAAATAAATAGAGAAGGTCGATCGATGAAGGAGCATAACAACGTTGAAACTTTCAAGTCGGGTATCAATAGTAAGAATTTAGGCAAATGGTAACGAAAATTGTATCATGAGGAGGATGAGGTAACAAGTAAGGCAATGATCGTCGAGTATGGAAATATGTGTTTGAGGCATGTACTTTATTCAAGAAAATATAAGGGTTCATAAGTGTATGTCGCGAACTGTTGCTACTCGCATAAGATGTAAAAGTTTTCAAAACTTTTATTTTATCTAACTTTTTAAGGAACATATTAAAAAGTTGATTGTTGGTCAAATATTTAAGGTAACTACTATTCGGACCTGCATGACTCCTTCTAAATTAAGCATAGGTGATCAGGCCATGCATAATTTAGGACTAGCAATGCGATGCTCAGCTTCGTCAAACCATTATTACATATCATATGATTTAAAATATGTATATAATAGCGTTTGTAAAAACAGGAATCAAAATAACTTATGACACTTTTCGCCTATAAGTTACTGGCTAACTGTTTAAATCAACAATTTTGTATAGTTACGAGGGTTCTTTATAATACCGTATGAGAACAATTTATGAAAATACATTGTAAAATTAATATAAATTAATTTTATAAGATAGCATTCAATTATTTAAGAAAGCCCACATGAAACCTTTTGTAAAATGATTCGCCAACAAGACTAGTTTGAGTTATATGGTAACATGACAATATTTTATAAAGTAGCGAGTGAGTTACAAGAGGGAAATAAGGAGTAGTTCAAGACAGTCAACGAAATGGTTACAAGGTGATAAGGTTTCAAGAGGTTTAGCCGAAATCGTCTGGAGACACGTGCCAAAATGATAACGAACGTTATGAAAGAAAGATCTTCAACCTCGACCCGGATCAGTGGTACGATAGAAGCAGAGAAAGAAAATAGAATAACAATTAAGTCATAAATAAAAGAAAGGAATAAGGAATCCGTATGTACACATCGTAATTTATTTGACAAAAATACACTTTTCAGAAAGAAGAACATCAGTTTGTCAAATCAATTGGTTCCTAAAAGTTCAAGATTTATGTATGACCGAGCTCAAGTTACTGTTTGTAAACGTTCTTAAACACAATCACTGTTTCATGGTTGTAAAATATCATTATTTAAAATTTTACGAGCTCACATGAACTCAAAAACGCTTGAAATCATATTTTTAAAGTCTATCAGTTTTGACTTTTGGGTTTGACTAGACCAATTAACTCACTAAACGATATTCTAAGACTCAAAGTCTAATGTATTTCGATGTAAAACAATGTTTTGAACAACTTTCTAGTTTTACCCGAGACTTGAAACAGAATAAAAATGGACGAAAATGCCCATGCATTAAATCTGTCAACAAAATGATATTTTAGCATTATTCAGAAAATAACTTCTTAGAATTTACAATCTCAAATGAGCGTAACTTTCTCGATTTTAATGTTTACTGGTCAAATTTTATGTCCTAAACGGACGTCTCAACAAGTAGAAATATATATTTTTATGTCTAAAGTTATAAAAATATTTTCTCGACACTATTAAACTTCCTGTAAAGTTTCTATACAAAGTATATTTTTCGACACAACTTGAAATTAAATCCAATTTCATAATAACCCTGAATTAATGTACACACAAGACTTGTGGATCCCATAAAGACGAAAGAGAATAAACTGTAGAATTAATCATGTAAAGAGAACATAGTATGGAAATGGTTCAAGAATGCCAACGATAATCTGAGAGATAAAAAACGACGCATATCATCCGTGTCTTCAGCTGCAAGATGCAATGCAGGAAGGTCTCCTGGCAGCGTGATTTTCCAAAATCACAAGACATACCGAGAAAGAAACAAAATATTAACAAGTCACACTCCTGAGGCGAGGAGGTTTAATGAAAAAGAGAGGATACTAGTAGGATCGTATCGCAAACAATCCTCACATAAAAATGACGATCATGTGTTCAAGGTACAACGGATGTTGTAAGTCGAAGTCGAAACGTAGAATGGTCAATGAAATAAGATGTAATCCATGTACAAGTGTCGTGTAAAACGGTGGCGTAAAGGTAAATCAAGATTATGAAGACCCACAATATTATTCAGGTACTGATTCAACGAATGCTTCGAGATGTGTGACTCACATGGTGTCCTTTAGTCTTTTCCGGAGACACATTGAGCTACACAATGGTCTATAGACTAGACATTTAATTACGAATGATCGGAAAGCAAATTGGATATCTAAATAGATATTTTAAAGAAATTAAACAATGAGAGCAACATGTACGGTAGTAAGAATGAAAATCAAGAGTTTTATCGAAAACAACACTTATTCAATCCCGGACAATGGTATCACGAGAGTATGCACAACATGTAACAGCGAGTCGAGAAAAACAGATGATTCAAAATGAACGAGCATATGAAGTCAGTTGTATCACGCATAAATGAAATAGCAATAGTACTCAGAAAAATGAGCATGAAAAGTCGGCAGTACACGCGCTCTGAATACAAGTATGTAACGTCATAACGATATAGAATCATCGCAATAAGACCAAGTCACAAGAATAAGAATTCAAGAAATACAATATAGGCATATGTAATCACAGTAATATCGAATGATAATTCATGAAGCACAAGGCTTTGAAAAGACATAGTAATTATCGTCATTAGGGTGATGTAATATTTCAACATGAAACCAAGAGATGAAATACTACAACGATAATTAAAAGTAAATAATAAGGATTAGAGAGTTACCCGCGCAAATATCGAACAACATTGGCAGATTCTGTGATTGACACTTAAAACATGAAATATTTGAACTTTCGGTTATAGACTAAGTTTTTGAAAACGACTCAGTTCCCTATAACCATCGCTCTGATACCAATCTGTGAGACCCCCAAAATCTGACATGGAACAACTAGGCAACGAGGGGGTAACACGTCATAGTACAAGAAACAATGAATTACAGTTCATACAAAGCTGACGAAATAAAAACATGTACATTACATCAAAAAGGTCAGAGTTTTTTTTAAACATAGGTCCTAGAGTTTTAGAAGCGAAAAATTATATTATTTCGTCTCAATTTATAACATAAAGTTGCCCAAAAGATAGAATAAACTCCTGACAGTTTATTACTAAAAACAGTCTTTTTAAAGCATCACAGAAATCTCCAAGCTGCGATAATCTCCTGCGGGATCCAAGCAAAGCTAAGTAATAATACCTGAGATTAAACATGTTAAATCGTCAACATAAATTTGAGTGATATTCATAGGTTTAGCAGTAAAAGTGTGGAACACAAACATTCATTTGTAAACACGTAGTAGGGGAAATGGTTATATACGTCAACCACAGTCCGATACTATTATTATTATTATTCTTATTATTATTATTATTGCTGTTTATTTCATGAACCGAAGCTTAACTACGTAAGTATTCAGCCTAAATACTCAGGTATAAACAAATATTAGTGCGTCAAGGTAATCGGGACGGGGATAGTCAATCCCGATGGATCCACGCACAACATTCACGCTTAGTACTCGAAATTAACGGTTCATGATCGAAGAGATGAAACTCAAGCCTAACGTCTAAAAGCAATAATAATATCGAAAATCTGAAAATCTTACACGATCTGGATAGCATACAAGTTCTGGATAGCATACAAGTTCTGGATAGCATACCGTTATTAAAAGGTTGTGTTCCACTATGTAAAATCTCACCCCGTGTTTAGAAACCATTAATAAGTGTGAAAACACTTATCCTTTTACCACTTTTTCCCAATAATAACAAGACCAAAACGTGTGATTTATGTCATAAAAGTCGGAATTATGCGTGGTTTGTGTTTTTATTATGTTTTAGGACCTAAATATGAAAAAGGAAGAAAACACGGGCTTTCACGGGCTTTTACTGAAGAAAACGGGAAAAAGACGAAGTCAAAAGATCAAGAGTGCAAAAAGAACGGAAGTCCAAGACCTATTCTGAAGATTTATCGAAGAAACAGTCAAAAGACGGAAGTTTAACGAAGACGAAGAACTTAAGTCTAATAGAAGAAGAAAATTAAAAGACAAGTTCAAATCCCGAGACGACAAAGACGAAGAATTAAAGTCGAGTCGAGAAAACGTGAAGAAAGCAAGAAAGAAGATGCAACACATGCACTCCTTCCACCTTCCCTATAAATACCCTCCTAATAGTCATTAAGAGGGTGGTTAGAGTTTTTAGTTAATTTTTTCACTTTTTAGTTTTTAGGGAGAGAAAGTCTTAAACTTTCTCTCACTAGTTCATCTTTTTCTTTTAATCTTTCAAGTTCAAACACTTTTGTATTGCTATTTCATTAATCAAAGTTTCATTTTTAAGCTTTTATCTCTTAATCTCATTCTACTTTTCTTGATTTAAGATTGATTTTGGTGTGATTATCATGTGATCCGTGTTGTTCTAATTGATTTCATGCTAAAAAGTTAATCTTTTAATCATTTTATAAGTTTTCATTTGATTAAGCTTTAAGACTTTTGTGCTTATTGGCTTATTTTTATGATTATCTTATTTTTCTTATTAAAAAGTGTATTAAAAAGTTGATGTTTTTTTTATTGTTTGATCTAAAAAGTTGCTTGATTTTGGGTTGATAAGTTGATTCTAGTGCTTATTTGATCCGGTTTAAGCATTGATTTGGGTTAGTGTTGGGATAAGCTCTCAAATATAGCTTATTCTCTTGCTAAGCGAATTCCACAATTTTAGGAGGAGGTACAAACTCCCCTTTCCGATTTGTCTTTATTTTCCGACGGCACCACTCCCTACATTCCGATTGGTGTCCAATCGGATTAGGGTTATTCTTTCCGATTGGTTTCCCCCTGTTTTTCCGATCTGGGCATTCGTTCCACTTTCCGATTGAGGGTGTTTCATTATATTCCGATTTGATCAAACTTGTATATTCCGATTGGTACGTGTTCGCATATTCCGATTGGTCACCTCACCACATATTCCGATCGACCCCTTGTGTCCCATTTTCCGATTGGGTGTTTTACCCATATTCCGACCAGTGTTCTCATATTCCGATCGGAATACATTCCGATCGGGGGTCCTTTTTAGGTTGATTTGGTTTCTTTCGATAGCATTTCCTTATAGTACTTGTTATTTTTCTGAAAATTTCCAAGTGTTAGTTTAATTTAGTGAGTTAGCATTTTTCCATTGTCACCTTTAAAGTTTTATGCATTCACTTTTACCCGTCATCCAATTTAATCTTATTAGCTTCCATTTTACTAAACGACACTTTAATCACTTGCAATTAGTTTAAAAACAAATCAACCAAACCTTTGATTCACCAAAAGACGATTGAGTCGCACTTAAGACCGGTTTTCAATTCGAAAAGATTCGGAACTATAACGAGCTTGAACTTTGATACTTTGGGGTAAAACTTCAAGTATTAAATGGCGCCGCTGCCGGCTCTTTTCGTTAAGATAAACGGTTTCTAGTGAGAGACGCATTGAATTTTGGGATCCGTTCTTTGAACGTTATTTTCATTGTTATAAAATTTCCAAAAAATCCTAAAAAAATATAAAACTCTTCAAAAATACAAAAACATTAAAAAACCTATAAAAACCAAAAATATTATATAGATATTCTCTTTGTGTATATTTTTCTTCTGCAGGCGCATGCGTACTAGATCTACAAACTATTCTAAGCCCGAGAATCGTGAAGATTTAGATATGGCTGGTGTTAACAACAACAATAATCACCCACCTCAAAATAATTTGAATAACAACCACAACAACAACAACAACAACAATGTCCTTCAACCTGATTTACGAACCATGGAGGAATTGTGCCAACCCACCATGAACGGACGCGGAGGCCCGATTGCACCAATGCACGTCACGGCTCAGGAGTTTTCGTTGAAGCATCATATGATACAACAAGTGCAAACGAATCCGTTTCGTGGAATTCCGGACGATGATGCCAACAAACACCTCGACAAATTCATTACCATTACCCAAAGCATGAAGTGCCCCGGTGTTTCTATGGATGACCTTCGCCTTCAACTTTTTCCACACTCGCTTTCTCACCATGCCGAAAAATGGTTTGACCGTCTTCCTAAGAATTCTATTCATACGTGGAACGACATGACTCAACGCTTTTTATCGCGCTACTTTCCCCCATCCATGGTCACTAGCCTTCGTAACCAAATCAGTGGATTTATGCAAGAGAATGATGAATCGCTTTTCGATGCTTGGGAACGTTACAATGATTTGATCGACCGCTGTCCTAATCACAATATGCTCCCCGTCACTCTCATTGACACCTTCTACAATGGTCTCACCTTTCGTGATCGTGACACGATCAATGCCGCCGCCGGTGGTACTTTTATGAAAAGGAGACCGGAGGAGTGTCGTGAGTTGATTGAAAACATGACTACTCACCACAACAATTGGGATTCTTCCGCATCCTCAAGATCTAATCAGAGAGTCAATGTTTCATCTACTTCTTCCACCACCAACTCATCTGTTTTGGAACGTGCTCTTCTTGATATCAACAAAAGTCTCCAAAATTTGACCTCTAACCAAACTCAACAAGCTAAAGCCGTTGCTCTTTCTTGTGACACATGTGGTGGTCCTCATTCCTACAATGAGTGTCCTTCTACTCACGGCAATTATTCTGAAGACGTTAACGCAGCGTATGGTACTTATTCCACGGGAGGCTATCAAGCTCGCCCTCAAGGAGACCGTAACTTGCTAAGTTATCGCTCCAACAATTATCTTGCTCCTCCCGGATTCCCTCCTGCAAACCAGAACCAACAACAAAGCTTTAACCGAAACAATCAATCCCAACCTCGTGCTCAAAATCAATATCAATCCCAAAGAAACCCATACCCAACTCAGGGAAATTCTCAAGCTTACCAAGCTCCACCTCTCAATCAACCGATGGCCGTAAACCAAGACGTCGAGACGTTCATGAAGACTAATCGTGAGATGGTAACGAATCTTCAGAGTCAATTTGTCAACTTGAAGAATGACATGGTGAAACAAGGGAGTGATATTAGAGCCGAGCTAAGGAATGATATGGCCAAACACAGCAATGATATTAATGCCAACATGCAAAACTCTTTCAACAATCAAGCTCTTCACCTTCGTGATATGATTGGTTCGCTCATCCAAAGTAATCAATCCTCTTCTTCGGGTACTCTTCCGAGTAACACCGTTACGAATCCAAGAGGGGAGATGAAAGCAATCACCACTCGTAGTGGAAAAGGTTATATGGAACCCGAGCTTCCTACACCTCCACCGGTGATTGTGAACAAGGAAAAAGAGCAACTTTCTCCACTTCCTTCACCTTCTATCCCCATTTCCCCACCACCCGTGGTTGTGAGTGATCCTATTCCCTTAAAGCCTTCTTCTTCATCCAATATACCTTATCCTTCAAGGTTGAGGAAAGAGAAGCAAAAGAGCAAGGATGATATTCAGGTTTCGAACTTCCTTAAAATGTTCAAACAATTGAATTTTAACATCTCCTTTGCCGAGGCTCTCGCTCACATGCCCAAATATGCTAAGATGTTTAAAGATCTTTTAAGTGATAAAGAAAAGCTTCTTGACATTGCTCAGACCCACCTTAATGAGAATTGCTCCGCAGTGCTCTTAAGGAAATTGCCCACCAAACTTGGTGATCCGGGTCGCTTCTTGATTCCTTGCAATTTCCCGGGAGTAGAGAATTGCATGGCCCTAGCCGATCTAGGTGCCAGTATAAACTTAATGCCTTTAAGCGTTTGGAAGCAATTGTCTCTCCCCGAGCTAGTCCCCACTAAAATGACTTTGGAATTAGCCAACCGTACGGTTGCTTATCCAGTGGGGATAGCCGAAGATGTCTTTGTTGGCGTCGATAAATTCACCTTCCCGGCGGATTTTGTCGTCGTTGATTACGAGATGGATCCTCGTGTTCCATTAATCGTTGGACGTCCATTCCTGAGGACCGGTCGCACTCTCATTGATGTAGCCGCGGGCGAAATAATCATGAGAGTTGGTGACGATCAAATTGTCTTCAACATGGGTAAGATTTCTAAGCAACCTTATTCGTATGAGAGCGTTAATGCTATTGATGTTCTCGATGAGGCTTGTGAAGAACATTTTCATGATGCTTGCAAAAGTACTCTTTCTTCCCTACCCAATGTTGAGACCGTTGCCTCAATTGCTCCAGCATTGACTCCTTTTGGAGAAAGTGACTTGGATGACTTCGAAGCTAGCTTGGGTCCTCTCGATATTAAGTATGATAATTTGTCCACAAATTGGGATGAAGACATTAGTACTATTGAGAGACTTCTCAATGAGGACCCACTCTCTCCTCCTGCTCCTACAGAGGTGACTAATGATGATCCATCGTTAGTTTCACCATCTATTGAGGATCCTCCTACTCTTGAGCTTAAGGACTTACCGCCTCATCTTGAGTACGTTTTTCTGGAAGACGACGAGAAGCTACCGGTCATCATCGCAAAGGATCTGAAAGAAGACGAAAAAGAACGCCTTGTCGCTGTGTTGAAGAAGCATAAAAGTGCTATCGCTTGGAAAATCTCCGACATCCGTGGAATTGATCCTCACTTCTGCACACATAAAATTCTCATGGAGGACGACTTTAAGCCCACTATTCAAATCCAAAGAAGGGTGAATCCTAAAATCCATGAAGTTATCAAAAAAGAGGTTATCAAACTTCTTGATGCGGGTATGATTTACCCTATTTCGGATTCACCGTGGGTTAGTCCAGTCCATTGTGTGCCTAAGAAAGGCGGAATCACCGTTGTGCCCAATGCAAACAACGAGTTAATTCCTACCCGTCTCGTTACTGGGTGGAGAGTCTGTATAGACTACCGCAAACTCAATGATGCCACGAGAAAAGATCATTTCCCCCTACCTTTTATGGACCAAATGCTTGAACGTCTAGCTGGTAATGAATATTACTGCTTTCTGGATGGTTTCTCGGGTTATTTTCAAATACCCATCGATCCCCAAGATCAAGAGAAGACAACATTCACTTGTCCTTACGGCACATTTGCTTATAAACGAATGCCTTTTGGCTTATGCAATGCCCCCGGGACTTTCCAAAGGTGCATGTTGGCTATCTTCCATGACATGGTTGAGCAAACCATGGAAGTATTCATGGATGATTTCTCGGTCTTCGGGGATTCCTTCTCTACTTGCCTTGCCAATTTGGAACGTATGCTTAAGCGGTGCGAAGACACTCGCCTTGTTCTGAATTGGGAAAAATGCCATTTTATGGTAAAAGAAGGCATTGTGCTAGGACACAAAATCTCTAAAGCCGGTCTTGAAGTCGACCGTGCTAAAGTAGATGTCATAGCCAAATTACCTCCACCTTCAACCGTGAAGGGTGTGAGAAGTTTTCTGGGTCATGCGGGCTTCTATCGTCGATTCATTCAGGATTTCTCTAAAATCGCTCGCCCGATGACCCACCTCTTGGAAAAAGATACTCCTTTTATCTTTTCTAAAGAGTGTCTCGAAGCCTTCAATCTTCTTAAGGATAAGCTAACTAAGGCACCGGTCTTGGTTACCCCTAATTGGGAGCTGCCTTTTGAATTGATGTGCGATGCTAGCGACTTTGCTATTGGTGCGGTTCTGGGCCAAAGAGTGAATAAACACTTCCAACCAATCCATTATGCTAGCAAAACAATGACAGGGGCTCAATTGCATTATACGACAACCGAAAAAGAGCTTTTAGATGTTGTCTATGCTTTTGAGAAATTTCGCCCCTATCTTGTTCTATCCACCACCATCGTATACACGGACCATTCCGCGTTGAAGTACTTGATGACAAAGAACGATTCTAAGCCAAGACTTCTTCGCTGGGTTTTACTCCTTCAAGAATTCAACATCGAAATTCGTGATAAGAAGGGAGCCGAAAACCTGGCCGCGGATCATTTGAGTCGACTTGAGGATCCATATCAGGGGGATCATCCGAACAAAGAGATCAATGACTCTTTCCCCCTGGAGACTCTAATGTCTATAAATCTCAATCTTGATGGCACCCCGTGGTTTGCGGACATTGCAAACTACTTAGCGGGTGGTATTCTCATCCAAGGGTTAACATCCCAACAAAAGAAGAAGTTCTTGAACGATGTTAAGACTTACTTTTGGGATGACCCTTATCTATTCAAACAGTGTGCTGATCTGATTATTCGTCGATGTGTTGACGAACCGGCAGCTTTTGACATCCTCCAAGCTTGCCACAAAGGACCCACCGGTGGTCACTTTGGTCCCAACTACACCGCTAAGAAAGTGTTTGATTCTGGATTCTACTGGCCCACCATTTATCGTGATGCTCACGAAATGGTTAAGCATTGTGATGCTTGCCAACGTCAAGACAAGATCACATATAAGGATGAGATGCCTCAAAATTTCATACAGGAATGTGAAATCTTTGACGTATGGGGCATCGACTTTATGGGGCCATTTCCATCCTCCAAAGGGAACAAGTACATCCTCGTCGCCGTCGACTACGTCTCTAAATGGGTTGAAGCTAAGGCTCTTCCTACGAATGATGCGAGGGTGGTTGTGACCTTTTTGAAGCAGCTTTTCGCTCGATTTGGCGTTCCTCGTGCTATCATCAGTGATCGCGGGACTCATTTTTGCAACGATCAATTTGCACGAGTCATGGCAAAGTATGGTGTCAATCACCGTCTTTCCACCGCCTATCATCCCCAAACCAATGGACAAGCCGAAATTTCCAATCGTGGCTTGAAGAGAATTTTGGAGCGAACTGTGGGAGAGCATCGTGCCGCGTGGGCCGATAAGTTAGATGATGCTCTGTGGGCTTTCCGTACTGCTTACAAGACCCCGATCGGTTGTACACCTTATCGTCTTGTGTACGGGAAAGCCTGCCACCTACCCATCGAGCTGGAACACAAGGCGCACTGGGCCTTGAAGTGGGCTAACTTCGACATCGTCAAAGCCGGTGATCATCGCAAGAATCAACTCAACGAGCTAAATGAACTGAGGAATGAAGCTTATGAGAACTCGCTGATCTACAAGGAGAAGACGAAGATGATCCATGATGCTAAAATCAAGAACCGAGAGTTCCACATTGGAGATCAAGTCTTACTCTTTAACTCTCGGTTGAAGATCTTCTCTGGCAAGTTGAAGAGCCGCTGGACTGGTCCATTCACCGTCGCCAAAGTTTTTCCTTATGGGACCATTGAGCTTTCTCCGCCGAATGGGCCCAATTTTAAGGTGAATGGCCAGCGTCTGAAGCTGTACTTTGGTGAGGACATCTCTCAAGAGATGATTCCATCCCTCACCACGTTCCCCATGAACTAAAATTGGGTCGAGTCAGGCTCATGACTCGGTGAACAAAAACAAGCGCTTCTCGGGAGGCAACCCGTGTTCTATCCTTTACTGCTTTCATAATAAGTGTAGGGGGAGCCCCGCATATGTTTGTTGTCTTGTTTCTTGTGATGTGCAGGGATTAAAGCTTCAGAGAGCATATTGATGACTTTTGACGAACCGTGATACCGTGTTTCCCATCTTCCCGGTTCTATCTCAAACTCTTGTGATTCAATATTTCATATTCTATATGTTCACATTGAATTCACTTTAGTTGTCCTTTCCTTAGCAAGATTTAAACAAAGTGCACAATGTCCTAAGTGTAGGGGAGTTTACTCCCACATGCTTAAACATTGAGGACAATGTTTATCTCAAGTGTAGGGGGGACTTCTATCGAAGTAAGTGGTCTTTTCCATGAATTTGCCCTCATTTTAACCGGAAAATTTGATTTTTTTCGACATTTTTCAAAATTTTTAATCTATTTTGGCCTAGTTGTATAGTCGTACTTTCCTTTATCATGTTTAGTTTCTTTCCGTTGCTAGAATAAATTTTTAAAGTGGTTTTAGATTTTTCTTAGTCGTGAACATTTTGACTCAACCCGAGTTTACTTACCTAAGTTTACTCTAGCTAGTATCCTTAACGTGTTTAAGTCAAGTTTTGCTAGGCTCTTATATAGGGAGCTATAAAACGCGAAAGTCTTAACTCTCACGGGTTAAGAACAAGAACTTTTCGCAAGTTCCTATAATTGATCCTAGAGAGTCATTTATCAAGGGAACTTTAAAAAGCGATTTCTAAACTTGAAAAAGTCTAAGAATTTGCAAGATCTTATAGGCGACTCGAAAACCCAAAACTTTGATTTAATAGGCTAAGCATCCACGAGTCTCATTCCTTGAGATTTTGAACTGTGGAGAACGAGAGATGATAGAGTCAATTATAAGTTCGGTATTCTTTCGTGAGTTTATGTGAGTTAATTATAAGCCTATTCTCCCTCCGCTTGTTAATAAATTTATCTGCTAATAAATAAGGTTGTACGATTTAAAAGGTTACTTAGCTTCTAGCCCCAGATCGTTTAAAAGTTGCTCGGTAATGACGAGAGTTCATAGCCAAGGCATAACTTATGAAGCGGGGCGCGAAGATTGGCGAGTCCGAAAAGGCCCTAACAAGGCATGAGGACTACATTTTGTTGCTAAAGATCCAAAAGTGATGTGAAGAATCATTTATCGAAAATCAATATGAAGGATCGAGACACACGACGAAAAGCAAGAACTCCCCAAAAGTCATGGAGAAGTCTATCCAAAAAGACCCTAACAAGGTATGAGGATAAATAGATCCAAGTCCTAAAAGGAGGCGGATCGTTGTATATCAAAGTCCAAAATAAAGATTGGAGAAAAATGAAGAAGTCGTGGTCCAAAGATGAAGAATCTCTCAAAAACTTCAAGTGAAGAAATTCCTATTATGAAGAGAAGACCATAATTTCAAGAACGTCTCTCGAAGATTTGAAGTATGAAGTCGCTGCCAAATATCGGCCCGAGAAAGGTCTCAAATCGCGAACCAAGTTATGCCAAGATATGAACTTTCTGATATCCCGAGAAGCAGTTTTAAAAGATTTGGTCCTTTAGCTAACTATTGATTAAATCGTTCACCTTATTTTCGGACTAAATAACTATCGAAATAAGTCAAACAATGCATCCTCGTGATCATTCAAGACAAAAATAAAATATAAGAGATACACCTAGGAATAAGGGAGTCTAAGTGAATAATTGGCCCACATGAGTTCGTGATAGTTTGCTAACTTATAATAACAATGATCTCGTTTTTAAGCTTGGTATGGGGAACGTGAAACTTGAGAATGATAAATGTTCATGGCCGCCAAAACCCAATGTAAGTTTTTAATGTCTTTACTTATTTCTATCTTTTATGTTTAGTATTTAATAAAGGCCAAGGTGGGTTATTTATGATGGAGAATGTAAACCGTGCTTTAAAAATTAATGCATTGCATGAGGGCATTGCAATGGTCAAGTGTAGGGGATTTAATAAGTGTGAAAACACTTATCCTTTTACCACTTTTTCCCAATAATAACAAGACCAAAACGTGTGATTTATGTCATAAAAGTCGGAATTATGCGTGGTTTGTGTTTTTATTATGTTTTAGGACCTAAATATGAAAAAGGAAGAAAACACGGGCTTTCACGGGCTTTTACTGAAGAAAACGGGAAAAAGACGAAGTCAAAAGATCAAGAGTGCAAAAAGAACGGAAGTCCAAGACCTATTCTGAAGATTTATCGAAGAAACAGTCAAAAGACGGAAGTTTAACGAAGACGAAGAACTTAAGTCTAATAGAAGAAGAAAATTAAAAGACAAGTTCAAATCCCGAGACGACAAAGACGAAGAATTAAAGTCGAGTCGAGAAAACGTGAAGAAAGCAAGAAAGAAGATGCAACACATGCACTCCTTCCACCTTCCCTATAAATACCCTCCTAATAGTCATTAAGAGGGTGGTTAGAGTTTTTAGTTAATTTTTTCACTTTTTAGTTTTTAGGGAGAGAAAGTCTTAAACTTTCTCTCACTAGTTCATCTTTTTCTTTTAATCTTTCAAGTTCAAACACTTTTGTATTGCTATTTCATTAATCAAAGTTTCATTTTTAAGCTTTTATCTCTTAATCTCATTCTACTTTTCTTGATTTAAGATTGATTTTGGTGTGATTATCATGTGATCCGTGTTGTTCTAATTGATTTCATGCTAAAAAGTTAATCTTTTAATCATTTTATAAGTTTTCATTTGATTAAGCTTTAAGACTTTTGTGCTTATTGGCTTATTTTTATGATTATCTTATTTTTCTTATTAAAAAGTGTATTAAAAAGTTGATGTTTTTTTTATTGTTTGATCTAAAAAGTTGCTTGATTTTGGGTTGATAAGTTGATTCTAGTGCTTATTTGATCCGGTTTAAGCATTGATTTGGGTTAGTGTTGGGATAAGCTCTCAAATATAGCTTATTCTCTTGCTAACCGAATTCCACAATTTTAGGAGGAGGTACAAACTCCCCTTTCCGATTTGTCTTTATTTTCCGACGGCACCACTCCCTACATTCCGATTGGTGTCCAATCGGATTAGGGTTATTCTTTCCGATTGGTTTCCCCCTGTTTTTCCGATCTGGGCATTCGTTCCACTTTCCGATTGAGGGTGTTTCATTATATTCCGATTTGATCAAACTTGTATATTCCGATTGGTACGTGTTCGCATATTCCGATTGGTCACCTCACCACATATTCCGATCGACCCCTTGTGTCCCATTTTCCGATTGGGTGTTTTACCCATATTCCGACCAGTGTTCTCATATTCCGATCGGAATACATTCCGATCGGGGGTCCTTTTTAGGTTGATTTGGTTTCTTTCGATAGCATTTCCTTATAGTACTTGTTATTTTTCTGAAAATTTCCAAGTGTTAGTTTAATTTAGTGAGTTAGCATTTTTCCATTGTCACCTTTAAAGTTTTATGCATTCACTTTTACCCGTCATCCAATTTAATCTTATTAGCTTCCATTTTACTAAACGACACTTTAATCACTTGCAATTAGTTTAAAAACAAATCAACCAAACCTTTGATTCACCAAAAGACGATTGAGTCGCACTTAAGACCGGTTTTCAATTCGAAAAGATTCGGAACTATAACGAACTTGAACTTTGATACTTTGGGGTAAAACTTCAAGTATTAACCATGTACAAGTAAAAAAGGGCTATGAACTCACCTTAGCCACGAGGTAAGTCAATCACGGTACTCAACAACTGAGTAGAAACGGTAGTGGTAGACGATCACCGACGATATGGATGCCCGGGAAACACGAAAACCGCAACCTATCAAAATAAGGCGCGCGCTAAGACTCGAACTCAAATATCGATATGTACCAAATATAATATGACTCAAATGTTTTCAAAGTATTTATATTTCAAAACCATTGACACGAATCAAATGAATTCACACTAACCCATTTATTCCAACACTACACGTTAAAACACTTGAACACTTGAAAATGACCCGTTATACGACGCCAAGTCAACGCAAGTCAAACTATCCTTTAACCTTACTTGGACCAGTAGCTAAGTCATTTATATAATGACTAAGCACTTGAATAAGTCATCATGTCCGATGATGAATACTCAAACTCACGCAACACAAACATTGAACTACGTGTCCAAAATAAAATCAGCAAGTACACCCCGAATGAACACACCGATCTACCCTATCTAGACTTGTCCGTTTTAGATGAAAATTGGTGTCAAGGTCACTTATAACCTGTATAAGACCTCACCAAAATTTGACCCAAGGTTCACACTTTAAAATCCATCAGCTCGACACTTTACTCGACTCCAAATTTTGGGACAGATTTGTATACTTGTTTTGTAAAATCGTATAGACCACTTTAAAAGTACTAACTCGACAATCCGTCTTTTGAAACTACTACTAGAATCATCAAACTCAGTTTGTAAACTTTGAAAATCAGTAGTATCAACTATCTAACCAAGCCTAAAGTCCCCGAGAGTCGACCCAAAATCAGCCACAATTTCGGATTGTGCCGACTTGCGTCTCCCGGTACACGAAAACTAAAACTAGCATAACTTTTGACTCGTAATAACTTAGAAGCTCTATCTTATACCAAAACGAGCGTCTCGGAAAACTCTACAATAAAATCAAATAATCTCAGCCTTTCACAGACCTTAAACCCACGAAACAATCTGTTTAAAGCTGCTGTCCTAAATTATACTTTTGAAAACAAGTCAAATCAATTTTCCAACCAAAACCATTCATTCCCATACCTCTAGGATCACTATATCATCATTCCTATCAACCAAACACTCCTAAAAAACACTTGTATGAAAAATCTAACAAAAATCAAAGATTAAAAACAAGACTTTTTATGATTAAAACAAGATAATCTTACCAAAAACACCACATGCATGATGATTAAAACATCATACAACCATGAAATCATAAAGTTATAAAACCCTTGATGCATGTGTACAAATTTAGTATCATTAGAATCACAAGAACATTTTAGGAATGGGTCTTGTTTTTGTTTTGAATGAATCAAGGTGGAAATCAAATTTTTGAGGGTGTTTGTGGTGGTGAAGTCACGGCAAGGGTGGGGGTGGGGAGAGAGGTGATGTTTGTTTGATGTGTAAAAATGGTTATGTGTGTTTTTTGTGTAAAAATTTGATTTATATATGTTGGTAGTGGAGGGACCTAAGTTGCCAATTTGCAAACCTGTGGACCTAAAAACAATTAATAGTTTTAAAGGGTAGAAAATGGTTATTGGTAAATATTGACAATATTTACGGGGCTCGGCTAAAAAAAATACTTTTCAAAAGTTACAATGCATCATAAAAATGATTATATGATTTCCGACACGACTTAATACGTAATTAAAACAAAATCGTCGAAAATATTATTTATCGCAACAATCGATAATAAAATGTAAAGTTTTGGGCATCCGTCGGTTTCGCGATCACTAGGAATTCTCGTTGTTCATTGATTTTGAATAAACTCGTTGTAAAACGCACGCGGGTGATTTTAAATCAAAAACATTGATTTAATTTAGATATGGAAAAAAATAAAATAAGATTTTTATAATTCCATACAAAGTATTGTCAATGATCAGAAAATACTTGAAAAGTATAATTTAATGAAATTATCATGATCTCAGGATTTACATATAAGAATACAAGAAAACGTAATACGTTAGAAAAATTCAAGAAACACGAATAAAAGAATAAAAAATGCTCAGAAAGTACGGGTTCTCACATGAACCTACTACTTTCAGACTGTGATACTTTTGCTCAATGGCTTTGAGCTCAATCAAAGTCTCTTCTCGCACATCCTAGTCATGGTTGATGTTAGAAAGTGTTAGTCATAAAAGATACTCAGAAATTGATTTCAAAATCATAATTAGAATAGCAAGGTGTCATAGTCGTAAAAAATACAGTATAGAAAATGGTAGTTAAAAAACACGACAAATGTGAACCAATATTCAGTAGTTACTAAAAAAATAAAATTATGCAAGGACTGTGAACTGTTAGTTGATATATTTTGGTCCATGTAATTAGGCCTTTAGCCCGCTTTTGGTACCATATTCACGGAAGACAAAAGTTTGGTGTAGAATACCTTCCAACAAAAGAACAAACAAGACGACCTCAGCTAATGTGTAATGACAGGAATTATGACTTCAATTCAAACGCCAATAAATATAGGCTACTATAACATATTCACGTCAGAAGTTTGGTCCTCTTTTTGAGATTCCCACAAAGTCATCTGTCGAGAAGATAAAATAAAGGTTAGTTTTTTCTATACAGTTTTCTTTAAGGACGGCTCAATGAAGGATGGCAAAGTGGCGGGTTTGGGGTGGGGCCACTATCCCCATTCTCAAACCCGATTATTAAAGAGATCTTCAAACCCGTCTCGATCCATACCGAGGATTTAATCAGGGCGCTCTGTTAGGCCGCGATCTCCCTGGAACCCATCCTGTATTATTCAGTATCTTATCGAGATGCCTGTCTTTGGTGCAATTCTTGACTAATACGCACCATTTCACGTTTGTTGTTTTTAGAAGCTTAACCATAACTTGTAAATTTTAAAGCTTGCTAATATCAGTTACAAACAAAGCTCATACCTGAATGACAAAGTACACCACATAAAAGCTACTGTACAACTTGAAGAAAATGACAGTAGAGAAGTTTCTATAAGAGTGAAAGGAGTGGTCACGCCGTGGTGCCCCGTTGCCCGACGTGACCACACCGTGATCAACGGCGTGAACCACACCGTGGCCACAACCACGCCCGTTGAATGACGTCCCATTTTACAAAACACCCTTTTGAACTTTACAAAACACCCCCTTTTGAAATTAAACATACCAAACACATCCGAACATCCTTCTATAGCATTTGAGATAGCGTGTGGAAGAGCTTGGGTAGAATATGATGTGGATCGTTGTGTAGCCGTGGCTCTAGTGATGCATACTGGTTCGTTTTTGTGGACAGATAAGCTGGTTGATGTAATGAGTAATATAAGTAGTAATGAAGTTGAACTTGTGATATTGATATTCATAGTTTATAACGATGGGTGGTGGTGAGTAGTTCGGTATATTTTGCAATATGTCCTTGTTAGTAATCACATATATATAATATATGGATAGGATTTTAACAGATTTTTATCAAGTATGTTTACAAGCTACTTTGTATAAAGTTTTGATGTTAAAGTTTTAGGTATTAAATAAGTAAATTAGGATTTGAATACATTAATTGTTGAGGGTGGTTTATGAAAATAAGTGGAAAATTTGGTGTGGTGATATGTAAATGGTGTGATGATAAGATTGTATTTTTTTGATGTGAAAATGAAAAAGCTGACGTGGTGGGGTGTTTTTTGGTGTGCTGGTGTGATGACTCTTTTTGCTAAAATAACTACTTTGTAATATTAGAAAAATTAAAAACTAACAATATTAAAAAATACTTTTTACGACGTAAATAGTAGTAACAAAAAAAATATATACATAGATATATTTATATATGTCTACATTAATAGAACAAGTGGGTTCGGATGTTATTCTTCACTTTCGCCTCAAATCCGATTAAAAATCCTTGTATAAGCCCAAATCCTCCTCGGGTAACCCGACAAACATTCTTCGTCACGACCCAATTATTTCCGGTTTCGGATTTTTCTGTCGAATTCGAGGCTTTTTGCCATCCTTATTTATCGTAGTGATATTTCTAGACACCCCATTCAGACATGTGACCCAAGCCGATCTACTTAAACTTATGTTTCTAGACATTTAGGCACCAATCCCATTCGACATGTCACCTGACTCCTGCTTGTTTTGCCACTATAAAAGACAAGTGTTAGTACAAAAAGAAATAAAAAGACGAATCTTTTTCCTTCTTTTTGTTGGGAAACAAAAATGATTTAAAAAAGCCACAAGGGCTAAAATAGGAAAGATAGAACAAAAGGTTCTGAGCTAAGAAACAAGAGAATAATAATAATAAGCAAACCACCCGATAGAGACATGTACATACTAAGAAGGTCTTATTTCTGTAGGAGAACGTACCCCTTGATTTAATCAAACCTAGTATTTAGAAGCCATGTTCGAAACCCACAATATGTATTCCTTTAAAGCGCGGTAAATAAATCTTCATTACAATAAACATTCCTCTCATCATGAGTCCTGTGACTAACTTTCTTATCCAATTCATATATGCCAAAGGGTCAACAAAAACACTCTATGAAAAGCTCTACTAACCCATTCGTCTTTAGGAAACCCGAAGGGACCCATGAGAATTTCAGACAACATGAGGTTAAACAACAAGGGTCATCCCCACCAACTCTAAATTTTGACCCATGGACTTAACTTTAGGGCTCGAGAGCAAACAGTTTATAAAGTACAAAAAGTAGAGGGGAGTTGAATCCTCGTTGCATCAAATTCACTTTGGTAGGAAGACGAGTTAAAACAACTTGACATGTGCAAATGTTTGCATAAAGTACATAAACTTTAGTCCATGTATTCGTATTATAAATCATAAAAAGTACATAAAGTAAAGGGGGATGAATTCGTCGTTGCATCAAATTCACTTTCGTAGGAACACGATTTAAAGCCACCCGACAAGCACAAATGTTTATCTTCAGGGCACCCAAGCGTTCCACCTAAAAGATGGAGAATTTGTCTCTTTAACCAATAGTTCAGTTTTAGTAGCTTTGCATGAAGACCTCACAAAAAATTTACTCGAGTCTTCGAACCCTATGTCCAATTGTCAACAGATTCCAAATCAAGAACGAGTCGGGGGATAAGATAGCTTAATGAGGAAAGATCAGTAGTAGCTTGTCCAGTCAGAGATGTTTTCCAAGCCCAATTCCCTTGCCATCTATCATCAATTTTAAGTCGTCTCTCCGCAATAGCACAATTTCTATTCACCTCTAGAGCATACAACCGAGGGAATCAAAACTTTAAAGGGCTGATCCATTTTGACAAGAGTTAGTTTTCCGCCAATGGAGAAAAGGTTATTCTTCCATGGCGCAAGTCTTTTAGTAAACCTTAAAACGACATCATTCCAAGCCTCAACTCTCTTCATATTGGGATCTCAATAAGTGAAGGGGAGAGAGTCATGAGAGCAATTAATTGCTCTAGCAGCACGAGTCACATCATTTATCGAGATCTCAATACCAAAAAGTCTATGTTTTGATAAATTTAATTTGATGCCTAAAACATCTTGGAAACAATCTAAGATATGGACCAAGTGGCGAGCATTCAAAAATGGACCATGTGTCGAAGAAAAAAGTATCATCGGCGTATTGAAGAAGGGAGACATTCGACCCATTCTTCGCTAAAGATAGCCCATTAAAAATGCCTTTGTTACACGATAGGATGCACGGAATCGCCTGGAAGGGTTGCGCTCCCGTTTGGGAGCGGCAAAGGATCGAATCTTGACCGATTCCAAAATCACGGGATCATTTGTTGACCGAATCTGGAACGTTTCTACTTCTTAAGCCCTTATTATTATTGGTCCCTTTTTTTTAGAAAAAAAAGATGAGTGCCCCCATAAACATTTTCTGAGTGCCCTCGATAAAGACAATGTTTTTAAGTGTTGAGGTCATTTTTCCGATGGGCTGGATAATCGTAATCAAATCGGAGAAGAAGGGTAAAAAACTAAAGTACAAGGAAAGTGGATAAATGAGATGTGGGTCAAGGCCAATACTAGGCGACAATTTAAAACAGTAATATTAACTATATTATCCAATAAACAAATAAAATAGGAACACGTGGTATCTTTTTTAGTTTAACTATTTTTCTTCTTCTTTTACACAATAAAAAAATTGTTCTACAAATAATATATATTACATATATTTTTACATGGAGAGTCTATTATACAAAATGTACTATATGAATTTAGAATTAACTATATATAACATGAATCGAATTCAAGATTCTTCAATTTTATATAATAGCAGTCACAATTGTTGTTAAACTATCTAATAACGAGTACTTTAATACAATTTTCGTGATAAACCGTTTATTCAATTCGTATATATTATCTACACAAATTACGACATCAACACCTATTATAAACGTCATTTGCATGAACTAAAAACTAAAGATATTTTGTTATCTTACTCAAACCCGACCCGACTTGTTCAAATCATATCTAATTGTTAGTTTTCTTTTGGAAGACAGTACTTTAAAGTTTAGAATTTACATCAATAAATATTTATTTTGAATTTTTTTAATATATATATTTTTTAATATATTTTTTTCCGTATCCAAGCCGATCCCGTATCTTGATTTTTTTATTTTTGCCGATTCTCGTTCCCGTATCGTTCCCGTATCCCAAGGCGTTCCCGTTTCGTTGCTACATAGGTTACACGCATCTAGTATCATAATCTGTACAAATTTAACCAGTGTAAGAAAAAGAAAAGGAGATACAAGGTCTCCTTGCCTTAACCCACACTCCATCTTAAATTCTTTCGAGGCCGAACCTGTCGTAAATGGTGTATACTTTTATTAAAATCAGATTACAAGTAACAAAACTAACAGAATATAAAGACAGAAAATCATAACAGTAATTAAGAAAGCAGTAAAACTAAGACGAGGCACGTGTTTAAAACGCTTCCCTTAAAACAGATTCACCGTCTGTTTCCCAGGGTACAACGTCCAAAGCTGTTGTACAGCCGGACTAAACAAACTTGCCTGAAAGATCACGGAAGCCTTGCGTGTTTCTGATGGACGAGCTGCTGGAAAACGAACTGGTAATGGAGTAAAGAAAAAGCTGCGTTTTTCTGATATACAAAACTGAATGAGAATGGTTTATTTTATAGCTAATTCATGTCTTGGTCACCAAGACAGAATATATGCTTCTAAAATAATCAGACATACAAATCTGTTAAAAATAAACACGATTTGCATATATTTTACAAACACAGGAAAATTCTGTCATGACTTAATAAGAAAGTCTATATCTATTCCTTAAATAGATGTACATAATTTTCTGGAAACAAAAATCGAATTTGCAGCAAAAAAGATACCAAAATCTGCCCGCACCCAAGCCAGTTTTCGGAGCTGCATTCGTGTCCGCAGGTCGCGCGCTCGTGCACAAGTTCAGTAGCTTCGAACCCGTTTTTAGCTTAGAAATCTCACTTTCTGCACCCCCCTGTGCGCGCGTAGGCGTGGGAGTTAAAACCCACAGATGAATATTGTAGGGTAGAAACTAGGATTTCCTTATAAACATGTTTTCACTTCATGTTTCAAGCGACGTGGGACAAAATATTTTCCAAATATTGTGTTTCATGTGACTCACTTTGAGACACGATATCTCATTCATATTAACTCCATACTGGACATACTTTAGCTCGTTGCGAAGCTCTCTTCGAGGAGAACGCAAAGCTACTAAGTACTACGAATCTATATAACATATACATATATAAAATTATTTCCAAAGTATTGCAAAAACCATATTTTGCAAAACGTTTTCCAACAATCCCCACATGAATGGGAATCGGTCGAAAGCACACAAAAGTTTCCGCAAAATTTATGCGGTTAAGTCCTGCATAGGATAGGTAGGTGTAACCCATTGAACCTTCCCTTGTGAGATGCACTTAGTCTCCTAGATTTGAGTGGATGCGATGTCCTTGAACTCAGCCTCTGTTTACGTAGACGACAATACACACTCACACAAGACTCTCCCTGACCTTGTCAAGTCCTCATAGTCGTGTTCGTTATGGTCATGAACACTCGCCTGGTTCTGCAAGAGCTCTTAGAAATTGCGCCCCCACAATTTCCTTCGAAGCGACCCCACTTCTCTCTCACATAGGTGATTTCATCTTGAATCATTAAAAACATATGTTTTATGATTTCATCTTTAATCATTATGCTTTATGATTTCATCCTGAGTCATTAAGGCATATGTTTAACCTCTCAACAAGTCATATTGTTTTAGGAATGGACTAGGAAAGTTACTGTATTAAATAACTCCCCCACATTGACGAAACTTCCCCCACATTTCTATGATTAGGTTGTCCTATTGAACCCAGATCTTGGGATCTCCAGTCAATTGGGTTAGGTTTTCCTTCATAGAAACTCATTCCTTTAAGGGCTTTAGTCTCATTCCTTTAGACGACTTACTAACTAACTCTCTGCTTAAGCCTTTTGTAAGCGGATCCGTGATGTTATCCTTTGACTTCACATAGTCAATTGAGATAACTCCTGTTGAGAGTAGTTTTCGTACCGAATTATGTCGACGACGGATATGTCTTGACTTTCCATTATACATTGTGCTATGAGCTCTGCCAATTGCCGATTGACTATCAAAATGTATACTAATGGCCGTTACCGGTTTAGGCCACCTGGGTATATCCTCTACGAATTGACTTAGCCATTCCGCCTCTTCTCCGCATTTATCTAACGCGATAAATTCTGATTCCATCGTGGACTTAGCTATTACAGTTTGCTTGGAAGACTTCCAAGATATAGCGGCCCCTCCCTGTGTAAACACATATCCACTGGTTGATCTAGAATCCTTTATGTCAGATATCCAATTTGCATCACTGTATCCTTCAATAACCGCTGGATATCTAACATAATTTAGTCCATAATCACGACTGTATCTCAAATAATGAAGTACCCTAGTCATAGCTTTCCAATGTGCTTCACTTGAATTACTAGTATACCTACTCAGCCTGCTAACAACATATGCTAAGTCAGGTCGGGTACAAGTCATCAAATACATTAACATGCCAATAATTCTTGAATACTCTAATTGGGCAACACCTGCGCCTCTATTTTTAGATAGATGCAAAATGGTGTCAATTGGAGTTCTAGCTAGACTGGAATCCCCCGCATTATGAGTATTAAGAATTTTGTCCACGTAATGTGCTTGACTTAATGCAAGTCCACTTTGAGTTCGTATGATCTTTATTCCAAGGATCACATCAGCCAAACCCATATCTTTCATGTCAAACATTGATTTCAACATGTCTTTAGTAGACTTGATCATCTTTTCATTACTGCCAACGATAAGCATATCATCGACATAAAGACACAAGATTACATATCCACTATTTGTGTCTTTGACATAAACACACTTGTCGCATTCATTAATTTTGAATCCACCCTCTAGCATGGCGTGATCAAACTTTTGATGCCATTGTTTTGGAGCTTGCTTTAAGCCATACAATGACTTAACAAGCCTACAAACTTTGCTCTCTTGTCCAGGAGCCATAAAACCCTCGGGTTGGTTCATGTATATTTCTTTTTCTAAATCTCCATTTAGAAAATCCGTTTTCACATCCATTTGGTAAACTTCTAAATTTATTAATGCGGCAATAGCAAGAATCATCCTAATAGAAGTTATTCGCGTAACAGGCGAATAAGTATCAAAGTAATCCAGACCTTCGCGTTGTCTAAAACCTTTGATCACCAATCTTGCTTTGTACTTATCAATGGTGCCATCAGCTTTCATCTTCTTCTTGAAGATCCATTTATAGGCTAGTGGTTTACAACCAGGAGGTAAATCCACGAGCTCCCAAGTATGATTTTGTAAAATAGACTCTATTTCACTATTAATCTCTTCTTTCCATCGAGGACCTTCTGAGGAATTTACAGCTTCTTGATAAGAAGTGGGTTCATTTTCTACCATAAAAGAGACAAAATCGGGTCCAAATAATTTCTCGGTTCTCGCCCGTTTGCTTCTTCTAGGTTCAACCTCTTCTTCCTCAGGTTGATCTTGTCTCTCATCTTGGAGATCATTATCATCTCGTTGTCTCTTATCTTGGACAACTGCATAATATATTCTAGATGTGCTTCCATTTTCATTCTTTAAACAAGGAAATATGTTTTCAAAGAAGGACACATTCCTTGATTCCATAACTGTGTTCTTGTGTATATCTGGATTTTTCGAATCATGTACAATGAAACGATACGCACTGCTATTCTTATCATATCCAATAAATATAAAATCCACAGATTTAGGTCCAATCGTTTGGGCCTTAGGTGTCGGTACAGCTACCTTGGCTAGACACCCCCCACACTCGTAAGTACTGGTATGATGGTTTTCTTCCCATCCATAGTTCATATGGGGTTTCCTCTTTATCCTTACGAGTTATCTTGTTTAAAATATAAGTAGCCGTTAGAATGGCTTCCCCCCACATGTCCCGGCTCAAACCAGAACTTAACAACATGGCATTAACCATTTCTTTCAAGGTACGGTTCTTCCTTTTGGCAATACCGTTTTGCTGAGGTGAATAAGGAGCGGTAAACTCGTGTCTAATTCCATGTTTCGCACATAGATCAACAAAAGGAGACACATATTCACCTCCTCTATCACTTCGTACAACCTTGATTTTCATACCAAGTTGATTCTCAACTTCGGTTTTGTATAGAATAAACTTGTCTATAGCTTCATCTTTACTTTTCAACAAGTAAACGTAGCAGTACTTTGTGCAATCATCAATAAACGTGATGAAGTACTTATTGCCACCTTTTGTGGGTAGTGATTTCAAATCACATATGTCTGTGTGTATCATATCAAGTGGTTCAGTTTTTCGTTCAACCGATTTGAAAGATGATCTTGTAAGTTTGGCTTCGACACAAGTTTCACACTTATAATTTGAATCAATATGAAAAATTGGTATGCCATTAAATTTAATCAAACGACGCATTGAATTAAAATTAACATGTCCAAGACGGCCATGCCACACATTAGAAGACTCAATCAAGTAAGCAGAAGAATTCATTTTATTGATAGCATTCTTAACAACTATTACATTGAGCTTAAACATACCATTCAGGGCATACCCCTTACCAACATACATTTGATTCTTAGAAAGTAGAACTTTATCAGACTCAAAAACAAGACGAAAACCAAACTTATTCAAAAGCCATCCGGACACAAGATTCTTGCGAATCTCCAGAACATACAAGACTTTAGTCAACTTGAGCTCTTTCTCGGATGTCATCTTCAAAATAACATCTCCTTCGCCCTTGATATTAGCAGTTGTAGAGTTTCCCATGTACAACTTCTCTCCATTGTCAACCGCTCTGAAAGAGTGAAACATTCTCTTGTCAGCACACACATGACGGGTTGCCCCAGTATCAACCCACCAATCATTATTATTAGAACCTACCAGGTTAACTTCAGAGATCATGGTAACGACATCATGTTAATGCAAGTAATGCCTAAAAACATTATTAGTGTTAACTAATCTTTCTTAGTTTTGATCACAACAAACTATACAACACATTTAGTATAAAACACAAAACGAATTATTTAACTAACGCTATCATCAAGGTAATAATCATATCACTAACCTTTCTTAATCATACTTAGTGATCATCAAAATGATTATCCTTAAAACTCACTTTTGTTAATATGACAAAAGACTTTTTAATAAACTTTCTTTTTTAGAAAATGTTTTATTAAAATGGAAAATGAAAATTTGAAAATAGCATATTCCATATGCTATTAGAATATCATTTGAAGGCTTCAAATACCTCAGATATTCCCACCCCACTAAAAGACAAAAAAATAGAGCGTACTCTAGGGGCGGTACCTTAAGTAGCTAGGCGGTTCCCTAGCGATATGGAACCGCCGGGCTAGATAAGGTATCGCGCCCAAATAGCCGTTATATATCCGTTATACTTTGTCTCCTTTAAATAGTGGGTCAAATCTCATTTTCCAACAAGCCTCTTGGACGTTTTTCTCAGCCCCCTTTCTATTTTCTATAGCATAATCATTAGTAAATGATCACTTAAAGTGTTAAGGATGTTTACATATGATTATCCTCTTGATCCCCTCCTTTACCTTGTCCAATGAGAAGATCACTCACTCACTAGTGTTGTGATAAAGATGAATCTATGAGCTAGTCATATTCATCATGATACCCTTTTTGTTTTAGGTCAATCCATTGTATTTATGAATACTTGGACTAGTTGTGTTCATCAAAGTTATTTGTGGATACTTGAATTTGTTGTGTACATCCATTGAATATGTGTTTGCTTGGATTTGTGTTGTGTAAATCCAAGCTACATGTGTGTACTTGGATAAGTCTAGTTGAGTTGTAATAGATTTGATTAGTAGTTCTCACTAAACTATAAAGTGATGTGGTTGTGTCTTGTGAGTTCTCACTAAACTTGAAAGTGATTAGTAGTTGTGTTGTGTGAAGTTCTCACCTAGCTTCAAAGTGAAGAGTCGTGAAGATTGGTTCTAGCTTTGGATTAGAACTCGACATCTAGCCTTGTGTCGTAAAATAGTGAAGTAGGCAACGTCGTGAAGATTGGTTCTACCTTAAGATTAGAACTCGACATCTAGCCTTGTGTCATTAAATTGTGAAGTAGGCAACGTTGTGTAGATTGGTCCTAGCTAAAGATTAGGTCTCGACATTTAGGTTAATGTCGGAAAATAATGTAACCAACGATGTAAGGTTTTCTCCGCCAAGAAGGGAGCTTGTGGATATAGTGGAAATCTCGAGTAGGTGTACTCGAGGAGTGGAGTAGAAACGAGGATAGAGCCTCGTTGTCGAACCACTATAAATCTTGGTGTCTTCCCACTAGGTTGTCTCCTTCCTTACTCTTTACTTATTTCATTATCATTACACTTATCTATTATCTTTGCTGGTGCATTTGAATTGAACCTAATCATTATGCAACTTAGCTTCAAACAAAAGATAATTTTGATACAAACCAAATTGAAAGTAATTTTAATTTGGTTGCTAATCAAAGAGAAACTATTCAACCCCCCCCCCCCCCCCCCCCCCCGTCTAGTTTCTACAATTGGTATCAGAGCGATGGTCACTCAAGATCTTTGAAGTATATTGTACTTTGAAACTTGGATCGATCTATTATCTCCTCAAATTAGAAGGTCAAGTTGTACTAAAGTTTCTCTTTGGTTAAAACTATGAAAATAGGTCTTTTTAATTGGTAATATTACATCCCACTTAGATTAGTAGCATTTATACATTTTAGATCTACTCTTGAAATGTATCTACTAGATTGCATCTTGTCTTGTGTAGGTACTCATGAAGATCAATCATTGAATTGATTGCGGATTGAGCTACTTGCACTTGTAGAAGACTCATATTCATTAATCTTCAATATCTTTGAATGATAATTGGGAATGATACTAGTCCTTGAAGACTTAGTACTCATCATAGTCATTGATTGGACATAGCATTGACTCCTTGATGGATTGCTCTTTGTGGCCAAGGTACGCTTTCGTTCTTCCACACGCCCTTTGATCATTCTTTTGATCATTACTTGACTATGTGCTTGTTCTGTGCATCCTTGCCTTGACATTTGTTTGTGGTTTGTGATTCTTTTCTTTTATCCTCTCAAACCTTCATTGCTAGGATACTTGACTCACTATGGTGATGTATAGTAAGTTAGTAGTAGCTTAAAGTATCAAGCATGATTTCCCTGGTTTGCATCCATACGGTTAGTAGGCCCTTTGTGGGAGAGAAAGTGAATTAATACCTTGCTCATATTTTGGTTTAGACTAAGACTATTATTGAAAGTGATCTTAGTCTATACATGAATAATTGCTTTGTGTTTATTCATTACCAAAACCGTTTAACGTTTCGCCGGAAAGGCACGTCTTAAACCACTATATATGACACAAGCTCTTTGTTACCACTATTTGAAGATTGTCATTAATCCCTTGAGCATTGGTCCTAGTCTTGATTCACTTCCCTTGACTTCTCTCCACTTTGCCTTTTTGCTACGAGTAGTTGTTTGTCCGTTTCGGTTCTTTTCGATCTTGAATCAACTCGTAATCCTTCATTAAAACATATTGCCTAGTGTTTATGATGATCCAATGTTATTCTAAAAGGTTCATGATATATTTTTTAAGTATCTTAGAAAAACTTGGTTTTTGAAATTTAGCGTTTTTCATTGATAAAAACCTGCCTCTATAGGCGGTTCTTTATCTTGGCGGCTCAAACCCGCGGTTCCTTATCGATAAGGTACCGCGGGCAGTAAAGTTTGTCAGAGCGCCAGTTTGATTATTTTATTCCATTTCAAACCACTATCTCTCTCTCCCAAAAACACACAGCCGACGGGTTTCATCTTTTCCACCATTGTTGAAGCTTCAAAAACATTCAATCACTCAAATTAATTGATTCCAAGTTGTGGGTTTCACTCATCCTTCATCTAACATCAATTAATTATAAGTATTTTCTTTCAATTTCATCTATTTTGTTCTAGGGTTCATCCTTTCATAATTGGGGATTTTTAAAATTGAAATTGAATTAAAACCTTAATAGGAATGTGGGTTGACATGGTTAATTTACTATGATTCCTTTGGTTCATATTCATTAAGATTTCACTAAAACCCACTTGTAGAACAAATCCGAATTTTGACTAAATGATTTTGGTTAAAAGATGGATTTTAGATGAACCCATGAACAAGTAGGTAATGACATTGTTAATGCTTACCTAAAAACCTTGTTTTGAAAAACCAATGTTCTAGTCCATTGTTGATCCAACATAGTTCATATGTTCTTGGTAAATAATGGAATAGATACATTGTAAACATGAGAATGATACGGATTCAATCCTTTGTTTGTCAAAAAATTGATATAACACATTCTCATATCTTTGATTTTTTGCTTTTAATTTTTCATATGAGTGATTGGAAAAATATTCTCTTGTTTAGGTACGTATCATGTCTTCGAGATATCAAAAAGATCATGAACGAACACGAGCATACATGCCCTCTTCACCTTACCATCATCTAACTCACTCTCTCAAAAACTCGTCTAAGTCTCTTAAACATCGTTGTTTCCATGAAGGACGCATCGTTCGTTCCAATTACGCAAATGAGTTTATTCGCTTCATGTTTAAGTCTATTGGGTTTGATTGTCTTCTTGATATTGATGAGCCAATATTTCCTTCGTTTCTTATGGAGTTCTTTAGCTCATTCACATTAATAGGCATCAATAATGGTATATCTATACGATTTTCCATTATGGGGAAAATCATTATTTACACTCTTGAAGAATTCGGTGATATTCTTAGAGTGCCATCTAATGGTCTGTAACACCCCCAAATTTATACAACTCAATACAGCGGAAGACTCGTTGGTGTTACGGGATAGCACATTACTCACATCATAGACAACGCATAAAAATCGCGTCGTTTAATAATAAATCATTTCCATTCATAAATATCAAAGTTACATCGGTCCCAAGTCATATTAATTCATACAAAGTTTTACAAAGTGTTTGAATGGAAAATATTGTTTAAGTGCGGGCCATGAATTCTTGTTGTCTTCCCGAGAATTACCTTCAAGTACCTGAGATAAAACATGTTAAAAGAAAATGTCAGCGATAACGCCGAGTGAATTGATAGAGTTTATTAAATTCCATCAATATAACTTTGGTATAAAATTAGTACCAAAAATCAATTCGTACAATTCATTGTAATAGGCCGTAAAATAGCCAAAATCATTTTATACAAATCTTTGTAATAGGCCATAAAATAGCCAAAGTCATTTTATACAAATTCTTATCGAAAATCATAATATAGGCATTTGCCTTAAAAATTATTATACGAGTCAATGTCGTAAAAACATCATACAATACGTCTTATAACGTTGTATGAAAATAAAAACCGTTATATGAATATGGTTATAAAAACCAAAACACAAACATAATATCAATAGTATGACCCTGTATTGCTAGTCAGGCAATACATCGTAATTCGAAGCGTCTAATAGTATTTCGTTAGTTTTTGGATTATTATAAGCCGCATGACATTGTTACCTTACTAAACCAAAACGGGTAGCTAACCCGATACCAAATTTTGCCCATCTAAAGTAGCGTGTCGTCACAAAGGTCACGCTATGGAAATCTTCTCATACATAAATTCGCTTACCAATCAATGTGGCACGACGGGGATCAACCGTCAAGGCGCGAACTGGGGTGATCGTCCCCAAATAGTACTATTAAATGCATAAGCGTCTACCAACTCCCGGTAGTTCACAATTCATGCTAATGGGACTTTTAGTGACATAACCTAACTTTAGTAATCCATTTGATCTCATCTATCGGGTCCTTTAATCATTTATCGGGTCATACAATCGGGTCATTCAATCATTCGGGTCCAAAATCAATAAACAAACAATCGGACAAATGGTGTCCTATTTAATAAAAACTAACATGTTATCTCCCTCGCGGGTTTATAAAACATTTATAAAAACATTTAAAAGAGTGCGAGGCTATGAACTCACGTTGATATGGGAAGGCGGGTTATCGGCAATTCGGATGTACAGTACGTGCTTCAATCACGGAAACCTAGACAAATAATACTCGGTCTTAGACGTTTGTCCAATGACTTTATAAAAATATCAATTATGTATACATATGATGATTATATATATATGATGATCAAGTGGGTTTACATATTCTCGTTTACTCATTTTAGAGTTACGTGTTGATAACTTTTATACTAGTTTTCTCGTCTTACCTATTTACGTGTTTTAGGTACAACAAGCTTATTATAAGTTATTTAACTTATTTTAATCCATTTTGTACTTTTATTATCAGTACATACACTTTCAAGTTGGGCCCAAATGGGTTAAGCCCAATAAGTTCTTTTTATGGGTGTTTATCTTATTTAGTCCAATTATTAGCCCAAGTATTAGTCCAATATGTTTACTTAGCTCGTTAATGTCCGTATGCCCTATAGTTTGGGTTTTATTGGTTTTTACTTGTTATACATGTCTATATATCAGTATATAAGTTTTATAAAGTTTTCATTAGACGGGTCCAACCATCTAAGTTTTATTTAACAAAAACGTTAATTTTACGGCAATAGCCGAAAAAGTCGTAAAAATCATGTTTATAGTTTTATAACTTATAAAACTTAACAAGTTTCCATTTTTATCATTTATACACTTATTACACCTTTTATATATTTATACAAATAGAATCCATGAGTTAGTGGGTTTTAATTTATATTTTATACATTAAAATTTTGAGTGCTTATATAATAGTATTATTCTTTAATTTCCAAAAATCTGATTTTTATCTTCACTTTCACCAAAACTGCCATATCTTGAGTTCTATATGGAGATAGAAGCTCAATTTTTTATCACATAAACTACATGATATGTGCTACATTTAACTCTTCTATAGCTACTGTTGAATCATCCTTTAAGTATTTTCTAAAAATCGTCCAAAACAGTAACCTCAGATTTATACCCTAAACTTGTTTTGATCATATCTTACTCATTATTTTGATTCCATTGCATGGCCAACTCTCACATATGTACAAGACCCATAGCTTACTGTAAATGGATTCTACTTCCTCATTTTATCAGTTTACCATATGGTTCTTTACTGTTTTTATACAGCCTATCATTTAAACAAGATTTACCCACTTTTACTTATAGTTTTTCATCTTTTTATCCATGATCATCAACAACAAATCCCCACATAATATTTTTATCATCATATAATCATCATAAATATATACAATAGGAAATAAAATACATGTTTACATAATCAAAATAACAAGAAGATGAGGAGGACAATCTTTATACCACCATGATGATGTAGGTTGATCAAAACATGGATTTTTGATGGGGAAACTTGTGATGCACCAAGACCATCTTAAAGACCATCATTCTTCATGAGAACCTTGTGGAAAATCAGCCCTACTACTCCATGAAAACTCCTCCTTGGATGTTATAAGCACCACCAATCAATAGGGTTTCAAAAGGGCTTCAACATATGCAAGTATAACATAGGATTTCATGGTTGTTTTTGATCAAAATGGTGTTTGTGGAAGAAATATGGGACGGCAACCATGAGAGGAGAAGAGAGGATTGTGTGAGATTTGCATGGATGGAAATGAGTTGCTAGTTTGTGTTGGTGGTTTTTTGAAGTGGAAAGCTTCATTGTGAAGCTAGTTAGACAAGTGTCCTTGATTTAATATCAAGTTGACACACATGGAGTGTGTAGGCTTGTTTTGGACGCCACATATTGTGGGGTGGGCAAGTGTAAAACTTGTCCCATCCCACTAATTTACGGGTACTCCTCGATTCTAGTTTCCTCGATCTGCGTGCCCTCGGGTCGTTTTACAAAAAACGTTTTTATAAATTATGAATCAACGTCACAAAACGAATCCAATAAAAATTGTCTCATCAAAAACGGAGTTCGAAAACGTAAATACGTAATCCTAGGGTTTCCGGTTTAGTCGTAAAGGACGTTAAAATAAAATCGTAAGTCCTAATCTCTTCTCGTAAATTTGTGAGTTTATGAACCAACACAAATTTAAAACTCCAAAATAATATTCAAGGATAAATTTATTTTCTGAAATGTCGGACTGTCACCAAAGACGGTGTATGTAAACGTAAGCACGTAACGTTGAATCTTCCGGTTTAGACGTAGTCGACGCTACTTCAAGACGTAAATCCAAATTTCTTCCCAAAAATATGTGAGTTCATATTGTTACATTAAAATAATGTTTTCAAATAAATATTGAGAATAAAATATCAATCGTAAATTGACGGATTGTCACATGGTCAATGTTGATTCACCGATGCTTGGAGTATTGACTCTTTAGAATCGGCTCCTATTGATGCTCATTATGTGACTGAGCCTCCATCATCTTCGGACATCATTCATGTCATTTCTAAACCTCGTGAACATCCTATTCTTGGTAAATTTCAAGGAGTTGTTCGAACTCTCTCTCCTTGGGAATTACTTACTAGCAATCTTAATGATTTCATGATTCCTTGGGCCGAAATCGTTAGGGAAAATACAATGTGTCTAGATGGGAATCGGGACTTAGTACCCTCCCGTCTTGCACATATGTTGTATTGTGTTGCCACTACAACTCCTTACAATCTCGCATTTTACATAGCTAAAAGAATTAGATTTGTTCTTCTTGAGTCTAAGTCTAGTCTTCCCTTTGGAATGCTTCTTTCTCGTCTTCTTAGAAGAGTTCTTTTTGACTTTCCGTCTTTTCTTTCCTCTCCTTATCACTCCATTGATCGTGTCATGTCTCCCATTCAAGGGAACATTTCACCCGAGATCAATGCGAACTCGTGTCAAGTCGAAAATACTTCTCAAGAAGACTCTTCTAGCAACCCTCCTTCCAACTTCATTGAATTCATGTCTTCTTCGATCTCCATTTTTTCCTCCCATGAAGTTGATTCCGACTATCAATTTTATCTCAATCATCTTCTTCGAGAACGTCTCAAAAGTGAATCAGGGAATTAGATGTTATGCTCATGGTAACTTGCAACACTCATCTAGGATGATTTCCTGACTTTCTTTCCTTCATTTGGTTGTGTATTAACTTATGTTTGGATTATTATTTATTTTGATCCTAATTGTTGCTTATGCAATGATGTTTGTGATTTACATAGCTTTGTGCATCTTTGTGATAGTTAGCTTATTAGATTATGATCTGTAGTTAACTTTGGCTTGTGAATCTTTTGGTAAAAATCTGGGTTTATCAAAAACTGGGATTGAAATTTTTGAAACCTCTGGTCGCGGTTCCATATCGACCAGCGGCTCCTTATCGATAAGGAACCGCGGGTCCTAGATAAGGAACCGCCGGCCACTGTGCTCGACAGCATCTTTTGCTTTACACTGTTTTCTCAATTCTGTGTAAATATTGCATGATTTTCTGTAATAAACTGCACATTTCCTAAACTAGCTTACCTAAATTCATTATTCACCTAAAATGATTTTAACCCATTACTAGTTTGGATCATCCCCTCACCCATTTAAACCCACCTTGTTTGTCATGTTCTTCACACATAAAACATACTTCCCTAATCCTTAAACAACCATGGTTTGTACCAAAACCTCAAACACTTCCAAGACCTCCACCCCAAGGAAAACACTCAAAATAAGGATTAAGGTAGCCAAGCCTAACTCCTCACCCTTCCACACACCCATAAATGAGATGGTTTCAATCCCTATTTCCTCATCACCTTCACCACCCCTTGCACCATGCAAGACAACATCCACCCATGGTACTAACCACTCCATTCTTTCTACCTCCTCTTCATTCAACTCAAGAATGAATGAGCTCTCTTCACCCTTCACTCCAAGTGCACCCTTGGATGTGACCACACAACCCCAACCAATCCAAAGCATTCCTTTTGTGAATGACTTTGATGACACCTTGGCGACTTCACCATTTACCCCTCCTAACTCACCCATTTCACCAACCTTGGAGAACATACCTCCACACTCACCCATTTCCCCTTTAGGGAACATGCCTCCACTCTCACCCACATCACCCTTGGAGAACATTCCTCCTCCACCTCCACCCAACTCAAACATTCCAATTTTAGGTGTTCCACTTTCCCTCCTTTTGGGTGATCCATACTATGGGTTTCAAGAAACACATGGTCCTAATTGTCCATTTTGTCTTTACAACCACTACATCATCCATAACCTTAGGATGGAAATGTTTGGACTACATAAGAGGTTGCAAGAGTTCTTGCTTGCCTTGTTCTCCATGCCTCCTCCTAGGAGATGAATGATGAAGTTTTCTAAATAAATGGTTTTCAACAAAACCAAGCCAAAGAAGACTACTAATCTAGATCTAATGATAAGCTAGCTTTGTAATAGTTAGTTGTATTTCTTTTCTATTTGTCATTGTAGTTGCTTCCTTCATGTGAGTTTCATGTTGTTTATCTATGGATTTAGTTTTATGTGTTTCTATCCTTATGTGCACATTAATCAACTTTAATTTGAAATTAAAATTGAACCTAAATCTATCACAACCTCTAAAAACTTGACCAAAATTGGTTCAAAATGATATTCAAATATTTTGTCACCTTTTGTCAAGACATTCTTTGTGAATGTGTTGCTTTATGCAACCCTATCATAATTTGGTGCTAATAGAGGTAAAATTCCAAGATTTGCAACTTTTTGAAAAAGTCTTAGTTTTTCCCAAAACCCTGGAAAAACATGGTTTCATGTCCACTGGACGCGGCTCACTAAAAGTCGCGCGGTTCCTTATGTGATAAGGAACCGCCGGTCCCTTTAAGGTACCGCGGACAGAAATCAACTTTTGACACATTTTTGGTCAAAATTCTTTAAACCCTATACCCTGTCAAGATTCCTTGTTTACTCAATTTGGCTAAACATTCCTTGACACTTCACATTTTGTATTCAAATTCTTACCTTGATTACATTTTACTTATACCCCAACCTTGAGATTTCATTCTCACACCTTCCCAACCTTGAGAATTCATTCTCACACAACCTTGAGATTTCATTCTCACACCTTCCCAACCTTGAGAATTTATTCTCACACAACCTTGAGATTTCATTCTCACACCCTCACAATGCCTAACTCCTTCATTCATAACCTTGACATTTCTTTGTCACAACCCCACTCACCCAAAGCTTCCTCATCCAAGCTTTCAAAGAAACCGAAAATCTCGGTTCGACCTATTTGGGTTAAGAAGAACAAACCATCTTCTTCCAAACCACCCAAAAACCCTACCTTCTCTCCAATCAAGTATTGGAATGAGACTTATACCATTAACCCCATCACCGGAGCTAAAGAAAATGTTCCCCCACCACGACAATCCTTCAATACCACTCAACTCAATGATCTTTCAACCTTCCCAAACCTCACAAGGCATTGTGAAAACATTTCCAAACCCATTACCCCTCCACCACCAAACCCTAGGTTTGATGCCATACCCCCATCAACCGATTTTGTGTTGCATCATGGATCCTCGTGTGCTTGTTGTCGATTTCAACAAATTTAACTTGCTCATGTGTATGAGAAGTTGAATTTTCTTGAATTCCTCCTCACTCGACCTCCTATTCAAGTTTTCGTTCCGGTGGACAAAACTTCGAATGATGCATCGTCGTCTTATTTTTCCAACTAAAAGACTAACTACTCTTGGAGTCTTTATTACTATAGTTGCTTTAGAGTCTTTTACTTTCTAGCAATCTTGGAAAATTATCACTATTAGAATAGCTTATGCTTTGTGATTTATTTTCCATATCTTTTGCTTTAGATACTCATATTGTGTGTATAACTATCTACTTTGTTGTGTCTTTTCTATTATGTAACCTTTGTGTGTTATCCCTTTAGTTCTATTTTGAGTTGATCATGGTTAATTTTTACAATTGCTTACGGGTGATTCCATCAATTCTAAACTTTAACCCATTGACAAGCTTATCATCTTCATTGGATTGAAGTTTGATTTTGTCAATTACCTTTTTGGACAAACTTAGCAAAATACTTGCGTCTAATTTGAGATTTCTTCTCTCTCTCCCTCTCAAGTTACTTAGTAGGTAGTGATCATATATACATTGGTGTTTCTTTCCTTTCTACTAACCTTTGTGTAGCATGTCACCTTAGCTCACATATTTGGTGCCCCAAGCAAGGGGGAGCAACCACCAAGGGGGAGCTACTAGCAAAGTCCGATTTTCTTCAAAAGACTTGTGTTAACCTTTTTGCTACGACAAAGGGGGAGAAATGATAGTGATAAACTCGTTAATAATTCGATATTTTGTTTTTCTATGTAAATGATTTTATCGTTTGTCGTAATCAAAAAAGGGGAGATTGTTAATGCAAGTAATGCCTAAAAACATTATTAGTGTTAACTAATCTTTCTTAGTTTTGATCACAACAAACTATACAACACATTTAGTATAAAACACAAAACGAATTATTTAACTAACACTATCATCAAGGTAATAATCATATCACTAACCTTTCTTAATCATACTTAGTGATCATCAAAATGATTATCCTTAAAACTCACTTTTGTTAATATGACAAAAGACTTTTTAATAAACTTTCTTTTTTAGAAAATGTTTTATTAAAATGGAAAATGAAAATTTGAAAATAGCATATTCTATATGCTATTAGAATATCCTTTGAAGGCTTCAAATACCTCAGATATTCCCACCCACTAAAAGACAAAAAACAAAGCGTACTCTAGGGGTGGTACCTTAAGTAGCTAGGCGGTTCCCTAGCGATATGGAACCGCCGGGCTAGATAAGGTACCTCGCCCAAATAGCCGTTATATATCCGTTATACTTTGTCTCCTTTAAATAGTGGGTCAAATCTCATTTCCCAACAAGCCTCTTGGACGTTTTTCTCAGCCTCCTTTCTATTTTCTATAGCATAATCATTAGTAAATGATCACTTAAAGTGTTAAGGATGTTTACATATGATTATCCTCTTGATCCCCTCCTTTACCTTGTCCAATGAGAAGATCACTCACTCACTAGTGTTGTGATAAAGATGAATCTATGAGCTAGTCATATTCATCATGATACCCTTTTTGTTTTAGGTCAATCCATTGTATTTATGAATACTTGGACTAGTTGTGTTCATCAAAGTTATTTGTGGATACTTGGATTTGTTGTGTACATCCATTGAATATGTGTTTGCTTGGATTTGTGTTGTGTAAATCCAAGCTACATGTGTGTACTTGGATAAGTCTAGTTGAGTTGTAATAGATTTGATTAGTAGTTCTCACTAAACTATAAAGTGATGTGGTTGTGTCTTGTGAGTTATCACTAAACTTGAAAGTGATTAGTAGTTGTGTTGTGTGAAGTTCTCACTTAGCTTCAAAGTGAAGAGTCGTGAAGATTGGTTCTAGCTTTGGATTAGAACTCGACATCTAGCCTTGTGTCGTAAAATGGTAAAGTAGGCAACGTCGTGAAGATTAGTTCTACCTTAAGATTAGAACTCGACATCTATCCTTGTGTCGTTAAATTGTGAAGTAGGCAACGTTGTGTAGATTGGTCCTAGCTAAAGATTAGGTCTCGACATTTAGCTTAGTGTCGGAAAATAATGTAAGCAACGATGTAAGGTTTTCTCCGCCAAGAAGGGAGCTTGTGGATATAGTGGAAATCTCGAGTAGGTGTACTCGAGGAGTGGAGTAGAAACGAGGATAGAGCCTTGTTGTCGAACCACTATAAATCTTGGTGTCTTCCCACTAGGTTGTCTCCTTCCTTACTCTTTACTTATTTCATTATGATTACACTTATCTATTATCTTTGCTGGTGCATTTGAATTGAACCTAATCATTATGCAACTTAGCTTCAAACAAAAGATAATTTTGATACAAACCAAATTGAAAGTAATTTTAATTTGGTTGCCAATCGAAGAGAAACTATTCAACCCCCCCCCCCCCCCCTTCTAGTTTCTACAATTGGTATCAGAGCGATGGTCACTCAAGATCTTTGAAGTATATTGTACTTTGAAACTTGGATCGATCCATTGTCTCCTCAAATTAGAAGGTCAAGTTGTACTAAAGTTTCTCTTTGGTCAAAACTATGAAAATAGGTCTTTTTAATTGGTAATATTACATCCCACTTAGATTAGTAGAATTTATACATTTTAGATCTACTCTTGAAATGTATCTACTAGATTGCATCTTGTCTTGTGTAGGTACTCATGAAGATCAATCATTGAATTGATTGCGGAGTGAGCTACTTGCACTTGTAGAAGACTCATATTCATTGATCTTCAATATCTTTGAATGATAATTGGGAATGATACTAGTCCTTGAAGACTTAGTACTCATCATAGTCATTGATTGGGCATAGCATTGACTCCTTGATGGATTGCTCTATGTGGCTAAAGGTACGCTTTCGTTCTTCCACACGCCCTTTGATCATTCTTTTGATCATTACTTGACCTTGTGCTTGTTCTTGGCATCCTTGCCTTAACATTTGTTTGTGGTTTGTGATTCTTTCCTTTTATCCTCTCAAACCTTCATTGCTAGGATACTTGACTCACTATGGTGATGTAGAGTGAGTTAGTAGTAGCTTAAAGTATCAAGCATGATTTCCATGGTTTGCACCCATACGGTTAATAGGCCCTTTGTGGGAGAGAAAGTGAATTAATACCTTGCTCATATTTTGGTTTAGACTAAGACTATTATTGAAAGCGATCTTAGTCTATACATGAATAATTGCTTTGTGTTTATTCATTACCAAAGCCGTTTAACGTTTCGCCGGAAAGGCACGTCTTAAACCACTATATATGACACAAGCTCTTCGTTACCACTATTTGAAGATTGTCATTAATCCCTTGAGCATTGGTCCTAGTCTTGATTCACTTCCCTTGACTTCTCTCCACTTTGTCGTTTTGCTACGAGTAGTCGTTTGTCCGTTTCGGTTCTTTTCGATCTTGATTCAACTCGTAATCCTTCATTAAAACATATTGCCTAGTGTTTATGATGATCCAATGTTATTCTAAAAGGTTCATGAGCTTAAACATACCATTCAGGGCATACCCCTTACCAACATACATTTGATTCTTAGAAAGTAGAACTTTATCAGACTACAAAACAAGACGAAAACCAAACTTATTCAAAAGCCATCCGGACACAAGATTCTTGCGAATCTCCAGAACATACAAGACTTTAGTCAACTTGAGCTCTTTCTCGGATGTCATCTTCAAAATAACATCTCCTTCGCCCTTGATATCAGCAGTTGTAGAGTTGCCCATGTACAACTTCTCTCCATTGTCAACCGCTCTGAAAGAGTGAAACATACTCTTGTCAACACACACATGACGGGTTGCCCCAGTATCAACCCACCAATCATTATTATTAGAACCTACCAGCTTAACTTTAGAGATCATGGTAACGACATCATGTTAATGCAAGTAATGCCTAAAAACATTATTAGTGTTAACTAATCTTTCTTAGTTTTGATCACAACAAACTATACAACACATTTAGTATAAAACACAAAACGAATTATTTAACTAACACTATCATCAAGGTAATAATCATATCACTAACCTTTCTTAATCATACTTAGTGATCATCAAAATGATTATCCTTAAAACTCACTTTTGTTAATATGACAAAAGACTTTTAATAAACTTTCTTTTTTAGAAAATGTTTTATTAAAATGGAAAATGAAAATTTGAAAATAGCATATTCCATATGCTATTAGAATATCCTTTGAAGGCTTCAAATACCTCAGATATTCCCACCCCACTAAAAGACAAAAAACAGAGCGTACTCTAGGGGAGGTACCTTAAGTAGCTAGGCGGTTCCCTAGCGATATGGAACCGCCAGGCTAGATAAGGTACCGCGCCCAGATAGCCGTTATATATCCGTTATACTTTGTCTCCTTTAAATAGTGGGTCAAATCTCATTTTCCAACAAGCCTCTTGGACATTTTTCTCAGCCCCCATTCTATTTTCTATAGCATAATCATTAGTAAATGATCACTTAAAGTGTTAAGGATGTTTACATATGATTATCCTTTTGATCCCCTCCTTTACCTTGTCCAATGAGAAGATCACTCACTCACTAGTGTTGTGATAAAGATGAATCTATGAGCTAGTCATATTCATCATGATACCCTTTTTGTTTTAGGTCAATCCATTGTATTTATGAATACTTGGACTAGTTGTGTTCATCCAAGTTATTTGTGGATACTTGGATTTGTTGTGTACATCCATTGCATATGTGTTTGCTTGGATTTGTGTTGTGTAAATCCAAGCTACATGTGTGTACTTGGATAAGTCTAGTTGAGTTGTAATAGATTTGATTAGTAGTTCTCACTAAACTATAAAGTGATGTGGTTGTGTCTTGTGAGTTCTCACTAAACTTGAAAGTGATTTGTAGTTGTGTTGTGTGAAGTTCTCACTTAGCTTCAAAGTGAAGAGTCATGAAGATTGGTTCTAGCTTTGGATTATAACTCGACATCTAGCCTTGTGTCGTAAAATGGTGAAGTATGCAACGTCGTGAAGATTGGTTCTACCTTAAGATTAGAACTCGACATCTAGCCTTGTGTCGTTAAATTGTAAAGTAGGCAACGTTGTGTATATTGGTCCTAGCTAAAGATTAGGTCTCGACATTTAGCTTAGTGTCGGAAAATAATGTAAGCAATGATGTAAGGTTTTCTCCGCCAAGAAGGGAGCTTGTGGATATAGTGGAAATCTCGAGTAGGTGTACTCGAGGAGTGGAGTAGAAACGAGGATAGAGCCTCGTTGTCGAACCACTATAAATCTTGATGTCTTCCCACTAGGTTGTCTCCTTCCTTACTCTTTACTTATTTCATTATCATTACACTTACCTATTATCTTTGCTAGTGCATTTGAATTGAACCTAATCATTATGCAACTTAGCTTCAAACAAAAGATAGTTTTGATACAAACCAAATTGAAAGTAATTTTAATTTGGTTGCCAATCGAAGAGAAACTATTCAACCCCCCCCCCCCCCCCCCCTTCTAGTTTCTACACATCATACACCATAGCAATCATGTCCACATTATCATTCACCTTATTAGCCTCGCATGGAGTCACCCGCTTTTGCGCTTTGCAATTAGCATCACGATGACCTGGCTTGTCACAGTTGAAGCAATTTCCTTGGAACTTCTGCTTTACAATTCCACCTTTAGGAGCAAGGTACTCAGACTTCCCTTTGCTCTTCTTGTCATTCTTCCCTTTGCCAAAGCTCTTGCCTTTAGACTTTGAAGAAGACGAACCCATGCTCAACCATATTTGCCTTGGCAGAATCAGGTGTATAAGTGTTTTTCTGAGCCAGCTTGTTGTCTTCTTCAATACGAAGACGAACAACTAAGTCTTCAACAGTCATCTCCTTTCGCATATGCTTCAAGTAGTTTTTAAACTCTACCCAGCTTGGAGGTAACTTTTCAATGATAGCAGCAACTTGAAAAGTTTCACTCAAAGTCATACCCTCAGCATGAATGTCGTGTAGCAAAACCTACAGATCTTGAACCTGAGTTATCACACTCTTTGAATCAACCATCTTGTAATCCAAAAAACGAGCTACCACGAACTTCTTTGTACCAGCATCCTCAGTTTTGTACTTGCGTTCCAACGACTCTCATAATTCTTTGGTAGTCTTAGTCTTGCAGTACACATTGTACAAAGAGTCCACCAAACCATTTAGAATATAGTTGTGACACAAGAAGTCTGAATGTTTCCATGCTTCAACAGCTTGCACGGCTTGTTGATTTTCGGGTACACCTTCTTTAGGAGGTTCCACCTGAGGTACAGTCTCCTTTAAGAACTTCGCAAGGTTCAAAGTAGTGAGATAGAAGAATATCTTCTACTGCCACCTCTTAAAATTCTGCCTATTGAATTTTCTGGTTTTCAGCATGATTAGCAACTGTGTGGGTAACTGGCGCAGCAGTTACTTTCACAGTAGTAGTTGCAGAAGTTTCAGGAGTGCTAGTAGACATTCTTAAAGATCAAACAAGATCAAAACACAAACAGTTAGACAACTGTTATAAATCTGTATATAAGAAATTCAATCGTGATCTCTATATACTTATAGTGGATCTGCTTCAAACAAACTTAATCTTGGTTTCAATGAATCAGATGCAATTATCAAATATATCAGTTTAACAGAAACACAATCTTGGTTTCAATAAACTGATTAGAACAACTGTTAAAAAAAATGTTAACTGTTAATAAAAATCTGTAAATTAAAACTGATTTCCAGTGAAACTCAATCCTGGTTTCAGCAGAAACAGTTTATAATAAATCTGATAAAATTATTAATCCGATTTAATAAAAGTTTTAATTCTGTTAAACAGAATTTGTTTTAAGATTGTAGTAAATGGTGTATACTTTTATTAAAATCAGATTACAAGTAATAAAACTAACAGAATATAAAGACAGAAAATAATAACAGTAATCAAGAAAGCAGTAAAACTAAGACGAGACACGTGTTTAACACGCTTCCCTTAAAACAGATTCGTCGTTTGTTTCCCAGGGTACAACGTCCAAAGCTGTTGTACAGCCGGACTAAACAAACTTGCCTGAAAGATCACGAAAGCCTTGCGTGTTTCTGATCGACGAGCTGCTGGAAACGAACTGGTAATGGAGTAAAGAAAAAGCTGCGTTTTTCTGATATACAAAACTGAATGAGAATGGTTTATTTTATAGCTAATTCATGTCTTGGTCACCAAGACAGAATATATGCTTCTAAAATAATCAGACATACAAATCTGTTAAAAATAAACACGATTTGCATATATTTTACAAACACAGGAAAATTCTGTCATGACTTAATAAGAAAGTCTATATCTATTCCTTAAATAGATGTACAAAATTTTCTAGAAACAAAAATCGAATTTGCAGCAAAAAAATCTGCCCGCACCCAAGCTAGTTTTCGGAGCTGCATTCGTGCACAAGTTCAGTAGCTTCGAACCCGTTTTTAGCCTAGAAATCTCACTTTCTGCACCCCTTGCGCGCGCGTAGGCGTGGGAGTAAAAACCCACAAATGAATATTGTAGGGTAGAAACTAGGATTTCCTTATAAACATGTTTTCACTTCATGTTTCAAGCGATGTGGGACAAAATATTTTCCAAATATTGTGTTTCACGTGACTCACTTTGAGACACGATATCTCATTCATATTAACTCCATATTGGACATACTTTAGCTCGTTGCGAAGCTCTCTTCGATGAGAATGCAAAGCTACTAAGTACTACGAATATATATAACGTATATATATATATATATAAAATTATGTCCAAAGTATTGCAAAAATCATATTTTGCAAAACGTTTTCCAACAGAACCATTACCAAAAACAGACAAGGGCAATGATGAAAGGCAAGATAATATCCAGTTACACCACTTGCCCAAAATTCATTTGGGACATAGTGAGAAGAAAGATCCCAATTTACACTATCAGATGCTTTTTCCTTCTAAACTAGAAATTTAAGAATAGGGATTAATTTTGAAGATAACTCGAGAAGCTTAAAAGTCCTGGGATCTAAATCCGTTGTGGTGATAGCAGGATGATTGATATATGCTCGAAGCCGAAGGATCTTTCATATTCATTGTGAACTTTTCCAAGTAATTTGTCCCGACACATGTTTACTAGTAGTGTTGGTAAATAATAGTTGAGAGTGATCATTTTTGTTTGGTTCAAATGATGAATCGCAAGCTGGCATTGTTTATGCTCCACATTAGTGATCACGAGTTGTAATTTAACTAGAAACTAGATGGCTTGCAGGTTGACTGAAAATTTGTAGTTTCATTCAATTTTTTCTCACATGGTTACAACTTACAAGTCTAGTATTATATGATCATGGCAACTAATATTCACAACGAAACAATACACAGCCACAGAACTTCAACTCATGCTCGTTTTCAATTTGATCTACTATAAAAAAAACCATTACATCTTTCATGTCCATTTGTTTTGCAGGAGGTGATCTGCAATAAGCACATTGCCCCTTATGTAGTTGTATGTTATCACCAAACTCAATTGTTCAGCAAACAAAGTGCAATTGGTTTAACAATTCTCTGCAAACAATGGTTTGCAGGTTCAAGTAATCCCAACAACCACACACATTACTTCTCGTTCATCCTTCTTTACTTGTTTTCTGAGTCAAATCAGGTGAGTTGACTAATCCATATAAGCACGGGTCAAACCTGACTTGTTCTATTTTGATTCACAATAAAAGGTTGTAATGTTGACCTAAAGCTTATTATGAACCGTTATCTAACTAATATTACCTTACGCAGGAGGCCATCCAGGAACAGATCACAAGAGTACTATTAGAGCGCTTAATTGTCAATCGACCACATCCTTGGGGTCTTTTAATCACCTTCATTGAGCTCATCAAGGTACCTTATGAACCCAAACGTGATATTTTGCTAGTTGTTAGTCCAAAATAGTGGAGTAGTTAACTTATGATATTTATGATTGAGCAGAACCCTAGGTATAACTTCTGGAGCCGATCATTCACAAGGTGTGCTCCTGAGATTGAGAAGCTTTTTGAGTCAGTTTCGAGATCGTGTGGTGGGCCTAAACCGGTGGATGAGAATGTAGTTGGTGGAGGGATATCTGAAACCATGCACTAGGCTCTTTGTAGGAGATAGTTTAGATTTCTACAGTAGTATGTAAATACTGTTGATAAATTTTTATAGGACAGATTTTGTCCAGTTTTCTAGTTTTTAGACATCTTGGATAAATGTCCTGCTATATTTATGAATGTTGATACAATGTGTTTTTTTGTTGCTGTAATACGGAGTAGATGTATTGTTATTATCATTGAAGTTCTCGTGTTGTACCTTTTCTTTTTGTGATTACATCTAATTCATGAGTATAAACGGTTATTTGATAAAAAGTTCAATTGCAGAACAATTATCCAACGGTTCTAGGTGTGCCCACGGTTTGGGAGTGTCAACAGATCGGCAACTTTCTCAAACTATGAGTCCACCAAACTAAAATACTAGTAAACTTATATATTGTGGTTCTCGATTATTACCAGGTACAGGATTAATCATTAATCAGACTATCAGAATGGTTTTGCATACTCATATTTTACATTAAGACATTTTTTTCATGAAGTATTTATTTGTAATGCTTTAACTGTCATACCCTTGCGTGCATGGCGGAAGGAGTTAACGGGGTATAAAAGATCGACCCGGGAGTTATTTTGCATGGAAATGAAAAGTATAGTGAAAAATTCAAAATTAAGGGCGAAATTTACAGTTTACGTACTGATGAACCAAATCTAAATACAATGTATTTACGTTGAATCTTCTGTTATATCTATAAAGTGGAGTTCTAGTGAGCCTATAATCTAAATTCATTATATCCTTAAATCTCACGTGACCATTCTTGATTTAGAAAGAAAAAAATATATGGATTAAATTAAAATAATTGTATTTTGTAACAGAATGCAACATTGTTTTATGAAACAATTGACTAGAGTGAAAACCAGGTGAAAGTGAAAAAAAAAACCATCAAAGAGAATCTTGAAACATGAACCCAACACCACCTGCGTTTGCCTCACCCACCCCACTTGTTAACCCCTATAAATACTGAATCACTACTTCACATTTCACAACAACAAGAAGCACAATCACAAGAAATTGAAAATCATCAGTATTATCTTCCACAATATATATATAATGGCTTCATTTGACCAAAAGCTAGCCATGGCTAAAAGCTGCTCACATGGTACTCATCATTATATCTTTAAGCAAAATGACAAATTATTTGTTCTTATAATTGATTATTGTTTGTGGGTTGTGTAGAAGGAGTAGTTGCAGGAGCTAAAGCTGCGGTGGTAGCTACCATTGCCACTGCTATTCCAACTGTATGTACATTTGATTACTTGGTGTGTTATACAATATATAATCTGTAATAAAATAACTTGAGAAATGAATGCCAGGTGGCTAGTGCAAAAATGGTTCCATGGGCAAGGCTTCATCTCAACCATACAGCACAAGCTCTCATCATTTCCACAGGTGCACCAAAAATTTAGTCCTAACCACATTGGGATATACTTATTTCATATGTGATTATGGTAACAATATTTACATTACAATTATTTTACAGTGGCGGGAGCTACATATTTCATAGTTGCAGACAAGACTGTGCTGAAAAATGCCCGAAAAAACTCCTTCAACAATATTACTCAACCATGAACCACTTTATGGTCCAACTGACAAATGGAAATGGTGCAATAAATTATCAGACTATGTAAAAAGACACATATAGTACGTGTCGAATTTGGTTTTCCAATATAATTCTCTAGGAAAACACTACTTTTTCATTATGATTGTAACTTGTTTTAAGCTTCCTTGTAATGTAAAAATTTCACAAGCTGCTATGAAATATATCGAATTTTCCAAAGTAAGACTTACCTACCAGCCATCTTAACAGGGGGCCGGTGAAACTATAAAGTTAAATTCAGTAAAAAAATCTGATATTTGAAAGTTTGGTGAGCATGAAGTCTAACTAGAATATGATCCATGGCTGTCACCTAAATTTTGCAAACCCTGCACTATGTATGATCGAAGAAAAAGCCCTATGAAACGGATGCTTTATCAAGTTATTCTACTCTTTTTCTCTTTGCACTTTTCTTGTCAAAAACGTTTTTACATTTGAGAACAAATTTTCAGGAGTGCAAATGTTTGTTTAAGATATGTCATCAAGATAATTTTTATTTTTTTATACAAGTTAAGAATGGACAAAGAAACCGGGCAAATAAAGTTAATCCCACATCGATGGCACTCCTATTTTATGATAGTTTTAAAGGTTTACTCGTAAATTTTATTAAAAAAAATTTAAGTAACAAGTGAATCTTATATATGTTTACTGTTTGAAGTTATCTGATGATTAATAGAAAAGAATCAGAATGTCAACCTAATACTTTCAGACCGTCATACTTTTGCTGCTCAATGGCTTTGAGCTCAATCAAAGTCTCTTCTCGCACATCCTAGTCATGGTTGATGTTAGAAAGCCTTAGTCATAAAAGATACTCAGAAATTGATTTCAAAATCATAATTAGAATAGCAAGGTGTCATAGTCTTAAAACATATAGAAAATGGTAGTTAAAAAACACGACAAATGTGAACCAATATTCAGTAGTACTAAAAAAAAAATTATGCAAGGACTGTGAACTGTTAGTTGATATATTTCCGCCCATGTAATTATGCCTTTAGCCCGCTTTTGGTACCATATTCACGGAAGACAAAAGTTTGGTGTAGAATACCTTCCAACAAAAGAACAAACAAGACGATCTCAGCTAATGTGTAATGACACGAATTATGACTTCAATTCAAACCCCAATAAATATAGGCTATTATATCATATTCACGTCAGAAGTTTGGTCCTCTATTTGAGATTCCCACAAAGTCATCTGTCGAGAAGATAAAATAAAGGTCAGTTTTTTTTATACAGTTTTCTTTAAGGACGGCTCGAAGGATGGCAAAGTGGCGGGTTTGGGGTGGGGCCACCATCCCCATTCTCAAACCCGATTATTAAAGTGATCTTCAAACCCGCCTCGATCCCTGCCGAGGATTTAATCGGGGCGCTCTGTTGGGCCGCGATCTCTTTGAAACCCGTCTTGTATTATTCAGTATCTTATCGAGATGTCTGTCTTTGGTGCAATTCTTGACTAATACGCACCATTTCACGTTTGTTGTTTTTAGAACCTTAACCATAACTTGTAAATTTTAAAGCTTGCTAATATCAGTTAGGAACAAAGCTCAAGGTACACCACATAAAAGCTACTGTACAACTTAAAGAAAATGACAGTAGAGAAGTTTTTATAAGATTGAAAGGATTGGTCACGCCGTGGTGTCCCGTTGCTCGGCGTGACCACACCGTGATCAACGACGTAAATCACACCGTGGCCACAACCACGCCCGTTGAAAGACGTCCCATTTTACAAAACACCCAATTTTGAACTTTACAAAACACCCCCTTTTGAAATTAAACATACCAAACACATCCAAACATCCTTCTATAGCATTTGAGTAGTTCGGTATATTTTGCCATATGTCCTTGTTAGTAATCACATATATATATAATATATGGATAGGATTTTAACAGATTTTAACAGATTTTTATCAAGTATGTTTACAAGCTACTTCCTATAAAGTTTTGATGTTAAAGTTTTAGGTATTAAATAAGTAAATTAGGATTTGAATAAATTAATTGTTAAGGGTAGTTTATGAAAATAAGTGGAAAATTTGGTATGCTGATGTGTAAATGGTGTGATGATAAGATGTATATTTTTTTTTATGTGAAAATGAAAAAGCTGACGTGACGGTGTGTTTTTTGGTGTGATGGTGTGATGACTCTTTTTGCTCTAATGACTACTTTGTAATATTAGAAAAATAAAAAACTAACCATATTAAAAAATACTTTTTACGACGTAAATAGTAGTAACAAAAAATATATATACATAGATATATTTATATATGTCTACAATAATAGAACAAGTGGGCTCGGATGTTATTCTTCACTTTCGCCTCAAATCCGATTAAAAATCCTTGTATAAGCCCAAATCCTCCTCGTAACCCGACAAACATTCTTCGCCACGACCCAATTATTTCCGGTTTCGGATTTTTTCGTCGGATTCGAGGTTTTTTGCCATCCTTATTTATCGTAAAATGATATTTCTAGACACCCCATTTAGACATGTGACCCAAGCCGATCTACTTAAACTTATGTTTCTAGACATTTAGGCACCAATCCCATTCGACATGTCACTGCTTGTTTTGCCACTATAAAAGACAAGTGTTAGTACAAAAAGAAATAAAAAGACGAATCTTTTTCCTTCTTTTTGTTGGGAAACAAAAATGATTTAAAAAAGCCACAATGGCTAAAATAGGAAAGATAAAACAAAAGGTTATGAGCTAAGAAACAAAAGAATAATAATAATAAGCAAACCACTCCATAGAGACATGTACATGCTAAAGAGGTCTTATTTCTGCAGGAGAACATACCTCTGATTTAATCAAACTTAGTATTTAGAAGCAATTTTGAAACCCACAATAATGTATTTCTTTGAAGCACGGTAAATAAATCTTCATTACAATAAACATTCTTCTCATCATCAGTCGTGTGACTAACTTTCTTCTCCGATTCATATATGTCAAAGGGTCAACAAACACACTCCATGAAAAGCTCTACTAACCCATTCGTCTTTAAGATACCCGAAGGGACCCATGAGAATTTCAGACAACGTGAGGTTAAACAACAAGGGTCATCCCCACCAACTCTAAATTTTGACCCATAGACTTTTAACTTTAGGGCTCGAGAGCAAACAATTTATAAAGTACATAAAGTAGAGGGGAATTGAATCCTCGTTGCATCAAATTCACTTTGGTAGGAAGACGAGTTAAAACAACTTGACATGTGCAAATGTTTGCATAAAGTACATAAACTTCAGTCCATGTATTTGTCTTATAACTCACAAAAAATACACAAAGTAAAGGGGGGTTGAACTCGTCGTTGCATCAAATTCGCTTTGGTAGGAACACGATTTAAAGCCACTCGACAAGCACAAATGTTTATCTTCTGGGCACCCAAGTGTTCCACCTAAAAGATGGAGAATTTGTCTCTTTAACCAATAGTTCAGTTTTAGTAGCTTTGCATGACGACCTCACAAAAAATTTACTCGAGTCTTCAAAGCCCATATCCAATTGTCAACAGATTCTGAATCAAGAACAAATCGGGGGATAAGATAGCTTAATGAGGAAAGATCAGTAGTAGCTTGTCCAGTCAGAGATCTTTTCCAAGCCCAATTCCCTTGCCATATATCATCAATTTTAAGTCGTCTCTCCGCAGTAGCACAATTTTTATTCACCTTTAGAGCATACAACCGAGGGAATCGAAACTTTAAAGGGCTGATATATTTGAGCCAAATATCTTCTCAATTATACTAGCTCAAATACTTGAGTTTTGCGCAAAACCCCTTCTATCATCAAAGCCACCATCTAGACCACATATCTTACTAATAAATTTCCTCCGCAATGTGTCTTTCTCATTTACAAACCGCCATCTCCATTTTACAAGAAGACTTAAAAATTTTCGTTAATGCTCCCAACTCCTTAGCCTTGCTAAAACCTTTTGCCAACAAAGTCAAACAATCTTTTTTTCATTTTTTTTAAAACCCCAAAAGAACCGTCTCTTGATAGACTCAATACTAAAGATAACAGAACTAGGAGCTCTAAATATAGATAAATAATAAAGCGAGAGACTTCCAAAAACCGTATTGACAAGAGTAAGTTTCCCGCCAATGGAGAAAAGGTTATTCTTCCATGGCGCAAGTCTTTTAGTAAACCTTAAAACGACAATATTCCAAGCCTCAACTCTCTTCATATTGGGATCTCAATAAGTGAAGGGGAGGGAGTCATGAGAGCAATTAATTGCTCTAGCAGTACGAGTCACATCATTTATCGAGATCCCAATACCAAAAAGTCTATGTTTTGATAAATTTAATTTGATGCCTAAAACATCATGGACACAATCTAAGATATGGACCAGTGGCGAGCATTCAAAAATGGACCATGTGTCGAAGAACAAAGTATCATCGGCGTATTGAAGTAGGGAGACGTTCGACCCATTCTCCGCTAAAGATAGCCCATTGAAAATGCCTTTGTTACACGCATCTAGTATCATAACCTGTACAACTATAGCCGGTATAAGAAAAAGAAAAAGAGACACAAGGTCTCCTTGCCTTAACCCACGCTCCATTTTTAAATTCTTTCAAGCTCGAATCATAATAAAAAAACAGACAAGGACGATGATAAAAGGCAAGATAATATCCACGTACACCACTTTGGCTCAAAATTCATTTGGGACATAGTGAGAAGAAAGATCCAATTTACTATCAAATGCTTTTTCCTTCTAAACTTGAAATTTAAGAATAGGGATTAATTTTGAAGATAACTCGAGAAGCTTAAAAGTCCTGGGATCTAAGTCCGTTGTGGTGATAGCAGGATGATTGATATATGCTCGAAGCCAAAGGATCTTTCATATTCATTGTGAATTTTTCCTAGTAATTTGTCCCGACACATGTTTACTAGTAGTGTTGGTAAAAATAATTGAGACTGATCATTTTTGTTTGGTTCAAAAGGTGAATCGCAAGCGGCAAGCTGGCATTGTTTATGCTCCACATTAGTGATCACAAGTTGCGGGTGGACACCCCTTTACTGAAAATTTGTAGTTTCATTCAATTTTTTCTGCCATGGTTACTTACAAGTCATTATAAGATCATGGCAACTAATATTCACAACGAAACAATAAATACACAGCCACAGAATGTTCAACCTCATGCTCGTTTTCAATTTGATCTACTATAAAAAAAACCATTACATCTTTCATGTCCATTTGTTTTGCAGGAGGTGATCTGCACATAACAATCAGTACATTGCCCCTGATGTAGTTGTCTGCAACTAAAACTAGTTATCACCAAACTCAATTGTTCAGCGAACAAAGTGCAATTGGTTTCAACAATTCTATGCAAACAATGGTTTGCAGGTTCAAGTCTATCTTGAACTATCAGTGTATTAGCACCATTTAACAAAAGAACTCAATTGGTCATTGGCAAGAAATAATAAAAACTGATGCTTGCAGCCTTGCAGGTGACACACATACTCCAATATGATTTAAAAAAACATGAGAAGTGAACCATACTGAATATCACCACATAAAACCATATTTAGCCATTGTCATCACACTGAAACTGGACCAACCTAACACTAAAACACACAATAGCAGACACTAAACAGGCGTGGTATTTATCGCATTGAAAACCCCACATTGACAACCACAGTAAGTGGGGTGTCAATGGGGTGCAAATCACATTGCTATATTTTTTGCTGTCATTTCAAATATATATATATTGGTTATATAAGGGCTAGTTTAATTTTGCTAGTCCCAGATTAGCCATTCATGGTACTCTAACGCATTCAATTCATCCACAAACAATTTAAGAAACAAGGAAACAAATTCCCCAAATTTAACTCATCATAAAATATAAAGTAAACCGGAAGGTACAATAATAACCTAGCAACTGAGGCATTTAAAACGAATTCATCGAGTACAAAGGATTGTTTTCTCTTAAGCCTTTGTTCCGACAAGGTAAAGCTTACCCACAACGTGAAGAACAGCAACAAACGCAATGAAGCCAATGCTCATAACAAGAACAACGTTTGGTGAGATCTTTAGTCCAGGTGCATCATCTGTGTAAAACTGAAGCATGTTTCCGGCAGTTCCACCTGACGCCCCTCCGGTGCCGCCAGTCTTCCTCCTTCTTAAGTTGGCAGCAGTGGCTGCTGCACTTCCTCGTGGTGGAGTTGCTCCGTTCAAAGCCATTGTACCTGAAACAGTTTATTATGTTAGAAAAGAATTTAACGAGTAACATATAATTAACAGCTTTTCTTTCTCTCCAAATTTACAACATCATAGGAGACTTAATAATATGATCATCAAAATAAGCTCCTAACAAAGTGAAATTCTAGTTTTTAGTACTAAAGGCACTCGAAACAAACTGAAATTCTTATAGTTTTGAGCTCACAACCTAAATAGGCAAAACACGATGGCAGCATATATATATTGGGGAGGAGATCGCTCCGCAACGAGCTAGACAACCGACTCTCTATCATCTCGCAAGCTTAGGACTAAATTATAAACTCGTAAAAATGGTTACTTCTCAGAACTCAAAATCGGACATGAATCTACCTAAACAATATGCATCCAAACACGTACGAGGTAAAATTATACTATAAAAAGAAAAATATAACATAGAATGTTTTTATTAAAAACATTCTATGTTATGTATTTTTTTGTTTTTTGGTTACATGGGTTGCTGACTCGACATTGCGCGCAGACTAATCTAAGGGCGACTATCCTTTTGGATAACGGAAAAAACTAAAGTTAAAAAGGAATTGAAGGCTATAAAAAAACTGATCCTAATATTGAACATGTAATAAGATCTAGATCAATGCTAACATACAATTAATAAAAAATAAAGAATTGTGTGATGATATAAATACAATGAAAGAATAGAACCTGTAGGAATTGAATTGGATCTGAGTTGTGTGTTTGGGAGATCGGATGTTATCAGAAAGAGTTATTATGCGGTTTTTATATCAGCTAAGTTGGTGTTTCTTTTCACTTAGGGGGTGTTTGTTTCGGATTAGATAGACTTGCAAAAATCGGTCCATGTGGTTTGACTAAATTGCATGATTGGTCAGTTAAATTTTAAAATTGTAAAAGTTGTTTGTGTAACAAATTTTAGGTTGCATTTTTGGTCCTTTTATAACCTAAATTTACTGAAAAATCTTTGCCTATGAGAGTTGATTTGCATATTTTTATTATCTGATTGATACATTGAAAATGTTATATTAGGCAATGTTTTAAAACCCGAGTCTTAAATCGACCCGATCGAATTATCGGGTCTGAGTTAACTCTGATTAACCCGATTTTCTAAAAAAAATCTTTGTTTCTTTATATTTTTAATAATTAACAAAAATTATATATAAAAACCATAAAAACTTCTGTATATTGAAAATATTAATAGTTCACCAACCAATATAATATGTAAAAATAAAATTTCATCACAAATACGTAAAATTTACATATTTTTTAAAAAAAACACAAAAAAATCGAAACCCGATCGGGTCGCGAGAACCGGGTTGACCCGGGTTACCCCAGACTCGGCGGGGCTAGCCGGGTTTCCAAAATATGAAACCCGGGTCAATATGACCTGTTTTTCGACCGAAACCAATCAATCAGTTGACCCGGCCGGGTCGATCCGGGTCTGAAAACATTGGTGTTAGGTCATTTATACCGTTAATATTTATGTTGGAATTTGTTCACTCCACTAAATGAAGCAAGAGTATAAATGTCAACACACAGACAATTTGAGTGTGCTAATCAATTAGTGGAGTGTGCGAATCACCTCCCCCTGCCTATATTAAAATTAAAGAATGAAAGCGAAGATATTTAGTCATTTCAGATCATAAAAAGACCAAACGTGTAATTTGGTCAAATCACACGGACAATTTTAAAACCACATTTATCATAATCTTTTTTCTTTTACCTTTTATTATAACGATATTTTTATTTTTAACTAATTAATTAAATTTATATTTAAGGTTTGTAATAACAACTTCAAGCAATTGTAATAAAGTAAATTTGATTAAACTTTCTAATATATTTTTAGTAGTGAAAATAAGTCAATGAATAAAAGAACAATGATTTTTACTTATGAGCTTATTTTCTCAAAGAGAAAACGTGAACTATAAACTTGGTATGAAAGAAGTATGATATAATACTAGGACATGAGAAACATAGATAAGCTCATAAATTTGAAAATAAGTCAAAAAACTAAAGCTTATGAAACATAAGTCAAAATCAAATAAGCTCGTAAGCTCACACGTAAATAATAAAACACCGTCTTATTTTGTTTGATTTTAGGCTTATTTGGTAGTTTCTTAAGGCCTACTATAAGTTTAGTAGTCAAAACAAACACTACCTAGTTATAATTGTATTAATTGACAAATTAGATTTTATTTTTATTTTCTTAGATATTTTTGATTGGTTAAAAATGAAAAAAAATGATTACTTGAGACGAAAGACGTAAAAAATAACACAACCAAGTTGATGCATGAGCTATTGTTCCCCTCATAACCCAAAAGGTGGTGACTTATACTATTTGTAGCATTCAATAAGCTGAAAAAAATTATTGCACGTATATTTATCTCGTTTTAACTAAATTTCATGACGAAAGAATACTAGTAGACCATAGTTGTAAGTTTATAATAAGAGACACAATTTCACCCATAAAACGACTAATTACAAAAAATATAAATATACTTTCTGTTGTTGCCTTCCTTTTTTAAGTAACTATTGTTTCTTCTCTTTAAGTTGATTAATCTATAGACTTTTTAGTTAAAAAAAAAATCTATAGACTTTGAACCTAATATCACATAAACTCAATTCACATTTCATAAATATTACCCTTTGTATGATATGTAGATTTAAATTTAATGCTATTAGGTAGTTATAACTTATAAGCGTGATAAATAATATCTTTGTGTAGCAAAACATATGAAGCTTCAAGAGATTTTGATTTTAACCATGGTGGATGGTACACTCTCGACTAAGTGTGTTATGTAAGCCACAAAGAAACGCACGAGTGAAAAATATATAAATAGGTGAATTTTGTTAAGAATAAAAATTCTCTTGAATTCAAGGTCACACTAAAGTTATTTTGTAAAATTTGCAAGAAGAAAAAAAATATATGTTTAAATAGACGTGTCAAGATTTTGTTAAAGAAAGGAGAAGTTTCGTTTTTTTACAAATCAATAATTTATTGAGACATATAATAAATATATAATTAGTCATATTTTTTAAGCTTTTCAATTATATTTTTAAAATTCTATTTGAGATAGACTTTTTATTTTATTTTTAAACATGAACATTTAATCCCTATAATAAAAAAGAGTGATCTAAAAGTAAAAAGTAATAGAAGTTGATGTCAATAATCTAAATATAGCGGGAAAAAAAGTTAGGACTCGTTTGGTATCATGGTTTGTAAAGGTTTGGATTTAAGGAAGAGTTAGGGTGCGTTTGTTTAGTAAATATTAGAATCAAACAATGATAATGATAGTCATTCTAAATGTTTGGTTAAAGATTTATAGACAAACTATGATATCAAGAATGATAGATCCATACCAATGAGTAGAGGTGACTTTTGCTAACCATTCCCGTGGAGCCCACATATTATATTATTTTCACGACAAAAATAATTAAATTTGAGCATTTAAATGGATTTATTAATAAGATACCGATAACGAATATTTTATACCAAACAACAATAATACATTTGATATCCTTAATCCCATACATGGCTCCAATCAAAATCATATCATTAGTGATTCCGACTAACATACCAAACGCACCCTTAAAAACTTTGTTTGGTATTTGACTTTGAGCCTCAAAGTTAGTAGGAACCCAACTAAAGTACATACTTTTTAAAAGAGAAAATTTCTGTTATATCCATGTCCCCACTCTTGTAGACGTTATCTACTCAGACAACATTTTGATTTCTGCTATAGTCATGCTCTACCTAAAACTGCTCTACTCATTCCAACGCTTGACACATGTTTTGCTCTACCGTCCTTTTTTAGGCCCATTAATCACTAGGCAAAAGTTACAAAACACCCCTTTATCTTCTTTATCCTTCTTTTTCACTCTTTTTAAAAGTTCACCACCTTATCCAATGTTTCAACTATGATATCATTACCAGATTCTGACGCCGTAACCCTCCGGCTACTACCACCGTCGACCGCCACCATCACAAAACCCCTCAAAACTGACTGATCTACTAGATCTACTACCACCCAACACCAATCTACCACGAACAACCACCTTCCTTGCATATAAATCTGTCAAATTGTTCTGAAACTTAACAACCATCACTATGATTTTTCATGTGACAATATACAGGGTCTTTTGTTGACTGTTGTGGCAATCTGGTTTTAACCCGCAACAACACTTGCACTTGTTATAAGCAGTCAAAATTGTTAAATATCATATTACCAAACTTATTTTCATATACTTCAAACCTCGTATGGAAGAACCTTGTCCTTTTGTGGCCAGACAACAAAATATTTCTTGTTATGGCCATACTCTTCCTAAACGTGCTCTACTCTACTCAAAAGTGCTCTACTCATGCTACGTGTCAGTCGCTAGGATAGGTAGAGCCTGAAAAGTTGGATAGAACATGTCACGTGTCCGTCGCTGGGATAGGTAGAGCATTTTTCTAGTAGAGCATGGCCAAAACCGTAAAAATATAAATGTTTGGCTAGAAAAGATCTACACATGGGAACATAATCAAAACCGGAATTTTCTCTTTTAAAATTCATATCAAATTTGTAGGCCTATTTGTCAAAGTTACCACTTATTTTATTTTTTTATATTATTAAATGTATTTATTTTTATTTTATATATATTTTTAATTAATATAATAACATATATATATTTTATCTTTAATATTTTTTTTAAACCAACATTAAATCCAAATCTTACTAAATCCTAACTCGTCAACTTCAAACCAAACGGACCCTTAATCATCTTGTAATCAAAGAAGCCCATTTTCGCAGGCTTCATGCTATTCTTATCGTCTTTAGGGACGAAGTCAGGGGTGTTACGTGAGTGCCCGTGACACCTATATATTTTGTTGATTTAGTGTTAATTTTCGGAAAAAAAAAACTTCGATTTCTTCTAAATGCATATTAAATGCATTTGGTCCTTCGAAATGTGTTTCTAGTCTTATTTAGTTAGTATACTTATAAATAGAAATTAATTTTAACTTTTATAAATTACGGTTCAAAAAGTTTTTTGCACCCAATCATATATGGTCCTGGCTTAGTCCTCTGATCGTTGTGAGATAAGTCGGCCCGTATTATCGAGCGAGAACGCATACATGCATGGCAAAACAAAGATTAAATACTAAATTTCGTCTGCACTTTCACAATGCCCAAACTTTATGATACGCGGCTTAGAAATCAAATTGGAGAAGTGTTTATTATTAGCAATAAAAAAACAAAAAAGTTAAATAAACAAAGCAAAATCCATATTTGGCACTATATCCGTATATTGTCGTGGTAGCCACATCATATGCACAAATCAGATTTTGCCACGTCGGAACCATGCCAATATTTACGCTGTTTATATTGTTTATCTTCGTGCTTTTTATTTTTTAATTTAAAAAAAATAAAATAAAATATATGTTGTGCACATATTAAAATATAGGAGCTAGTAGAGAACTAGTGGGTGCTGAGTCACCCAATTAACTTACTTCGCTTATTATTTATGTTTATAACAAACCGTTTTTTTTATTATTTTATACATTAAGCCTTTCTAAACACTATAATTTATTTATTTTTAAATATGGTTAAACTCTTTTAACTAAAAATCTTAGCTTTGCCCCTAAAAATACATAAAATAAAAATTACTAGTTTATATCCCTTATAAAACAAATTGGTATCTCTCTCTTCAATAAATACAAAAAAATTTAAGTAGTACAACAAATAAAACATGATGCACAACTTATTAATGCAAATAACAAACTAAGTATTGAGTAATACAACCTATTAATGCTTATGTACAACCACAACAAATATAAGAACTTTTATAACATATTATATTTAAAACTATCATTAAATTGTAATTAATATTATACTTAAAACACTTTATTAACACAATTTACAAATAAAATTACATATCGTACAAAACAACAAATGTCACTACATCTTACTTTTTCAAAATCAATTAATAACAATAAACATATAATTAATACCCTATTACTCAAATATACAATTTTATATTCATCTTACAAAACAATTTAAAACATATATATTTACAATTTTCAATATCAAAACAGATTAGCTGGTTCAACCGAGAACCAGAGCCACTATCGATTCGGTTAGACAATTAGATAAAGCTAAATAAACCTAAAATTTTCGCTTTTTGAAATATTATTGTTAAAAAAACATAAAGTTAAAATATTATTCACTGAAGTTATGTTACAGATACCCGTAACCACATCGCGCAAATACTCTGTGCTAGTATATTCCAAACAAAAGAATTTCTAGTAGATAATCGTTAGTAATCGAGTCAAATGCATCATTTGTTTGACTCTAAAAATTTAATTAGGGATGTCAAGGGTTATGATGTTAACATTTAAAACATATTTAAATGATTGGTCACTTCATGATTCGGTATAATCTTGTTTGAACAAAAGTGTCAACTATGCGAAAGCATGAACATGATAGCTTGTCAAAAAGTGAACCATTTTTTACTGCGAAAATTACTACAAGGCTATATGGGCTTCCATATATCTTGCAGAGGCCAACTTTTATATACATTACCAAAACAGTCACCATAGTCGGGAATGAGATTTCTAGATTATATATTATCCACGTGTGAAGCTCTAAACCATTTTTAATTTATTTTTTTACAAAAAGCATGATCTTGATTTTAGATTCATGATCATCACCCATATTTGTGGGCCACTTGTGTTACATTAAATTAGTTTGAAAAAGAATCTTTGATTTGTCTAAATTTTCATAATAAACCTTTGACTTTTTTATTTTTACAATCTTTTTATATAACAAATTATATTTGTTACATATTAAGAATATATTTAGCAAATTCGTTAATAAAAAATTACTATTGCAAAAAGCTCCAAATTACGAACAAAACAAGTGCAATATTGATATGCTTTTGACATACATACGATATTTAAAAGAATTGTTAAAGTTTAATATATATATTTATGTTTTTATTTCGTATGTTTACGTTACATATTTTTATGTAACATTTTAATCATAAATTTTTTTATATTTATAAAAATACATTTGCGAAACGATATAAATAATAAAAAACGAGTTCAATATTGACATCCTTTTAACGTACGTATGATATTCATTCAGTTGTATGATATTCTTTCGGGCCTTTTAGGTAATTTTCACGAATGAATATTCATTAAAGCCTGTAGGTATATATTAATATTTAACACTTTTTTTAAATATCATATGTGCATCAAAAGCCTATCAATATTGGACTTTTTTTGTTCGTAACTTAGAGCTTTATGTAATGATATTTTTTTATTATCGAATTTCCTAAATATATTTTCTATATTTAACGAATATAGTTTGTTATATAAAAAGGTTGTAAAAATAAAAAAGCCAAAGGTTTATTTTGAAAAATTATCAAAGATTTGTTTTTAAACAATTCTGACATAAGAAAAGTGGCCCACAAATATGGGTGATGATCGTGAATCTAAAACCAAAATCATGCTTTTTGTAAAAAAAAATTAGAAAATGGTTTAGAGCTTAACACGTGGATAAAATATAATCTGGAAATTTCATTCCCGACTATAATGACTATTATGGTAATGTATATAAAAGTTGGCCTCTACAAGATATATGAAAGCCCATATAGCCTATACAGTAATTTTCGCTTATTGTTCAGATTACAAAGTCAAACGAATTGAATGCTACTAGAACATCAACAATGCCAGAAAATAATTAGACTTTTCTTTTGTAGTACTTTTGTGAAAGAGCCTAAGAGGTAAAAAAAAAAAGAATTACATATAAGGTCACTCTGATTGTTTTTCTCTTGTATCTTTTAAGTTATTTTTATCAGTCATGATAAAAAAAAACTTCCTCGTCAAACACATCAATTTTACATCAATTTTCTCTCTTTAATTTTTTTTTTCATTTTCTCATATAATTCACTTTCATCAGTCACCAGAATACGTACCAAATAAAATGTTACTTTTGTAGTTAAGTATTCCATAAAGATGTATAGTGAACTTTTAAAAAAAAAATTGTTTCGAAAAAAAATATATTTTTAAAATTATTTTTAAATTTTTTAGAAAAAAATAAAAAACATTTTAGAATAAAGAAATTTTACTTTTAAGGTTTTTTACCAAAAAAAATTAAAATGTTTAAACATAACTAAATATTTTTCTTCCAAAAAATTAACGTTTTCAAAAAATATATTAAAATATTAAAAAAATTAGACATAAAATAAATTTAAAATTTCTAATATTTAAAAAAAAGAATTTATTTTCTCTTCTAAAAAAATGTATAATATTTAGAACACTTTAAACATTTTCAAATAATTATATATTTTATTAAGATAAAAAGTAAAAAATATTAATTTAGAATTTTTCATTTTTTATGTTTTTCTTCTAATTTTTTTTAAACTTAAAAATTAACTAGACTTTTTCTTCCAAAAAAAGTAAGTTTTTTTAGAAAATGCCCAAACTTATTATTTTTCTAATTTTTTTATATGTTGGCCATAACTTTATTCCTCCATTGATTGAAGGACCTTCCTCAGCATATTTGTCCTTCAACAGACTCCAAAGAGTCTCCAAATCCTCCCTATCCATACTACCAAATATGGACATAAGAGAAGAAAACACCTGCACCTTGTGATCCTTAAAAACTTGTACTAGGATTTTCTTCATATTTAGTTACAAGGTTTCTGAGATCAAGAGGCAAAACTTCAGTATAATCCATAGAAGAAAGCTCCAAATTTCCCTTTAACATGTTGTCACTTGGCAAACATTGATCCAAAGGATCAAATTCTGGAAAATTGAACCTCACACCTTTCTTCCTATTGAGATGCCTTCTTTATCTTTAGTTGATCCTCTATCTCCTCTTACCTCTCAACATAGAGCTTAAGATGTGTGTTGTGCTCATAAACATATACCCAGATAGGATATGTCAAATACTTTAATTGTTCAAATGATAAAGCCTATAACTTCCTATGGATCCACCCAGTCTGATGGCTTCTGAGAAACATCTTATACAACTCTCTACTTGTAGTTCTTGGCTTCTTCAAAACATTCTCAGCTTTATTCTCTTCTATCACCTTCAAGTCCTTTTGGACTCTCAACAGATTTTCCAACCCCCAAATCCGCATAGAAAGAGTGACAGAAGGATCACCCATAGCCATTTCTTCATACATGTGATAAAAACTGGCTATTTGAGGCATCTCATAGTCAAACATCAATGTTAATTCCCTCAAGTTTTCTCTAACAACCCCATCCTTACCATATTCTAACTGCTATGGTTCCTTTTAATAGTCCACATCAGCATTGGAACTATGAGAGCTACCATCCTCTTCATCATCACTTGCTTTCAAGCTCCCAGATTCTGAGCTTTAAACTTAGGCTTCAATATCACCTTTTTGTAGCCCTCTTCTTTCTTGCTCATGTAATTGTAGTGCCAATTGTTGATCAAATCCAAATTGTGCACTAGTCTTGGGAACCTGTTCTTCTAACAAGATTTCCTTACCCTTATCAGTTGGATCTATTGGTAAGGTAGTTGGTACTTGTGTGGAAACCTCTCTTATTGTTAATGGTGGTTGGGATACACCAAGAATATAATAAGGTTTGTCAGCAGCTTGCAATGAAGTGTCAGCGGCTAAAATGGTCTTGTCAGCGGCTGCACTCTTCTGGATCATCAAATCTGTAAAGGAAATTCTTGTAGGTGTTACCAAGGAAGGATCAAACTCCCTGCTTTCCTTCATCGTTGTAAGAGTATCAGAACCTTCCTTAGTGCCAATAGAACCCTCCTTATAACTCATATCACTCAAATTCACTAGTTCATCCTCCCATTTATAAGACTCCTCTCTATCATCACTTGAGGAATGTACCATGAACTTCTTCTTTTGTGTACTAGCTTGCTCCAACACAACAATCCTCTCCCTCAATTGAATGAGTTTAAGGCCTCGGACTGTGACTTTCTGTAAAAGTTCTGCATTTTGCTTTTGCAAGCTCATGTAGAGAATGGTCAATTCCATAAGGGTTAATGGTTGCATACTTCCCTCACCCTCATTCGGGAAATCAATCCTCGATGAGGTTTCATTAGGCGTGATAATGGGCTTACATACAGTAGGCCTATCTTTCCCTACTTCTAAGATAGAGACAAAAGGCCCAACCATTTCCACATCACTCACCACCCTAGTGGTAGTGGTCTTCTCTACTACAAGGCTAGGGCCACCAGGAGAGACACCCCAATGGTCCTTTGGCGTTTAGCAATCCTATATTGTGACGGTGATATAGATACATGGCTGTTTGGGTCTACAATAGAGGTGTCAGCGGCTAAAATGTTAATGTCAGCGAATGAAGGTTGAGGGTCAGGGTTATCTATGTCCATATGTTGGGGAGAAGGTGGTGGTTGTTCTTGGTGGGGTTGTTGTGGTTCTGGTGGTAGTTGGTCAAATTGTTGTTGTTGGGCCACAACAGCAGCTTAAATTACATCAAGTATGGGTTGGGTTAATGGCAAATCTCTGTATGGGGAAGTGTTGAGTGTGATAAAAAGCTTTTTTCCTTTGGACAGGGATCTCATAAAGGTTATCATGATCCATGCCACACTCCCTTTTGTAATTCTATAACCATTTGTAAAAATCTAGGGTAAGCAAGATTCATCTTGCTTTCCTTGTTATTTAACATGCCCTCAAAAATCATTTGGGAATAATTATATTTTTGCCTAGTGGTCATACAAACAAGAACACTCGTGATTGAACGGTTGGTTTCATTAAAAGATGAACACTTGGGACTAAGACATTGAAGGAGGACATGTATAAGGAACTTCCAAGCTGGGGGAAATTGGCCTTTACTATATTTTGAAATACGACCTTCTGGTGGAAGAGAATATCTCAAGCCTTGAAGCCCTTGATGTAGCTCATCAATGAGAAGAGATGCCATACCATCTTCATCACCAAGGTGTAAATCTTGACGAATCAAAGATTCAGTGACAATCTTTTTCCTCACAAGAATGGAGCCGTCAATTGTGATCACTCCATCAACTGTTTTGGAAGTAGTAGTATTCCAAAACAGCTTGATGTGTGAAGTAGGAATAATTGAAGCATGAGTTAGAGCATACTTATGTTGGAGGCCAACAAGAAATCAATCATTCCTGTGTATTGTGTATGACTATCATCATCAACTGTCAAATAAGCAATAATATTATGTCGATTCTTGAACTCAATAACAACATCATTAGATTTGAATTTGGGCGCCATTGTTATCTTGAAAAGCTTAAGATGAAAGAAAGGCTTAGTGTTTGGTTATGGAGGTAAAATGAAACAAATATGCAAGTTGCCCTGTAAATGTGTATAGTGGGTGAATATAGAGTAGAAATTATAGGTATACTATTGGTTTAAAAAGAGGTAATAAGATAAGAATTTTCAAAACATAATCATGTAAATCTTTGAAAAAGTTAACTTATCTCTTAACAATTATAGAAAATACATACTCTACGAAAAATTAAGGCCCAAAATATCTAAAAAATAACAACTGGGTGGGATCCAGTGTTTTTCACTGGTCAAAAGGTTTTCAGCGGCAACGACTATATGTGTCAGCATTTGAAATGGTTGTGTCTGGGTCTAAAATACATTTGTCAGCGGATACAATTACTATGGTTAGAGGCTAAAAATAAAAAGAATAAAATAAAAATAAAAGACCTTAACAAAGAAATTAATCCTAAGGAAGTTATCTTTTCTCCAAAAATACTGAATTTGCAAGCACTGACTAATCACACATACTTGCATACACAAGATAGATGTGATTGTCCTCTAGTGTCCCTTGCTCAGAAAGTCCTTAAGAGTGAAGTTAACTCATATAATATCTTTCTAACTCCCAGGTAAACCCAAAAATGTATATCCCAAGTCTCCCATCCGAACAAACCCAATTCTAGGCTAAAATGTCTTTACAACATGCATGCTTAAAAGAAAACGTGCATGTTACAGTGCCTCAAGGTTTAGAAATTTCAATAATTTCACAAAGAAAAGTCTTCACTATTTCTAACCCCCACTCACCAGTGGACACATTCTATAATTATGATAAGAGTACTCTTAGAGTACCCAGAATCTTAAAGGTATCCTAAAACCTCCCATTAAAACAAGCATACAAAGTGTTACAACAACAACAAATTTTTATATCAAGATAGGAATGTAAACATTCCAACTATCATAAATAAACCTTTGTTATGGCCTTTAAGTCCATAAGCAACTATGTATCCATACTTATGATGTTCCACATCTCTACACAGTTAGACAAAAACCACATAAGAAACTAACACAAAAGCTGTCATCGATTTTTTTTCCACTTGTCACGGATAAAATGCCTTTGTCAACGGTTAGAAAAATATAGTGGAAAAGACTAACTTTACAAGAACTAAAAACAGTACCCATCCTGTACATACTTTGACAATAAATCAAAACCACATTTTTCAAGGATTGATCATTACAATACTTATCACCAAGTACTAGAACCTCCCAACATCAAAAGGTTTAGTTAAAAGGTCTGAAACTTTATTTTCAGAATCTATTTTCAACCTTTCTCAAAACAATCCCTAATAAAATGATGTCTAATTTCTATATGTTTAGTTTCGAGTGATGTACAAGATTTTTAATAATACAAATAGTACTGTTATTATCTACAAATATCTTGGTGTTCATGAAATTGTACCCATAATCCAACAACTGATTTTTAATCCATATCACTTGACCACAACATGTAGCAACAACCACATACTCAGCCTCAGTTGTAAAATTGGCCACAACAATCTACTTCTTGCATTGCCAAGATATCAACCTGCTTCCAAGGAACTGACATCCACCAGTTGTGGACTTTCTATCTCCATTGTCACCACCATAATCACTGTCAATCAACTCTAACAGAGAATCTCTTGGGTACCATAATCCCAAAGTGGGATAGCACCTAAGATACCTAATGATCCTCTTGACAACATGAAAGTGACATTCCTTGGGAGTCACTTGATGGCGTGCACATGCACATACTATAAACATGGTGTCTGGCCTAGAAGCTGTGAGATACATCAATAAACCAATCTGTAGAAACTAGAAGGGGGGGGTGAATAGTTTCTCTTGGTTTGTCTTCTAATTAAAATTCCTTTCAATTAGGTGAGTGCCAAAACCATCTTTTACTTGAAAGCTAGTTGCATAATGATTAGGTTCAGTTCTAATGCATTAACAATGGCAAGTAGTAAGTGTGATGATAATGAATGTAAGTAAAGAGTAAGGAAAGAAACAACCTAGTAGGAAGACACCAAGATTTATAGTGGTTCGGCAACGAAGCTCTATCTTCGTTCCTACTCCACTCCTCGAGTACACCTACTCGATATTTCCACTATATCCACAAGCTCCCTTCTTGGCGGAGAAAACCTTACAACGTTGCTTACATTATTTTCCGACACTAAGCTAAATGTCGAGACCTAATCTTAGATAGTACTAATCTACACAACGTCGCCCACTTCACCATTTTATGACACAAGGCTAGATGTCGAGTTTTAATCAAAAGATAGAACCAATCTTCACAACACTGCCTACTTCACCATTTTCCGACACAAGGCTAGATGTCGAGTTCTAATCCAAAGCTAGAACCAATCTTCGCGACTTTTCACTTTGAAGCTACGTGAGAACTTCACACGACACAACTACACATCACTTTATATTTTAGTGAGAACTCACAAGACACAACTACATCACTTTATATTTTAGTGAGAACTCACAAGACACAACTACATCACTTTATAGTTTAGTGAGAACTTACACAACACATTACAACTCAACTAAACATTTCAAGTACACACATGTAACTTGGATCTACACAACACAAATCCAAGCACACACATATGCAATAGACTTACACAACTCTAATCCAAGTATTCACAAATAGCTTGGATGAACACAACTAGTCCAAGTATTCACAAATACATTGGATCTACACGAGACACAAATAAACAAAAGATGAACATGACTAGATCTTTAGGAGAGGATGATCTTCATCAAGGCTTCATCTTTAATCACATCACAAGTATGTGAGTAATCTTCTCTTTGGACAAGGTAAAGAAGGAGATCAAGAGGATAATCATAAGTAAACATAGTTAACACATTAAGTGATCATTTACAAATGATTAGGATTAGAAAGGAGAAAGAAGGCTGAAAGAAATGTCCAAAAAGGGTTGTAGAAAATGTAGATTTTATCCACTATTTATAGAAGACAAAACCCAACGGCTAGCTGGGCGCGGTTCTTTATTGCACTAGGCGGTTCCTTATCAATAAAGAACCGCGTAGGCACTTAAGGAACCGCCGAGGTAGACTCCGCTCTTTTTTGTCTTTTAGTGGATCTGAAATATTTGAGGCTGTTTAAAACCTTCAAAGGATATTCTTATGGCATTTGGAATATGCCATATTCCAATTTTCATTTTCTATTTTAATAAAACATTTTCTTAAAAAGAAAGTTTATTAAAAATCTTTTTGTCACATTTGACAAAAGTGAGTTTTAAGGCTAATCACTTTTATGATCACTAAACATGATTAAGATATGTTAGTGTAATGATTATTACCTTGATGATAGTGTTTGTTAGATAATTCGTTTTACGATTGTGTTTGACTATAAATGTCTTGTATAGTTTGTTGTGATCAGAACTAAGAAAGATTAGTTAACACTAATAATGTTTTTAGGCATCACTTGCATTAACAATCTCCCTCTTTTTGATTACGACAAACTATAAACTCATTTTTGTTAAATACAAAATTATTCGAATTATTAACGAGTTTATTCACTATCATTTCTCCCCCTTTGTCGAACAAAAAGGTTAGCACAAGTCTTTGGAGAAGAGAAGATTCGACTTTGCTAGTAGCCCCCCCTTTGGTGATTACTGCCCCTTGCTAGGGGCACCAAGTAAAAGAGCTAAGGTGACATGCTACACAAAGGTTAGAAGAAAGAAAAGAAATACCAATGTATATATGTGCACTACCTATTAACTAACTTGAGAGGGAGGAAGAAAGGAAATCTCAAATTAGAAGTAAGTATTTGCTAAGTATGTCCAAAGAGTGTGTGGTGACAACATCAAAGTTTAATTGGTGGAATAGAGGGAGAAAAGAAACACCCAAACCAAATGAAATGATTAAAATGTCAAATGGTTAAAAATTTAGAATTTATGGAATCACCCATAACCAATTGTAAATTTTAACCATGATCAACTCTTTAACAAATGTGTGAAAAAGAATTAGCGAGAAAAGGATAACACACATAACATTCATATTACACAAATATGAAAGAACATACAAGAGAAATATTCATACACACAATATGAATATTTAAAGCAAAAAATATGGAAAATAAACCACAAAGAATAAACTACACTATTAGTGATAATCTTCTAAGATTGTTTAAGTTTTATTGACTCAAACAACTAAAGTACAAAATGTGCCTTAGTTGGAAAAGAAAGACGACGAGGAATCATTAGAAGTTTTGTTCACGGGAACGAAAACTTTGAGAGGAGGTCGAGTGAGGAGGAATTCAAGGAAATTTAGCTTGTCATAAACATGAGCAAGATCAATTTGTTGAAATCGAAAACAAGCACACGAGGATCCATGATGCAAAACAAAGTCGTTAGATGGGGGAGAACCATCAAGATGAGAGTTTGGTAGAGAGGGAGATAATGAATAAAATATTTTCACAATGCCTAGAGACGTTTGTGAAAGAAGATAGGTCATTTAGTTTAGGAGTGTTGAAAGGTTTAGGTGGTGGTGGAATAATTTCCTTTTCTCCTGTAATTGGATTTATAGAGTAAGTCTCATTCCAATATTTGATCGGAGAGAAAGAAGAATTCTTAGAAGGTTTTGGAGAAGATGAATCATGTGGATTCTTGTTCTTCTTGATCCAAACGGGTCGAAACGAGATTTTCGGTTTCTTTGAAAGCTTAGAAGAAGAAGCTTTAGGTTGAGAAGATCGTGACAAGGATATGTCAAGGTTAGGAATGGAAGAATTAGACATTGTGAGGGATGAAGAGGAGAACGCCCAAAAGAGAAGAATTTAAAGAAAATAGACAAGGCAAAAAATTGAAATGAAAACAAAAGGTTTTAAGGAATGTTTAGCCAAATTGGGTAAACAAAGAATCTTGACAAAGGCAGTGATCAAAGAAAAAAGACCAAAAATAAGCCAAAAGCGGGCTTACTGTCCGCGGTTCCTTATAGGGACCGGTGGTTCCATATTGATATGGAGCCGCGCGACTGCTATTGAGCCGCATACAGTGGACATGAAACCATGATTTTTCAAAGTTTTGGAGAAAAATAAGACTTTTTCAAAAATTTGCAAATCTTGGATTTTTTTACCTCTTTTAACACTAGAATATGCTAGTGTTGCATAAAAGCAACACACTCACAAATAATGTCTTGAAAAAAGGTGACAAAATATTTAGATAACATTTTGAACCAATTTCTAGTCAAGTTTTAGAGGTTCTGATAAATTTTGGTTCAATTTTAAATAAATTAAAGTTGATTAATGTGACCACATAGGTTGAAACACATAAAAACTAAATCCATAGAACATCTTCAAGAAAAACTCATGAAGGAATGGAAATACAAGAAAAGAAATAACAACTAACTAATACAAAGTTAGCTTAAACTAGTTCTTGATAGCATAGTCTTCTTTGACTTGACTTTCTTTTAAAAACATTTAACTTTGAAAGTCATCATTCATCTCCTAGGAGGAGGAGGATTAGCAAATAGGTTCAACAAGAAGCTTTGCAACTTGACGTGAGCCCCAATCATCTCCAACCTAAGGATATCAATGAGGTGGAAGTTGTTCAAGCAACAAGGACAATTAGTTCCATTATGCATGAAAAAGTCAAACAAGTGTGGGTTACCTAAGAAGCGGGAAATGAGAACACCTAAAAGTGAAGTGTTTGAGGGAGGAGGAGGTGGAGGAGGCATGATGTCCAAAGGTGATATAGGTGATATGGGTGAATTTGGTGTAGTGAAAGGAAGAGGCTAAAAAACAAAGGGAATTCTTTGATGAGGTTGAGGTTGAGTATTCACATCCAAGGGGGGACTAGGAGTGAAGGGTGAGGGCAACTCATTCATTCTTGATTGGAACGAGGAAGAGGTAGAACCATGTGAATGGTTAGTACCATGAGTTGAGTTGGTCTTGCATGAAGCAAGGGTGGTGAAAGTGATAAAGAGATGAAAATATGAGAAGTTTCACTCTTGGGTTTGTGAGAAGATAGAGAACCAAGTTTAGGAAACTTGAATTTCATCTTAAGGTTTCTTTTGGATGAGGAAATTTTGGAAGAATTGGATGTTCTAATGGACACCATGGTTCTGAAGAGGTTTATAAAGAAGTTTATGGGATGAAGAACAAGATCAACAAGGAGGGGTTTAAGAAGAGGAAGGGATGATCCAAACTAGTAAAGGGTTAAAATCATTTTATGTGAATAATGAAATTAGGTAGCCTAGTTTAGGAAAGTGCAGGTTTTTGCAAAAAAAATTATCAATGTTTACACAGATTAAGGGAAAACAGTGTAAAGCAAAGATTCTCTCGGAACAGACGGCGGCGGTTCCTTATAGACAGGCGCGGTTCGTTATCGCTAAAGAACCGCGACATAGATAAAGAACCGCCCCCAAAGGGTTTGATAAAATGCACTTCCTGAAACTTTTGCTTGCCCAGATTTCACACAAAGGTTTATCAAGCCAAAGTGAACTATTAATCAAAATCTAGGAAGTTAACTAACACATAAAATGCATAAAGCTATGTAAATCGAAAGATCGATCACATAGACAATTAGGATTAAAATACTAAATAATCCAAACAGAGAGTATTAGTTAATAAACAAAACATCCTAAAAACAAAGAAAGATAAAAGGAAATTGTTCAACAATCCAAACATGTTTACAAACATGTTAACCATGATTATCCCAAGCTTCACTTCTTCTTTTTGCCAAGTCCCTTTATCAATTTGCTTATACTCTTGAACGATCCTCTTGACTCCACTCGATGATCATACAACTCACATTGGGTTTTAAGATTAGCACGATAGACATCCTCAAGTCCGAAGTTATCCGAAAGTCTACTAGTGTCAAAGTGAGGAGGGATAATTTCGTCTAACCCGTCCATGAAAGTGTCCATGGATGGGTGGGAGTCACTCGAAGAGCCAACATGAGTACTAGTGTCTACGCCACCACCATCACTTGGTTACATATCAAAGTCCACATCATCGAACTCTTGTGGATCGTACTTTCTCGAACCTTGATCACTTCTAGGCTTTCGTGGTTGTACCCTTTGAATAGGTATCATAACTCGTTTGACCGAACGAAAGCGAGAAATGTTGATGTCGGGAAAGTCTTCGCCAACCTTCTTAAGAAGACGAGTAGGGAGCATGGCATAGGGAAGATTTGTTTTGGGTTTGGAAAGAGCATAATTGATTCGTCGAGCGATAAAATATGCGAGATTGTACTTGGAGTTGGTAGCGATGCAACATAACATGTGCGCCATACACGCCAGAATATGATCACGGTTTCCACCAAGACAAAACATATTTTCCCTAATGATGTCGGCCCATCGGACCATACAATTATTAAGGTCGCTTAAGATAACCTCAAAGCGTTTCACCCGACGCTTGTTTGAATGGAGGCTTCTTACAACGTTTCCACTACGCTCTTTACAAATGACATCAAGGATGAAGTCAAGGTCAATCTATTCATTTTCATTTAGAGCACAATCGAAGGGTTCAAGGAGAGCAACAAGCTTCCATTTATCCGTAAATCGACAAGTGCCTCTAAATGGAACACGAAGAGCTTGACCAAAGTCTTCGAGAGAGAGTTGAATGAGTCGACCATCAATGATGAACCTAACATATATTCTATCGTTATCAAACACGAGAGAATATGTGCTAAAGAACTCCAAAAGAAATTTGGGATATATATCCTCCTTGATGTTCAATAAACAATCAAACTCGATTTGTTCGAACATCGACCGAGTATATATATAGCCCTCAATATCATTTTGGACAACTCTACCCTCGTGAAAGCAACGATTTTGGAGTGAGGAGTAGGTATTTGAAATTTGAGGGGAAGGACACATTTCGGCTAGGTTTGGCATATATTGTTTAGTGCGTTGGTGATCTTGTTGATATTCCGAAGGCTTGATTAGTACCTAAATAAGCACAAAAAAATATTTCCTAAATCACTCATATGTTACATATAAACCAAAAATGAAAAAATATGATAATGTGTTTCATTAATCTCTTGACAGACAAAGGATTAATCCTTAACATTCCCATGTTCACGATGTACCTAGCTCATCATTGACAATAACATATTGACCATGTGAAATCAATAATGAACTTGAACATTGGTTTTTCAAAACAAGGTTTTTAGGTAAGCATTAACAATGCCATTACCAACTTGTTCATGGGTTCATATCAATTCCATCAATTAACCAAAATTATTTAGCCAAAATTCTGATTGTTCTACAAGTGGGTTTTAGTGAAATCTCAATGAATATGAACCTAAGGAATCATAGTATAATAACTATGTCAACTCACATTCCTAGTGAGGTTCTAATTCAATTCATTTTTAAAAATCCCCAATTATGAATGTATGAACCCAAGAAAAAATTAGATGAAATTGAATGAAATGAATTATAGATAATTGATCTTGGATGAAGGATGAGTGAAACCCACAAACTCGAATCAAATTATCTTGGGTGATTGAAGGTTTTGAAAGATCAACAATGATGGAAAATAGGAGAAACCGTCAGCTCTATTGGAGAAGAGAGAGAGAGAGAGAGTTTGTTTGAAAAATGATTTTTAATAAAAACCTGGCGCTTTAATCGAAATCTCTTACCGCGGTTCCTTATCGATAGAGAACCGCGCTTTGAGCCGCGACAGATAAAGAACCGCCTACAGTGGCGAGTTTTTATCAAAGAAAATCAAAGAATTTTTCAAAACCAAATTTTTCTAAAATCCTTAAAATATATCTTAAGCCTTTTGGAAATTATTGGACCACCACAACACTAGCTAATAATGCCTTAATGAAAGATTACGAGTTGAATCGAGATAGGAAAAGACCGAAACGGAAAAACGACTACTCGTAGCGAGGAAGCAAAGAGGAGATAAGTCAAGAGGAGTGAATCAAGACCAAGAACAATACTCAAGAGACAAATGACAATCTTCAAGTAGATGAGACGAAGAGATTGTGTCATATATAGTGGTTTAAGACGTGCCTTTCCGGCGAAAGTCTAAACGGATTTGGTAATGAACTATACCAAGCAATTTTGATACATAGAATAAGATCACTTTCAAGAATAGTCTTAATCTACATCAAACTGTGAGCAAAGTATAAATTCACTTTCTCCCACATGATCAGACAATTATTGCTAGGATTAACAATAACAATATCCTTGGCATATTTCAATTCCAAATGTGTAAAATCCAACTACAACTTATGAAGTAGTTTGGTATCTCAAGGGATTAATCAATCATCCTAGAGATGAGCTCAATTGCACAAGTTACACATGATATAGGGCCTATTAACCGTGAGGGTGCAAACCATGGAAATCATGCTTGATACTTTAAGCTTCTACTAAATCACTCTACATCCCCATAGTAAGTCAAGTATCCAAGAAATAAAGGTTTGAGAGGGTAAAAGAAGAGAATCATAAACCATAACCAAATGTCAAGGCAAGGATGCCAAGAACAAGCACATAGTCAAGTAATGATCAAAAGGGCGTGTGGAAGAATGAAGACGTACCTTGGCCACAAAGTGCATTCCAAGAAATCAAGGAATCAATGCAAAGCCCAACCGTGACAAAAGTGACTACTAAGTCTTCAAGGACTAGTATCACTCTCATCCATCTTGATGTCATCATTCAATGATGTTGGAAATCAAAGAAGATGAATCTTTTACAAGTGTAAGTAACTCAATCTACAATTAGTTGAATGATTGATCTTCATGAGTACCTACACATAACAAGATGCAAACTAGTAGATACATTTCAAGAGTAAATCTAAAATGCATAAATACTACTAATTAAAATGAGATGCTATATTACCAATTAAAAAGCCTATTTTAAAAAAAATAGTTTTGACCAAAGAGAAACTTTAGTACAACTTAACCTTCTAATTTGAGGATACAATGGATCGATCCAAGTTTTAAAGTACAATATAATTCAAAGATCTTGTCTCACCATCGCTCTAATACCAATTGTAGAAACTAGAAGGGGGGGGGGGTTGAATAGTTTCTCTTCAGTTTGTCTCCTAATTAAAATTCCTTTCAATTAGGTGAGTGCCAAAACCATCTTTTACTTAAAAGCTAGTTGCATAATGATTAGGTTAAATTCTAATGCATTCACAATGACAAGTAGTAAGTGTGATGATAATGAATGTAAGTAAAGAGTAAGGAAAGAAACAACCTAGTAGGAAGACACCAAGATTTATAGTGGTTCGGCAACGAAGCTCTATCTTTGTTCCTACTCCACTCCTCAAGTACACCTACTCGATATATCCTCTACATCCACAAGCTTCCTTATTAGCGTAGAAAACCTTACAACGTCGCTTACATTATTTTCCGACACTAAGCTAAATGTCGAGACCTAATCTTAGATAGGACCAATCTACACAACGTCGCCCACTTCAACATTTTACGACACAAGGCTAGATGTGGAGTTCTAATCGAAAGATAGAACCAATCTTCACAACTTTTCCTACTTCACCATTTTCCGACACAAGGCTAGATGTCGAGTTCTAATCCAAAGCTAGAACCAATCTTCATGACTCTTCACTTTGAAGCTAAGTGAGAACTTCACACGACACAACTACACATCACTTTATAGTTTAGTGAGAACTCACAAGACACAACTATATCACTTTATAGTTTAGTGAGAACTTACACAACACATTACAATTCAACTAAACATATCCAAGTACACACATGTAACTTGGATCTACACAACACAAATCCAAGCACACACATATGCAATGGGCTTACACAACTCTAATCCAAGTATTCACAAATAGCTTGGATGAACACAACTAGTCCAAGTATTCACAAATACATTGGATCTACACAAGACACAAATAAACAAATGATGAACATGACTAGATCTTTAGGAGAGGATGATCTTCATCAAGGCTTCATATTTAATCACAATACAAGTGTGTGAGTGATCTTCTCTTTGGACAAGGTAAAGAAGGAGATCAAGAGGATAATCATAAGTAAACATACTTAACATATTAAGTGATCATTTACAAATGATTAGGCTTAGAAAGGAGAAAGAAGGCTGAAAGAAATGCCCAAAAAGGGTTGTGGAAAATGTAGATTTGATTCACTATTTATATATGACAAAACCCAACGGCCCCTAGCTGGGCGCGGTTCTTTATTACACTAGACGGTTCCTTATCAATAAAGAACCGTGTAGGAACTTAAGGAACCACGGAGGTAGACTCCGCTCCTTTTTATCTTTTAGTGGATTTGAAATACCTGAGGTTGTTTAAAACCTTCAAAGGATATTCTTACGGCATTTGGAATATGCCATATTCAAATTTTCATTTTCTATTTTAATAAAACATTTTCTTAAAAAGAAAGTTTATTAAAAATCTTTTTGTCACATTTGACAAAAGTGAGTTTTAAGGCTAATCACTTTTATGATCACTAAACATGATTAAGATATGTTAGTGTAATGATTATTACCTTGATGATAGTGTTTGTTAGATAATTCGTTTTACGATTGTGTTTGACTATAAATGTCTTGTATAGTTTGTTGTGATCAAAATTAAGAAAGATTAGTTAACACTAATAATGTTTTTAGGCATCACTTGCGTTAACACAATCATTGACCTATAAAGCCTGACATCAACATCTTTACCTTCTCCAAGCTTTCTCCAAGGGGTTTCTTTGTCCATAGATGTGCTAGCCCGTTTTTCATGAGATGAAAACCTAAATTTCTTCAATATTTCAGCTACATATTTACCTTGAGAGATAAATATACCATCTTCTCTCTGCTGAACTTGAAGACAAAGAAAGAAGTTCATTTCTCCCATTGCACTCATTTGAAACTTAACAGTCATAAGCTTGGAGAACTCCTCACTCATCTTTGGATTGGATGAACCAAAGATGATATCATCTACATAGACCCGTACAAGTATAAAGTTTGTCCCTTTCTGCTTGGTAAACAATGTTTGGTCAATAGTCCCTCTCTTGAATCCATTTTCCACCAAGTAAGTGGATAATGTACCATACCATGCTCTAGGGGCTTGATGAAGGCCATACATAGCCTTCTTAACTATGTAGACTTTGTTTAGGTGCTCTGAATCTTAAAATCCAAGAGGCTGCATAACATAAACCTCCTCTTTAATAGTTCTATACAAGAAGGCACTTTTAACGTCCATTTGGTATACTTTGAAAGCCATGCAAGAAGCATAGGCTAGGAAAATCCTTATTGCTTCAATCCTAGCAACAGGTGCAAAAACCTCTTCATAGTCAATACCTTTTTCTTGTGTGTAACCATGAACAACTAGTCTTTCCTTGTTTCTAATCACAATCCCTCTTTCATCTTTCTTGTTTCTTAAAACCCACCGGGCTCCAATCGGTCTAACATGTTTGGGACAGTCTACAAGCTCCCAAACATCCTGAATAGCAAACTGATGAAGCTCATCTTGCATTGCTTCAACCCAGCTGTCATCTTGAAGAGCATCAAAGATCTTCTTAGGTTCTGCTTGTGATAGAAAATAAGCAAACAAACACTTTTGAATCCATTCATTATCTTCTTTCTTATGGATATTGGCAATAAATCCACCTTGTCTCTTACTTTTACCCCTGGTATGTATTGGAGAATTTAGAGGTCCATTTATTTGTGTGGGGGGATGATTTTTAGTAACATGAGAATTCAATCCTACCCCAAATAAAGCATCATCATGGATTATGGTCTCCAAGTTAGTAAGATCATGTTGTTCTTCTGTTTTATACCCATCTTCATCATTAATAACAGTGTCAAAGGTTGGACAAAAGTCACTGACACCACCTTTGGGTATAGATTCACTCACAAGTTCATGAATGGATTTTTTAGAGTATGAAGAAGAGTTGTCAGAAGCTTGTCCCTGCTTGTCAGCTGATTGATCTTGCTTGTCAGGGGCTATAAAGCCACTGTCATTTTCAATATTATCAAGCTTTGGCTCTTCTTGATCCTTACTCTCTTTTCTTTTCTCAGCAGCAGATGCTTCAGCAAATTCTTTACTCTAAAAAGGTATCTCCAATACATTGAAGGAAGGAGTTTGTTCAGTTATTTGTGATCCATATACCTCATTGGCTGGTATACCTTCATTGTAAGTATTTGATGTTTCCAAATTTGCATGGTTAGTAACAGGCATATAATTTATAGATCTGGAAAATGATTCTATATCAAATAACCAATTAGGCCCAGTTTCTATATCACTGGGTTTATTCTCCAAGAAGTCAACGTGAATGTTTTCTATGATAATACTAACCTTCTTGTTATAACCCTATACCCTATGCTATTCTTAGAGTATCCTACAAAATATCCCTCATCACCTTTTAAATTAAACTTTTCAAGGTTGTCAATAGTATTCAAAATGACTACATGGCATCCAAAGGGTCTAAAGAAGTCTATTAAAGGCTTCCTTTTCCAAAATAGCTCATAAGGGGTTTTATTGTGGTACTTGTTAATTAGGGCCCTGTTCAGTACATAACAAGCTGTATTAACAGCCTCAGCCCAAAACGCAATGGGTAACTTACCATCTGCTAACATGGTTCTAGCTGTTTCTATAAGAGTTCTATTCCTTCTTTCAGCTGCACCATTTTGCTGTGGAGTTATTGCTATGCTAAACTCCCTTGAAATCCCTTTCTTGTCACAGAAGGCATTTAAAATGTAATTTCTAAACTCACCTCCATTATCAATCCTAATGATATCAACTTTATAACCTGCTTTCTTTTCTATTTGAGTAATGAAATTGATTAAGGTTTCAGCAATATCAATTTTCTTGCTTAAAAAGAAAGTCCATGTAAACCTAGAGTGATCACCAGTGATAACAAAGCAATAAGACTTATTATTAAGACTATCGACTGATGTAGGACCAAATAAGTCCATATGCAGTCGGTGTAATGGTTTAGAACTAACATGTACACTCTTAGACTTGAATGAGGCCTTATGTTGCTTGCCTTTCAAGCATGCAACATAATTATGATCATTATCAAATGCCTTTGATGGCAAATGATCATGCCTAACAAGCCTATTCATATCTTTAAAGTTTAGATGCCCTAACCTTGTGTGCCATAAGTTACTCTCATCTACTGAAGCCTTATCATAAAGACATGACAAGTTATTATTCATTTTAATCCCATTTAGATTAACATTATACATGTCCTTATGTCTAGGAGTCCTAAATTCAATAAACTCTTCAACAGGCAACACGAAATCCTTACTCAACACTAAACATTATGTATTAGTAAAGATAACCTTATTTTTGTTGTCACGGACTTGTGACACACTAAACAAATAATAGCCGAGTTCTTTTACTAGAAAAACTTCCTCAAACTTCAAATTGTTAGTGACAAGTGTGCCTTTCCCTGAGATGGTTCCACAACTTCCACGAAAATACACTTTATCACCATTGCTAATAGGAGTGAAATTTGATAAGTAATCCTCCTTCCCTGTCATGTGCCTTGAGCATCAAATCTCCCAATATCCATAGTCATTTACCTGTTTTTGGACACCCTGCACATAAAGAAAACATATTAGCTTTCTTTGGAGATCCAAGCCTTAGAAGGCTTGGACCTATCTAGTTGTTCAACAAGAATAGCTTTATTCCTTGTAACAACTCCCTGTTCATCCCTTTGAGTCTTAAACACCTAAATGTTTCCAATAGGTTTAGTAATGACCTTCTCAAGATATTTAAATCTATTGCAGGTCATTGTTACATCATTAAAGTTAATGTTTTGCTCTTGTTTAGGTTTCCATGTTAAGCTTGATGATGCCTTAGACCCTTGTCTCTTATTAACCAAGTATCTTTTGTTATATGGTCCAACATAAGGTCTAACAGCGGCTAGTTTTGGCATAGACATACCAAATCTAAGGTTGTCACTAGCTTGTCTTGCCTTGTCAGCAGATAGATTGTTCTTGTTAGCGACTAAATTAGGGTTTGCTACAGGAACCCATTGTCTGTTAGACCAAGTGTTGGTCTTTTGAAAGGGTCTTTAACCATGGGAATTGACTGCCTTAGAGAAGAAAGGAGATGGTCTAGTGGCCTATGGTCTAGGATGAACAAAAGGTCGATGGTTAACTGTGGCTTGATTATGTCCATTTTGACAATTATAGGACAAATGTGTAAAGCTTTCACAAGTAAAACGTGCCTTTTTAGATATAAACCTAGGTCTAGATTGGTAATAACTTATCCCATTCACACTAATTTGACTTTGTGGTGATCTAGGTTACCTACACATATACCTAACACTAGATTTACCTTTGGAAGGTGAACCAAGGTCAATAGTTTTACCAATACTAGGATTGGTCACAACAATGGGCTTTAAGCCAGTTGATTCATCACTAAGCAAGCCACCTTTAACAAATAGAAAGGGATTGGTTGCTTTCCATTGTTCCAAATCAATCCTATCCTTCTCATATTCCTCAACAAGGTGAAGCACACATGGTGGAGGAATAAAAGGTTTCTCTTGGAATCCTGGAATACCAGTTACATATAGATCTTTCCTCATATGAACCCCATAAAAATCACCTGGAAGAGGTGGGACATCAACAAATTCTTTTGCATACATCCCAATCCCAGACATATCTTTAGTGTTACGTTGCTCACTCATACACTTATCCAATATCACACAAGCCTTTTCAATCTTTTCAATCTTAAGTCCTACATTTTCTTTAGACTTAATTGCTTCATTTAACTTAAGTTGTAATTCAGTTTTATATTCCATGAGGCTAGCCTTAGACATATTACTAAGATTTAAGTCTCTTTATAATACCCTAATTTTGTCTTTAAGGTCAAATTCCATTTTCTTATAATCTGATACCATCCCATCATATTGTGCAAGCCCCTTTTGTAGTTTCTTAGTGTGACATCTTAGTTGTTGGTTCAATTTAGAAACCTCAGCCTTAAGATTTTCAGTGTTTTGCCTACACTGCTTAATACAATAAGCATCATTATATACCTCATTATCTGATGAAGAAGAAGATTTGGCCATTAGACAAATTGAACATGCTCATCTTCCTTTTCAGCAACCAAGGCTTGATTCTGCACCACTTCATTCTCCAAGTAGCTCTAATCCCATCCACTGCCATCAATGTTTTGCATGGCCACCATTGCCTTTGAGTCAGCATCTTCAATCTTGATAGAGGTACAAACATCTTTTCCACCATCATTCCTAAGTGGAGATCTACACTCCCTTCTGAAGTGTCCTGATAACGCTCTAATTATACATGTTTACGTGTGCGTTATCTGTATATATTTAGATTAATTATGTGAACTATCGATACTTAATGGAGTATATTTGATGTATAGGTTCCAAGGACGTGTCGTGGAAGGAAATGGAATAAAACACGAAGACATGAAGCTTAAACAAAGAAATAAAGTCAAGCTTCTGATCTCCCGATACCTGTCACTGTTTTGGCCATATCTTGAGCATACGAACTCTGTTTTAGTTGATTCAAGCGGCCACGGAAAGAGGAAAGAAAGATCTACAACTTTGCCATTTGGTCCAAAGCTGGAATGACCAAATGTGCGGCGCACAATCCAAAAAGTGGGGCGCACAATCCAAAAAGTGGGGCGCACAATCCAAAAAGTGGGGCGCACAATCCAAAAAGTGCGGCGCACTTTTCTGCAGGCAAATGTGCGGCGCACAAATGAAAAAGTGCGGCGCACTTTCCTTCTACACAACTCAAAAGTCATATTTATGACTCCCATTCATTACAAGTCCGATCATTTACATTTCCCTTGGTCCCTAAGTGTTAGAAACATTATATTAACACCCCAAGAACTCAGAGAAACATAACCCATCTCATATATCTTTCATCCTATCTTATAACTCCATTGGAGAGGGAGAACTAAGGTGAGGATCTTTGGATCCAATGATCCAAACACTCCTCTAACCCATGGTGTTCCACCATATCACCACCACCACCACGAATTACTACTGGAGCACCATGAATTCTAGAACCTACATCATCATTGGAATATTAGGTTGTTGGATTAGTGATTTTTTTGGTATGAATGTTGTTTTGGTACTTTGTAATCATGAACTTTGTGGATGTGTTCCCTGGAAACCCTCACGAGACTATAACTCGTCCACTCGATACACCGAGGGGTTTAAAGGCTTGTTACATAGGCTAAATGCAATCGTGATGCCTACGAAAGTGTGCTTTAGAATTTTACGTTTTTTTGTAGTTTTGTCTATTTTGCAGATTTAATAAATAGGTGAAGCTTGGATTGGATTGATGATTCTTATCATTTGGGGATGTGACATAAATGTATCGTTCGGTGAATAATAATATATATTGTTGAATTCACATGCTTGTGATGGCGCTCCTCTTTGCGCTATATTTTAAGAATAAAATCGAAGAACTTATGATTCCCGGGAAGTCTCGTTTCTCTTATATTTATTTTTCCACTTATCCTGCTTTTAAGTTATTTTCTAAATTACGCATATTGCTAAACTTAAGTGTGGGGGGAAAATGAATTGGAAAACGTGACTCGTTATTTTATAAAAACTTTTGTTCGCCCTCGGTAATCTAAAAATCAAAATTATTTTTCTTTCTCTTTGCCACTTAGGTTAATATATTAGAATAAAACTTAGAAAAAATGGTTGGTTGCTAGTTACCCAGAATGATTGGTTGCTTTTTTCTAATAGTTGGTTCACGATTGGTTATGAGTATTGTGCCATTGCAACGAAGATGAAGAGTGCACGCTTTGTGTTTCATATTTTTTGTGGTTTACGCTTATATCAAGTGTGGAAGAATTGTTAGTTGTGAAGGGCGTGAAAAAAATGATGTTAAAAAAAAGAATGAAAAAAAGACGAAAAAAGTGAAAAGAAAAAAGTCAAATTGAAAAAAAAGGTAGGAAAAAAGATATGTGAAAAAAAATCCAATGAGCTATATGTATATTTATGAAGATGAAGGAAGACTAAGTTTATTTGAGATATCGATTAGCCAATGTGCTAAGACGTGATATAGTTATGTTTTACGATACGTGATTGAATAAAATTGTAATATTTCATGGTTTGTGGTACGTTTGGTGGCTAGCAACATGGGTAATTTTAAAAAATGTAAAAACTTATTATTTTCCTTTTCTTGCTTGAGGACAAGCAAACCCTTAAGTGTGGGGGAGTGTTTGCTCTTTTCGCAAAAATTTCTTATCAAAACCCAAAAATATTTGCGATTTCAAAAATTTTAAAATTTTCTTTTCTTTTGAAAATTAGGTAAATTTTATTTTAACTTTCTTTTTCTTAGCATTGCTTGAGGGCAAGCAATAGTTTAATTGTTGCTTGGGGACAAGCAATAGTTTAAGTGTGGGGGAATTTGATAACGCTCTAATTATACATGTTTACGTGTGCGTTATCTGTATATATTTAGGTTAATTATGCGAACTATCGATACTTAATGGAGTATATTTGATGTATAGTTTCCAAGGACGTGTCGTGGAAGGAAATGGAATAAAACACGAAGACATGAAGCTTAAACAAAGAAATAAAGTCAAGCTTCTGATCTCCCGACACCTGTCACTGTTTTGTCCATATCTTGAGCCTACGAACTCCGTTTTAGTTGATTCAAGCGGCCACAGAAAGAGTAAAGAAAGATCTATAACTTTGCCATTTTGTCTAAAGCTGGAATGACCAAATGTACGGCACACAATCCAAAAAGTGCGGCACACTTTTATGCAGGCAAATGTGCGGCACACAAATGAAAAAGTGCGGCGCACTTTCCTTCTGCACAGCTCAAAAGTCATATTTATGACTCCCATTCATTACAAGTCCGATCATTTACATTTCACTTGGTCCCCAAGTGTTAGAAACATTATATAAACACCTCAAGAACTCAGAGAAACATAACCCCTCTCATATATCTTTCATCCTATCTTATAACTCCATTGGAGAGGGAGAAATAAGGTGAAGATCTTTGAATCCAATGATCCAAACACTCCTCTAATCCATGGTGTTCCACCATATCACCACCACAACCACGAATTACTACTGGAGCACCATGAATTCCAGAACCTACATCATCATTGGAATATTGGGTTGTTGGATTAGTGATTGTGTTGGTTTGAATGTTGTTTTGGTACTTTGTAATCAAACCACTCGCATAAATGGATTTGGTGCATTTCTTTACTGATCAAATTGATATGTTTCTTAGTTTATTGATGCTTGTGTTATTGATTATTGAATTGTTTATATTAGCTTCGTAGGGGCGAAGTACGGCGCACAATTAGGTTTGTGTGGCGCACTTTTTCCCTTGTTCATGATTATAAGTGTGATTTAGATGCTCTTTTATTATATGTTACTATGTAAGACCATTGTTATATGTTGGATTCATCCATGATCATCAACTAGTACTCATGTGAATGGATAAGTTTCATGTCATCTAGTAAATGAATCTTGTTAATCACTTTTGTAACGATTAGTGGATTAAAACATATACCAACTCTTGCATAATCTCATGTGCTACCTTAGTTATCGAAATCAAGCATAAACCATTCTTAATGCTTTTGGTATGACATGATCTTTAGTCGGATTTTTGTTATATTAATTAGATGTTGCATGTGCGACTAGTAATCGACATGTTGTCTTACCTTGTTTATGTGCTTGTAATTCATCTTAGCTATATATCATTTCTATGTTCTTTGAATCATCATTTGGATAAGCTTAAGTCTTTAGAACTTGTGACACTCTAAAGATAATTGTTTTAACTTGTTAACACCAATCCTGTGGATCGACCTGGACTTACCATAAGACTATGCTATACACGAAAGGGTATACTTTCCCGTGTTATGTTTTTAGTCCCTTGTTTGGTAATAATCTTGTAATACAAATTTAAAACTCGCTTTCGCAACATCATGCTTTTGGCCCTTTGTTTAGGACTTGCGAACACACATCATGTCCCATTCTGTGACAATTGAAACATTCGACCTTGGATTTATCAAAACCAGCAGATTCACCCTTGTTGAATGTAAGCTTTTTGCCAAACTTCTTGTAGAACTTGTTGGCTCTTATGCTACTAAGGTCCATGTTCCACTTGATGTCCATCTCTTCAAGATTTGCATCACTTATCTGCTTAAGATCCTTATACATAACCTATGAACCATTAGGCAAAGCAAAAATGTATGCACACACAATATCCTAGTCGATTCCAACTGGTTTGAGATTTGTGGATGCAAAAGAAGACGTGTCAGCGGCTGTGGAATCCAATCCGCTGACAAATGTTAATTTGTCAGCGTCTGTAGATCTATTGTGGGATACAAATGATATGTTCCCAAATGATGAAGTAGATGTACTCTCATGTCTTAGCATGATTTCAGGCTCCATGATCTTTAATTGATTGTAGATGTTATCAAAAGTTGCAATCTTGTGACTTTTGGTGGCAAGAATTGAGTTAAATTATACATACCAAGCTTCACCAAGAGCTATAAGAAAAGCATAGCTGACATCTTCATCATCAAAGTCAACACCCATGAATATCAATTTGTTGGTGAGATCTTGAAGACGACTTATGGTTTCACGTAATTTTCCATTTGGAAGGGCTTTAAACATAATAAAGTCCCTTAATAGCTTCTTTCTACTTTCCTTGATAGTGTCTTCATTACAACCATAAGTGGTTTCAATAGCTTCCCAAAGCTCTTTAGCAGATTCATACTTTCTGAACTTAAATTTCTCCTTTTGTCCAAGAGCCAATTTAAGACATGAGCCTTCATATCATTCATTCTTTGAGTTATATCATTAGCAGATGTAGCTCTTCCATCTTGAGGACTTGAGCTCTCACCCTCAAACTTTCCATCTTTGATTCTTTGGGCTTTAGCATCAGCCATCTTTTGTTCCTTATTAAAGGTATTCCCAAAGTCAATAATCTCCTAGAGGACATAGTTATCCACTTCACGATATTGTTGAAAGCTGAATTGCCATAGCTCAAAGTTATCAGGGTCAAGCATAGGAATTTTAAGGTTGTTCAGTGGTCCAGTTGAGTTTGTGGTGTTATTGGATGAGGTTAACATGATGCACTTACGATTAGGGTTTTGTTCTTTTGATCAAAGTTCCTCAACAAGCTCTGATACCACTTGTTGGTCCCAAACATAGATCGATTTAGCTTTGTATTATCGAGATTAAGTCAAGAGTAATACGTAGAGAAACTTTCCAATAATCTAAGTATTATGCGGCATTAACACTTAGACCAAAGAACAAACGATTACCAAACTTTTAACTTCGATTGATAATAATAACAGTGAACAATGGTATTGAAAGCATATATACAATAAACCCTAATACCTCCTTTTATAGTTTTTAAGGAGCCTTGCACAAAAAGTTAAGATCAACTATTCTAGAAAGATATTCAAAGATAAACATAGAAAATACAATATTTGAACATATCTTCCTATCTTAAACAAAACGTGTTGATCTCTATAGCTAATGCAATCTAACAGTGGCTGGGATTCTTTTTGTCAGCGTGTTCTTTGTCATCGGCTTCTTTTCCTTTGTCAGTGGCTTGAATCCTCGTTGTCAGCGGCTCGGGACTTAGTCAATTTTATTCCCAACAGTACAAGGTTTATCCACTAACACAAGAAGTATTGAAGAGGATGGTCTGCACAAAGCTCATAAGTGGACTTCACTAGTGACTTGAGTATTGATTTTTCTAAGGTTTATTCATACTCAAATTCTAGGTTAAACATATTTATAATAATCTTCTCTTGTATAGTTTTGTTTTATTCAGAAACTTGCTAGTTAGTATAAATATAAAGTTTAGGAGAGGATTGTTGGGAATAAAAATGACTAAGTCCCTAGCCGCTGACAAGTAAGATTCTAGACGCTAACAAGAGATATTGTAGCCACTGACAAAAAGAATCTTAGCCACTGAAAGATTGCATGAGCTGTTTTGATCAACACGTTTAGTTATATTAGGAAGATATGTTCAAATATTGTATTTTTCTATATTTATCTCTTCCTAGAATAGTTGATCTTAGCTTTTTGTTCAAGGCTCCTTAACTTATAAAAGGAGACCTTAGAGTTTGTTTATTGTAATCACTTTTATAACATTTGTTCTTCGTTTTGTTATCAATCAAGTTGAAAGTTTGGTATACGTGTTTTGATAGTTTGTTCTTTGTTCTAAGTATTATATTCCGCATAGTACTTAGATTGTTGAATACACAAAGTTTCTCAACCTATTATACTTGATCTAATCTCGATAATACAAAGCTAATCGATCTAAGTTTGGGATCAGCAACAATGCCCACACATTTTTACTCAATTTGTAAACCATGTTAGATCTTTCAAGATCAATACCTTTATCAAATAGTATAATCTATCTTTTTTTTTACTAGTCCCCAACAATTTTATTTTCCTCAAACCCTGGGTAAAATACTGTAACTAGACTCATCAAAAGTAACCACAAATTTACTATCTCTGGCAATTTTATGAACAAACATAAGGCTAACACAGTATTCTCGAACAACAACACATCATACAATGTTAAATCCTTGTTTAATATCATGTTCCCAACTTTGATAATAAAGGCTTCAGTCCCATTGGGATGAGAAACCTTTATTCCAAGTTTTGAAATATCTATCACATCAACCAAGTCTTTATTAGTATATGTAAGATGCTGGTTAGCCCCATAATTAACAATTAAACCAGTAGCCACGAGAACCGAATGTAGTTTACTATTAGAACAAAAAAACTTATTAAAGTTTTCGTTAAACAAAAAACTTTGATTTAAAAATAGTACCTGCCATATTGGCTTGCAACACTTTACCATGAGAACTAACAGTATTATCTTTGATCAAAGCAATGATTTTAGAAAGCCGATCATCATAGAGAGAGAAAGTGGATCTGGAACCAACATTATTATTATTAATAAATCTTTTATTAAAATCCTGTGAACTTTGGTTTCCCAAACTCAGGTGGATAACCAATAAGTTTGAAACATATATAAATAGTATGACCATTAAACTCATAATTTTCAGAAACTAAAGTAGATCCACCATTGGAACTCTTATTCACAAAATTATTGGAATTATTAGAATTATTAGTTCTCGTCATATTAGAAGGCCTAGTAAAGTTATTAGAGGCTTGAGACCTTTGAACATAGCCTCTATTCACATTAAAATTAAACATAGAAGATTGAGCCCTTTTAGAGGACCCAGAACCAGTATTAGACACAACCTTATGAGACTCTTCACTAGAGATAATAACATATGCACTTCTAACATCAGGTAAAAAATCTCTAGACAAAATATTACTCTTGATTGTCATATAAGAATCATCAAGCCCCATTAAAAGTTGTATAAGTTTTATAAGTTGGTTATGCCTATTAAAATCCTTAGCAGCATCTCAAGTACATCTAGGTAATTTCCCCAAAGCATCAGATTTCTTCCAAAGAGCATTAAGTTTATGATAATAATCAGCCATACTAGAACCATTTTGACATAAAGAATTTATCTTATGATACAAATCAAAAGTAATAGAACCGTTAACCTTATCATATGTTTCTTTAAGTTCTTCCCAAACATGTTTAACTCTTTTAGAAACAAATTGACAAAAAAAAAACTTCAGTTATAGAATTTAAAATCCACCTCAAAACAATAACATTGACTCTATCCCACTATCTACCCAAAACCTCATCAACATTAGATTTTTTACAAGACCCATATATAAAACCAATCTTAATCTTCCCTTCAAGAGCAAGTAACATAACACAAGACCAAACCTAATAGTTTCAGTCCCCTTAAGTTTAACAAAAATAATAGTCAAAGAAGCAGAGTCATTAGGGTGAAGATGCAAAGGGTCACTAACATCTAATATACTAATCTTAGTCACCCCATCACCATCAATAATACCAGCCTCATATTCATCATCAATATATCCATGAACACAAGACATGTTGAAACAAAAACACAAGAAAAAGAACTTATACTAATCAACTAAGTTCTCAGGCTTCCAAACCAATCAAGTTGGCCGACCAAAGGCAAGATTAGTATAAGGGTCTAAATAATAAAGAAAACCAAACAATAAAAAACAAAAAAATAACAAAAACAAGCAAACAACTAATCAAGAACCTTACAATAAGAAGATGCAAGGAAAAAATAAAAGAGGTGTTACAGAGTGATAGCACCAGCGGAAGACTAACCCTAATCACCCTTTGATTCACTTAGTCAAAGAGTGATCAAGATTCCGAAAACCAAACCCTAATTCAACAAAATTAGGGCAAATCACCAAATCACCACTCTGAGAATCCAATAGTATGATCCAACAACTAGAACAATAATAGAACCACTCAAGATCCACAAATAAACAATAACCCCAAAAATCAGAAACCCTAATTTTCCAAAAAAGAGGGTTTTGCTAGAAAAACCTGGATATGATGAAAAAGAGAATAGATTAGTTGATTAACATAATTTAATCAACCAAGAACCCTTCAGTTAAAAAAATCCCAAATAATTTTCCGAAACCCTAATTTTTTGAAAAACACAATATCACGAGCAAGGCGATGAACCTGTCTTTGATAGCAGTAAAAAGATTTATAAAACCAAATGAAATCAACCGAATCTTAATTCAATATCACAATAACCAAAAAACTCAAACTCTTCAATCTCTAATCAGGTGAAGGGTTATTATAACTGATAATAGTTTTACAATCACCATAAACCAATAACAACAAGATCAAGATGATCGCAATGACCAAAATACAGCGATATAAAATAGAAAGATGAGAGAAACAAATATTTGATCAAAGAAAAAATGAGGAGTTATGAGAGTTGATCGAGTATATAAAGTAAACCCCTGACTTGAAGTTTCTACTACTTGCCACTTTAACTCTCTCAACAACCAACAACTTTCAAACACAACTAAAACCTGTTATCCTACATAAAACAGTTTATAATAATAACACAAGTAGTCCCTGAAGTTTTGTTGGGTCAATTCAGCACCTAATTATCCTATATGTTGGATTTGAATAAAAAGTATCCTAAGTATAATATATACTTAAGTCCCTGAGTGAATAGTCACTCAGGGAGTTGTCTTCAGGATTCTCAGCCTGAGTCTACAAGAAAGATTCGAGTGTTTAGTGAGGCGGAAATCACTGAATGATGTACCTGAGACGAAGAAGAAGGCAATGGATTCAGTGAGTGATGACAATAGCTCACTGACTCCCTGAAGACCATCTAGAGATAAACATTGACAAGTATAAAGTACAAGAGACAAAAAGACAAAAAGGTGAGGACAAAAGTACAAGCTAGCACATGGTGTGTCATATGATGTCACATGTATGATGACACATGTACTTTTGTATTGTAGTGAAAAATGCTTTCACACCTATCACTATATATACTAGTCATGTAGAATTAGATGGTCAACGATTCTCATTGTAGTGCAAAGTGTAACATTCTATTATAGTGTTAGGGTTCTTCCTCCCATTGATCAATAAGCAAAGTTGAGATCAATGGGAGAATAGTTTGTCATTCAATATCCTGGTAGTTCTTTCGCAAACAACCGAGCAAACTTGTAAATCTATAGATTCATTCTTAATAAGATTTGTAAAGCCGTGAAAAACCAAACTTGTGTTATTAGTAGTATTGTGGGTTTTGAGTATAATGATTCATGTTTTGTTCAAATGTTGGACCTAACAAGTGGTATCAGAGCGGGTGGGTTAACTCCATAACCTAGATCCGTTCGAAATATAACTGCTAATAACATATATATTAGCTTTGTCAAATTTTTATCGTAAAGATTTTCAAAATGAACTACTAATGCTAATTTCATTCTGAGAGGGAGAAATACCAATAAAAGTTTGACAACTGCCACCACACACACTCACCTACCAACCTTATCCCTAAAAAAATATCACGTCTCACAACAACAAAAAAAGAAAAGAAAAAAACAGATCCAAATCCTCTCACTTCATCCCACGAAAAACCCCTATCCTTCATCAAAACAAAAATCACCGAAGATTCCACGAACCTCATTTCAAAATACCAAAATACAAAACCCCATAAAAAATCAAGATGTAAACATGGTGAATCCTTTTTCCTTGTGACCACAGGAATGGATTATTTTTTATATGAAGATTCGATTTTTTAAATGGTTGAATAATGATTTCACTATTTTTGGATTTTCGTTGTGTACATCTGGATTTGCGGTTGTTTCTGTTGTGGTTTACTAAGAATCGAAAGCAGAATAAGATGAGATGGGTTATTCTCTTTGTTTGGATTGCTTAGTTGTAAACTTGAATGAGGTTGTGGGAGATGGATATGGCTGATGGTTGCTCAACTAAAAAAAAATCAGTGAATAATAAAGGAGATGGTAGTTTGGTGGGTCACTGAAAAATATCAGTGAATGATCAATGGTAATGTGGGTTGTTCAGCTTCAAGAGAGACTAAGAAAAGTGGGTACGTCACAAGGGTGTTTCGTTTGTTCAGTTTAGATGTGGAAGCTGATAAAAATCAGTGTGTGAATATCGAGCCCCTAAAGCCCAATTACTACTGAAGCTCAACACAAAGTACACTTGCCGAAGGCCACCTCAAACCATGAACCCAAATCTTCACATGAACCTTCAGTGACTTAAAAATGGTTGTTCAGTATTTTAAGCGTACTGATTGGGTAAGGGTCGAATGAGGATTGATGGGGCTGAGTTTACACGAGTCACATGACGTCGTTAGAAGTGTTCTTCAGACCTATGTTGTGTAAACTTCAAAAGTTGCAATACATCTCATGAAACCTCAGAAACCGAGTTGCCGAAACACTGATAAAGATCACCAACTTAGTGAAAGAAATAGGGTTGTTTGCTCAGTCTTATGAGATACTGGAAAAAGAGTGGCAGTGGCGGTGGCTATAAATCGAAACTGAGTTTGTTTCAGTAGAGCTGAGTGAGTGGATGGGTATGGGTAAATAGACGTCGGCTAGCCTGAGAGGTGTGATGGAGGTGATTAAACGACCACTTGGATGCTCAGGTTATGAAAACCAGTGAATAAGTGGGTCGCGCTCAGTAAAACGGGTATGAGTCTGACCGAGCAAATGTGGGTATTTGGTGCAAGAGTTATAGTTTTGGGTGGAACTGAGTGAAAAGCAAAATGGGTTAATGAGCTTCAGTGGTTTAAAATGCTTCAGGGGTGTGTCTGTTAAGCTTTATAAAAATGACTGTAACAAAAAAGGTTTGTTCAGTGGGCCTGATATTAAAATCAGTGGGTATTATGAGTGTATGTGGGTCTCGCTCAGTGTTGACAAAAGAACTCATAGCAGTGTTGTATGCCGACACACTGAACCTATTCACTAGTCCTAATTACATGAAACCCGCAAACTCCTTGAAAGGCTCAAATCCACGTAGCCCCTGAATTTGTGCCTTTTGATAAATTGAATTGGTATATGGTTGTGTTCACTTAAGAGTGACTGAGAATGTGGGGAAATAAAAGGGCACTAAAAATTTTCAAAAGCTACATACCAAAAGAAGATGTAGCCCCCCTCTACTTGGTCACTAAACTTCCTGAACCCAAACAAAATGCACCATGTTCATGACTCCCTGAAACCCCCAGTCCCTGAAGCCAAGGACTTCCTAAAGCACTGATATATTTGAAGTCCTTGAAGCCAACTTCCTGAAGCAGCGATATCCCTGAGGTCCTTAAAGTCAGTGTAACTGAATGTCATTGAGGTCTTTGTAACCTAAGTCACTGAATATAATCCCTCGAAGTCAACGATCACTGACCCTCACCATCATGTCAAAAGCTGCCACTTCGTTGCAACTTTTGAGGGGGAGAGATACACTGAGCAAGTTGGGTTATTAATGATCAGGACAATGAGTGGTCTAGCAAGTCGAGTCACTGAGTCACTAATGTTAACATCAGTACCAGGTCACTGAATGAATCAAAAGTTGCAAGTATTGTAACTTTTGAGGGGGAGATATTTGGCAAGCCGGGTCACTGATAACAGGTCCTTAAACTGTAGCCTCCCATCAGCCGTCACTCATCACGCCCTGAACCAATATGGTCATTGAGCATCGGTCATGCATGGAGCCTGAGCATCAATCAGGTTGATGAGCTGAGCTGAGCATCAATCAGTTTGAGAAGTTAATGTGTATGCCAAAACATCAACCCACCTGATCTTCAGCAACCTGATGGTACCTACCCCTGAAGTCTGATTGTTCTTGCTGATATATACATCAGTTTGTTCAAAAGAAGAAGGCATCAGGAAGCTCGTATGTGACCAATCTGAACAACAAAGAATCAAGACAACATCAGGTCAGCGGGACATAGAAGACTTGGTTAACGAGGTGACTCAAGAATTTATTTCATGATTTCTTTGTTGTAATTTAGTACGTAAGAAGAAGCCATTTTGCTCACTTACTGCTAATTGACTTAGGCTACTTTTCTATCTAAATAAGGGGAGATTGTTGGGTAAATTCAGTACCTAATTGTTCCATATGTTAGATTTGAATGAAAAGTATCCTAAGTATAATATATACTTAAGTCCCTGAGTGAATAGTCACTCAGGGAGTTGTCTTCAGGATTCTCAGCCTGAGTCTACAAGAAAGATTCGAGTGTTTAGTGAGGCGAAACTCACTGAATGATGTACTTGAGACGAAGAAGAAGGAAATAGAGTCAGTGAGTGATGACAATAGCTCATTGACTCCCTGGAGACCATCTAAAGATAAACATTGACAAGTATAAAGTACAAGAGACAAAAACACAAAAAGGTGGGGACAAAAGTATAAGCTAGCACATGGTGTGTCATATGGTGTCACATGCATGCTACACATGTACTTTTGTATTGTAGTGAAAGATGCTTTCACAACTATCACTATATATACTAGTCATGTAGAATTAGATGGTCAAGGATTCTCACTATAGTGTAAAGTGTAACATTCTATTATAGTGTTAGGGTTCTTCTTCCCATTGTTCTTCCGCAAACAACCGGGCAAACTTGTAAATCTATAGATTCATTCTTAATAAGATTTATAAAACATTGAAAAAACCAAACTTGCGTTATTAGTAGTCTTGTGAGTTTTGAGTATAATGATTAATGTTTTGCTCAAATGTTGGACCTAACAAGTTTCTAAGGATAGATCAATCATTTTAGCAATAGAAATGTTTAATAGCATTGTTATAAATATAATCATAATGTGTAAAATAGTTAATAAATGCTCAAACGCTTTTAAATGTTATTTCATAAGACGTTGAAATGTAAACATTCTGAAAAATAAATTAAACTACGAGTTGTTGGCAAATGAAAATTAAAAATCACAACGCTCCCTATTTGCCTATTCTAAATGTTTAGCGTCAAACACACCTTTAGTGGCGATGATGCTATTTTATTTACCTTTATTGATATGTCATGGGCTCGGGCCAAACGAGCGACATCTATCTTTATTATTTAACTATGTGTTTGTGTCGTATTAGGAATGTGTTATTTGTTTAGGAATATCTTGTTTTACAAGTTATGTAATTGGTTATATATACCAAATGTTTTATTATGACTAAATCAATCAAAGTTGATTAATAAATCTCTGGTTATTTTAATCTCACGGTCTTAAGGAGACAATACCCGCTAAAAGTGGTGTCATATCCCGATACTATCTGAAAGGGTCGTATCAATTGGTGCTTTCATTTAGAGTCCTCGTTGAGGGCTTCCGATCTAGGGTTCCAATCCAAAAAAAGAAGTTTTTGTTCATCGCAATGTTCACTAGGTATTGTTCATCGGTTACTGTTCATGGGTAATGTTCATTAACAAAAAAAGTTTTTGTAAATTTTTCAAGTTATTGTTCATGGCATCGGGCAACGGGTATCAGAACACGAAAGATGCATTATCTACTGTGGTCGAATATCAGGGTTAGTTTAAGGTTCTTATAACTCGAGTAACGTGTATCTCTGAAAGTTTACTTGCCTCGTTTTATATATCTGGGCTTAAACTGAAACTAAAGCTAGAATTGTTGAGGTCTTACTCAAAACCTACAATATTAGGAGAAGCCTTCTACTTATAGCCCATATAGTAGAGACTCGTCTCGAGACATTTCTATAGGAAAAACATACCATTGAAAAGAAAGCGATCGATTCTTCTACAACATCAGAAGTTGCATCCGAAGTTACAATTGACGTGGCACCAGACGTTGTATTAGAAGTGGCACCAGAAGATGTGGAAAATGTTACATCCAAACCTAATAAAGAGCATCTTAAGCTTGTTGGGAATATAGCAAGAACCTGTTGGTGATGTAGCAGTCTACTCATGAATCGCAACAACCTATTCGTGAATCGCAACCTACGGTTGGAAAATCGCAACTTGCGTTTAGTGAATCACATCTTGTTGTTGATGAATCGCGTAAGAGGGCCATATAGTTTGTTTTATCCGAACGGAAGGAGTGTAGAACATGAGTCCAGATATTTGGGCTAGAGAACATGTTGAAAGAGAGTGTAAATACTGAGGAAACGTCTCAAAATTTGAGACCCGAGAATCGATAGTTTTTTTAAGACATCACCCCGAGAGTAAAGTGAATTCGATGGAGTGGGGAATGATACGCCCCCGACTATCTATCTTTATCGTTTAACCATATGTTTGTGTCGTATTAGAAATGTGTTATTTATTTAGGAATGTCATGTAAAGATTTATTATGAATAAATCAATTAAAATTAATCAATAAATCTCTAGTTATTTTCATCCTTCGTTTTTAAGGAACCAACACTCCGTTAAAAATGATTTCATATCCCGATACTATCCGAAAAAATAAATATCACTTACCTTATTCGTTTGACTTGATTAAACCCATTTTCAAACACTAAATAAAAAAATCCCAATTTAACACTCAAGAAGAACAAAAATTTTGAGTTAGATGTACGCAAACCTTTTTCGATTGTCATGTGCCGATGATGACTACTACTACGAGAAACACGAAGGCACCTGTCATAATTAATTACAGTAGTAATCAATAATAATTTCCCACTCATTTTGTCTGACTAACCCGCACCTCACAATATAATTAAAAAAAAAAGGAAAAAAATGTGCGTCCCACGAATCTCATCTACTCCCAAACTAAAAACACAAAACACATACATTAAACACCTATAGATATATATCTATAGTTGGCTAGACAAAATAAGACAAATTTCATATTTTTAGGCCTTTCCTTCCCTTTTCATCTTCATCCCAATTCAATTAGGGCTTTTTTTTCCAATTCAAAACCCTAACCCTAATCTCATCTAGAAAATGAAACCCAGATTCACAATATGAGTTATTCCAACACACCCCCATCTGAACCTGACGAAACCCTAGATAGCCCCAAATTAGTACCCACAGATTACATTTCTTTAATTAATGATCAGATATTGAGTACTATTTTATCTAGTTTTGATAAAACACAGTTGGTTAATGTTAGTTTAGTTTCCAAGAGGTTGTTAAGGATTAGTGGGGGGTTAGTTAAGTCTTTAAAGCTCTTAGATTGGGATTTTCTTGATTCGGGTAGGCTCGGTTTTCGCTTTCCTAATTTACTTGATGTTGATATTGTCCAGGCTTGTATTATCTCCCCGCGTAACTCGGGTATTTGTTTGAGTAATAGGTTTGTGTCTATTCATGCCAATTCGGTTGTGGCGTATGAAACAACGGATGACTTGGTTGTGTCCAATCCTGATTTTTTGAATGCGCGCGTTGTTGATAAGGGTGTGGGGATTTTGGCGCAAATGTGCGTGGATTTGAGGCGCGCGGTGTTGCTTGGTGTGAGCTGTGACGGGTTGGTTGGTGTTGCGAATGAGTGTTTAGCGTTGCAGGAGTTGGAGCTGTGTTTGTGTAATGATTTGGATTTGAAAGGGTTGTCTGGGTTTAGGAACTTGCAGATTTTGAAGCTGATTGGTTATGTTGACGGGTTGTATGATAATGTGATATCGGATATTGGTTTGACGATTTTGGCACAAGGGTGTCCGAGGTTGTTGAAGCTTGAGCTTGTTGGATGTGAAGGGAGTTACGATGGGATTAAGGCGATTGGGCAGTGTTGTCAGATGATGGAGGAGTTGACGTTGTGTGATCATAGATTGGAAGGTGGGTGGTTAGCTGCGTTATCGTATTGTACGAATTTGAAGACTTTGAAGTTTCAATCTTGTAAGCTTATTGATCCGAGCCCTGGACCGAATGAGCATTTGGGTTCGTGTCCTATGCTTGAAGAGTTGCATTTGGAGAGGTGTCAGTTGAGAGATAAGCAGGGGTTGGGTGCGTTGTTTTTCGTGTGTGAAGCTGTTCGGGAGTTGGTGTTTAAAGATTGTTGGGGATTGGATACCAACTCATTCATGGCTGCAAGTATTTGTAGGTATGACTATGACCCTTATTGTTATTGCTTGCTGCATATTGTATTTAGTATTAGTACTCGTATACAAATGTGTAGGAAAAATTGGGTATGGTAGAATCGCAAAGGAGTACTGTTATCGTAATAACCTTTAAAACACTGTTTATTCAGTCATGTCCTCTGTTTCAATGTTAGTGTTGTTCTTGGGATAGGCAATATTGTATATCTTTTAGTCGGCCAATGAGTCTGTGTGGCGGTGGGCTCAAACCCCGTGGATTAGTCGGCCAATGAGTCGGAAATCATGGTTACCAAAAAAAATAAAAAAAAATAAAAAAAATATTGTATATCTTTTAGCTACGTATAACAAGTGACTATTCTTTTTGTTATTCCATGGTAGTTATGATATAACACGTGATATATAGCCTCCTAATACAGTTATCCTTGTTGAGTTCAATTTGGTTTGTCATTTTGATGATAATTCAATGGGAGTTATGTAACTGATAAGATTGTGTTAGTCTAAATATTTGTTCAATAGATCTATATGTTTATGTACGCAAGTGAAAGCCAGTGAAAGTCAATGGCTAAGTTTTTTGAGCTTAAAAAATGGAAATTCTTCTGGGAGGAACTTAAAGAGAAGATGCTGATTCATATTATAGAACGTAGGTAGTACTTGTTTTAGTGTCCCGTTCATCAACAATCAACAACATAACTTGAGAGTTTTTGAGTCTATTCCGTCCAGTGTCATCTTTCTTTCAAAGTGCTGACATGTTCTTATTCATCTAAAATGACATAATGGTACTGATGAAGTAATAGAGGCTGACGTTTTCTTATTTTTTACTTGCTTTCTAGGAGAGTGACGTCTCTATCTTTGGAAGGATGTTCGTTACTCACAATGGATGGTTTTGAACCGATAGTTCTTTCATGGAAAGAGCTTAAAAGACTTAAAGTAATTTCATGTAACAATATTAAGGACAGTGCAATGACAGCTGAGTTAGCAACTCTTTTTACGGTTCTAAAAGAGCTGAAATGGCGCCCAGATTCCAAGTCTATTCTCTCATCAGGTCTTGAAGGCACAGGAATATGGCAGAAAGGTGGAAGAAGCTTCAAAATTTGATCTTTTTTTCTTTTAATAGTTAGCATGTCACAGAGGGTAGGATAGCGGTTGTTTCATTTTTAGATTAAAAGTATACTTGTTCTAGTTTTACCATAAAGAGTAGTCTTAGGGTGTAGAGAACAAGTGTATCATAAGTCACCATACTTTTTCTTTTTCTTTAATTTCATTTTGTTATATTTTTCCACTCATAATTTTCTGTAAAAGTTGCACTGGATTTGTATATCGTTATCGTTTTACTTGATCATGAATTGGTGCAACGTCGAATTAAATCTCACACTTCTTTTCGTATTATCAATGTAATTTGTATCATCTGATGGATTTATAGTTCATATCAACGTTCTTTTAATGAAATCCAATGTTGGGAGCTGTTTTCTTTAATATATTTGTATTTCACCTTTTGATGTCGATTAGCTCATTCTTATGGAGTTTGATGAATCCTCATTCTGCGCATCCAATTAAGCTAACCAAGTTTGCTAACTGGCAAGTGTTTGAAAGGTATGAATACTCTTTCTTGCTGTTATCTTCTATAGTTTTATACATGTCTGCTTTAGTGACTTGCGTTAGTGCAAGTTATAAACTGAATGGTACATGACCATTTTAACTTCTGGTCATAATTCTGCAACGCTGAGCTGCCCATATCCAGTTTGAGGCTTCAAGGAATTCCATCAGTTGCACATAAACCAGAGCATTTTCTGTTCCCTGTGGTTTAGTACTGCTGCACTGCTCACGGCAAGTCTTGATGCACTTGTTCTCTTCAGTAAATCATCAACTATGCAGTCTTTTCCTTCTGTGCATGAGTCTATCATCGTGCATCCCACTGTATATTGTAGTGCAGTAGTGCACATCTTTTGTTACCATACTCTGTTTGGTGCAAATGCAAGAATCTAAATATAAGTAATTAGTTTTACATTTTGCGACTTTTGGCTTTTAATAAATGAGCGAAGCTCCAAGCGCGTCTTTCCCAGCATGCCCGTTATTGTTCAAATGAAATGTGATCCTTTTAGATGCAACATTTTGCAATCCTGCATCTTTTAGGTTGCAACAATTACACACCCCCTGGGATTTTTGACTAGTTTTTTCAAGTGAATTGTGATAATCACAGTAGATATCTGTGGTATGTCACTATACAGAGTGTTTAATGATTTCTTACCAAAACAAGTTTGAAATGCAACCAAATCTTAGCTCACGCTGTCTCGGTCTTAGACATAATTTCACATTATAAATTTTCTCAAGTGCGAAAAGGTTAGAAACTGGCAACTGCAAGTCCAATTTTTTTTTAGTGCGAGTTTACAGCTGGTACAAAATTTAAGCTGTAGAGAAGTCGTACTTAAGATTGTTCCATGACCATTGTGGAGTTATACCATTCAAGAATGTGACTTACTGAGTTGATGTCTACCAAGTACAACAAAGAAGCAAAATGTTAGTTACACTGGGAACCCAAATTCTGAATTGAACACCGTCGGCCCATGTGCCTTCCGTCATAGTCATTATCTACCGCACAAAAAATGGCTCTGGTTGACTCATAGATGTTTTGGAGGTAAGTATTGATCGAGCCAAAAGCCCTTGATTCTTGTTTTTCCAGCTCATTACCAACAACAAACTGGTTTTGCTGTGCGGTAAGGCACCACACTCTTATGCTTTTTATTCAAAGAAGTTTTATCCGCTTAAGCACTTTTTGTGAGTTTCGCTAACATATGCTCAGGCCGTCTTTCAATTAGAGAAAAATTGTAAGACTCTAAGCGAAAATTAAAGCCTTTTGAGAATGAATTTTCGTGAAAAAATATGTGTACGTATATGCTTATAATTGTTAACAAGATAAATTTTGAAGTCATAAAAATTTGAATCCTTAAATGGTCGCTCACATTGCACACTCTCAAAAACAGCTCTGCATATGTTCAATGAACACCAATGTGTCAAATTTCTTTTGTAGTAGTCGTTTATCATCTTAATTAATGACTGTCTGATACATATTTGACAAATATAAAGAGTGATTGGATCATGTCTTTTCAAAATAAAAGAGTCGTCCCCTTCATATAATAATGTCACTTTTGAGTTCACAATAATACATGTGGGATTGTAGACCAAAAAATCTAGATATTAAGGAATGGACCCACAAGCTATACAAAGTGCATGTATGACACTTAATTTCAATGTAAGTCACTGATTCTAACGTCTAACGTCTTGTATAGTTGTATCCCATCCGAGAATCTATCTAGGATCCGATGTTTTATCTCACAAAAATCGAACAAAACTCCAATTTTGAAGGGACACGCGTTGCCCGATCTTGGAAATTGTCAAAATGTATCGTTGTGACTCATGAACACGTCTTTAACTTAAGTTACCAGTTTAAATAAGTGATTATAGTTAAGTACCTTGTTATATATGTTTTTATGTTATGTAAAAGTTGTAACGATATAGATTTAAGCAAGACATAAACGTATAAGTGGATAAGTATGGCCCGGCCCGATTTGTAGGTTTAGGGTTCATTAGGGTTTCATGTAATCACCATTATAAATGGTTGATCAATAAAACATAAGACTCTGGTTTACACATTCTAACATGGTATCAGACCATATCCCGGTCCTATATCCCAAACCTTATTTTACTCTCTTTTGATCCGTTACATCCGAACTTTGCCGTCATTATCGATTTACCCACACTTCTCATTCGGTATTAATAAAGCAAACCTCACGTCGTTGTCAATCTGTTACTATCAGAATTCTCAATTTGTGGTAGAATGGTATTTTTGACATGATTATGGTAGATCTTATTTTTCTTTTCGTTAAGTTTATTTTCTCTTAAATAAAAAAAAGTTATTTTTTTTGTTTTTATTGTTTGTGTTTTGATCGATGGTTTGTACTGTTTCTTCGATTTAACAACCTAAAATTTTCAATCTTTCGCTCAACTCTACAAAATCAGTAAACTCGTCTGTTTTATCTTGTGTTGGTGATTTGTGCCAAGGTCACAAATCCACACGGTTGTCTATTAGGTTGGATGTTTGTGCAAAGGTAACAATCCACAGTTGACGTTTATGAAGAAGAATCAGAGGTTGGTTATGCATGGCTTTGTGAATTTGTGTTGATCTGGTTGAAATCTAGGAAGATACTCGGAGGTGCAGGGCTTTAGTAATGTTTTATTTTGTTTCTTTTCTAGTTTATTACTCCAGTCCGAGCTTTAGCGATTTCGCCGCTCGGACTGCGGAGGAGTATTAGTGGATAAGTATGGTCTGGCCCGGTTTGTGGGTCTAGGGTTCATTAGGGTTTCATGTAATCACCATTATAAATGGTTGATCAATAAAACATAAGACTCATGGGGTTTACATATTCTAATAAAACGATCTTCTTTTGCTGGAAAACATGACTTCGATAAGAAAGCATTTAAAGACTAAATTAATATTAGCGTGTAAGGGGTGGAAACGAGCCGAGTCAAGATCGAGCTCGACTCGTTTATGTTTTATAAAGTTCGAGCTCGAACTTGCTCGTTTCGAGCCTTATTATTTAGGCTCTGGCTCGGCTCGTGGTATGGTAGACAAGCTCGGGCTCGGGCTCAACTCGTTTATAAGATTTGGCAATGTAAAAATAAAACTTGGCTCGAGCTCGGCTCGTAATATATCTAAATTAGGCTCGTTAGTAAGCTTGTTATTAAGCTCGTTAAGAAGCTCGTATATAAAACATTAGGCTCGCTTAAGCTCGTGAGCCCAAACGAGCTTTGTACATAATGCTCGGGATCGAGCTCGTTTAATAAACGAGCTGCAACTTAGGCTCGAGCTCGTTTATGCTCGGCTTGTTCGAGCTTTTTACCGATCTGATCTCGAGTTTTTTACAAGCAGCTCGACTCGTTTCCACCCTTAAGAGTAATTAATCTTTTATTAGGTCTTGCATTTAGAAATGTATGAGTTTTTTTTTTTTTTAGATTTGCCTCTACATGTTTTAAGTTCTTCAGTCTTATAGGTTTTCTTTTAAGCGTATAGGAGCGCTCTCTTTCTTTTTTTCTTTGCTTTTAGTTTATATTTTTGTCTTACGCGATTTTTTCTTTATGTTAGGTTAGTTTCTGATTTGCTTTGCTTGTAAGAGAGCTAGGTATTTTAGCTTTTCTCTCTCGCCAATCTTAGGTGGCGTTCGCCATCCGCTCGCCACTACATCGCTGGTGCTCGCTAAACTCTTGCCAGTCATCACTTCGTCGTGCAGACGACAATAGTAAAAACAAAAAAAATAGAGCCCACTTATGTTGTTTGTATATTTTTTCTTTTCTTTTATTTCTTTTAAGATTTAAAAATGTAGATGTATTTTTTAAAAAAGGTTTTAAACATCTTTAACTTTTTGAGAAAGAATGGAGAAAGAAGATAAGGAAAGAGAAGATAGTTTTTTTATGAGGAATGTTATAAACACATAATTTTTATATAAAAACATCAATAATTTGTTATAAAATAAAGAGTTAGTGGAGAAGAAAAGTACTAATTGGTCTAAATCGCTTGACAAATCATTATATGAAAACTTTTATGTAAATTATATGTGCTTTTAGTATTTTCTTTATATAAAGAAATGTAAATTTTCATTTCAAGTCCTTGTAGTTTAGGATATTTTTATTTTTGGTTTATGTTTACACATTTGTTTGAAAAATGTTTTTTTTATTTTTACAAAAATTATATTTAGAAACGTAAAAAATAAAAGTATGTTGTGATAAGGAGGGCTTTTTGAAAATAGGTGTGTTAAATGATATGACACTTCGCGGGGTCCAAATGAAGAGAATATTTTGTGCTATGACACTTGGCTCTCTAAGAGAGGAGGGTGTCACGACTTAGGTAGCCTCGTCGTTCTGACGTGGCACTCTCGCCAAGGCTCGGTGCCTCTCGTTGCCACACCCACCCCTCTTCGCCGTGGAGATTTTGGAAAACCAAAATCTGAATGACGAGACATGTAATCAAAACTAGCCGCGGAGATTTCTTTTTTTCTTCTTTCTTCATTTTTTCTTCTTCTTTTTTCTGTTTATTTCTTGTTTCTTTCTTATGAACAAGTGTGTGTGTGTTAACTAGTGTGTGTGGTATGTGTGTGTGTATGTTTTTTGGTAAACAAGGAAGAAGAAGAAAAAAGGATGGGTGGGTGGGTGGGGTGGGGAGGATATTTTTTTTAATTATATTTATAATTTTTACCCACGGAGTTTTATATTTATCATTTTATGGTTATAATTTATAATTTTTATAAATTTTTAAAACGTTTTTAGTATAAGATTGTATTTTATTTTCGTAGTATATTTTATTTAATTATTTGTAATTTTAATTTAAATGAAATGAATTTAAATTTGTGTGAAAATGAAAAAAAGAAAAATAAAAGATAGTGGTGGGGCCAAAGTGAAGAGGGGTTCGGTGTGTTGTAAGTGAGGGGTTATTTTTGTTAGTTGTGTTGTGGTGACGTGGCACTGATGTGGCAGCTGTGGGGCCAAAATGAAGAGGGTTTGCCTCTTCATGACACCCTTCTCTCTAAGTATTGCTCCTATAATTTCTTGTTTAGGTTAGTTTTTTAAGCGTTTAGGAATTCTCTTTCTCTCCTTTTGCTTTTCCCTTCAAAATAATTCGATTCCACTACTACACATTGTGAAATAGAGTCCTCTTAATAAAGCCCATTTTCAATGAAAAGGGCTCTAATGAAACCCAAGTCTAAAAATAGGTATAAAGTCATGTTTTTATATACACGACCGGGTTCTATTTGGAAAACATATTAAAGCCATGTTATATCCAACAACACCGTGCTCTATTTCTCCCAAAAAAATATATAGTTTTAGACGCTATATATATATATATCTCCCCAATTTTCATTATTCACGAACCCTAACCCTCCAACCTCCCCAAAAATTTCATTCCCAAAATTATCAACGGGACTTTTCCCTCTTATTTGCTTCCACACACCAACCCCCACACCACATGTAGGCATCTACTCATTATACGAACTCTACCCCACTCTTGTTTACTGATATATTTACATAAAAAATAGGTAATACTTGAACTAATCTGCAATTTGTGGTAATTATATATATGTTTGTAGATTGATTTGTTTGTTGTCACACCCCACCATGGCGAAATATGGGGCGCGACGTATGGATATCATCACAATAATAGCGTGTCTACAGAGAGAACTAAATGAAAATTGAAATACGATAAATGGTGACACAAATGTCATGACAATAATTCAACAATACAGGAGTCTAGGTAAGTAGGTAAAAGTGACACCTCTTACCAAAGACAAACAAATAACAAACATATATGTATCAAAAAGTTCACTTATTCGAATGGCAAAAGATAATCTAAGAGGAAAGGGATTCCTTCTAATGCAATCCTAGCAGCCTCTAAACTTCAGCCACTTCTAACACCATCCTTCATAACTACCTCACATGAAAATGACACTAAAATCTATCAACATAAAGTTGGTGAGAACATAGGTTTAAGTTATCTAGAACATCATAAAAAAACTTGACATCAGCTATAAATAAGTTGAAGAAATAAGTTATAGCAATGGACTATAAAGTGATATTCACATTACATACAACTTGTTAGCCCTATATTTTATATAGTCGAACAAGAATGTAATAGGTCATCTTAGTCGTTATTGGTCTTGTATTGTAATAGGTTAGTCGGGAAAATCGGGCTTGAACTTTAAGCTAATATTGTCTAAGTTAGGGGCGTAAGCCCAAGCAAAGCCAAGCCCGACCCATGAACAAGCCCACTAAAGCCTTATGGCGTGGCATATAAATACCCTCTTCCATGTGTGGAATAGGGTGTTGGTTACCATTTACTTTCTCTCTCTATTTTATGTTTTAACCATCCAATCTCTCTAGTTTCTCTCTCTACTTTTCTTCTTTTTCTCTCTTTAAATATTGTGTTATGGATTAGAATGGGATTAACATTTGGTATCAAGAGCCTATAGTGGATAGGTGATTGAAGATTCGTGGTTGCGTTCTTATTGATCTTGTGAGGTATTTGATCCATAATCCTTGATCCAAATTTTTTTTGTGTTTTTTATGGTTTATTTCTGATACAAATCATCTACATAGTTGTGGTAGAGATTTGGTATTGTTATTTTGGCTAAAAACACAAATTTTTTTGGGTATTTGGATCAATTTTTGGCAAAAAGTTACGGTTTTTACAAGTTTGCTCCGAGAAAAGTGGTTTCTCGATCACCAATTGGATATTCGGAAAAGGGTTTTGATTATCCGAAATAGTGGGTTTATACCGAAATAAAATTTTCAGAAAAGGGTTTTGATTATCTGAAATAGTGGGTTTATTCCGAAGAAAATTTTCGGAAAAGGGTTTCATTTTTTCAAAAAAATGGTGTTTATCCGAAGAATTATCCGAAAAATTATATCCGAAATAGGGTTTATCCGAAGATTTCACTTATTCCGAAGAAATCCAGTTTTTCCGAAAATACCATTTCTCCGAAAATCTTTCTTTTTCTGAAAATCATCATTTATCCGAAGAAGTTCAAATATTCCGAAAAACCTCATTTCTCCGAAAAACCTCATTATTATGAAAAACCTCATTTTTCCGAAACTCATCCATTATTCCGAAGATTGTCCTATATTCCGAAGATTGTCACTTATTCCGAAAATCATCCATTATTCCGAAGATTGTCATTATTCCGAAGATTGTCACACATTCCGAAGAAGTGCAATTTTTCCGAAAAAACACATTTCTCTGAAAACATTGCTTTTATCCGAAGATCTCCTCTATTTCGAAGAAGTTTAAAATTTCCGAAGATACTCAATTATCCGAAAAAGTCAATTTTTTCCGAAAAAAAGAAATTTTTTAACGGAATCGAGTGTTTTTGGCATTGGAATTTTTGGTTTTTGGAGAGACAATTCTTAAGGGATTTTAACATCTTTTCTCAACAACATCAACCACACCTCATCACAACGCATCTACTAAGATCCTAATCCATTCACAATCATCGACAATGTCTAACAACAATATCAACAATGCGCCTGCAAACCAAATTCGTTTGGAACAAGGTGGCAATGGGAATCCACCTATGCTCACTTCCGGTTGTTATGTTCAATGGAGATCTCGCTTTCTCAGATTTCTCGATGGGAAAAAGAACCGAACTGCTCTTCGTCACTGCCTTGAGAATCCACCTCCAGTTTTTGAATTCAGACCCATTACCACACAAGCAGAGGATGGTACTTCATCAACTACACGAGCCATGGAGAATTTCGATACTTGTCCTGCTGAGAAAAAGAAACTCCTCCAAGCTGAAGTTGATGCTGTGAACTACATACTCACTGGGATTGATAACGATATCTATTCCACGGTTGATGCATGTCCTAATGCTATGGAAATGTGGAATGCAATTCATCGATTGAAGCAAGGTGAGTCAATCAACGTTCAAGATCTCGAGACTAATTTACTTTGGGAGTTTGGAAAATTCACATCCGAAGATGGTGAATCCATTGACTCATATTACTCGAGATTCTACAAAATGATGAATGGGCTTGTTAGAAATCAGTGCACCATCTCCAATCATCATGCCAATGTTCAGTTTCTACTTCAACTCAAACCGGAATGGCAAAGGTTTGTGACTTTGGTTAAACAAAGGGAAGATATCAAAACCATCTCCTATCACAAACTTTATGATATCCTGAAACAACATCAGAATGAAGTGAATGAACTAAGGGATGAAAAGGCAGAACGGTCTACTAACTCTATTGCTTTTGTGGCTGCTATTTCAACAAAACCCGTACACCGTCAACAACCACCTACTCATCCCTCAAAGTCATCAAGTTCATCCATCAAACCTCCAGCTACTGCAAAAAAGGAAAAAGCAATTGTCCCCACTCCACCTCCAAAGTATGACACCGAGTTAGATGGAGACAGTGATGATGAACAAACTTCAAGGGACAAGAAGATTGAAGAACTCATTCTTTACTCACCACAACTTATAAGAAGATCTACAAACCTACCAACAACAACCTCAGATCATCATCCAATGCTCGATATAAGGAAGTTGATCATGCACCTAGGTATGATCGTGAGGCTAGGTATGATAATCAGAGGATGCCGAATCAAGTTGGGGCTAGAGATACTGTAGGCACTCCGGTTGTGTAGAAGACTGGGATTCAATTTTTCAATTGCAAGGGGTTTGGGCACATGGCTAGGGAATGCAAGAAGCCAAAACGGGTTAAGGATTCGGGATATCACAAAGAAAAGATGTTGCTATGCAAGAAAGAAGAAGCAGGAATTCCACTCACAGCAGATGAAGTTGACTGGCGTGATGACACTGATGATGAAGCCGTTGATCAAGAGCTAGAGGCACATTATGTGTACATGGCAAGGATTCAAGAAGTGCTTCCAGAGACTGCTGATACTTCTGGACCTATCTTTGATACTGAGCCAATTGAAAAGGTACCAACATATGATAACTATAATGTGTTTGCTAATGAACGACGACATCCTGAGCAACCCGAAAGCATCAATGACACATATGTAATGGACACGGAGGATAGCAATATCTCTACGGATTCACAACATATGTGTAATGATGACGGTAATGCTGTTCAGGATACTGACTCGGATGAGGACCGTGATTTGCTTGCGTCTATAATTGATTCTTTAAAACATGAAATTGAGGAAAACAAAGAGGCTAATAAACGTTTAAAGCAAGCAAACACCTCCTTAACCGAGGAGATAGACAGGCTTAAAGAGTGTGATTATGTAAAAGAAGCTGATCGACGAGTTGCAATAGCTAATGGTTTGGTATATGAACGTAAGGTGCTCAACGAACAATATTGTTTTGAAGTAACACACGAAATTCATATGTCAAAACAAAAGATATCAGAACTTGAAGAACAACTGCTGCTACATAAACTCCAAATTACTGAGTTAGAGTCGGTTAACAAAGAACAAAATGAGCTTTAAAACTCGTGAAAAAAAGGATATTGAAAAAATTCTTGCTTTGGAAAAGAGAGTCGACACGTTAAACAACATTGTTTACAAAACGGGTCAGTCTATTCAAACTATGAATATGCTCAATAGAAACATGAAAACGAGTTTTATTAAGCCTGACTATCTCAAGAACGTTCAAACAATCAAGCCTATTATTTATAAAATCGGTTGCTATAATGATAATCTTGCCCTTATGCTTTCCCCTGACTCCGAAGAAATCCTTCGCCGTGACGCTTAACGTCAATCCAACCTACATGATTGTATCACACCCTATGATTATACCGCATGGAATGAGAAACATGTCATTAACTTTGTCCCTCAAAGAGAGCTTTTAATTGAACATAGTATTTTCCAAATATTCCACCAACGTATAATCACACGAAAACGAAAAGTTCTTCAAAAAGGGGTCTTAAAAAGCAGTCAATTTTGTTAGAAAAGCGAATTTTGGATGAAAAACGTAAATGGGATGAAAAATGTAAAAGTGTTCAGCAATTTGAGTTTATAAAATAAGGGGTTCTAAATTTATACAAAGGTATTGTCGATTATGAAAAAGTTTCTAGAGATACTGTTTGGAATATTAAACCTCACCCACAAGTAGAAGTCGTCATTCAACAATGTATTGTCCCAACCATCGATGATCTTTCAAACACTGTGGAAATGTTTTATAATGCTCTCACTGAGGAAATGACAACTGATTTAAGATATGTCAAATCTCTTGAAGATGAAGTTGATTTTCCTCAAACCAAATTAAAGACACAAGAAACCCATCTTTCTAATGAAATTGAACGTCTTTCGCGAGAATATTATCGTATAGACCATCTGAACATTATAGTTGTTGATAAATGTCAAAATCTTGAGGTTGAGCTTTCAAAAAAGGTTGAGTCATTCAAAGAACTTGAGAAAATATTTTTTAATCTTGAGAAAAGTTTTCACACCCTTGAACTTGCTTCACAAAGTGATGATCAATCTCATAATCATAAAAAATGTCACGAAATGGCAGCATCTTCGTTTCGTACTTTTAATGAAAAAGATTTTGCAATAAATGATTTGAAAGCTAAACTACAAGAAAGATACATAGCAATCAGTGAGTTACAAAAGCTCATTGCGAAACTAAAAGGAAAGTCTGATTTGGGTAAACCATCCGCTGTTCGTCAACCGAATACGGTTAAATGCCCTAAATCATCTATTTTGGGCAAACCCCCACAGACTTTGCCTAAGTTAGGAACTGATAAGAGCACAAATGTGATAGCACTTGGAATGTATAAGATGAACAGTAGGTCCACTCAAACTGGAACATCGCGGTTACCTCAGAATACTAGGAAAACTAATCAACGTGTGTATTCTTCTACAAGAGTAACTCCCACTGCTAGCGTTAGCGGACCACAGCTTAAGAGCACTAGAATTGAAGATAGAGTCATGCCTAACAATAGTCAAGGGAAGAATAAGGAAGTAGAAGATCACCGTAGGAATTTTAAGTTTTCTAAGAATAAAACGTCTGTAACTGCATGTAATGACAGTTTGAATGTTAAGACTTCGAATGTTGAATTTGTTTGTGTTAAATGTGGAAAATGTGTTCGTACTTTCAATCATGATGCCTGTGCTTTTAATCATAATGGCGTGAATGCTAGAACTAGGAAGCCTATTCTTGTGCCCACTAGTACTAGAAAACCTACAAGAACTTTGAACCAGTCCATTGCTCAACCACTTAAGAAACTAAGTGCGTTAGAATCCACTACTCTGCGTAAACAAAACATGTTAATGAAGCTTTATGAGAACATGAGTAGGACATGTAAACAGGGGTACTCAAGATTTACACCACCTGAATACAAATGGGTACCTAAGACAACCACTATTCTAATTGGGTCTATGAATGTTAGTTTGTCTTTAGAATCTATGTCTACTAATATTTTGGAACCCACCTCTATCAAGGACTCCCATTTGTCAAACTCTACATTGTCTTCTAATGCTTATGCAGCTCGTCGAGATCATTCTCTTCATAATGGACTCTGGGTGCACAAAGCACATGACGGGAAATCTCAAGCTTCTAATTAACTTCGTGGAGAAGTTTCTGGGTACGGTACGGTTTGGAAATGATCAGTTTGCACCGATACTCGGATATGGAGACTTGGTTCAAGGTAATATCACTATAAAACGGGTTTATTACGTCGAGGGACTGAATCACAATTTATTCTCGGTTGGTCAATTTTGTGATGCGGATTTGGAAGTGGCTTTTCGGAAAACTACTTGCTACGTTAGAGACTACGATGGGAATGACCTTCTTACAAGTTCTCGTGGTTCTGATCTCTACACAGTAACTCTTCAAGATACATCTTCAACAAATCCAATTTGCTTAATGGCGAAAGCTACATCCTCTCAAGCATGGTTATGGCATCAAAGATTGTCACATCTCAACTTTGACACCATCAACTTGCTTTCGAAGAATGATATTGTGACCGGTCTTCCTAAGTTAAAATTCGTCAAAGACCATCTTTGTTCTTCTTGTGAGTTGGGGAAAGCAAAACGGAAGTCTTTCAAAACAAAGACTACCCCAAGCTCAAAAGGACGATTGGAACTTCTACACATGGATTTATGTGGTCCCATGCGTGTAGAGAGTATTAACGGGAAAAAGTATATTCTCGTGATTGTTGATGATTACTCTAGATACACATGGACTTTATTCTTAAGGTCCAAAGATGAAACACCAGAGGTTCTCAAAAACTTTCTCAAGATGATACAACGCAATCTTCAAACTAAAGTCTTAACCGTAAGAACGGATAGGGGTACTAAATTTTTGAACAAGAACTTGCAGTCTTACTTTCAAGAAGAAGGCATCGAACATCAAACGTCTATTGCACGAACTCCTAATCAAAACGGCGTTGTAGAAAGACGTAACCGCACTTTGGTTGAGGCAGCTCGAACAATGCTTTCTGCTTCAAAATTACCGCTATTCTTCTGGGCTGAAGCAATTGCAACTGCCTGTTATACTCAGAATCGTTCTCTCGTCATCCCTAGGCATGCAAAGACACCTTACCACATCATCAATTGCAGGAAACCTACGGTTAAATTCTTTCACGTATTTGGGTCTTTATGCTACATTCTTAAAGACGGTGAGAACCTCGACAAGATGAAAGAAAAAGGTGATGCATGTATTTTTCTGGGGTATGCTACATTGTCGAAAGGATATTGTTAGGACCATTGTAATAGTTATATGTAATAGGTAGACTAGGAGGTATGTAGTTCCTCCTGGTCCTAGTCGTAGTAGGAGCAAGTCCTGCTCCTGGTCCTAGTCTAAGTCAAACTTTATTAGTTACTTAATATTCTGTTAGGATATGCATGAGATATGTTAGGAAAGGATATGCATATCAGTTTTAAACGTTTTCTTTAATGATGTATTAGGGTTTCCTTGTAGTATAAAAGGAACCTTAGGCAGAAGGGTTAGACACACCTTCACAAAACGTAGTTCTAGTCTTTATCAATATTAGAAATCCTTAGAAAGGATCAAGTCTTTATAGTTATTCTGTTTCTCTTGTTTATATTTATATTCTACATTCATATTGTGTATAGAGTCTCTTTGTGATTTGACTTGTGATTACAGAAGTCATTCACCGGTCCTGACAGGCTGCAAGATCTACATCTAGTAGACCTAACAAGTGGTATCAGAGCCTGGGAGGGTCTCTATACAAGCAGAATCAAGTTCTTTTATCACTAACAATCTGTTTATCATGTCTGCCTCAACTTCTACTCAAACAGGAGAAGAAAGCACTCCTAAAATTGTGCAACCACAGCAGATCCTGGCTACGGTCTCCAACACGAATGGAAAATTCCCTCTTCTGAAGAAAGGAGAATATGATAACTGGGCAATGAAGATGGAATGGTGGATCACCAACACTGATCAAGATCTTTGGAAGATCATTCTGAATGGAAACGGCAGGAAGCTTACTGGACGAGACAAGAACGGTAATATTACTCTTCTTGAACCTAAATCTCATGAGGATATCATCGCTATTCAGAAGGAGGTAAAAGCAAAAACAATTTTGCTTCAATCTCTTCCTGAAGATCACATGGGTGACTTCTACCATTTGGATGATGCCAGAGAAATCTGGAATGGCATAAAAGCAAGGTTCGGCGGGAATGAGGAGTCAAAGAAAATGCGAAGGTCCATGCTGAGAGATGAATTTACCGAATTCAAGATCTCAGAAACTGAAGGTCTAAATCAAGGTTATGATAGGTTCCAGAAGATCTTGAGCCAATTGAATCAACTACGGTCAAAACCTGATGATGGTGACATTAATGCAAGGTTTCTTAAAGCCTTACCCTACTCATGGAACCAGGTGGTGATCTCTCTCAAAGCCAAAGGTGGACCTGACTATCTCACCTTTGATGATTTGTTTCATAGGCTCAGAACATTCGAACCTCATGTGAGAGGATATCCGAGTGACTCTTTTCCCACCAATGCTAATTCAGCCTTTGTGAGTTCTATGGCATCTAGTCCCATGTCATATGCAAGTAGCCCGAGCAATACTGTCTCTCCCCAGCATACTATTCAGCATACTGGTCCCATGTCATATGCATCTAGTCCCATGTCTTCTGCTCCTGATCCTGCTACCAAGTCTGGTAGTATGGTAGAAGCTGTTCTTCATTCTTTTGTGGCTGATGTTACTGCTGAACAACAATTTGCTTTTGATGACTTCAAACAGATCGACAAACTTGATCTGGATGAGATAGATCTTAAATGGCAGATGGCCATGCTTACTCTTAGGGTTCACAAGTTTGAGAAGAAAGCGGGGATGAAGTTTAATTACAATCCTCGGGAGCCAGCAAGATTCGATAGAAGCAAGGTACGGTGCTATAACTGCCAGCAACAGGGTCACTTTGCAAGGGAGTGCCCTAGCAAGAATGATCAGGAGAAGAACATGTACTCCGCTTTCAAGGTTCAGGAGGTTAAAGATGACAGGAAGGCATTGGTATCTGTTGACTCTATGGTCAACTGGAATGATCATCAGGCTTCTACTCTGGAATCAGCTGAATCCTCGACTGATGTGTTGGCAATGATTGCTGGGAATCTCTCTGATGCAGAAGAAGCAGAAGAGTTTGCTCTTATGGGCATCTCACCTCAGGTACAACATTGTCCTCTTGGTTGTCATGATAAATACACAGAATTGTTGTCCCAATTTAATGAAGTAAATGATCAAAATGATAAGTATTTTTTAGAGGTACAAGCATATAAGGTTTCATTAAATACATTGGAACAACAAAAGAAGTGGTTACAAGATACACAACGTGCGTATGAGGATAAAATCAGGATACTAAGCATGGATTTAGAAAACACTACAAATATGCTTAAATATACAGAAACTGAAAGAGATGCTAGTATCAAAGAAAAAGAGGAGATGCAAGCTAAATTAGATGCTACAATGTTAAGATTTGACAAATGGCAAAAGGCACCAAAAAATCTTTCCAAATTAATTGATAGTAGCATGTCTGGCAGAACTAAAAGAGGCTTAGGATTTGAAAAATATATTGATTCAGAAGATGTATTTGATTTATCTTTCTCGAGTGTCTTTGATGCCGACAAAGAGGATGAGGGCAAACCTAGTTACAATAGGTTTAAACCAGCAGCAGAAATGCATGCTGTTCCTCCTCCTCTTACTGGAACTTTTATGCCCACCTCATGGCATAATGACTCGGATGGATCACAGATGCTTGAGTCCCCAACAAGTTCTACTAATACTAATGACTTTGTCTCATGTACTTTCAGTGACAAAGCCGGTGACTCTGCATCTAATGGTTCAAGTGAAGAGTCGAGACCTACAAGTTCCAAGTCGAATGATCATGCTGCTACTGGTGCTAAGAAATGTGAAGAAAAAGTTGCTGTCAAGTCAAGTGTGTCTGGTCCTTGTTTATTGAGTCCTAGGAAGAATGTTTTTCCTAGAAATGTGTGTAATAAAGTAGGCAGTATGAAACAATATCATTCCAATAAAAGGTCTTTCAAAACATGTTTTGTTTGTGGCAGTCCCTTTCATTTAATTAAAGATTGTGATTATTATGACACACATGCATCTGTTAATCATGCTTCTCCTGCTCCTGGTTCACCAGGAGCTGCTTCATATGCTTCTAGAAGACTTAATCCTAGTGCTCCAATGTTTAATACTTCTAGAGTATCCTCTCTCTTCACGTCTGATTATTGGAGAGAAAATGGATTCCAAACAACCAGTAATTATTTTCCAAATTATAATCCAAACTATGCGCATCATTTTGACCACACGTATTTTGGTTTGGGAAATTTGGGAACTGCTGTTAAGCCCTCAGCAGGTTGTTCCTGGTCAAATAATAATATCCATATGATGCATAGGCAACCAAGGAACAATAGTGGATCTCATCAATCTTCTTGGCATTCTTCTAAAGATCCACAAGGCAGGCTCAAACCTGAAAAGGTTTGGGTCCCCTTAAGACACTAACTTTTGCATTCTTTTATCTTGTTGTTGTAGGTTACTCCATACCAGGATCCTAGTCTAGGAATTGTTGATAGTGGTTGCTCTAGGAGCATGACTGGCAATAAAAGTCTCCTTTCTAACTTTGTACCATTTCATGGAGGCAAGGTCTATTTTGGAGGAGGTGAAGGCAGAATCACTGGCAAAGGAACGATAAAGACTCCAAATCTAAATTTTGAGCAGGTCTACTATGTGGAAGCACTTCAACACTTCAACTTGATATCGGTCTCTCAGATTTGTGACAAGAAGCAGTTTGTACTCTTCACTGATACTGATGCACTTGTGCTTTCCAAAGATTTTCAACTTCCGGATGACTCACAAGTTCTACTCAGAATTCCTAGAAGACACAATCTATATAGTATCAAGTTGAATGAAGTCAACCCTACTGGTCAACTAGCATGTCTGGTTGCAAAAGCCTCAGAAGATGAAGCCACTAAATGGCACCGAAGGATGGGACATGTGAACTTCAAGACCATTCACAAACTTGCCAATTTGAATCTGGTCTCTGGCTTACCTCCCAAGACGTTTCGAAATGATATAAATTGTATTGCCTGCAGCAAAGGCAAACAACACAAAGCATCCTTCAAGGCCATTACTGCTTTAAGTCTTATTACTGAACCATTGCAGCTTCTACACATGGACTTATTTGGTCCTACTTCCATCAGAAGCATTGACCACAAGCAATTTTGTTTGGTGGTGACTGATGGTTATAGCAGGTTTGCGTGGGTGTTCTTCATGGCTGCCAAAAGTGAGACCTACTCAATTCTTCGAGATTTTCTTACCTTGATAGAGAATCAGTTGTCCAAGAAAGTTAAAGGTATTCGATGCGACAATGGAACCGAATTTAAAAATAGAGACCTCATCGCACTTTGCAATGCTAAGGGCATCAAAAGAGATTATAGTGCTGCTAGGACTCCTCAACAGAATGGTGTGGCAGAAAGAAAGAACCGGACACTAATAGAAGCAGCAAGAACTATGCTTGCCGATTCCAAGCTTCCGACCATGTTCTGGACAGAAGCTGTTAATACTGCAAGTTATGTTTTGAATAGGGTGTCTATTACCAATCCACACAAGAAAACACCTTATGAGCTGCTCACGGGCAAAGTTCCAAATATTGCTCATTTGAAGCCTTTTGGGTGTCCAGTCACCATTCTGAATACTAGTGACTATTTGGGGAAGTTTGATGGCAAGGCTGATGAAGGATATATTGTGGGATATTCAGCTCATTCTCGGGCGTATCGTGTCTACAATCTTCAAGCCAAACGGATAGTTGAAACTATTAATCTCAGGTATTTTGAGGAGAAGACAAACATACAAGGAACAGGTCCAGAATGGTATTTTGATCTTGATTATCTTAGTGATTCGTTAGGATATTTTCGTTTCAAAACTAACCATGATGCAGGACCACAAGTGTTTGCAACTTCTAGTACTGGTGTTCCTTCTAGTCTTTCTGATTCAGATGATGAGGATGACATTTTTATGGTTCCATCCTATTCCACCACGGTCTCTCCCACTCCTCCTAGTGATGCAACTCAATTGGATGTACAGGATTCCCAAGCAGCTCTTGACACTCTTCTCAAGCAACAACAAGAAGCTACTAAAGCAGCTGCTCAGGGTAGTTTTGAGTTTCCCATGGTTGAGCCTACTGATACAGTTGCTCCTGGTACTCCAGCTTCTGCTCCTAGTGCTAGTCTCTCAACTACTGTACTCCGGCTAGTGAGTCTGCTTCCAATACACGTTTCTCCAGTCCTTCTGATTTGGGGAACCATGAAAAGAAGTCTTCTACCAAGCTGGATGATATACATAAACAACCGGTAGACGGGATTTTCCAAACTGCTTCATATGATGCTGATTTCGTTGGTGATCTCAATAACATGGCACCAGAAGTGGAGGTTTCTTCCAATCCAGTCTTGCAATCACATAAAGATCATCCTACCACTCAAATTATTGGCGATCCTGGCTCTACTGTCAAGACACGCAGAATGCAGCAGAAGGCCTCGTCTGATCATCATGCTCTTGTGGGCTATATTGAGGATCAACAGCGTAATAATCATACGGACTTTCAACACTGTTTGTTTGATTGTTTTCTTTCACAGGTGGAACCTAGGTCTGTTTCTCATGCACTTGAGGATCAAAGTTGGGTGGAGGCTATGCAGGAGGAAATGCAGCAATTCTTGTTTCAAAATGTTTGGGTTCTGGTTGACTTACCAGATGGGAAGACAACTATCAATACCAAATGGATTCTCAAAAACAAGAAGGATGCACGGGGAATTATTGTCAGGAATAAAGCTAGGCTTGTCGCACAAGGACACACTCAAATTGAGGGCATTGACTACACTGAAGTCTTTGCGCCTGTTGCCAGGATTGAGGCCATTCGTCTGTTTTTGGCCTTTGCTTCGTATGTTGGCTTTACGGTGTTCCAGATGGATGTCAAGAGTGCATTTCTCTATGGAAAAATTGACGAGGAAGTGTATGTTACTCAACCTAAGGGGTTTGTTGATCCACTTCATCCCAAGAAAGTCTACAAGGTGGTCAAGGCTCTTTATGGGTTACATCAGGCTCCTAGAGCTTGGTATGAGCGTCTCTCCACTTTCTTGTTAAAGAATGGCTATAGAAGAGGTACTATTGACAAAACACTATTTCTTCGGCGGAATTCCAAGGATATTATCCTTGTTCAGGTTTATGTGGACGACATTATCTTTGGTTCTACTAGGAAGGAGTGGTGTGATGAGTTTGAACACTTGATGAAAGGCGAATTTCAGATGAGTGCCATGGGAGAACTGTCATTTTTCCTTGGTCTTCAGGTCAAGCAACAATCGGATGGGATTTTCATCAGTCAAGATAAGTATGTTCATGAGATTCTTCAGAAGTTTGACATGGATCCTCTTAGACCAGCAGCAACTCCTTATGAAGTTGCTAAACTCAAACTTAAGAATGAGCCAGATCCCCCGGTAAATGTTCATATGTACAGGTCTATGATTGGCTCTCTCATGTATTTGACTGCATCACGTCCGGACATTATGTTTGCAGTAAGTGCTTGTTCTAGACACCAGGTGACTCCAACGGTTTCGAACTTAAATGCAGTAAAGAAGATTTTCAAATATATCAAGGCTCAACCTAAATTGGGTCTTTGGTATCCTAGAGAATCTCCCTTTGTTCTTGAAGCATACAGTGATAGTGATTATGCTGGTGCTAATAATGATAGGAAGTCTACTACTGGTGGTTGTCAATTTTTGGGTCGTCGGCTTATTTCTTGGCAATGTAAGAAACAGACAATTGTAGCTACTTCTTCAACAGAAGCTGAATATGTAGCTGCTGCTAGTTGCTGTGGTCAAGTTTTATGGATCCAAAATCAGATGTTGGACTATGGGTTCAATTTTATGAATACCAAAATTTTTATTGACAATCAAAGCACTATTTGCATTGTGAAGAATCCTGTCTTTCATCAGCGGACGAAGCATATTGAGATTCGGCATCATTTTATACGCGATGCCAATGAGAAGAAGCTGATACAGGTTCTTAAAGTTCATACGGATGACAATGTTGCTGATTTGCTGACTAAAGCTTTTGATGGTCCTCGGTTTAACCACTTGGTGGTTCATATTGGGATGGTCAATCCTTGAGGTCTAGGATTGAGGGGAGGCAAAGCCTAAGGGGAGGCTTTGTGTACATATTAGGTCCGTCTAACGTATACATAGTATTTAACAACATAATTTCTTGGTTGTGAGGGTGTGTGGTACTTCTGATGGAGGATTTTTGCTCTCTTCTGGTGGATATGGCCTTACATGACTGGCTTCTGGTCCTTTTTGGTCAGCTTCTAGTTATGTTTGGTTGCCTTCTGGTGATTTAAAATCCTTCCATGTCTCGTGGTGTTTGGCTATGGGTACTGGTACTGGTCTGGCTACTGTTCATTCTTTTTGTCCTTTGTTAATCACGTTTTGCTCCTGGTCTGACTATTGTGTACTTTGACTTTTGGTCAACGCTCCCAATACTGGTATTTACACGTTTGAATTCAGCAAATAAATTGGGGGTAAGTTATTATGTTAAAAAGGGCAAGTGGTTTGTATGCCATTATGGCTTAATTTGAAAGGGCAACCCCCCATTAATAGGGGTCAATGAACAGTTACTACTTTCTTCCTATATGGTCAACATACACCCTTGACTCACTCATTACAATTAACACACACACAAAAACCGCTTCTACTCTCTAAATCCCAATCCCAATCCATCAATTCATCAAGATCCATGGCTGCTCTTGCTTACCAACCTGCTCATAATCGTGTTGCTTATCTGGGTGATGGTCCGAATCGTGAACATTTTGCTGATATCTTGGAGTTTATTGAAGCTTCAAACTTAAGGTTTGCATTTACTGTTTGTCCTACCATATATGATAGTGTGGTACGTCAATTTTGGGCGTCTGCTGAGCTGGTGAATGTGGCCGGACGTCCACGAGCACTCCATGCTACCATAGATGGACGTGCTTATGTGGTAACTGAAGCGTCTATTCGTTCTTCTCTTCATCTTCAGGATGAGGGGGGTGTTGTATCACTTCCCAATTCAGAAGTATTAGAGGGTATGGCGGCCATAGGTTATGACCATGGGGGGAAGTTTAACTTACAAAAGAATAGGTTTTCCCCTCAGTGGAAGCTTCTGGTTCACTATTTGATCCATTGTATGAGTCCCAAGTCGGGGAGTTGGGATGCGTTCCCTACTCCTTTGGCTACTGGTCTTATATGTTTAGCCCAGGGTAGAGTGTTTAATTTTTCTCATTATCTATTTGAGGGGATGGCTAGTAATTTGTCGACTGCTGGTTCGAGGAAGAAATTTCTTATGTACCCTAGGTTTCTTCAACAAATTCTTGTGTGCATTCCACGTGATAGGACAGAGCATGTGCCGTCTAAGCTTACCGCTAAAGTGTATTACAACATGATGAATTGGTTTCCTGGGGATTGGAGGCCCCTGACTGAAGCCATGATGGGGTTGGCTTAGGGTCCTATGGGTCAGGAGGAGGAGGCTCCTGAGTTGGTTGTGTTAGATGATGACCCCATGGAGGAGGAGGAGGCTCCTAGTGGTGGTGCCACTCCTGTGGTAGAGGAGGAGCTAGTTGAGGAAGTGGTGGTTGAAAAACCATCCCCTTCCAAGGCTGGTCCTTCCTCCATTCCACACCAGTCTCCATTTGTGGAGACTCCACCTCCTAGCCCTGCCCCACACTCGACTGATATCTCGTTTACTGCTAGTTCTCCACAGGTTGACCCAAATGTTGCTTCGGGCTCCCGTGATGCTTTCTCTGATCCAAGTTCTCTTGGTGGGCAGGCGGAGGAGCCTACTACACTGACATCTTCGCTAGATCTTTTGCACAGGTACCATGAGAGGATGATTTGTTTGGAAGCTGACTTGAACCAACATCGGAAGCTCACAAGGGAGTTTGTTCTTCCTCTCGCTGATCGCATAAAGGCGTTGGAGAATCAACAACGTCGCCGCAAGAAGCATGTGGTTCTTTCAGAGTCTGAGGATGAGGGTGCGGAGAATGTTGAGGATGGCTTGACGTTGTTGGCAAAGGCTGCCTTTGCTGATAAAGTCTATGATGATCTGCCCGGTCCTCCAATGTCCTCCAATGTTCCTTCTCCTAGTGCTATTCCCCCTTCTATGGGTGGTGATTCTGATACTGCTGCTGGTTCTCATGCTGGTCCCTCTCATGATCCGAAGGGAAAAGCCCCAATGACTGATTCTCCATCTCCCACCCGCAAGCGCACTCGTCGACAGCTTGAAGAAGAAAGACTTGGTGAAGAGGCTGCTCGTCGGGTTCAGGCTGAGATTGATGAAGAGGATAGGGCTGCTGAGGAAGAGCTCCGAGAGCGAAGGCGTGCACAAATTCAGCATGATGCTATGCACTGGACTGATGGTGAATGGATGCAAGTGTTGACTGTTCTCACTCGGGATTATGCTCAGTTTAAAGATCTGTTAGGTGATGATGTTGATGAACATAATTGTATTCCGCGTGCTATGGTGATGATGCGTAAGCATCAGTTGGCTCTTGCTGAAGAACTAAAGAAACAACGAAGGAACAGGCCTCTCTCTCGGACTGAGCAGCGCCAGCAGATGCAACGTTATGTAAAATATCAATCTGCTGCTCATTTCAATGCTCCGTGGTCTTGGGCTCGGGTGAGAGCTTTGACATTTGATGAGCTTAAGGTCCTTTATGAGAAGATGGTGAAGCGTCAGAGTCAACCTATTCCGGAAAGATTTATTTACCATCCTCGTGGTGTGACTGCTTCTATGCCTGCTGCTTCTACTGGTCCTTCGTCTGTACCCACTCCTGGTTCTGATGGTAGTCCTTCTGGTTCTGGTGCTACTTCTGTTGGTCCTTCTACTACACCCTTGGTTGCTCCTACTGGTTCTACTGCTGGTCATACTGCTGGTATCTTTGTTACTACCACCACCACTCATGCTTCCACCACCGCACCTGTTACCACCACTCATGTTCCTGCTAGTACCTTTGTTGATCCCACCATACCTACTGCTGATACATCTGATGTGCCATCTTCTTCACCACAAGTTCCTGCAACACAACCTCCTCCTACTTCTGATGCAGCTCCTAGTGGTTCTTTGGGTGGACATGTTCATGAGTCTACTTCTACTGCTTCTCCTGCTGTTGCTGAAGTTCAGGTGAAGGTTGAATCCACTCCTTCGGCTCCCACGCCTCGACGTTCCACTCGCCAGAAACTTACTCGTCGTGTTCGCCGCGGTAAATCAGTTCCTTTTGAGAAGCGTGATCCTGACAACTTAATTGATGCAGCTTCGGATAGCGATTCTGACTTACCTTTAGGCAATGGAAGCATTACGGGTTATACGGTTGAGAGGTCTACCACACTTCCTGGTGGCGTCTCCCATCGGATTACTTTGAGTGATGGGAATCTGCGATTGGTCACGGGTTTGCAGGGTGTGTTATCGTGGGCTGACCGGATGGATCTTATGGCATTGTTTGGGCTTGTTGATTCTAGTATGCCATTTGACCCCATGGCGGTGTCTTCCTGGCCTGGTATCCGTCTTTGGGCCGATCTCAAGCTGATGTTGGATCCTCCTCCATCTGCTACTTCTTTGGGCGTATGGAAGGATCAAATGCAATGGGAGATTATTCGCTGGAAGCTATATGCTGGATGTGGAGTTCATGTGTTGGAGTTAGAATCTGGTCATGTGGTGTTTATGCTGACGGATGTTGTGTATCCTTTGACTATTTCTTCCATGGAAGCAATGTTGGCAAGTCACTTGCAGATTTCTACTGCTCCTTCTGGGAATGAGTCGAGTATGGCTACCTCTTTGGTAGAGGGTATTCAAGCACGGTTGCTAGCGGATAAGAAGGCAGCTTCTGGTATGTAAGGTGACTGGGTTGTACGTGTTTATACTTTGAATTTTTGTTCTTATTTTGATTCTTTTCACCAATATGTACAGTGATTGGTGAATTTTATTCTTTATAGTTAAAAAAAAAAAATAAAAAAAAATTATAAATAAACAAACAAACTTAAAAAAAAAAATAAAAAAAAAATAAATAAATAAATAATATATACTTTTTATATAATATCTGCTTATACTTTAACACAGTTTAGCTTTTATACTTGTACATAATATCCCTTGGCTGTTTCAAGATGTGGTTCCTGGTTTGAGTTTGTTCTGGTACTTGGTTTCACTTGGTGTTGGACGTGGTCCACACAACAAATGGTTCTCAACTTACCATGTTTCATCGACAAGAAAAAGTTGATTCACCTTGAGGGTACGGCTCTTGGTGCGATTCTCAAATCCGTTGATGGTTGCCAGGTTACCTAAAACTGGATGGTTTTCACTTGCCATAGTCTTGGACTGAAAAGTGGCTAATCCAAGGGGGTACGGCTCTTGGTAAAGATCTTATCAAATCCGTTGATAGCTGTAATAGCTTGCTTAAAGCTATAGGGTGTTCAACTCACCGATGCTTCGTTGCTAAGAGTTGGCGAGTCCAGAGGGGTACGGCTTCTGGTAAAGACGCATCAAATCCGTTGACGGCTGTGATGGTTTGCCTAAAATCATCAGGGTACTCCCACTCACCATTGATTCACGTTCTAAGAGTTGGGCTGGGTTCTAGTCTCCCAGGGTGATGCTTATTCCACCAGACTGACTAGCTAGCCCAAGAGCGAGCAGCTACTTGGTAAAGGCTCATCAAATCTGCTCATGTTGCTGAAAAGATTCAACCTGATGCTGATTTGTTACAAGCTTTGGAGAAGCTTCTAGTGTTTCATGTGGCTGTTCTTCTGATTCTTATCTTGTTGATGCTGCTATTTGTTTTGCTGATACAATCCTCGGGCTTTATTTGTACGTTTTCCAGGAAACTTGAACTCAACAGGTCAAATTCAAGTTTAGGGGAGGATTGTTAGGACCATTGTAATAGTTATATGTAATAGGTAGACTAGGAGGTATGTAGTTCCTCCTGGTCCTAGTCGTAGTAGGAGCAAGTCCTGCTCCTGGTCCTAGTCGAAGTCAAACTTTATTAGTTACTTAATATTCTGTTAGGATATGCATGAGATATGTTAGGAAAGGATATGCATATCAGTTTTACACGTTTTCTTTAATGATGTATTAGGGTTTCCTTGTAGTATAAAAGGAACCTTAGGCAGAAGGGTTAGACACACCTTCACAAAACGTAGTTCTAGTCTTTATCAATATTAGAAATCCTTAGAAAGGATCAAGTCTTTATAGTTATTCTGTTTCTCTTGTTTATATTTATATTCTACATTCATATTGTGTATAGAGTCTCTTTGTGATTTGACTTGTGATTACAGAAGTCATTCACCGGTCCTGACAGGCTGCAAGATCTACATCTAGTAGACCTAACAGATATCGAGTTTACATCAAGAGAACAAAGATTATTGTAGAAAAAATTCATGTGAACTTTGATGAATTGCCACAAATGGTACTTGAATACAACAACTCAAGTCCCACACCTCATTGTCCAGCGATGGCACCTACACAAAACAGTGTACGTCCCGTGCAAGAATGTTAAGAAAGTACTTCTACAGCAAAATCGACGGATACAACACAAATGAATGAGCTGGTTGATTTATATGATCCAATGCTTGAAGAATATTACTATGGAAACAATCAAGTTGTGTCAAAGCCTTCCGCTGGCAATACTGCTGATGCACCCGAACAAAGTCAACAAGACACAACTGCATCTACTTCAGCAACCGTTTCTCAAGAGACAATTCCAGTGGATACTCAACAAACTCAAGAAACTGTCATACAACCAACATCACCAACCGTCAATGCTGAAGGAGGAAACAACAATCAAGCAGTCGATGCACAACCTGACGAAGAAGAATTTATCAATCCATTCGGTACACCGGTACACGAAGTCGGAGAGTCTTCTACTCAACATGTTGATCCGTCCAACATGCATACATTATACCAAAGATATCCATCCACTCACCATTGGACTCGTGATCATCCATTGGAGCAAGTAATTGGAAATCCTTCACAACCGGTTCGAACACGCAAACAACTCAACACCGATGGCGATGTGTGTATGTATGCACTCACCGTGAGTTCAACTGTACCTACAAATATCAAGCAAGCCATGACTGATCATGCATGAATTGAATCAATGCAAGACGAAATTCATCAGTTTGAACGCCTAAATGTTTGGGAACTTGTTGACAGACCCTATGGAATTTCACTTTTAGACTTCAAATGGATCTGGAAAAACAAACTGGATGAAGAACAAACCATCATTAAAAACAAATCTCGTCTTGTGGTTAAGGGATATCGTCAATAAGAAGGGATAAATTTCGACGAATCATTCGCTCCAGTTGCTCGTTTGGAAGCTGTCAGGATATTCCTTGCTTATGCTGCACATAAGGGCTTCACGGTTTTTCAGATGGACGTTAAAACTGCTTTTCTCAATGGTCATTTGAAGGAAGAAGTGTATGTGAATCAGCCGGAAGGATTCATCGACCCTCATCATCCTGACAAAGTCTATCGTCTCAAGAAGGCTGTATATGGACTTAAACAAGCTCCAAGGGCATGGTACAAAGAACTATCCAACTTCTTCGTCTCGAAAGGATTCTCCAAAGGTTCTATTGATCCTACTCTCTTTATTAATAAATATGGGGATGACATACTGCTGGTGCAAGTTTATGTTGATGACATTATTTTTGGTTCTACGATCCCAAAACTTTCAAAACGTTTTGAAAAATTAATACACAGCAGATTTGAAATGTCAATGATGTGGGAGCTAAAATTCTTTTTAGGCCTCCAGATTCATCAATCCCTACGTGGTATCTTCATAAACCAAGCTAAGTATGCTCAAGAGATACTTAAAAAGCATGGTATGACCTCATGTGCTTACGTTGGTACACCATTGTCGACCAAATCCCTAGACGCTGACTTGTACTCATATCCCGTAGATTAAACGCGATATCGTAGTATGATCGGGTCACTTATGTACCTTACAGCCAGCAGGCCTGATATTCATCATGCCACATGCTACGATATCAAGCCAGACCTACTTAAAAGCACCTCAAAGAGGTTAAACGGATCTTTCGGTACCTTAAGAATACCATTCACATGGGACTCTGGTATCCGAAGGGAACCGGTTTTCATCTAACAGCTTTTTCAGATTCTGATCACGCAGGTTGCCTTGATAGTCGAAAAAGCACTTCTGGCAGCGTACAAATTCTAGGGGAAGACAAGCTTGTGAGCTGTTCGTCAAAGAAGCAAGATTGCACTTCGCTTTCATCAGCTGAAGCAGAATATATGGCTCTATCCGCGTGTTGTGCTCAAGTCCTCTGGATGAGAACTCAACTCACGGATTATGGCTTCCACTTTGATAAAATACCTATGTATTGTGACTCAAAGTCTGCCATAGCCATCTCCTGCAATCCGGTTCAACACTCCCGTACCAAGCACATCGTAGTCAGATATCACTTCATCAAGGAACAAGTGGAACGTGGTATCGTAGAATTATACTTTGTCAGAACTGAGTACCAGATAACAGACTTGTTTACTAAAGCCCTATCCCAAAATAGGCTTCAGTATCTCGTTGGCCGTCTTGGTATGAAGTATATGACTCCAGAAGACTTGGAGGTTTTGGCAAATGAAGCTGCTTGATACTCTCTCATAATGACTTCTAAGTGCATCACAACTTAGGACTCAGACCTCAAATAAGGAAAGTTTATCACGGACGATAACTTATCCTCCTCAACGAGAAATTCATACTTCTCGGTCATGAGCTTCTCATAAAAACATTCAAAGTTTTTAAGCTCAAGAAAAACGACTTCGAAGTAAATGTCAGCTTAGAACTCGAACTTTAACCTAAGGAAAGTTTATCACGGATGATAACTTATCCTCCACAATGGGAAATTTATTTTTCTAGGTCATGAGCTAGTCACAAAACAGTCAACGTTTTGAGCTCATGAAAATGGGACCCGAAAGGGAAGTGTACGTTTCAGTGCGCTTTCCCTAAGTAATAGAAGAGAAGTCTTCTATCATGTTTATTTTAAAACCGTTGAACATAATTTTTCAAGAATTTCTCAAAAGATTTTTCTAAATCTTTCAAAATTGTGTGTTCAACACTCCCTTTCTCATATGTGGTTTTTATATCTCAAAATTGTCATATGTTATTTTTGATCAATTTTTGAGGGGGAGTGTTTTAAAATCAAGCCTTTAATGATGTTGGGTACATCTCTAAAATTGTCATATTTTATGTATCTAACACATTCTGGAAATGGTTTAAAACTGTCATAAGTAATAAATTATATCAGACTGGGCATCTCAACTTTGTACCTCAACATATTCTGTGGTGTCGTTTTTCCAAAATTTTGTCAAATTTTTTGTTTTAAGACACACATATATTGTTGAGGAGGAGCGACCCGACTGAAAATGTTCCATGATTCATGCGTGCACACATGTTTCTCTCCCAATGATTTCAGAAATTGTCATATTTTAATCAATTGGTATCTCTAATATTATATTTTTATATTAGAGATAGGGGCGAAAATGTGATTAAAATGTAATATATCGTAACAAGTGATCTTAAAGACTCAAGTGCAACTCTTTCCTTCACATGCCAAACTATTTCGTATATCGATGCATGCGTGTAGGGGGAGCTTTTTGGAAATGTAAAACTTTCAGAGTGTTAAAAGTTTTGATTCTTATCAAGCACTTTGAATGGTTTTCAATGGTTTTATGGTTACGATCTATACCCAAAACAACCTACTATCCACGACGAAACGTTGGAGTCAAAAGGTGGTTTAGGATAGGAAACTAAGTCCTATGATCCAACCAGAACCGGAGGGATCTACCCAAGGACATTCCATAACTAGAAATAGTTGTCCTTAGGAAAGATGGAGTTGAATGAAGCTGAATGCGGACCAATCACTTAAGTTAGCACTAGAACAATCACAACAAGGTGCTAGTGATGACGTATTGGTAAGCATGGAAGGAGCTGAGTATTCTATGCAACTTAGGCAGAAACCGGGTCAATACATCTATTATGGACCCAGTGATGCAACGCACAACCCTTCTCAGCCATTCGAGTTTCTCTCAAAAGAAACTTGTCTCATTGTCACGGAGATCAACACGTATCTATTGACTTTCTCACTCCGAGTTAGTCAATATTGAAAAGGTGGCAGTCTGCTCCAGCCTCCGATTACGAAGTCGCACTTATATCAATCTATCATCTCATTAGGACACAATCGAGTCCTACGCATTATCCTTGTGATATTGCCAGAACATCTGAGTGATACGATTCACAATGAAGATGGAAATCCTTCTTGAGCCAGCATTAAACAAGCTCATGGTAGGTAACTTGTGCGATTCTACACAAATCAAACTTGTGAGAACTAGAAAGCAACTAAGTTTCGATTATTAATTGATTCAAACTTGATTCCAGGTTTCTTCGCAAAATCCGTGTGATCTTGCCAGAACATTGAGAGTGACACTCATTAATGTTCACAGTGACGAATGGAAATCCTTCCAGTGTCAATATCAAACAGCACTGCGGTAGGTAACTCGCAAGATTCTCTATGAATCAAGCTTGTGACAAACTGGAAAGCAACAATGGTGCGATTCTTATAGAATCAAACTTGTTCCAGGATTTCTGAATTGACGACTCTAATCAGACGAATAATTTATCCTTATGATTCACTCTTTACGTTCGCAGTCTGCTTTGAGACGATCGAGTAAAGAGAACTGGCTACTACCACCGGGAAACCCTGTCAGGGAGGTTCTTAATCGAATCTACACGATCACATGTACGGTATCTGATACCGTCTAACGGTCTTCACCGACCGGAGGTAAAATGCTACCGAATTAGGATGAAATGTTCAAAGCCATTTTATCCGTGTCTATATATGTTGCTGCATATCAAGAAGGTGGCGTAGCTGTGTACTAACCGATGTCGATTCAGAAGTCACAAGGAGCACAAGACGGCGATACTCAAGATACCTAAGAATATAAGAATGTAATAGGTCATCTTAGTCACAAGGAGCACAAGATGAAGATCTCAAGCACTCAAAGTCAAATGACAAAGACTCAAGATAAAGATCACAAAAGTATGAAGAAACAAAGCCATTGCAAACAAGATCAAGACCAAGATTCAAGACCAAAGAATGAAGATCACCTCCACAAAGATGTATTCACTCAATCATCTTATGCATTTAAAGATGACCGATACATTGGGGGAGATTGTTAGCCCTATATTTTATATAGTCGAACAAGAATGTAATAGGTCATCTTAGTCGTTATTGATCTTGTATTGTAATAGGTAAGTCGAGAAAACCGGGCTTGACTTTAAGCTAATATTGTCTAAGTTAGGGGCGTAAGCCCAAGCAAAGCCAAGCCCGGCCCATGAACAAGCCCACTAAAGCCTTATGGTGTGGCATATAAATACCCTCTTTCGTGTGTGGAAGAGGGTGTTGGTTACCATTTACTTTCTCTCTCTAGTTTATGTTTTAACCATCCAATCTCTCTAGTTTCTCTCTCTATTTTTCTTCTCTTTCTCTCTCTAAATATTGTGTTATGGATTAGAATGGGATTAACACAACTACACACGAAACATATTATAACAATAGAAAATATAATAAGAACAATGCACCTACACCTATCCGGATCTTTCTCACATCCTGTGTGGAGATGAACCATATCCCCGTTAAGATATCTTGTCTCTGAAAAGACGATGCACAAGTACTCAGAACGCATGTCAGAACAAATAATAGAACATATGACATAACACACAAGTAAGCATATCACATAATAACACATTAAGTCTACACATTCGAAAAAAATATTATCAAACATTTTAAAGAATATAGTACTAAGCCATTTAAAAATATTACAAGTGTCATCTCCATCTCATACTGGAAAAACATTTAAAAACTTAGTAAAAATGGGACTATGAACTCATCTGATTGAGCTTCTCCAAATACTCCATGCACTAGCAAAAATCTAAACAAATAAAATGCATAACATCAAGACATGAACCAATAACTAAAATGGCTCATCAATCTATGATGGACATCTAACCCTCTCCCATATATTTACCTCATTTATATGCTCTAAACATCCCATTACCCCTCTCAAATAAGTCCTTAACTTAGTTAAGTTCATAACTTATCCCGTTCATATTTTACCCAAAACAGTCCCTATTTTTATACCCCAAACTATTAGCCAAATGGCCACCTAACCAAACACATGCTTTCTGTAAAGATAACCTTATGCCCTTACATGTGTTAGCTAACTCTAATCTTTTGCCCCAACTTTAAAGCTACTGTTAAGGCCCAAATATCTATATATATATATATATATATATATATATATATATATATATATATATATATATATATATATATATATATATATATATATATATATATATATATATATATATATATATATATATATATATATATATATATATATATATATATATATATATATATATATATATATATATATATATATATATATATATATATATATATATATATATATATATATATATATATATATATATATATATATATATATATATATATATATATATATATATATATATATATATATATATATATATATATATATATATATATATATATATATATATATATATATATATATATTTATAGGGGGACTTTATTTACAGAACCTATCTTAGTGACAGAACTTGCAGAACTCTTATTTTTAAAGGAAAACATGTATGTCTGAAGGAGTACATGTATGTTTTTGAAAGCGGACATGTATGTTTTTGGATCGGCGCACATACATTCATGTGCGGTTTCAAAAATGTATGTTTTTGAATGCGTGCACATACATGCATGCACGCCTTCAAACATGTATGTTTTTTGATATATTTTTTTAATTTTACTTAGTTTTTACAAAAAGAACTTCAAATATGCTTCGCGAATACAAATATTCTCTAAAAACATACATGTACTTCTGCAGACATACATGTTTACCTTCAAAAATAAGAGTTCTGCAAGTTCTGTCAGTAAGATGAGTTCTGTAAATAAAGTTACACTATATATATATATATATATATATATATATATATATATATATATATATATATATATATATATATATATATATATATACTTTTACCTATCTGGATTTTACTGATTTTGAACATATAAAAAGTTTGTTATGATCAGAGGGTCTTCCACTATCCCAATTGATTAACCCTCTTTCAGATCTCTTATATAACATATAAATTAACTCTCATATTCTTTTGAAGGTCCAATTGTACTCCTAAGTACCATAACTATCTTAAAACATTAATTTTGAACCAACTGATTTCAAAACTGTTTTGACCTCCGACTGTTGTAATCTATTTTTGACCCACTTCCTGACCTCCAATTTAGTCCTTGTTTTTTGTATTCAAAAGCTAACTCAAATACCTTTCCAGGGGTACTTGGATCGCAACTTAAAGTATGTATAACTCTAGATACGATCAAAACAAGTGACCTAAAATTCTGCCCATTTTTTAAAAACGAATTTAATACAATTAGCCTAATTAATTACCCATAACATGTTTATTTATGAACCCTAATTAATTTAATCATGATTATATGATTAAAATAAAGATTTTATAATAAACCTAAACCTAAATCCATCATATATTGATTTATAATGATTTAAAAATAATTTAATTTTAAAAAGAATTGAAAGTTTTACCTTAGAATTTTTAGAAGACAAGAAAAATTATGAAGAACCCTAAAATTCTTCATAGATGTCGACCGATCCTTAATCTCCAGGGACTTTATGAAGTGTTTTGATAAAAATAAGGCTTTATATACTTTCGTAACAAGTCCTTGGCCCATTACAAAAGTCCGGTTCTCCTTTTTCCTTTTTTTCCCTTTTCTTTTTCTTTCTTGCGACCTAAAACCGACTTATATATATATATATATATATATATATATATATATATATATATATATATATATATATATATATATATATATATATATATATATATATAGGAAGGTTAATGTGAGAGCAAAATTAAAATTGTTAAAATAGGAACTAATGTACACCGTTGGATTTATTAGTTGGTGTCAGATAAGATTGGTATTAAATGAACGACATTGTAACAATCAAATAGGGGTTAAAGGGCATTTTAGTACATTTTCTTTTCACGTCATTTTTTCTCCCCTGGTTACATGTGATGACCATTTATATTTTTGATACAATTTAATAAGTAGTGATGCATAGTTACAATTGACTATAATTAAACTGTGATTCATTAGTGCATCAGACAAAAGAAAACAATTGGAACATCAAAACATGAAACTTGTAGAGTGGTACAACAAAAATAATTGATAAAAATGATGCAATAAAATACTATTGTCATTATGGTACATCGACACTTAAATAATCGTATGTGCATACAATTACAATTGATACACCTTGTATAATAAAAACACAACGGGTACAAATGATATAATAAAAACACAATTGGTACAAATGGTACACTTATTGGAAATCATAAAAAAATACTCCATATGTAAAATACAAATAGTACATTAAATGGCAACTAAAGTAGCAAAACAAGATTGGTACATCCAATAATAAAAAAGAAATACTACACTAGATATGTTATATGCTCGTCTGTTAATCACAAGAAAGAGGTTGGAAGATTTGTTTTAATGGGTGCATTACCGAAAATACATTGGGCCTTGTGTTGTTTGTGGATTGGATTTTGTGATATCAAGACCAAACAAGAGCAGATTCTGGTACACCAACATTTCTGTATCAAATGTGTGGTACATAACCTGATAGAAAAAAATATGCATCATTTATACAAAAGTTTGATACATACAAATGTGGTGCATTTTGGTAAACCGAGCATCGGTAGATTTCGGTACACCGACAAGGCAAAACAATCAGCGGCACATTTCGGTAAAATTGTTACAACAGTACCAAAAACTTGTTCTTGAACTCGTTGTCAACGGATCTAGCTCGCCGGAACCAATGATCGAAACACACAAATAAGAAAGGTTCTTCCGTTAGACCATTATTATTTCTTCGACATTGTTTTTGGTCAGCGCAAATATAAGATTGAACTAGGGCTTTTTGAGTGGTCTAAAATGAGATTCGACAGGTTGATCGCCTAAAGTATAAGATAGGAGAAGGGATTTTTGAGTCGTCGGAGATAAGATCTAGATAGATAGATACCCACTCAATCTATTAGCTCTCATGGTAGTGAAGAAAAACGGCACACGAACCGTACTCGAGCTTGAACAAGACTCAATGGTGGTGGGTTTCCGGCAATCTCGATGGTGGTGATGAGGGATTCGGTGGATATAATATTGTAGTGTTGTTGGCGTGATTTTTTTTAGTGATGATGAAGATGAGATATTTGTGTTATGACATACGAGTAAAATGAATCTGAACAAGGAGGTTGTGGATTAATGTTTTAGGGTTAGGGGTATTAAGTATTACATGTATTATACCAATAATACCCTTTTGGTTATATATTTAATTTTCTGGTTTTTTAGTACTTAAATTCCACTTGTCGATTACTGATTAGGTTCTCATTTTTAAAACTTTAAAAAGTTCTTATATGATCCAAATTATATATATATATATATATATATATATATATATATATATATATATATATATATATATATATATATATATATATATATATATATATATATATATATATATATATATATATATATATATATATATATATATATATATATATATATATATATATATATATTTCTTTTTATTATTTATAATATCTTATTATTAATACCTTAATTTTCCTTAATTTATTTCAGCCTTTAAGTCCTCTAAAACCCCAAAACTGTAAAACTAGTCAAAATTACGCGTATACCGTAAAAGACGTAAAAATATACAGTTTTATAAAAACTCTTGAAAAATGAAATAAACTATATAACTAAGTCCTAAATGAGTTAAAACCATCCAGTAAATTATCCCCATGACTAATTACCTCATCCGTGACCTCAAAATGCTAAACCCTAAATAGTAAAAATACGATTTACTATAATACATATATGTACACATAAAATCTTAAAATAACGCCATATACTATCATAGCTTCGTCCAAGTGAACTAATGAGCACGCACTAACCCCATCTAAGCATCATATAATGTACTATGCACTACATGTACGATGTCTAACTTCCAGTCAAAGGCTGAAATATTAACATATTGCACATAAACGCACTCTAAGAACAAAATTAAAATCTAACAGTCATAAGTGACAAACTCCAAAATCTAGGGTTGTCTCGTTCGTTTTTCTAATTCTTGCTTAATACCCATTAATTTAATTTTTCGATCTAGGTTATATAAGTTAGAGTTGGGTTACTTGATTAGTGTTTGTCTCATAAGAAATACTATGTAAGCGAATTAAATCTAGTTATGAAACACATTCATGTGGTTTATGTTTGCGCTTAAGATGTTTGATGAAATGATTTTGTACATACTGATTTTTTTTAACATACATAGGTTTCTTAAGATGGTGGATTGTTTGAACATTGAGGACTTTGTGATGAAGCAAGAATACTACACAAGATTGACTAAGGTTAACACATTGTTTTAATTAGAAACTCGTAATTGAATGGTTATAGTACCTAAAGTGATGCACATGCTTAATACAGTATCATTTTGAGCCAATTAATTGTGCACCTTAAACTAGTCTTGTGTGACTTATTCCTTTTTTGTGTTTTTACTGTATAGGTACATATGTGTTATATTAACTTCACAAAGGATTCAGATGAAAAGGTTGGGTCAAAGGTCAAGGTAATAACACTCTTTTGTCCTTAAAATTTCAATCGAAAGAATTATTAGCGAACATAATCATATGGTTTAATTTGTGAGTTTTGTTTATTTGCATTCATTTTTAGGTGTTGCAGCTATATTTTCTATCCTTAGAAAGATAAAGACCGCCTGATAATTCTACTAGCACTTTTTAAGGTATGACTATATGATCCTGTTAATGCATAAGCAATGCCTAAAAACATTGTTAGTATTAATTAATCTTTCTTAGTTTTGATCACGACAAATTACAAAGACATTTATTGTCAAACACAATTATAAAACGAATTATCTAACAAACACTATCATCAATGTAATAATCATTACACTAACATATCTTAATCATGCTTAGTGATCATAAAAGTGGTTAGCCTTAAAACTCACTTTTGTCAAACATGACAAAAGATTTTTAATAAACTTTATTTTTAAGAAAATGTTTTATTAAAATGAAAATGCAAATTTGAATATGGCATATTCCATATGCCATAAGAATATCCTTTGAAGGTTTAAACAGCCTCAGATATTTCAAATTTACTAAAAGACAAAACGGAGCGAAGTCTACGCCAGCGGTACCTTAGCACCTATGGCGGTTCCTTATCGACAAGGAACCGCGGGTGCCAATAAGGAACCGCGGGCAGATATAGCCGTTGGATGTTTTGTCCTATAAATAGTGAGTCAAATCTGCATTCTCTTCAACCCTTTGTGGACATCTTCTTCAACCTTCTTTCTCCTTTCTAATCCTAGTCATTTTTAAATGATCACTTAATGTGTTAAGTAAGTTTAATCATGATTATCCTCTTGATCTCCTTCTTTACCTTGTCCAAGGAGAAGATCACTCACTGATAGGTGTGAAAACACCCATCCTTTTACCACTTAAAACAATTAAAAACGAGACCTAAACGTGTATTTATTGTCGTAAAAGTCATAATTAGGCGTGGTTTGTGTTTTTGTTGTGATTTAGGACCAAAATGTGAAAAGGGAAGAAAACACGGGCTTTCACGGGCTTTTATCGAAGAAAAAGACAAAAGACGAAGTCAAAAGATCAAGAGTGCAAAAAGAACGGAAGTCCAAGGCCTATTCTGAAGATTTATCGAAGAAAAAGTCTAAAGACGAAAGTTTAATGAAGTCGAAGAACCAAATATAATAAAAGAATAAAATTAGAATACGAGTTCATTTCATATCGACAAATCCCGAGACAACGTCGAGAAAGACGAAGAATTTAAAAGACGATGAGAAAGAAAGAAGCACAACACTCCTCTCCTCCTCCTCCTATAAATAGAAGACCTTCCCCTCATTTGGAAGGTGTTAGCTAATTGACAATTAGTTCTCCACACTATTTTATGCACTTTTAAATATTGTCTTTACATATTTGTCTTTATTTTCAAGTTATTTCATGTAAGTCTTTTAATCTTGTCTTGAATCTTTATCTTTAATTTTAAGCCTTTTAATCATCTCATTCTACCTTTCATCTTTGTTTGATCTTAATCTTTTTCATCAACTTTGTTCGTGTTGATTTCGTGTTCTTTATTCATCATTTCGTCATATTTTTACATAAAGTTTATAGCTTTTTGTGTTTCTTGGTTCGTGTTTAAAAGTTTTATAAGTTTTATCATTAATCTATAAGTTGTAGTTAGCATATTGGTGTTTTCCTTGGCTTATTATCCTTGTAAAGTTACAAAAAGAGTGCTTATTTTCGTCCTTTCCCAAGATCCTATTTTTTAGGAAAATCTGATTCAATTTTGCAATATTGCGAAATTGTGTCACCTTGTGCATTGTGAAATTGAATCCATTTTGGATTGCGGAATATTCCATTTCTACATTGCGAAATATACCCTTTTTAAGCATTGCGTAATTATACATTCTTAGGCATTGCGAAATTATTTGTTTTTTAGCATATTGCGGAATTATTTGTTTTTATGATTGCGGAATTGTACCAAATTTGGTATTGCGAATTTGAATCATTTTTGTCCCAATTTAATTTTCAAATTTAATTTTCCCGCCATTTTCTTAAGTCTTGTTTTTACTTATTTTGTTTTATTTTTCTTAAGCTTTATTTTAACATGTCTTTTCTTAGATTATTTTTTAAGTGTCTTATTTTCGAGTTTACATTTTGTCACATTTAATTTCTCGTCATTTATTTTTAAGAGTCTTTATTTTTAGCTTAATCTTTTCAAGCTTTTATATATATTACGTTTAAGTCTTTATTAGTTTATCCTTTTATTAATTTGCCATTTACTTTAAAGTTTGCATTTTTATTTTGTTACACAACGACAACCTTTTATTTTATCCACCAAAGACGACTGAGTCACACGATTAATCCGAGATCAATTCGATTAGACCAATCCAAAGAACAATTTTAACTAGTAAAATCTAGTTACTAAAATGGCGCCATTGCCGGCTCTTTTCGTGAAGATTAACAGTTTTTTGTGAGAGACGCGTTGGATTTTGGGATCCGTTCTTTTGGGAACGTTATTTTCAAGCATAAAAATTTTCAAAAACATCCTGAAAAATATAAAATTTCCAAAAATCCAAAAAAAAACTAAAAAAGATAAAAAAAATCAAAAATCTTGTGTTGTATTTTCTTTTTAGTGTATGCGTACTCGATCTTCGTCTTATCTTGAGCCTGAGACTCGTAGAGACCTAGATATGGCCGGTGTGCATAATAATAACAATCCACCTCACCCCAACATGAATAATAACAACCATGACCCTCAACCCGACCTTCGTACGATGGAGGAGCTATGTCAACCGACTATAAATGGACGTGGAGGACCGATTGTGCCGATGCAAATCACGGCTCCTAAATTTTCGTTGAAGCATCACATGATCCAACAAGTTCAAAATACTTGTCCATTTCGCGGATTACTTGATTATGATGCCAACGAACACCTCGATAAATTCATAACCGTCACTCAAAGAATGAAATTGCCCGGTGTTACCACGGATTTTCTTCGCCTTCATCTATTTCCACACACTTTATCCCACCATGCCGAAAAATGGTTTAATCGTCTTCCTATGAATTCAATTCATACATGGGACGAAATGACTCAACGATTTTTGTCGCGCTACTTTCCACCATCCATGGTAACGAGCCTTCGTAATCAAATCAGTGGTTTTACTCAAGAACCTGATGAGTCTCTTTTCGATGCTTGGGAACGTTATAATGTCTTGATCGATCGTTGTCCTAACCATAATATGCTCCCCGTCACCTTAATTGATACTTTCTACAACAGTTTAACTTTTCGTGATCGTGATACGATTAATGCCGCCGCCGGTGGTACGTTTATGAAAAGAAGACCCGAGGAGTGTAGAGAGCTAATCGAGAACATGACCACTCATCACAAAAATTGGGATCATCCGCATCTTCAAGAAATAATCCAAGGGTCAATGTTTCTTCTACTTCCTCCAACCCCGAGATGACCGAACTCACCCGCACAATAGCCGAAATGAGCAAAACTTTCTTCGCCATGGCTGCGAATCAATTTCAACAAGTTAAAGCTGTAGCACTTTCTTGTGAGACTTGCGGTGGTCCTCATTCATACACCAATTGTCCTTCCACTCATGACAATCCGGAAAACGTGTATGCGGCTCACGGTAACTATTCCACGGAAGGATATCAAGCCCGACCTCAAGGTGATCGTAACTTGCTAAGTTATCGTTCCAACAACTTTCTTTCACCCGGTTTTTCTCCTCAAAACCACAACCCAAACAACTTCAATAGAAGCAATCCAAACCAACCTCGAGCTTCTACTCCATATCACCCACCCGCTCACTAAGCTCCACCCATCACTCAACCCATGACATTTAATCACGATGTTGAAAATTTCATGAGGACCCATGGAGAGGTGATGAAAAACCTTCAAAGCTAAATTATTAACTTGAAAGGTGGTATCACTAAACAAGGGAATGATATTCGAACCGAGCTTAGAAATGATATGCAAAATTCTTTAAGCAATCAAACGAATGATTTGAGGAATATGGTGGCTAGTTTCTTCCAAAAAACTCAACCCTCTGCTTCGGGCTCTCTTCCTTCGAATATCGTAACCAACCCAAGAGCTAATGTGAGTGTTATTACTACACGTAGCGCAGCAACTCTAGTAGGACCATCTACCCCTCCCTCAGTTACTCCATCTACACCTCCTCCACCCCCATTTATTCCTCCTACTTCCACGTTTAGTACTAGTTCTACATTACCGTCTCCACCTCTTACGGAGGAAGTACCAAAGACAAAACCTTCATCATCCCCACCTTCTACCTCTAAACCTTCTACCTCTCAACCCTCAACCTCTACATCTACACCTACTACACCTACTCCTTCTAAACCTTCAGCATCTAGGCCTAATATTCCTTACCCTTATTGGTTAGACACGGCTAGATTACTGACCAAGGATGACATTCAAGTGTCAAACTTTTTGAAAAAGATTTCTGGAGTGACCATCACAATTAGCCTTGTTGAAGCTCTTGCCCAAATGCCCAAATTTGTTAAGATGTTTAAAGATTTGCTTAATAAGAAGGAAAAAATGGCAGAGTTTGTCAACACTCGATTAAATGAGAATTGTTCTGCTGTCCTTCTTGAAGAACTTCCGGAAAAACTTGAAGATCCCGGTCGTTTTGTGGTACCTTGTACATTTTCCAAAACCGAAGAATTTACTGCCTTAGCCGATCTCGGGGCAAGTATTAATTTGATGCCATTAAGTGTTTGGAAAAAGTCATCATTACCCGATCTTACACCAACAAAGATGACTCTTGAGCTAGCAAATCGAACTCTCGCTTACCCCGTTGGTATTGCCGAAGATGTGTTTGTTAAAGTTGGTACCTTCACTTTTCCGGTCGACTTTGTTGTTGTTGATTATGAAATGGACCCTCGTATTCCGTTAATACTTGGACGGCCATTCTTGAGAACCGGAAAAGCTTTAGTCGATGTTTCCGAAGGTGAACTAATCATAAGGGTCGGGAATGATCAACAAATTTTTAAGATGGGGAAGATTTCAAGCAAATCCAATGGAAGAGAATCGGTGAAAATGATTGATGTGTTTTGATAGGTGTGAAAACACCCATCCTTTTACCACTTATTTCTGGCTAAAACAAGACCAAAACACGTATTTAATATCATTTGTTTGGAATTATGCGTGGTTTTGTGTTTATTGTGTTTTCAGAGTCAACCGGATGAATATTGAAGAAAACATGGGATTGCACGGGTTTTATCGAAGAAAAAGACTCAAGACGAAGTCTGTTGTCCAAGAGATGCAAAAGATTTGAAGTCATTGTGCCTATTTGAAGATTTATCGAAGAATAGAGCCAAAGATGGAAGATTCATATATGTCGAAGAACTCGAGTCTATTAAACAAAAGATTATAAGACGAGTTGGAATTATTCACCGACACTTCTCAAAATCCAAAGTCGGAAACGTTTATTTAAAGAAACGTGAAGACTAAAGAAGAAAGAAGAAAAGAAGCCCGATACCAAAGCCCATATCACACGCCTATATATATGATTCTACTTCACAAATTTAGAGCACTTAGTTAGTCTTAGTTTTAGTTTTTCATTTCTCTAGTTTTAGAGAGAGAAAGTCCCAAACTTTCTCTCACTAGATTTTTCTTTGTTTTCATCTTTCAATTTTAAGCTTTTCATTAATCCTTGTACTTTGGGTTCTTTTAATTAAAAGTTTAAGTTTAAGTTTGTGTTCGTCAATCTTCTTCTTCATTTCTTGGTTTCACTTTGTTTTTGATCCGAAATCCATAATCCATACGGATTGATTTCGTTTGGTGTTTAAAGGTTGAAAGGGTAGTCTTTTTACTCCTTGTTAAGCTCTTACGTGTATATGCTATAAGATCTCAATGCTTAGTATCTTATTTCAAGTTTAGCTTATTACTTTTCGGATTTCACAAGGGTTTTAATCATTTTTAAGTTCGTTTCATACGGTTTATAATTGTTTACGTTTTACAAGTTGTCGAATTTAAGCTTTTTAAGTTATTTAAGTTTCGGATTACTTAGCTTATTGATTTTGCTTATTGAGTTTTTTAAGTTGCCACCAATTTCGGAATTACATTCCTTCCATCGCAATATCAAGGTTTACACATATTCTGACGGTTTCATTGGTTTAGATCACAATAACCCTTAAGGGTTCTACTTTGCGATCGGGTAGTAATTCCCCCTTATTCCGATCTGGATTGCGATCGCACATTCCGACGGGACTAAGGTCCTTTTTGAGTCGAAACTCTGGCCAATTTTTATTTACAACATTCCGATCTAGAACTTTCCGATAGCTACATTCCGACCGACTTCATTCCGACAGCCATCATTGCGACAGCTTTGTTTTTGAATATTCCGATGGTGACTATCATGGACATTCCGATGGACTTTACCTTGACATTCCGATGGATCGTTTTTGTTACATTCCGATGCTTTTGAATTTAATGCATTCCGATAGAAATGATTTTCCATATTCCGATAGAACAAGTTTTTAAGTATCAATTCAATTAGGTTTTCGAAGTATTCGTCTAATCTTTTCTTTACGTTTTCAAGCATTCAGTTTTCACTTGTCAATCTAGTTTAATCTTTTAAAAGCTTTAATTTTACTCTTCGATACTTACTTATTAGTTATTAGTTTAAAATAGATAAACAAACCAACACCTTTTTATTAACCAAGAACAAATCATTCCACTTAGAGCCGTGATCAATTCGAGGAGATACCGAGACATAATCTAGAACCCTATACAAAACTCTTGTATCAAATGGCGCCGCTGCCGGCTCTTCTCGTTAAGATCAACAGTTTTTTGTGAGAACTTGGATTTTGGGATCCGTTACCCGTGAACGTTACTTTTTCATAAAAATTTTCAAAAACACAAAAAATATAAAATTTTCAAAAATCCTAAAAATTAAAAAACATAAAACCCAAAAATATTTTTGCTTTGTTTTTGCCTTGTTAGTTCTTTTGCAGGTGCATGCGTACACGATCAACGTCTTATCAAGAGCCCGAGCCTCTCGAAGACTTAGACATGGCCGGTGTACAAAACAACAACAATAACCCACTTCAAAACAATAATAATAACAATAACAATCCACCTTTTAACAACAATAATAACAACAACAATGAGCCTCTACCGGATAATCGCCCGATGATTGAACTTCTGCAAGCACATGTAGATGGTAACAATGATCCAATTGTCATACCCGCGATTGCAGCCAACAATTTTGAGCTCAAATCCGACTTTATCCAGATGGTCTCTGCTCAACCATTCTTGGGGCGTACCATTGATGATCCACATGACCACATCAAGAGATTCCTGCAACTCACCAATACGGTCAAATTCAATGGTGTTCCACAAGAGGTAATCCGTTTACAACTTTTTCCCTTTTCTTTAGAGGGACAAGCCCGGCCTTGGCTTGCTAAGGAGCCGCCACAGAGTATTCTTACGTGGACGGATTTGGAGACCAAGTTTATCAACTACTTTTTCCCACCCTCTCGTACTACCGCTTTGCGGAATGAAATTATCAATTTTGAACAAAAGTACGATGAGTCGTTTAGTGAATCTTGGGACCGTTTCAAAGACCTTTTGAGAAAATGCCCACAACATGGTTTTACCAAAGTGCACCAAATTAATACTTTTTATAATGGTTTAAACATGAATGACCAAGATTCACTAAACAGTGCCTCGGGGGGTAATCTTTTGGCTAAGACTTCCAATGCTGCTTGGGATTTCATTGAGAATAAGTCTCGTGTGCAAACCAAGAGTGTTCGGACCAATGTCGCTAGTGCTAGTACTATTGACAGCGATAAGCGACTTGACAAGATCACTACGCTTCTTGAATCGCTTGCTACCCAAACCGCCAGCAACACCAACAACATCAATGCTAAAAACGCTCAAGTCAATGTTGTCAGCCAACCATGTGAAATATGCGGGGGTCCTCATTCTTACACCACTTGTACCGCCACCCAAGACTACCCTTCTGAGAATGTGAATGCAGCATATGGCACCTATCCTCAACCCGCTTATCAAGCTCGTCCTCAAGGTGACAGAAACCTGCTTAGCTACCGTTCGAACAACTATCTCTCACCACCCGGTTTTACTCCTAACAATCCAAACCAACAACAAAACCTCAACCGCCCCCCTCAAAAACAACAACAATCTCGTGGACCATACATACCACCTCACAAACAACAACAACCACCTCAAAGAAACAACCAAGTTTACCAACAACCTGCTTATCAACCACCCGCATACAATGCTCCTCCCAACCAACCCACCGCTTTACACCAAGAAGTGGAAACCTACATGAGGACTAACGATGTGATCGTGGGAAATCTTCAGCGGGAAGTGCTCAACTTGAAAGCAGACCTGGTGAAACAAGGGAACGATCTGAGAGCTGATATGAGAAACACTTTGGATAGTCAAACGAATGACTTAAAGAATATGATGGCTAGTTTCTTCCAAGGTAATCAACCCTCTTCTTCGGGTACTCTTCCGAGTAACACCGTTGCGAATCCAAGAGGGGAGATGAAAGCAATCACCACTCGCAATGGCAAAGGTACCAAGGAACCCGAGCTTCCTATACCTCCACCGGTGATTGTGACTAAGGAGAACGAGTCACCTGATCCTATTCCTCATCCTTCCACTTCCCCAATTTCTCCACCTCTTACTTCTACCCCTCCTCCACCCAAGGATGTGAGTGATCCTTCGATCCAAAAGACTTCCTATTCTTCCGATATACCTTATCCATCAAGGTTGAGGAAAGAGAAGCTCAAAAGCAAGGATGATATTCAAGTTTTGAACTTTCTAAAAATGTTTAAAAATTGAATTTTAACATCTCCTTCGCTAAGGCTCTCGCTCACATGCCCAAATACACGAAAATGTTCAAAGATCTTCTTAGCGACAAGGAGAAGCTTCTTGATATTGCTAACACCCAACTTAATGAGAATTGCTCTACAGTGCTCTTAAGGAAATTGCCAACCAAGCTTGGTGATCCGGGTCGTTTCTTAACCCCTTGTAACTTCCCGGGAGTAGAGAATTGCATGGCCCTAGCCGATCTAGGTGCCAGTATTAATCTAATGCCTCTAAGCGTTTGGAAGCAATTATCTCTCCCTGAGCTAGTCCCCACCAAAATGACTTTAGAATTAGCTAACCGTACGGTTGCTTATCCAGTGGGGATAGCCGAAGACGTCTTTGTAGGAGTCGACAAATTCACTTTTCTTGCCGATATCGTCGTCGTCGACTACGAGATGGACCCTCGTGTGCCATTAATTGTTGGTCGTCCATTCCTGAGGACCGGTCGCACTCTCATCGATGTTGAAGCCGGTGAGCTTATCATGAGAGTGGGTGACGATAAAATCGTCTTCAACATGGGAAAGTTGTCTAAACAACCTTATTCCAACGAGAGTGTTAATTGTATTGATGTTCTTGATGAGGCTTGTGAAGAACACTTCAAAGATGCTTGTAAAAGTATTCCTACCTCTCTTCCCAATGTTGAGACCGTTTCCTCTATTGATTCATCACTGTCTCTATTTGGAGAAAGTGATTTCTTTTGGAAAGATCTTGAAGCCACCATGGGAGATGTGAACTCAACAAATGACGATTCTCCCACCGATTGGGATGACGACATGCGTTTCTTTGAAAACCTTCTCAAAGAAGACAATCTTTCTCCACCATCTCCCACGGTTATTGCTATCGATGCTCCGACTTTGAAAACGCCTCCCATCGAAAATCCTCCGGATTTAGAACTTAAGGAGTTGCTGCCCCATCTCGAGTACGTGTTCCTTGAAGAAAACAAGAAGTCGTCTGTCATCATCGCGAAGGACTTGAAAGAAGAAGAAAAATCTCGCCGTGCTTAAAGATCATAAGAAGGCAATTGCTTGGAAAATTTCCGATATCCGCGGAATTGATCCGAACTTTTGTACTCACAAGATTCTCATGGAAGATGACTTTAAACACGCAATCCAGAGCCAAAGAAGGGTTAATCCTCGAATTCATGACGTCATCAAACAAGAGGTTATCAAACTTCTTGATGCCGGCTTGATTTACCCTATTTCGGATTCGCCGTGGGTAAGTCCCGTCCATTGTGTGCCCAAGAAGGGCGGAATAACCGTTGTTTCCAATGAACACAACGAATTGATTCCCACTCGTCTCGTTACTGGGTGGAGAGTTTGTATTGATTATCGCAAGCTCAATGATGCCACGAGAAAAGATCACTTTCCTCTTCCCTTCATGGATCAAATGCTCGAGCGTCTAGCGGGTAATGATTATTAATGCTTTTTAGACGGTTTCTCCGGGTATTTTCAAATTCCCATCGATCCCAAGGACCAAGAAAAGACCACATTCACTTGTCCCTATGGAACATTTGCTTACAAACGTATGCCTTTTGGTTTATGCAATGCTCCTGGGACGTTCCAAAGGTGTATGATGGCTATCTTCCATGACATGGTGGAAGACACTATGGAAGTATTCATGGATGATTTCTCGGTTTATGGCGATTCTTTCTCTGCTTGCCTTGCCAATTTAGAATGTATGCTGAAGCGGTGTGAAGACACTCACCTTGTTCTTAATTGGGAAAATTCCATTTCATGGTAAAAGAGGGCATCGTGCTAGGACACAAGATCTCCAAAGCCGGTCTCGAAGTAGACCGTGCTAAAGTCGATGTTATCGCTAAGCTGCCTCCACCTTCAACCGTGAAGGGTGTGAGAAGTTTCCTTGGTCATGCGGGCTTCTACCGTCGATTCATCAAAGATTTTTCTCAAATCGCTCGCCCGATGACCCACCTCTTGGAAAAAGATACTCCTTTTATCTTTTCCAAAGAGTGTCTTGAAGCCTTCAACTCGCTTAAGGATAAGCTAACTAAGGCACCAGTCTTGGTTACCCCTATATGGGAGCTTCCCTTTGAGTTGATGTGCGATGCTAGTGACTATGCTATTGGTGCGGTTCTGGGCCAAAGAGTGAACAAACACTTCCAACCGATCCATTACGCTAGCAAGACAATGACGGGGGCTCAATTGCATTACACGACAACCGAAAAAGAGCTTTTAGCTGTTGTCTATGCTTTTGAAAAGTTTCGCCCCTATCTTGTCCTTTCCACCACAATCGTTTACACCGATCATTCCGCGTTAAGGTACTTGTTGACTAAGCAAGATTCCAAACCAAGACTTCTTCGCTGGGTTTTGCTACTCCAAGAATTTAAAATCGAAATTCGCGATAAAAAAGGAGCTGAAAACCTAGCCGCGGATCATCTCAGTAGACTTGAGGATCCTTACCAGGGGGATCATCCGAACAAAGAAATCAATGATTCTTTTCCCCTGGAGACCTTAATGTCTATCAACTCGACTTCTGATGAAACCCCGTGGTTTGCGGACATTGCAAACTACTTGGCGGGTGGAATTCTCGTTGACGGGTTAACATCCCAGCAAAATAAAAAGTTCTTCAAAGACATTAAGACTTACTTTTGGGATGACCCGTATCTTTTCAAACAATGTGCTGATTTGATTATTCGCCGATGTGTTGATGGACCGGCAACTTTGGAAATCCTTGACGCTTGCCACAAAGGACCCACCAGTGGTCACTTTGGTCCCAACTACACCGCCAAAAAAGTGTTTGACTCGGGATTTTATTGGCCCACCATCTATCGTGACGCTCACGAGATGGTTAAACATTGTGATGCTTGCCAAAAACAAGGCAAGATCACACATAAAGACGAGATGCCTCAGAATTTCATTCAGGAATGTGAAATCTTTGATGTTTGGGGTATCGACTTTATGGGGCCATTCCCTTCATCTAAAGGAAACAAATACATCCTTGTAGCCGTTGACTACGTTTCCAAATGGGTTGAAGCCAAAGCTTTACCCACTAATGACGCAAGGGTGGTTTGTAACTTTTTGAAATCGTTATTCGCTAGATTCGGTGTGCCTCGTGCAATTATTAGTGATCGCGGGACTCATTTTTGTAATGACCAATTTGCAAGAGTCATGACTAAGTATGGTGTCAATCATCGTCTTTCCACCGCCTACCACCCACAAACTAATGGCCAGGCTGAAATCTCTAACCGAGGATTAAAGCGAATTCTTGAAAGAACCGTGGGAGAGCATCGTGCCTCATGGGCTGATAAACTTGATGATGCTTTGTGGGCTTTTCGTACCGCATACAAGACTCCGATTGGTTGTACACCATATCGTCTCGTGTACAGAAAAGCGTGCCACCTCCCCATTGAGTTGGAGCACAAGGCTTATTGGGCCTTGAAGTGGGCTAATTTTGATATCAACAAAGCCGGTGACCTACGCAAGATCCAACTCAATGAGCTGAATGAACTCCAGAATGAGGCTTATGAAAATTCTTTGATCTATAAGGAAAAGACTAAGCTCATTCACGACTCCAAGATTAAGAACCGAGAGTTCCAAGTTGGAGACAAAGTTTTACTCTTTAACTCTCGGTTGAAAATCTTTTCGGGCAAGCTGAAATCTCGTTGGTCCGGCCCATTCACCATTGCCCAAATTTTTCCATATGGTACTCTCGAGCTCGCTCAACCTAATGGACCTAATTTTAAGGTGAATGGCCAACGAGTGAAGTTGTACTTTGGCGAGGACATCTCTCACGAGATGATTCCATCCCTCACCATGTTTCCTATGAACTAATTTTGGGTCGAGTCAGGCTCGTGACTCGGTTATAAAAAACAAGCGCTCCTCGGGAGGCAGCCCGAGTATCTATCCTTTTCTGTTTTAACCTCCTAAGTGTAGGGGGACCTATATAGGTGTTTGTCTTTGTGTGGTGATGTGATTATAGGGATGAATGCACTTTTGGAATCTCTGAAGAACCGTGCTCCCGTGTTATCCAAAATCCGGTTCTATCTCTCAACTATCATGATTCAATTCTCTTCATACTCACATTTGAAATTGATCACTTTAGTCGTCCCTTCCTTAACTTGATTTAACCAACGTGCACAATGTCATAAGTGTAGGGGAGACTTTTCCCACATTCTTAAACATTGAGGACAATGTTTATCTTAAGTGTAGGGGGACTTCTATCGAAGTTTTAAGTGGACTTTTCCATGAAAATGCCTTCATTTAACCGGAAAATCATCTTTTTCAACAATTTTCAAATTTTTAATTAACTTTGGCCATGTAGTCTTAATTTTTAAATTTTTATCGTTGCTTTCATATGTATATGTCCCGCAATAAAGTCAAAAATATTAATAAAGTGGTGTAGCTAGTTTAGAAGTCTTTGACATATTAGGCCCGTTGCGATTATTTTGACTCAACCCGAATAGACTTATTCAAGTTTATTCTAGCTAGTATCCTTAACCATGTAGACCTTAATTGGTTTATTAGGCTAAGCATCCACGAGTCTCATTACTTGAGATTTTAAATTGTGGAGAACGAGAAATGATAGAGTCAATTATAAGTCGGTATTCTTGCGCAAGCTCACTTGGTGTAATTATTTGCCTATTCTCCCATCACTTGCTAATAATTTATCTGCAATAAGTAAGGTCGTACGATTTGAAAAGTTACTTAGCTTCTAGCCCAAGATCGTTTAAAAGTTGCTCGGTAATGATAAGAGTTCATAGCCAAGGCATAACTTATGAAGCGGGGCGTGAAGATTGGCGAGTCCGAAAAGGCCCTAACAAGGCATGATGATTCCATTTTATTGCTGAAGATCCAAAAGTGATGTGAAAAGCATTATTCCCAAAATCAATATGAAGGATCAAGACTCACGACGAAAAGCAATCAACTCCCATAAAGATCATGGAGAAGTCTATCCGAAAAGACCCTAACAAGGTATGAGGATAGATAGATCCAAGTCCGAAAAGGAGGCGGATCGTTGTATGTCAAAATCCCAATTAGAGATTGAAGAATAATCATGAAGTCGTGGTCAACAAAGTTGGAGTACCCCTCAAAAGTCTCCAAGTTAAGAAACTCTATTAACGATGAGAAGACCATTATCTCAAGAACGTCTCTCAAGATATGAAGTATGAAGTACATGCCAAATATCGGCCCGAGAAAGGTCTCAAATCGTGAACCGAGTTATGCCAAGATATGAACTTTTTGATATCCCGAGAAGCAGTTTTAAGAGATTTTGTCCTTTAGCTAACTATTGATCAAATCGTCCTACTTTGCTTTCAGCCTAAATAACTATCAAAATAAGTCCAAAAATGTATCTTCGTGATCATTCTAAGACAAAAATAAAATATAAGAGATACCTCTAGGAATAAGGGAGTTTAAGCATTTAATTAAGCCATGTGTGTACGTGTTTGATTGCTAACTTATAATAACAATGATCTCATTTTTAAGCTTAGTTTGGGGAACGTGAAACTTGAGGGTGATAAATCTTCGCAGCACCAAAGCCCTAATGTAAGTCCTTGAGCTCTTTGCAAGTTATTTCCACATAGCTATTTTAAAGTGAAAATGGTTTTCTATCCTTTTGTTACTTTAAAATTTTAATTTCTCTTAGTACTTTAATTTTTGTTTAGTAGTATGTTAATAAGGACAAGGTTGATTAATTATGAGAAAAATGTAAATTTGCTTTATCACTAAGCATTGCATGAGGGCATGGCAATGGTTAAGTGTAGGGGGTTTGATAGGTGTGAAAACACCCATCCTTTTACCACTTATTTCTGGCTAAAACAAGACCAAAACACGTATTTAATATCATTTGTTTGGAATTATGCGTGGTTTTTGTGTTTATTGTGTTTTCAGAGTCAACCGGATGAATATTGAAGAAAACATGGGATTGCACGGGTTTTATCGAAGAAAAAGACTCAAGACGAAGTCTATTGTCCAAGAGATGCAAAAGATTTGAAGTCATTGTGCCTATTTGAAGATTTATCGAAGAATAGAGCCAAAGATGGAAGATTCATATATGTCGAAGAACTCGAGTCTATTAAACAAAAGATTATAAGACGAGTTGGAATTATTCACCGACACTTCTCAAAATCCAAAGTCGGAAACGTTTATTTAAAGAAACGTGAAGACTAAAGAAGAAAGAAGAAAAGAAGCCCGATACCAAAGCCCATTCACAAGCCCATATCACACGCCTATATATATGATTCTACTTCACAAATTTAGAGCACTTAGTTAGTCTTAGTTTTAGTTTTTCATTTCTCTAGTTTTAGAGAGAGAAAGTCCCAAACTTTCTCTCACTAGATTTTTCTTTGTTTTCATCTTTCAATTTTAAGCTTTTCATTAATCTTTGTACTTTGGGTTCTTTTAATTAAAAGTTTAAGTTTAAGTTTGTGTTCGTCAATCTTCTTCTTCATTTCTTGGTTTCACTTTGTTTTTGATCCGAAATCCATAATCTATACGGATTGATTTCGTTTGGTGTTTAAAGGTTGAAAGGGTAGTCTTTTTACTCCTTGTTAAGCTCTTACGTGTATAGGTTATAAGCTCTCAATGCTTAGTAGCTTATTTCAAGTTTAGCTTATTACTTTTCGGATTTCACAAGGGTTTTAATCATTTTTAAGTTCGTTTCATACGGTTTATAATTGTTTACGTTTTACAAGTTGTCGAATTTAAGCTTTTTAAGTTATTTAAGTTTCGGATTACTTAGCTTATTGATTTTACTTATTGAGTTTTTTAAGTTGCCACCAATTTCGGAATTACATTCCTTCCATCGCAATATCAAGGTTTACACATATTCCGACGGTTTCATTGGTTTGGATCGCAATAACCCTTAAGGGTTCTACTTTGCGATCGGGTAGTAATCCCCCCTTATTCCGATCTGGATTACGATCGCACATTCCGACGGGACTAAGGTCCTTTTTGAGTCGAAACTCTGGCCAATTTTTATTTACAACATTCCGATCTAGAACTTTCTGATAGCTACATTCCGACCGATTTCATTCCGACAGCCATCATTGCGACAGCTTTGTTTTTTAATATTCCGATGGTGACTATCATGGACATTCCGATGGACTTTACCTTGACATTCCGATGGATCGTTTTTGTTACATTCCGATGCTTTTGACTTTAATGCATTCCGATAGAAATGATTTTCCATATTCCGATAGAACAAGTTTTTAAGTATCAATTCAATTAGGTTTTCGAAGTATTCGTCTAATCTTTTCTTTACGTTTTCAAGCATTCAGTTTTAACTTGTCAATCTAGTTTAATTTTTTAAAAGTTTTAATTTTACTCTTCGATACTTACTTATTAGTTATTAGTTTAAAATAGATAAACAAACCAACACCTTTTTATTAACCAAGAACAAATCATTCCACTTAGAGCCGTGATCAATTCGAGGAGATACCGAGACATAATCCAGAACCCTATACAAAACTCTTGTATCATGTTTCAAAACGAGCTTGTTACAACTCCATTGGAAACTACAAAGCTTGATGTCAATGATTTTATCATTTACAACAATCCTCTTTTCGAGCCTATCTATGATAATCCACTTTTTCAAGAAAATATGGAAGATTCTGAAGATCCTCTTCCCAATTTGGATGCCCCACCAATATATGATGCTTCACCAATCTATGATGCATATGATGCTAATTCTAGTTCCGATGTGGATGATTATGATGATTTTTCTTCAGAGTATAAAGACATGCCAACTTATGATCACTTTGATGATGTTGATACTCTTTCGAGTGATTCTTCAAATGTTGACCTTGCTCTTACTTTTGATGAAGATCCTCCACCAACAATGCTTGATCCTACTTTGGATGATTACTCATTTGAGGAAGATTTTGCCACTTTTCTCAATACATACTTCCCCAATGAGCATGATTCTCTTCCTTTGGACTTTGATTATGGTCTTTATTCTCATCCAGATATTAAGAAACCCGTTTCAAAGGAGAAGAAACCGGAAGACACCGATATCCGTAGTACCTATATTTTGACACCTCTCTACCACCTTCTTCGGATGAGATTGTGCGGTTTATGGGCGAATCTTCACGGTCTACGGAGTCTAAGTCTTATTTTCCCCTAAAGGAAAAGGTGTTCGATCCGGGTATCGAAATTTTTAAGCCATCTCAGTATCCATCTGATGAAATAAGAGGAAAGATTTTTGGAAACAATGGAGCTATGCTTTCACTTCATCATACCTTCTACCACCGTGCTCAACAACTGCTTGAGGGAACCTCGCCTACTCTTCTTTGGCTTGTCTTGTTCACCTTTTGTGCTACTTAATGGATGAAAAACATGTATTTGACCCTGGATGTTCTTCAATGTTCTTACCATTCTAATCAAGGTCGAGTCAGGCTCACGACTCGGTGAACAAAAACAAGCGCTTCTCGGGAGGCAACCCGAGTATCTGTCTTTCTTTATCCGTTTTATAATAAGTGTAGGGGGAAACCCTCGTATGTGTTTGTTTGTTTTCTTTCTTATGATATGCAGGGATTCGAGCTATCAAAGATCCATTCTTGATGACTTTTGACGATCCGTGACCCCGTGTACCCGTCTTCCCGGTTCTATCCTAAACTCTTTTGATTCACTATTTTATATTTTTCAATATTAAAATAGGAATCACTTTAGTTGTCTTTTCCTTAACAAGATTTAAATAACGTGCACAATGTCTTAAGTGTAGGGGAGTTTACTCCCACATGCTTAAACATTGAGGACAATGTTTATATTAAGTGTAGGGGGACAATGCTTAAACAACCGGAAAATTGATTTTTCGACATTTTTCAAATTTTTTGATCTATTTTGGCCTATTAGTATTTTCCTTTGTTATCGTTAATTTTCTTTCATTAGAATAAATTTTAATGAAATGGTTTTAATAAGTTTAGATGTCTTTGATATATTAGGCCCGTCATGAATCTTTTGACTCAACACGAGTTTACTTATCCAAGTTTACTCTAGCTAGTATCCTTAACGTGTTTAAATCAAGTTTTGCTAGACTTTTATATAGGGAACTTTAAAACGCGAAAGTCTTAACTCTTACGGGTTAAGAACAAGAACTTTTCGCAAGTTCCTATAATTAATCCTAGAAAGTCGTTTATCAAGGGAACTTTAAAATGCGAATTCTAAACTTGAAAAAGTCTAAGAAGTTGCAAGATCCTATAGATGACTTGAAAATCCAAAACTTTGATTTAATAGGCTAAGCATCCACGAGTCTCATTCCTTGAGATTTTAAATTGTGGAGAACGAGAGATGATAGAGTCAATTATAAGTTTGGTATTCTTTCATGAATTTATGTGAGTTGATTATAAGCTTTTTCTCCCATTGCTTGTTAATAAATATAATTGCAATAAGTAAGGTCGTACGATTTGAAAAGTTACTTAGCTTCTAGCACAAGATCGTTTAAAAGTTGCTCGGTATTAATTAGAGTTCATAGCCAAGGCATAACTTATTGAAGCGGGATGCGAAGAATGGCGAGTCCGAAAAGGCTATAACAAGGCATGAGGGCTACATTTTGTTGCTAAAGATCCAAAGTGATGTGAGGAATCATTTATCAAAAATCAATATGAAGGATCAAGACACACGACGAAAAGCAAATACTCCCCTAAAGATCATGGAGAAGTCTATCCGAAAACACCCTAGCAAGGTATGAGGATAAATAGATCTAAGTCCTAAAAGGAGACGAATCGTTGTATATCAAAATCCCAAATAAAGATTGGAGAAAAATGAAGAAGTCGTGGTCCAAGTATGAAGAATCTCTCAAAAACTTCAAGTGAAGAAATTCCTATTATGAAGAGAATACCATTATTTCAAGATCATCTCTCAAGATTCGAAGTATGAAGTCAATGCCAAATATCGATCCGAGAAAGGCCTCAAATCGTTAAGCGAGTTATGCCAAGATATGAACTTTATGAGGTCTCGAGAAGCAGTTTTAAAAGATTTTGTCCTTTATCTAACTATTGATTAATTCGTCCTACTTTATTTTCGGCCTAAATAAACTATCGAAATAAGTCAACAATGCATCCACGTGATCATTTAAGACAACAATAAAATATAAGAGATACACCTAGGAATATGGGAGTCTAAGTGAATAATTGGGCCACATGAGTGCGTGTTAGCTTACTAACTTATAATAGCCATGATCTCGTTTTTAAGCTTGGTATGGGGAGCGTGAAACTTGAGGGTGATGAACATTCATGATAACCAAAACTCTAATGTAAGTCCTCGATCACTTTACTTGTTCTCCTTTAAATATTTTATAATTTTCTATCTCTTTAATTTTCCTTAATATCTTATGATTAATAAAGGCCAAGGTGGGTTAATTATGATGGAAAATATAAATCTTGCTTTGTAACTAATGCGTTGCATGAGGGCATTGCAATGGTCAAGTGTAGGGGATTTGATAGGTGTGAAAACACCCATCCTTTTACCACTTAAAACAATTAAAAACAAGACCTAAACGTGTATTTATTGTCGTAAAAGTCGGAATTATGCGTGGTTTGTGTTTTTGTTGTGATTTAGGACCAAAATGTGAAAAGGGAAGAAAACACGGGTTTTATCGAAGAAAAAGACAAAAGACGAAGTCAAAAGATCAAGAGTGCAAAAAGAACGGAAGTCCAAGGCCTATTCTGAATATTTATCGAAGAAAAAGTCTAAAGACGGAAGTTTAATGAAGTCGAAGAACCAAATCTAATAAAAGAAGAAAATTAGAAGACGAGTTCATTTCATATCGACAAATCCCGAGACAACGTCGAGAAAGACGAAGAATTTAAAAGACGAGAAGAAAGAAAGAAGCACAAGACTCCTCTCCTCCTCCTCCTATAAATAGAAGACCTTCCACTCATTTGGAAGGTGTTAGCTAATTGAAAATTAGTTCTCCACATTATTTTATGCACTTTTAAATATTGTCTTTACATATTTGTCTTTATTTTTAAGTTATTTCATGTAAGTCTTTTAATCTTGTCTTGAATCTTCATCTTTAATTTTAAGCTTTTTAATCATCTCATTCTACCTTCATCTTTGTTTGATCTTAATCTTTTTCATCAACTTTGTTCGTGTTGATTTCGTGTTCTTTATTCATCATTTCGTCATATTTTTACATAAAGTTTATAGCTTTTTATGTTTCTTGGTTCGTGTTTAAAAGTTTTATAAGTTTTATCATTAATCTATAAGTCGTAGTTAGCTTATTGGTGTTTTCCTTGGCTTATTATCCTTGTAAAGTTACAAAAAGAGTGCTTATTTTCGTCCTTTCCCAAGATCCTATTTTTTAGGAAAATCTGATTCAATTTTGCAGTATTGCGAAATTGTGTCACCTTGTGCATTGCGAAATTGAATCCATTTTGAATTGCGGAATTACTCCATTTCAACATTGCGAAATTATACCCTTTTTAAGCATTTCAGAATTATACATTCTTAGGCATTGCGGAATTATTTGTTTTTTAGCATATTGCGGAATTATTTGTTTTTATGATAGCAGAATTGTACCAAATTTGGTATTGCGAAATTGAATCATTTTTGTCCCAATTTAATTTTCAAATTTAATTTTCCCGCCATTTTCTTAAGTCTTTTTTTACTTATTTTGTCTTATTTTTCTTAAGCTTTATTTTAACTTGTCTTTTCTTAGTTTATTTTTAAAGTGTCTTATTTTCGAGTTTACATTTTGTCACATTTTAATTTCTCGTCATTTATTTTTAAGAGTCTTTATTTTTAGCTTAATCTTTTCAAGCTTTTATATATATTACGTTTAAGTCTTTATTAGTTTATCCTTTTATTAATTTGCCATTTACTTTAAAGTTTGCATTTTTATTTTGTTACACAACGAGAAGTTTTTCTTTTATCCACCAAAGACGACTGAGTCACACAATTAATCCGAGATCAATTCGATTAGACTAATCCAAAGAACAATTTTAACTAGTAAAATCTAGTTATTACTCACACACTTGTGATGTGATTAAAGATGTAGCATTGATGAAGATCACCTCCTCCTAAAGATCTAGTCATGTTCATCATTTTTTTATTTGTGTCTAGTGTAGATCCAATGTATTTGTGAATACTTGGACTAGTTGTGTTCATCCAAGTTATTTGTGAATACTTGGATTAGAGTTGTGTAGATCCATTGCACATGTGTGTGCTTGGATTTATGTTGTGTAGATCCAAGCTACATGTGTGTACTTGATATGATTAGTTGAGTTGTAATTAAGTTGTGTTAGTTCTCACTAAACTAAAAAGTGATATGGTTGTGTCTTGTGAGTTCTCACTAAACTATAAAATGATGTGGTTGTGTCTTGTAAGTTCTCACTAAACTATAAGGTGATATGTAGTTGTGTTGTGTGAAGTTCTCACTTAGCTTCAAAGTGAAGAGTCGTGAAGATTGGTTCTAGCTTTGGACTCGACATCTAGCCTTGTGTCAGAAAATGGTGAAGTAGGCAACGTTATGAAGATTGGTTCTACCTTTAGATTAGAACTCGACATCTAGCGTTGTGTCGTAAAAGAGTGAAGTGGGCGATGTTGTGTAGACTGGTCCTAGCTAAGATTAGGTCTCGACATTTAGCTTAGTGTCGGCAAATAATGTAAGCGACGTTGTAAGTATAACATCCCATACTTTTCGTGTCATTATTTTATTTTCAAACTTTTAATTATAAAAGTTATTTTATGAAAAAAAAATTATTCTTTCTGATTATTCGATAAAATAATTTATCAAACGTCTTTAAACATGTTCTCGTTTGTATTTCGTCATTAAATACTCGGCTAACCGGTAAGGTTAGGGCTTTAACGTACCGAATATGTGTCAATTATTATTTATCGACAAAGTATATGTCGTCATCAAACTTGAATATTCTCATTATGACATAGAAATTTTTTTTATTATCGTCGTTTAATTCATCTTTTTTAAAAAATTGTTCTTTGTAATTTACGTTAAACCGTTAGTCGTTCGTTCATATAACGCGTTGATATTTATTAAATTAAAATCCTTCGTTTATTTATCAAAATATGAACGTTCTCCAAATGTCTTCATTCTTATTTTATATCGAGCGTTTATTTTTCATGTTTTACTTGTAATTTTTTTAACTCATAACTTTTAAAATATTAGATTTCAATAATACCCGCTTATTCAAATTTTTAACGAAGTAATAAGCCATGACCTTTGTTTTCTTCTTTTTGTCTACCATACGTTTCACATTAGTATTCACATAAATATCTTTCAATCTACATGACATGTAGATGTTATTTTATTTTAAACTTTTTATTTCAAAATCTCATATAGTTGCAACTGTCAAAGTTTTACCATGCGTGGCAATTAACTTATTCTAACCAACGCACGCAGCTACCTGCATGGTAAGGTCGGTGCCACGTCTTTGTCCTAAGATTTACTACGTAGCTATATGTTATCATCTTCGAGGTTTAATTTATCATTGTTCACTCCTCACGCACACTAACTAAACTTTGCTTGAATCCGTAGAGTCTTGGAACACATGGTCATAACTAGTAATGATGATGCTTAACTCAAGTTTACTTCTTTAAATCTCATGAGATGATAGTTTGCTAAAGAGTGCCATGTTTATATACATGGCTGCTAAACCGTTCATGGTTTCTACAAAACTTTGCAATTCATATAGAGAACCAATGAACTTTCACCATCCATCACAAGAAAGAGGTTGTAAAATTGGTCAATTTAAGGAAGGGTCTCGATGAAGGTGACAATGAATGGAGGTTCGAAGTCCGTATATCAGTTCGGTTCAATCACGGCCTTAGTTCAAGTCGGTATGATTCACGGTTTGGTTTCTTAATCGTTGGTATTCGGCTTCTTAGCCGCGGGTCCAAGTTCGTGTAATGGTTCGAGTCTCGATCATATTAAACTTCGTTAGTATGTGTGTTCGTTCCGGTCTTTATTCTTGTGCATCATAGCTCCAAATCACTCGTCTCGTATCTCGACATCGAGCTAAGGTATGACTTGATATTAACTTACGATTGTTATTTGTTTTGGTATTTCGAATGAAAAGAACGAGAACCATGCCAATCTAATTTGCAAATGAGGTTGATCAGTGACGGAACCAGGAAATAGGGTAGTGGGGGGCAATTTTTTTTTTCTTCTTAGAATAGCAACAAAATATGGAAAAAAAGGTAGCATCGAAATGATAAATTGAGTGTTTTTACTTACAAATGACGGATTTATAAGGTTTTAAGGCGTTAAATGTTAGGATTTACTCTATGGGTGGGGGGCAATTTGAATTTTTAGCGGGGGGCTTTCGAAAAATGTCAAAATCGAAGAAAAAATACACTAAAATTTCATCGTATCGGGCTAGCCATGGGGGCCCGTTGCCCCCCATAGTTACTACAAAGGTCCGTCCCTGAGGTTGATGATCTAACTTTTCACGTCAAAATAGCAAAATAAAACGTTTTCATGCAATTAAAATGATAAGTTACATTTTTGGTCCCTATCCTATAAAGATATACACAAAATACATATTATAAATTATTACAATAACACTTTTGGTCCTTAATTATTTTATGTCTTTAAATCTAGTCCAAACTATTTTTTAGGAGTCTTTTATAAAACTTATTATAATTTTGTACGTTGTCGTTTATATTTCTAAGACGCGTCATTTTATTTTAGGTTGTCGTTAGAAGCTCGCGGCTTCTCGTCTTATCTTATTTCTTCGTTATGATTTAGTAACCACTATGTCGATTGTTATATCGCTTGGTATCGCTTTGGTTAAGGTGAGTTCATAGCCTCGCTTTTACTACTTTAAATATTTTATAAACCCACGAGGGGGATACATGCTAGTTTTATAAATTGAACACAAGTTGTTTTCGGTATGCTGGACCCGAGTATGATGATAAATGCATAAGTACCTATTGCCTTGTGAAGTCCCTGAATTTCATGCATTGTTAATTACCTCGAAAGGGTAAACGCTAATACATTTGATAGATCTATTGGGCTTGACACCCCTATCCTAGGGTCTGTATCCATTAGTGGTACCACCTGAAAAGGATATTATGTATAAGAGGGTCATTGGTATATGGCAATATTACCTGTTTGTAGGGGCGCCGGAGGTTCCGGTTTGATTGTGGTTAACGTTAAGTGGCGTGAGCTTAATGCATTTATATACATACAACTTGCCTGATCCGCAAGTTTGAGATGATTAAAATTCTTGTGTTCACCTATTATTCATTTAAACTCTATGAATTCACTCAACCTTTGTGTTGACTTTATAGCATGTTTTATCTCAGGTTTATAAGCAGCTGGAGCATGGAGTGGCACGAGATATTTTGAAGGCAATGATATTTATTACCATTCAATAAACACTTTTAAAACTGTGTATTATTACCTGTTTGTTGGGACCTGTTTGTAAACTCTGATTTTATATATCGAATGGAATAAACTTTTCAAACGTCTCTTTTGGAGTCGTTCTCTATGTGCATGTGATTATGAAAAAGCACCCCAAATTGGTATTACGTTGCGTTAAAAAATTTGGGGGTGTTTCAGTAAGGTTTTCTCCGCCAAGAAGGGAGCTTGTGTAAATAGTGTAAATCTCGAGTAAGGTGTACTCGAGGAGTGGAGTAGGAATGAGGATAGAGCCTCGTTGCCGAACCACTATAAATCTTGGTGTCTTCCTACTAGGTTGTTTCTTTCCTTACTCTTTACTCACATTCATTATCACTACACTTAGTATACATTGTTAATGCATTAGAATTGAACATAATCATTATGCAACTAGCTTTGAAGTAAAAGATAGTTTTGTGCACTCACCTAATTGAAAAGAATTTTAATTAAGAGATAAACCGATGATAAACTATTCAACCTCCCCTTCTAGTTTCTAAAGATCCCAACTACATAATAGTCCTTACTTGGAACTTGTATGTCGAACATCCAGTGAGAGCTTATGCTTTTTGTTAAAAATCGAAACAAGGATTAAAGCTATCGTTGATTTTTTCATATTCTTGCTTTCTTTGCCTCTGAATATAATCAGTTATATACAAAGTGTCTCAATTCTTAGTAGGCAATGTAACTATGCGATGCTTGTGGTAAAATACCAATAAACACTAACTATATTAGGTGGGCATTTCATGAGGCAAAAGATGCTCACAAAGGACTTATATACAAAATTTATTGTTTAATATATATGTGCATGTTTGTATTTAAACAAGATGGGACATGAGCTTGCACAACTTTACTTGCTTCTAGGGTTGTTATCGTGTTGAGTCGGGTTCACGACGAGGATGACCACATGTTTTTTTCTCTAGGTTGCTTTGAAAAATTCAATTGTTATCCATTTCAAGAAGAACTTCTTAGCTACGGAATCAAACCTTATTCAACTTATCTCACTTCTTGTAATGAAGTAAACTGTACGAGAGCATTTATATCTTTCACGAACTATAACTTTTGCTCAGCGTGGGATTATTCTTCTTGGATCCGGACTTATGCCTTTTATATGGAAGAGAGACTAAATTGATTCCATGTCTTGAAGTATGACGTCGAAACAAAACGTATAGTAAGATTACTTCTGAAGCGCTACTTCATTTCTTTTTTTAGTTATGAGCCAAGAAAGCATCGGATGCTATTATCTATGTGCAGAGAAAAAGGGATCTGGATACCCCCGAGCTGTTTGGACAATTATTAGCTTTGCAGCAGCTTCTCTATCGTGTCTTAGGCTGTGAGGTGTTGTGACTGTTATTTTATAGCTGGATACTTTTTATAAAAATTTACTAGACTCTCTTAACAAGACAATGTGGTTCTATGCAGCCTTAAGGTTCAGCAGTTCATAACTTTGTGATTGAGCTAGCGTTTACAATGGTTAGTAGCATCTAATTTTTGTGCCACAGTCATAACTTTGTGATTCAGCTAGCGTTTACAATGGTTAGTAGCATCTAATTTTGGTACCACATATCTCATGTTGGTAGAACACTTTATCCTTCCCATGATTCACACTAGTGCCATAGCTCACTGACTCATGAACATCAGCTGAAGCAAAACACATCTTCGCTTCACTTGGCAAGTTAAAGAACTCTTTAGCAGAGTCTAGTGCATCTTTCATGACTGAAGTAGGAATCCCATGTTTTATTACCAAATACACATGTTAATTTTTTCTGACCAAAACAAAATGTCAAAAGATAAACGCGCTCATGAATTTGCAATATATATCTTATGGAAAAATATGTAAATCCAGCTCCTCATGTGTCATTGCCTGAAATGGTTTTTGATACGTTTTTTGGTAGGGGTTGTCATAGCTCTTCATTGTTTCGTCTTGGTACGCGAACTATGAAAAAGATGTGTAATAGCAATGAGCTTTCATAAGTGTTCCAATCTGCCCTTGTTGATGATGTGTCAAGGTATAAATGGTGACACATTGTAGGTCTGACACATTGACACGTCATCAAAATGTGCAGACGTAGTACTTATGTAAACAAAGCCGATAAAGTGATGTTATATATAGATGTACTTATTTTCTTATTTTATGCTCGTTTTTGCATAAATAGATACTTGAAAAAAGTCAAGTTGCGTGCAGGCAACATGTACTTCATCAATTACTTGGGATCTGTGTGCCGGGTGGTTGATCATGGAAAGGTCAATGAGGGGTCGGCTGGTAGGAAGGTGATCAGGGAGGCTCATGTTTGGTCGTTGTAAAGGAGGAAACCGTACTGTTCATGTACTTTTTTTTTGACAATCTAGTGTAAATGAAGTATCTGGTTCCATTTTCTCTATTTGTTGCTGTTGCTGAGAGTTAACTTGGATTATTTAGATATTTTGCTATAAATCTTGTCTCATAAGGTAAAACTCAATAAAAAGACCAATGCATTTGAAAATGACGCATTTATTTTCATTACAGTTAACAGTTTTATCTGATTCGTTCCCGACATATAACCAACACCCAAATCACTTTATAAGCATTTTCAGAAAATGCTTAAAAAGATCTAAGTTTGGATGGAATGTTTTGCAAATCAGATAATAGACTATGTACTATTAGTTTTATTTGTTATATAATGTCATGAGTTCCAATTTTGAGAACCTCTAACTATTTTTTGGCGTTACATCGCTTATGTAATGATGGACTGTTTTATAACTTCATGTCAGATTGTATCTTTAACTGTATGTTATATCTTTTACTCATTTGAAATTCGATTTGTTATTTTACTAACTCAGGTTGCGGTTTTGCAACACGGTGTTATGCACTTGATTTAATGAGAGGCTAATAAAGCAGTAAGCATTAAATATTTTTCTGTTTGTGTTCATATATTACGTTATAGTGTCTTTCACTTGTTTTTTTAATAGTTATTGAAACTGCTTATAATATAGTATGTAGTAGCTGTTTTGGATTACTTATTGATAGGTCTATTGATAGCTTATGTTGTTTCATGATGCAGAGGTCTCGTCTTGGCACGAATCATAATGTGAGTCAAACTTTTCCTTGTATAGATCGATGAATTAACTAATTTATGCATGGAGGAAAGTTACTGTGTTTCCGTGTAATTGTGTTAAATAATTGTAGGAAATTCGATAATGAATGTTCAGGTTAGTTTTATCAGCTAGGCGATAGTAGAAGAACGATGCATCTGATTGTTGACGACTTGACGCTTTATGTAGTTATATTGATGTTTCATGTTAGGTTGTTAGGAAGTAGTAGTCTTTAGGCTGACCGAATTTAAGTGGATAACTATACATAGTTATCTTGAAGATTTCGGATTTTAGAGTACATGACTGACAGGATTTTACATTGATATATCTTTGCAAGAGTACAAATTGACAGGTTTACACCAACTCAGTTTGGTATTTCACTTGTGCTAATCCATACTTTTTATATATGCAGCCTCTTTATATAATGAAGCGGCTAGAACGAAAGCTGAAGAACAAGATCGGTTGATATAATTAAGGATGTTGAAAATTTTATAGCTAGGATTTCTTGTAATATATGAATAATGAATAATTGTATAGTTTTTTTTTCTTTTTAAATATTATTGCATGACATAATTCTTTCAGAATTTTTATTTTATTTTTTCTTTACATAGAGCCATGTTTGGTAAAAGAAAATTAGGCTCTATAACAAGGAATAGACCCCGTTATTCAATCAGGGCTCTATTTGGTTTTCGAATAAAGTCTCTCTCCTTTTGAGTCTCCAGACAAAAACGGGTTCTATGGCTATTTTAAACAAGGATCTATGGCAATTTTTGTAATAGTGTTCTCTCCTTTTGCTTTTCCCTTCAAAATATTTCTTCATGGCTTTCTCTTAAGACGTTTTTTTTTTCATTTAGACTTTTAAACTCTCATAATTTTCTCTTTGGTCTTGATTTTAGTTTTTGTCTTTAGCACTTTGTGATTTTTTTTTGTGCTTGTTTGCTTTGTTGTGTTTCTTGAGCCGTGCTTTTATTATATGATCATTCTTGTCTTTTGTATGTGTTCTCTTATCGTTTATGCTTCTTTTTGTGAATGCTTGTTGTACCTGGTTTGCTATTATGTTTATATTTTTTTTTCTCTCGTTCTTTTAGCGCTTTCTCTTGTCTTATTAGATGTTTATCTTTTGCTCTTTTTTCGTTTGTTCATTTTCTCGTATTTATGAGGTTAATGGCTTGTATGTTGGTTCTCCGTCATACTTTAAGTTTGATTTTTGCTTTTGCTTTATTTTCGTTCTCGTTCCTTTAGCTTCACCTTTAGGCACACGTACACCGACGGAGATACTCTAAAAGTAATCTCTTTATTTTTGGGTTAACTTGGAGGTAGGGATAGGGTTTATATACATTCCACCTCCTCATACATCGTTCCGGTAAAATTTGATATGTTGTTGTACATGTACATACACAGCTAATAATGTTAAAAGTTATAACACTTTTTACAAGCTTGTATACATTCAGGGACTTATTTGCAATTATTATTTGAGTATTATTTGCTTCTTTCTTGTTTTGTATATTTTTTACTTGTGCAGGGACCTTAGTGTAATTTGGATATTGGAGAGTTGTATATAGCTGGAAGAGTTGACTCGTTTCATTCATTCATTCTTCATCTTCACACACACAAGAAACTTTCTCTCTCAATCGTTCAGTTACGATCTTTGGTTTGGTTGCAGTTTTAGTTTTAGATCATCTTGATCTAGTTTTATAGTTTGGTTAGGTTCTTGTAAGCGTGAGTGTTTGTATAGACTTGATAGAATCCACCTAGTGGGGACTATCTTTCTTTCTGGTTGTATTGTTTGGTGAGCATCCGTGTTGGGGACTCATCTTCTTGTGTTTATAGTTTTAATAAAAGATATCACTAAAGGGGTGGTTGGTTGAGTGATTAAAATCTATCTTGTTGGTTTTGGTATCATTTTTACATGGTATCAGAGCCCTTGGTTGATTCTTGAGGCTCGATTGGTGTTTCTGGTGATAATTAGGGTTTTGTCTTGAAACCCTAATTTTTGGGGGTTTTGGTTAATTGGTGGTTCTTGACGGTTCTTGAGTTGTTAATCATTGATTAACGTGGTGATTGATCGATTCTGAAGGTCAATTTGAAGAAACCCTAATTTTTCTTTTTAGGGTTTCTTGATCTTGTTGATCTGTGGTTCTTTGGGGCCATTCTTGTTGGTTCTTGGTATATTCCGCTGCTGTTTTCGCTCTGTAAGTTTTTCTTTTCCCTTAAGTGAATCTGGCTTAAGTCAACGGGGAGCAAACAGGCTGATTAACACCTTGACCTTCCACCGTTTGAGTGGTTTGGATACCTGCTCTGGTCAGTCCCATTCTCGTTGATTTAGCTTTGAGAAGCTTGGGTGTGAGTTCTTGTTTCTTGGTTTATTTGTTTAGTTTGACTGGTTTATTGGTTTATTTGCTTTCTGTTTTTTGGTTGTTTGGTTCTTGTTAGTTTGTTTGGTTTAGTTGCATAACAAAAACACCCAAAACTTCTTAAATGAGAAAGGTTAGGTTCTCTACCATACACAAGACAGAAAGGAGATTTACCATTTAAAACAGAGGAAGGAAGCCTGTTAATCAAATAAGCAGCAGTTAAAACACATTCAGACCAAAACATAAGAGGAATCCCCCCCTGAAACATAAGGCTTCTTGCAACATTAAGCAAGTGCCTATGTTTCCTTTCAGCAATACCATTCTGTTGTGGAGTATATGCACAAGTAGTCTGATGAACAACACCCTTACTACTAAGAAAATCATTCATATTTTTATTCACAAATTCAGTGCCATTATCAGATCTTACAATCTTAATCTTCTTATTAAACTGAGTTAAAACAAGATTATAAAAAATCATAAACATTTGAAACACTTCATCTTTAGTTTTAAGCATATACACCCACACAGATCTACTAAAGTCATCAACAATAGTCAAAAAATATCTGAATCCATCTCTGCTAATCACTTTATAAGGCCCCCAAACATCAAGATGAACAAGTTCACCAAGACACTTAGATTTATGTTCACTTAAAGGAAAAGATTCTCTAATTTGTTTTGCCTTATGACAAACATCACAAGGCAAATCATTATTAATATTTTTCAATTCCAAAGAACCCTTTAATAACTGTAAAACCTGATTAGCAGGATGACCCAACCTATTATGCCAAACATCTTTAGATACAAAACATGTAAAATACTCACAATTACTAACAGCAGGAACATTATCAGTCTTATCAAACAAATATAGGCCAGCAAATTCACTACCAGTCCCCAAGACTGTTCCTTGAATCAAATCCTGAATATAGCATTTTGACTCATCAAAAACAACTCTAAGTTTACTATCTTTAATCAACTTATTAACAGACAATAAACTAACACAATACTCAGGAACAACCAGAACATCAAACAAAACAACACCATTATTAAGTTTCAAATTTCCAACATGTGTAATCTTAGCTAATGTGCCATTAGGATGTCCAACAGTAAGTTTTAAGTCAGACACATCAACAAGATTAAACATGTTTTCAGTATTATTAGTCATGTGTTGATTAGCACCAGAATCAACAATCCACCCAAAATGATAACTCACCCCATCAGTTTTAACAGTAGCACAATAAAACTTATAAAAACTTTGGTTAAAAAACACATTGCAATTAAAAAAGGAACAATTTCCAATACCTGCCACATTAGCCTGAACTCTTGAAGAAGAACCATTGTCATTGAGCAGACTCATTAACTTGAGCATCTGCTCATTACTCAAAGAAAAAACATTGTTGCTGTCTTTATTAAACTCCACATTATTACTCTTGTTGTTATTAAAAACATTTGCAGGTTTAAGATTAGGATTCTTTTTAAAACCTGGAGGATATCCAATAATTTCAAAACACCTCTCAATAGTATGACCCTTTAAACCACAATGTTTACACAACAAAGAATTATAATTCCCTTTGTTACTAGCATTACTTCCACTGGATTTATTACCATTACCAGTATTACCCCCAGACCAACTACCAAACTTATTCTTATCATCAACAGTCTTAGCCACAAAAGCAGAAACTTGAGTTTTCTCAACTTTAACAGAACTAGAAGGAATCCCCCTATGAGATTCTTCCCTAGAAACAACAAGAAAAGCATCTTTGACTTCAGGAAGGACTTCCCTAGTCAAAATGCTACTCCTTATGGGTTGATAAACATCATCAAGACCCATAAGAAATTGCATTAGCTTAAGCAATTTTCTATGATCAGCAATTTCCAAACCAGCCTCACAAGTACAATCAGGAACTTTAGTTAGAATATCAAATTCTCTCCAATAAGAATTAAGTTTATGATAATACTCAGAAACAGGCAAACCACCTTGCTTAAAACAATTAATTTTCTGAAGCAAATTAAACACAATAGAACCATCAATTCTATCATAAGTTTCCTTAAGTTCAGTCCAAACACTAGCAGCATTATCAGAAAAAACATGGCCAAGATACACATCTTGAGTCAAAGAACCAAGAATCCAATTAAGAACAACAGCATTACATTTATCCCATTGAGCAAGAAACACAGGACTAGCAAGATAAGTATCTCTAACACATCCACCATCAACAAAACCAAATTTACCCTTAATCTGCAAAGCAAGTTTCATAGCACTAGCCCATATTCTATAATTTTCCACACCAGACAATTTAACAGAAACAATAGAAGCACAATTAGAATCACCAGGATGCAAATGAAGAGGATTACTCTGATCTAATGCATTAATAAGAATAGCCATGATCAAGACAAAACAAAACAAATACCAAAACAGAAAAAACAATAAAACCAACTAAACCAAACAAACTAACAAGAACCAAACAACCAAAAAACAGAAAGCAAATAAACCAATAAACCAGTCAAACTAAACAAATAAACCAAGAAACAAGAACTCACACCCAAGCTTCTCAAAGCTAAATTGATTAACAGGCTTCCTTCCTCTGTTTTAAATGGTAAATCTCCTTTCTGTCTTGTGTATGGTAGAGAACCTAACCTTTCTCATTTAAGAAGTTTTGGGTGTTTGTGTTATGCAACTGTTTTAAAAACAAATGATAAGTTTTCTGAAAAATCTGAAAAATGTATTTTACTTGGTTATGCTAGTGGAAAAAAGGCTTATAAACTTTTTGGTCTTGAGAATAGAGGAATTATATATTCTAGAGATGTTAAGTTCTATGAAAATGTGTTTCCTTATAAAATGAACAGTGATCAAGTTTTAGAGTCATCAAATGAAGTTTCTACTTTGAATTTTTTTGATTATTTTGAGTCTGAAAACACTTTCAAAACTTCAAGACCCAATGATGATGAGGAAGGGAATACTTCTTTGAGTAGAGAGGGTAGTAGATCTACTACTGAGGATGTAACTAATAACAGTAATAGTCAACCAGATATTGATATTAATCAAGCTGGAAATGACTTAGTTAATAGTTTACCAAGTAGTAGTAATAGATTAACTGCAACTCCCATAGGAGAAACAGATGTATCTGAGGGCAATTTTGGTTTAAACAATGAGGTTCTTGAAAATTTTTTAAACAATGAGACAGAGGAGGTTGGACAGAGGAAGTCTAAAAGAGTTACTAAGTTTCCTGCTAAGCTAAATGATTATGTGCTTAATACTTCTCTAAGATATGGTTTGTATAAGTTTTGTAATCATGCTATGCTTGATATGAAAAATTTTGGTTTTACTTCTAGTCTTAACAAGAGTTATGAACCATCTTGTTATGAAGATGCTTGTGATGATCAAAATTGGATTAATGCTATGAATCTTGAAATGCAAGCTTTGTATGAAAATGGTACTTGGGATCTTGTTGACCTTCCTGTTGGTAGAAAGCCTATTAAGTCTAAGTGGGTTTATAGAATAAAATATCTTTCAACTGGTGAAGTTGAAAGATATAAGGCAAGACTTGTGGCTAAAGGTTGTAATCAAAGGGAGGGTATAGACTATGAGGAAACTTTTAGTCCTGTGGTTAAAATGAGTACTGTTAGATGTTTGATTGATTTATCTGTGCAAAATGGGTGGAGTCTTTACCAGATGGATGTTAATAATGCTTTTTTGTATGGTGATTTAAAAGAAGAAGTGTATATGATTCCACCATCTGGATATTCTAAACCTGGTGACAACAAAGTTTGTAAGCTTAAAAAATCTTTATATGGTCTTAAACAGGCTCCTAGACAATGGAATAATAAGCTTACTGAAACATTGTTAGATGCTGGTTTTACTCAGTCTAAAAATGATCATTCTCTATTTGTTAAAACAGATGGAAAGATTAAATTGTTCTTGCTTGTTTATGTGGATGATCTTGTTTTGACTGGGAATTCTGAAGTTGAGATTGATAAGTTCAAAAAGTTTTTAAACAATAGGTTTAAAATCAAAGATCTTGGAGAACTTAAGTACTTTCTGGGAATTGAAGTTCTTAAAACTGAAAAAGGTTTGTGTTTAAGTCAGAGAAAATATTGTTTAGAACTGTTAAATGAGTATGGGTTGTTGGCTTGTAGACCTGTTGTTACACCTTTACCTGAAAATATTGTACTTGCTCATAAAGAATCTGATGGTGATAGTTATTTGATTAATATTACCAACTATCAAAAACTTGTTGGAAAGTTAATCTATTTAACTTTAACTAGACCTGATATATCTTATGCTGTACATTGTTTAAGCCAACACATGCATGCTCCTTTACAGTCACATTTTGACTTAGGTTTGAGAGTGTTAAAGTACTTAAAACTTGCACCTGGGAATGGTATTAGTTTTAATAAAAGTACTGAAGGGTATAAAGTTGTTGCTTATTCTGATTCAGATTGGGCTAAATGTCCTATAACCAGAAGATCAGTATCTGGTTATTGTGTTTATGTTAATGGCAATCTTGTTATCTGGAAAAGCAAAAAGCAAGCTACCTTGTCTAAATCCTCAACTGAAGCTGAGTATAGAGCAATGGCAGCTGCTACTTGTGAAGTTATGTGGATTGTCAAGCTGTTAAGTGAGTTTGGTATAACCAACTTGCTTCCTGTGAGCTTGTGTTGTGATAATAAGTCTGCTATGCAAATAGCTGCTAATCCAGTTATGCATGAGAAGACTAAGCATTTTGATATTGATGTGCATCTTGTCAGAGAGAAGGTAAATTCAGGGCTTATTAGAACTGTTAAAGTGGATTCTAAAAATCAAATTGCTGATGTTCTAACTAAGGCCTTGGGTTCATTTCAACATGCTCTCTTGGTCAAGAAGCTTGGTATGGTTAACTTGTTTGGTCTACAAGCTTGAGGGAGGGTGTTAAAAGTTATAACACTTTTTACAAGCTTGTATACATTCAGGGACTTATTTGCAATTATTATTTGAGTATTATTTGCTTCTTTCTTGTTTTGTATATTTTTTACTTGTGCAGGGACCTTAGTGTAATTTGGATATTGGAGAGTTGTATATAGCTGGAAGAGTTGACTCGTTTCATTCATTCATTCTTCATCTTCACACACACAAGAAACTTTCTCTCTCAATCGTTCAGTTACGATCTTTGGTTTGGTTGCAGTTTTAGTTTTAGATCATCTTGATCTAGTTTTATAGTTTGGTTAGGATCTTGTAAGCGTGAGTGTTTGTATAGACTTGATAGAATCCACCTAGTGGGGACTATCTTTCTTTCTGGTTGTATTGTTTGGTGAGCATCCGTGTTGGGGACTCATCTTTTTGTGTTTATAGTTTTAATAAAAGATATCACTAAAGGGGTGGTTGGTTGAGTGATTAAAATCTATCTTGTTGGTTTTGGTATCATTTTTACAAATAAGGTCGCGTTATACAATTTCAATAGTTATTACTCTCCACGTCTCTAAATAAATGTTCAATGTTAACTTTCAAAGTCGTTTTTTTTTCAACTTTAACCTTAAATTGTATTGTTTGTGTTGTATAATATTTGACACAAATTATATGAATGACTTGAGTTTTAAATATATTTTCATTAATATAAATTTTATAATATAATACGTACAAAATAATTTAGACTAATAATTTAGAGTCTAAGTTGAAGCAAAATGACTACGAAAGTTAATAGTGGACATTTATTTAAAAACGGCTAGAATAATTAACTAGCATGCTTAGCGATTGTTGGACAATTACGACAACAAAGTCATATTTCAATTGCAAATTATATCGAAATCATGTAACAAACACGAGAGAGTAAAAGAGACAAACGATTAATATCTATTAATAAGAACTCGGCTATAAGCAAAGGACAAGAAAAATTCATGTGAGTATTAGATGACATTATAGTACTTTAGTTTTGGCATGAAATACAACTCCAAAACTAGAGTACTAAACAATATATAAAACTTATAAACTACTCTCTTCGTCCTTAAATAAATGTTTATTTTGATTTTTTTCGGTCTTTTTTGTTTAATTTTGATTTTAAATATTTACGTTTGTGTTATATAATAATTGATGCAAAATATATGAATGAATTGGATTTTAAATAAATTTTTCATTAATATAATTTTCATCAAATATTGTATAACACAAAAAATAATATTTAAAATCAAAATCGCATAAAATAAACCGTAAAAAATAAAAATAGACATTTATTTAAGGACGAAGGGAGTAAGTCTTAGCCGACTCAACACCTAAACAATTATTGGGTTTGTTTCCGTTCGCCGCAAAATTCGTCTGCAAAGATGTTTGTTTGTCTCTGCTCGTGTACTTTTGCATGTTCGTGCACACTTTTCTATATACAAAATCAAGCCGTTATAACTTTATAAGAACGATGATAGCACTTAAGGACTTTTGTTTCTTGCCATTTGATATTGTCTAGTTAAGACCATTATATAAACTCATCTCACAAGACGCTCTATTATGTTTGAATCATGTTTATTGCATGCACACAGAAGTGAATGATGACAATAAGTTTTCCCAAAACATTGAAACAAGCTTTATCTGATCAAAGTTCGCATAGTAGTAATAGGCTTAAAGCTCGTAAGTGAGTCGGTGAAAATATCATGAATAGAATCAAAATATCAGACTTCATCGACAGAAGATGAGTTGGAGTATCTGGACCACCATGACACGGTGGACCTTGTCATTGAAAAGGTTGTACGTGGTGGAAGTTGCTCTCTACGTGGTTCAGCAATGTTCACATACGTTTCGCCACGTGTACATGTCTCATCATTGACACCAACCTCTGACAAGTTCCAAAAGTATCTCATTTCCCATGCTCGTTCTCTTTTCTGTCCTTTACTATATTTGGTGTTTCTAGTTCTAACAATTTCTGCAATTCTGAGGGAGGATCAAGAAATGCGGATACTAGATTTAATTAAGTAGTATTGTAGTTTTTTTCTTAGAACATGAGCAATGGGTAAATTACACAATAACTTTTTATTATTTTATAAAGCTTTTGGAGAGTATTTTATGAAAGTTTATGGACTTAAAATTAATAGTCGTGAGATAAGATCGAACTCGGGATCACGAGATTGCACACATAACGTAAAGGGTTAATTTATTTATTAAATAAATCAAACCAAAGCTTAACTAACGATCGTTGATAAATAAAAGTTAAGTTGTAACGATCGTTATGGAATTAAATAGAAGCTAAAAGAAGGAAAACGGGAAAGTTCCGGAAGCCCTAATTGGGCTTAGTGGGGCGTCGGCCTAAGGGAAGAAAAGGAAGGAGGAAAGATTTTCTTTCCTAATTGGTGTTTTACTTGGAGACCAAGTTTTGTCAAGTCTATATAAACACCTAAAAACCTTCATAATTTTTGTCCCATCCCTCTCCCTCTCTTCTTGCGATCGCCGGCCAACAACAACCTTAGGGTTTTGTTTGGTTTTCGATTTAGCTAAATATCTAGTCCTAATCCCTCTCTAGGGTTATTGGGTAGATAATCCATAAGCGTTGAAACTCGGTTTGTTCGTGCTAGACTCACGGTTAACTCGCCGTATTACGTGTGTACAAGAACGTGATATAATCTTCCTTTAGATTATATTCTTGGTATTGTTCGTGATCAACCCTAGTTGCCGTTCGTTCCTTCGTCTTGTGGATCTTGCTAGGATAAAGGTATGTAACCTTAATCTTGATTAATATAATTGTGTTAAATTGATGATCTTGTTAATCGCTTCCGCTATGCGCTCTTTGATCCATATTAGGGTTTTGAATAATTGTTATGAACTCTATAAACCATCAGTGGCATCGAGAGCCGTTTTAACATGATTATAATTATCAAGATCTAAAGTTTTTTTAACTAATATTGATTTGTGTTAAAAATTACATGTTGTTTTTTAGGTTTTATAAAAAATTAGGGTTTTGTTTTTTTATTGTTATTAAAATCGACTATAGTCGAATTTTTTATAAACTTTTTTTTTTTTGTAAACCCTAAAATTGCATGGTAATTAACTTTAGATGTTTTGCATGAATTAATTGTTATGTCATGCGTGGTTACGATCCGTAGTTTTTAATTGTTAAGAGAATGTGGGAGATCCGTAATAAACATGCATGTTTCTTACGGATCATATAGTTTTGATTGCTATTTGCTTTATTTGATTCAAAGTTTTAAAATTAGGGAAGACTTTTTATGTTTATAAAAACCCTTAATTTGATGTTCTTTGAATAAATTGTTATGCATGTGGCTATTTGATTTAGTTTTTTTTGTACTACTTGTTTTCATACGTTTTTTATATTGTATGTTGTAAACAAGGGTAATTTTTTCCAAGAAAATAATATGGACTAAATCTTATCAAAATTCATGAATTATTTTGAGATGTAAAATACATATGATTTGCGTTGATTAGAATTGCAATAGCAACTTAACAGCTACTCAATTTTGGCAAACTATAAAGTGGGTATAACGCACCGCTGGTCATGAACCCGGTTAAGGAATGAGGTGTTATGCTTCAGCTCTGACCAAATTCCCGGTTCGCCTGTGCGTCAAATTAGGTATTGCCTATGGTTGTTATTGGTACAATTCTTTAAGGTTGATTTAACTACATTAATTCACATCCGAAACACAATGAATAAGGTTATTGCTTTGTGCTATAACTAACGTTCTAGAAAAAGTACGGTGTGAATTTAGTTGTGTGTAAAATCTTCAATTGGTTTAACCAATACCTCATTGCAAGTATATGATGAACTTTTAGTCTCACCAAAAAGTTTACTAAATGTTTTGTTAAACTTATGTTATGGAGATGAATGCATGCTTCTCCATACATGATTTTGACACCAAAATCTATACCCTAAAATTTAAGTCATATGCCCTCTAATTGACGAACACTTGAAGTTACAATTGTCGTCATATAAGATATCGGACGATGTTGTAATGGAGAGAAAACTTCATGACTGAATAAGATTGCACATGAAGGTTTTACGTTCTTTAGATTAGTCGACTTAATTGAGTTACTCAGTGAGAACTGGAAACTTAAGGTATAAAGAAGGGATTAAACATGTTTACAATGCAAATGATTTTGGCAACGTAAATCCCTGACATATCTAGAAATTGCAATTTGATTTAGCAATTATTGTTCGACAAGTTACTGTGTTGAATACATTTGTCACTAGCAGATCAACTGATGTGATAAATTTATGTCAATATGGATTCTAGTTTTTTCAAGGAAATACTATGGTTTTATTACCGGGGTAATTTTATTTTCTTGAATTGTTATCAAAAATACTAATGTTTGAACTTATTTCTGTAGAAATGGCTCAACCCGAAAACAATCTGACAATAAGCTTGGCGTTCAAAGCTTTCTTTGAACGACCTGAACTTACTGGCCCTAATTGCAATGATTGGTACCGCTCACTAAGAATTGTTGTGAGAGCAGCGGGTACTATCAATATCTTGGGAACTCCTTTTCCGGAGGATCTTGCTGAAGGAGCAACTGATGCGGAAAGGCTTCAACACGCTGCTAACGTTAAGAAGCACCATGAGGTGGCTGCTGTAATGTTAGGAAGAATGGCTCCATCACTTCAAAGGAAGTATGAGCTAGCTTCACCTCAGCAAATGCTTGATGAACTAAAGGCTGTGTATGAAACGCCGCAAGCTGTAGAGATCTATGATCTGGTTGATGCTCTACTTAGTTGCAAGCAAGCTCCTGGAAAGTCCGTAAGTGCTCATTATATGGAGATGAGGGGTTATATGGAACAACTCATCGCACTAGGACAACCCTTTGATCATAATATGGCTATTAACTTGATCAATAGGTCCCTTAATAAGGACTTCAATGATTTCGTTCGTAACTATAATATGCATTGCACGGGGAAGACAGTTAATGATTTGCATGCAATGCTCATTGACTTCGAAAAGGGTTTGAAAGATAAGGTATCCACTGCTACTCCTCAAGTACTTCTTGTACAAAAGGGTAGAGTGTCGAAACCAAAACCGCAAGGGAATAAGAAGCAGAAAGGCAAAGGCAAGGTTGATAAGAGCAAGCAAGTTGCGACTACATCAAAACCGAAGCAGAACTTTGCTAAGAAATCTCTGAAAGATGAGACTTGTCACCACTGCAAGATGACTGGACACTAGAAGAGGAATTGCTCTCTCTATCTCCATGAAATGGCAGAACATAAGAAGAAGGCTGAGCAAGCTGCTGCAGCACCATCTTCTGGTAACTTATTTATGATAGAGTTATTTAATCTTTCATACAAATCAAACTCCTGGGTATATGATACGGGATGTGGTATTAATATTTGTAATACCCTGCAGGGATTTGAGTTGAAAAGGAGGCTTACCTATGGGGAACAATTTCTGCAAGTGGGCAATGGCGCACAAGCAGCGGTTGAAGCTATAGGAATATTTAAATTAGTTTTACCTTCGGGTTTAGTACTATTTTTAAATAATTGTCACTATGCACCTACAATTGTTAGGGGTGTCATTTCCTTTTCTTGTATGTTGGATCTTGGATTTATTCACACGATTGATAATAATAGAATTTCTGTTTTCAAAGATGATTTATTCTATTTTGATGCAATTTCTGTGAATGGTGTTTTTGAAATAAACATGCATGATAAAAATTCCAAGAGGAAAAATAATTCTGTTTTTAGCATGAATAAGAAGAGTAAGTTAGACAAGAACTCTTCTTATCTTTGGCATTGTAGGCTTGCCCATATTGGGAAGACTCGCATACAAAAGCTACAACGTGATGGGCTTTTGGAAAGTATCAATGATTAATCATTTGATAAATGTGAATCTTGTATCTCTGGAAAGATGACCAAGAAACCTTTTAATAGCAATATTGAAAGGGCTACTGAACTACTTGGTTTGATACATACTGATGTGTGTGGACCACTTAGACATGTGTCAAGGAAAGGTGCTAGCTACTTCTTGATGTTTACGGATGATTATAGCCGTTATGGTTATGTTTATTTACTTAAGCATAAACATGAGGTATTTGAAACATTCAAAACGTTTAAAGAAGAAGTAGAGTTACAACTAGGAAAGAAGATTAAAGCTCTTCGTTCTGACCGTGGTGGTGAATATTTAAGTCAAGAGTTTAAAGATTATTTAAGTAAGAATGAAATTGTTCAGAAACTTACTTCTCCGTATACTCCACAACAAAATGGTGTATCTGAAAGGAGAAATCGTACGTTATTGGATATGGTACGATCTATGTTTAATCTTACAACTTTACCATTATCCTTTTGGGATTATGCTCTTGAATCTGCTGTTCGTATTCTAAATATGGTTTCCACTAAGAAGGTAGATAAGACACCATATGAACTATGGCATGGCAAGAAGCCATATTTGTCTTATTTAAAAGTCTGGGGTTGTGAGGCGTATGTGAAACGTGACTTTGGAGATAAACTCCAACAACGCTCAGTAAAATGTAACTTTGTAGGTTACCCTAAGGAAACTATGGGTTACTACTTTTATTATCCGGCTAAGAACACAATAGTTGTGGCTCGGTATGGAGACTTCCTTGAAAATGATCTTGTAAATCAAGAATTCAGTGGGAGAAATTATGATCTTGAAGAAATTCAAGAAGATACATTACCTTCTGAAAATACTAGCGATGAAATTCCTGTAGAACCAGAAAGTCTGAGTGTTCCGTCAGAATTAATTCCTCCACGTAGGTCTCAAAGGACTATACGTGCGCCGGACAAACTATGTCTTTACATAGAGGATGATGAGGAGGAAGTAGGGGATCTTGGTGAACCTGCTAACTATCGATCCGCAATGTCTGATCCAGAAAAGTCAAAATGGATAGTTGCGATGAATGAGGAAATGAAATCCATGGAAATCAATGATGTTTGGATTCTTGTAGACGCGCCAAAAAATGCTAAAGTAGTGAAAAATAGGTGGATCTATAAGAAGAAAACTGACATGGATGGTGATGTACAATCCTATAAAGCACGTTTAGTGGCTAAAGGTTTTACTCAAACTTTTGGCATAGACTACGAGGAGACTTTTTCTCCTGTAGCAGACTTACGAGCTATTAGGATTCTCATAGCTATAGCAGCATACTATGACTAAGAGATATGGCAAATGGATGTTAAAACTGCCTTCTTGAACGGTCACTTAGATGAAGATATCTATATGCAACAACCGGAAGGGTATGTTGATCCTAAATATCCAAAGCGCGTGTGCAAACTTCAAAGATCTATTTATGGTTTGAAGCAAGCATCACGTCAATGGAATAAGCGATTTGATGAAGAAATCAAAAGGTTCGGATTTATTCAAAATCGTGATGAGCCATGTGTATATCGCAAAGCTAGTGGGAGTAATGTAGTGTTCCTAATTCTATATGTCGATGACATATTGATCATGGGAAGTAACATTCCAAGACTTAAGGAAGTTAAGGATTATCTTGGTAAATGTTTTTCTATGAAAGATTTGGGAGATGCTGCATATATTCTGGGAATTAAAATCTATCGAGATAGGAGTAGACGGTTAATTGGTCTTAGTCAAGATGCTTATATTGATAAGATATTAAAGAAATATAACATGCATAACTCTAAGAAAGGTTTCTTACCGATGGAGGTTAAGCATGAGTTAAGTCATGAGAAAGATGCATCATCACCTGAAGAGGTGGCTTACATGAAGAAGGTGCCTTATGCTTCGGCAGTAGGATCTATTATGTATGCTGTAAGATGTACAAGGCCTGATGTGGCGTTTGCTCAGAACTTGGTCAGTAGATACCAACAGAATCCAGGAAAGTTCCACTAGACTGCTGTTAAACATATTCTAAAGTATTTGAGGAGTACGAAAGATATGTTTTTGGTATTTGGGGGTAAACCAGACATAGAACTGAATGTGACAGGATTCTGTGATGCGTCCTGGCAATGTGATAAAGACGATACGAAGTCTCAGACGGGTTACGTGTTTGTCATCAACGGAGGAGCAGTAGACTGGAAGAGCAGTAAGCAGACCATTGCTATGCATGCGACTCAATCTGAGTACATGGCCGCTTCAGAAGCCGCAATGGAAGCTGTTTGGATTAGGAAGTTTATTGGAGATCTTCGAGTGATGCCTTCAATTAAAGAACCTATTGATATATATTGCGATAATTCTGCGGCAATAATATTCGCCAATGACCCTGGAGTCATGAAGGGCGCCAGACACTTTAAACGTAGATATTACTACGTTCGAGAACAAGTAGAAGCTCGAGAAATAAAATTGATAAAAGTTCACACAGATGATAACGTAGCTGATCCTTTTACTAAGGCTTTATCTAGGCCAAAGGTAGTTAAGCATGCCAAGGCAATTGGGCTGCAACTAGCTAGGGAATTCATGCAATAAATCTGTTGATTAGTATTTGGATAAAGGATGTAAGACATTATTGAATTGATGAAATAAAGATTGGGTTTCGTTTATTTTTCTGTTATTTGATTTTGTATCCTATTTTACATGTTTTAATCCGTGAGCATTTTGATGTTTCTAAATGTCCGTTGTCGATTAATAATATGGGGATATTATTAAACTAAGAAATTCAAAATAGTGACAGAGTATACTTGGAAGTATATTGGTCAATTTTGGATGATATTTGATGGATCAAATATTTGACTTATCCCAACTATGTGATTTTACTTTATGGATCTTTGTCATTAAGTAAATCATAAATAGTTATCCTTAGACCTGAGATACCAGAAAACTGCATTGAATGTAGTGCATTTCTGTGAGATAACCTAACGCTAAACGTAACTGGTAGTTATAAGGGTTATTTTCAGAAGTGTTGCGAAATTCATGTGTTTTGCTTGTAGTCAAAATGGGATTCGTTTCCTTCGAATTATGTTTGAAGTATAAATACAACTGGGCCCCTCGGGGGAGTAGTAAGATGTTTGTGTGGCCACACCCAAATTTGTTTTGGTAATCTTGCTATATCCGTAAACGAGAAACAGAATAGTTAATGAAGGAATGACCGAGATCCATATCCTTATTAACAAGCGTATTTGAAATGAAAGGATAATAATAATGATGTAATCATTAAAAGGTTCTTGTCCAGGAGACCTTACCCGGTTTGTACTAGTGACATTGCTAGTGTAACTAGACGCTAGTCAATGTGATTACGATATTAAAATTTTGTCCAAGTGGGAGCTGAAAGTTTATGGACTTAAAATTAATAGTCGTGAGATAGGATCGAACTCGGGATCACGGGATTGCACACATAACGTAAAGGGTTAATTTATTTATTAAATAAATCAAACCAAAGCTTAACTAACGATCGTTGATAAATAAAAGTTAAGTTGTAACGATCGTTATGGAATTAAATAGAAGCTAAAAGAAGGAAAACGGGAAAGTTCCGGAAGCCCTAATTGGGCTTAGTGGGGCGTCGGCCTAAGGGAAGAAAAGGAAGGAGGAAAGATTTTCTTTCCTAATTGGTGTTTTACTTGGATACCAAGTTTTGTCAAGTCTATATAAACACCTAAAAGCCTTCATAATTTTTGTCCCATCCCTCTCCCTCTCTTCTTGCGATCGCCGGCCAACAACAACCTTAGGGTTTTGTTTGGTTTTCGATTTAGCTAAATATCTAGTCCCAATCCCTCTCTAGAGTTATTGGGTAGATAATCCATAAGCGTTGAAGCTCGGTTTGTTCGTGCTAGACTCACGGTTAACTCGCCGTATTACGTGTGTACAAGAGCGTGATATAATCTTCCTTTAGATTATATTCTTGGTATTGTTCGTGATCAACTCTAGTTGCCGTTCGTTCCTTCGTCTTGTGGATCTTGTTAGGATAAAGGTATGTAACCCTAATCTTGATTAATATAATTGTGTTAAATTGATGATCTTGTTAATCGCTTCCGCTATGCGCTCTTTGATCCATATTAGGGTTTTGAATAATTGTTATGAACTCTATAAACCATCATTTTAACCATTGCATACAAAGCTTTTTGAAAAACTTTTATACAAAACTTATTAAACCTCAAGTCATTTAGAAAAGCTTTAGTCGTGATACTTATTAAACCTCAAGTCATTTAGAAAAACCTAAGGCATTAAATGATTCGAGTAATTGAAGACTTGAAACATTTTAGATGATCTTAAATCTTGTGGGTAAAAAAGAAAATAAAAAGGTACGTCTTATTATAATAAAGGCCCGAAAGCTTGTTAGGTTTAGATCCGTTTAACATTTAGGGTTAACCTAGTTCTCACTCATGCAGTACGTACGAACGCAACTGAAATCCTTGACGGAAACTAAACTCACAAACGAGATTGAGCAAACTAATCAAAATAATCTTAATGACTTGAAAATAATGTCACGACTCATTATGCTCGGTTTACGTTAGTTTCTATATTTGGTTATCATTTAGACTTTGAAGTTAATTGTTATATTTATATGTATGGTTATAAAGGGCACAATGCAGTATTATACGGAGTATGTCATAACTCATAACCACCGTGTTATAGCCACAAAATGAACCTATAACGTCGTCGTTACCGCTGTGCAGTGTTGTCCACCTCTCGTTATGCAATTGGTGTGACTTATGCGAGTGAGGTTTTTTGGTAGTGTGTTACTCTGTTTAATTTTTTACTGGAAAAGTGTTTTGACTGTTATAGCGTAAAAACTGATAGCGGACGGATAATCGGCGGGTAAAGCGTAAGTGTACCTAACTATACTATGAGACTAACTCATAAGTTCAACCCCCTTTTCTTGGGAATGCTCGTTAGTTTTGTCCCTCTTTTGCATGGTGGTCCAGCACAATAATAATTGATTCCATGCACAGATATCTTTCATTATTCGACATGAATGGTAATTTGTTCATCAGTGAGACATGTGAGATAATTCAGACATTTTAGATGACACATTATTCTGGCTAAAAATTAAGAACATGCCATGTATATATAAATATAAACTCTTATAATCATAGTTATCGGGATCTCGATCTTAATTTAAATTTTAAGATATTACAATTTTATTATACTGCAAACAAAAAACGAATCATTGTAAACTTAAGATCTTAGTAGGCCCAAGCTCGGTTGGTAAATTTAGGGTATTAGTGTTTCGAATATTAAGATCTATTTCGATCATATTTTATATTTCTCGAACCACGAAGTTCAAATGGACAAAAGCTTTTCCATCTTCTAAAAAGTATTTTGATAGCTTTTTTTCAATCGCATTAATAGCTTTTTGGAAAGTTTTTTATCAAATACTTAACAAAGCTCAAGTCTTTCTTCAAAACTCTAGTAATTAAGTTGTTAATACATTGAATGCATTAATGGCTCCAAGTCTTACAAAGACTTGTCCATTATTGATGCTCTAAGATACTATAAACTTGTAGGTTATGTTTTATAGAATTAAATAAAAATTGATAATATTTTTAAACATTTCATAATTATAACTTAAGATAACATTTCTATGCAAAATTTATGCGCTTTTTTGTTTATAATGCATTATCATATCTAAACTCATATAATATTATAGAAATTATTAAGAAAACAATATTATAGTAGAATCTTAATCTTTCAATTTGATTTTACGATTATGATTTTGTGAACCCGAAAATACCTTAAGTAAAATTCTGATCTTAGAAAACTTTTTTTATAATCATTAAGAATGTAGAACAGTAGTCCACTCTAAGATGCAAGGGTGGTGTTCCATGTCTTTGTTTTCCTACAAAAAGTTTGTTCTCATTTCTCCTTTATTCATAAAGCCATCTTTAACACTCAAAACTCAAAAGTCAAAACATTCTCTTAAACAGTTAAAAGATAAAAAGTAGAAAACAACTTTGGTTAGGAACTTAGGATAAGGTATAATAAATGTTGATAGGGTCATTGAAAAGCAATTTATGTCAAAGTGGCCCAATGTTATTCCTAGTCCATATATATACACATGCAAACTACACCACATAAGGTAACTTCAATTTCTCTAATATTCCTTCTTCTTTGTTCACATGCACCATACACATTGTCTAGGGCCTATTCAAATACTATGCATATATACATACAAACTTCTAATGCATAATTGATTATCAACAAACTTTTTTCTTTCTTTCATAAATTTAATAAGACATAAGTTAAACCTTAAATCTCACATATATTTATTGTGAACTCTTTTCCGGAAGATCCTTTCTAAGAGATGAATCAATGTGTTCCGAGTTGGGATTTGGGAGACATCAATTCTAATCACGACGTTTTCAAGTAATACCTCTATCTCTATACCTTACACCATTCATATGTTTACATGAATTGCTTATTTGATATTCCATGTATGGATTGTATTTAAATTTGTGTGGATCGATCCAGTTTCGCGAAGTTGGAAATGTTTTACTCGAACTAGTTAAAAATTCCGTACAAAATATGCGAATAAAGATTAAATACGCTATGTTTAGGCATTATTTCATGAAGACCTAAATGCACTTTTTTCCTCAATATTTAGAATACTAGATCATATCTAAGATATAGATTTATTGAGGAATATCTTTAAGGTTAATGCATCTAATATAGTTTAGGATAGATTTCTAACTTTTTGTATAACAAGGAGACTTGTAGACTGTAAAATGGTCAACTAGTATAAAAAAAATTAAGGTCAGTATAAAGATTTTCATGCAAGCTTAACGTTGTATTTTCATTTTAATTAGATAGAAAAATATATAGCTTAATTTTTATAATTATTTTTACAGATTAGATTATGAAGTAGCAGAATTAACATGGGAAAATGGCCAAGTCGCCATGCACGAATTAGGTCACCGGCGCGTGCCATCTAAATCACAGCTAGAAACCTCGTGGGACAAGCCACGCGCCGTTGAAACCCTTGAAGCAATTGTAGACCAAGCCACCCAGCAACCCTACTGCAAAAGTACCCATGTGGCAGCTAACGACAACGAGCTTGTCCCATCGGCCACAATGATTTCAGACGCACTAGTACCTAGTGCTCATGATGCTGGTTGTTCAACTCGTGTCGGGTCATGCGATGTTGGCCCTATAAACCGAAAGGTGGCTTGTGAAGGCCGTGATGGCGGTTGTGCAACTGCTAGCTACCGTGATATAACTGTGAGTGGATGTGGGACTTATGAAACGTTTGATACGTACGATGGTGATACGGTTGGTCCGGGTGGTCAACGGTTGGTGGAGACTTCGACAGGGTCGCCGGACTATACTAGCTCCGGTGAAGATTGTTTGAAGTCAAGGTCTCCTGATGACTCAGCTCTTCATTGTAGAACTAAGGTAACATATGCAAATAGATTGTATTTTGTCCAATGTTGAAGTTTATACAATAATATCTCAAATATGAAACTTGAACATAAGCTTTTAATTAGTTGCAAATATACTTAACGGTTTCATATAAATTGGATCAGGAGTTGAACCTAGTTAAGGAAAAGAAAAGGGGAAAATCAGAATCTTCGACATCGATTAAAAGAAGAAGGACGGCTGCAAATCATAATCAATCTGAAAGGGTAAAGAACTTCAATGATCTTTTGTGTTTTATGTGAAATTGTTTTTGTGTACTTATGTATCATATTGCTTGAAATGCTTAATTCTTTTCATTTGTAAAACTTATTAAAGCAGGTTTATTATAAATGTAATTTTGGATTACGAATTTCTCAGAAACGAAGAGACAAGATTAATCAAAGAATGAAGACTCTTCAGAAGTTGGTTCCGAACTCAAACAAGGTATGAACTTGGATAAAAACAGTAGTAACAAGAAAGCATTCACTTGATTTTAGAAAACATAAAAGGCTAATGTGAAATTGATATATTTCAGACGGATAAAGCGTCTATGTTGGATGAAGTAATCGAGTACGTAAAACAAATGCAAGCACAAGTTCATATGGTGAACAGAATGAACATGGCGGCACCAATGATGATGCCATTAGTAATGCAACAACAACAACACCAACAACAAATGCAAATGTCTATGATGAACTCCATGGGCCTCGCCGGCATGGGGATGGGAATGGGGTTTGGAGGTATGGATATGAATACCATGGCCCTGTCTCACCTTCCAACCGGTTTTCACCCAGCCGCTTTCATGCCTATGCCTTGGAACAACCACATCACTACTGATCATCGGGTTGTCAATAACGCCCCATTGGCTGGGGATCCTATGTCTGCATTTCGTGCGAGTAGGTCTCAGGTAATACCATATTTGCATAATTGCATTGCATCTTCTTGTCCCTAAATTGGACTAATTAATATAGCCATGATAAATTATGATAGTTAACGTGTGGAATTTCTTGTCGCAGCCAATGAACATGGATGCTTATAGTAGAATGGCAGCCATGTACCAACATATGCAAAATCAACCGAGTGGCTCACATCCAAAGAACTAACACAACCTAAGTGATATGGATAAAACAAATACTACATACATGATGGAAGGTTTTGATGTTTTTCACCCGTGCGGTTCATGCCTAGTTGCTTTGGTCATTACGAGCAACGTTCAAGAACTGTTGATAGTTAGCGTTGCTACAACATATCTACTATTATAATTCGAGACAATAACGTAAGCTTGTTACACTGTATGGTAATACAGTAGTAGTTTTGTTTTCTCTCTTATTTTTTTGTATAAATCATGGATACACTGGTGTAGAAGTAGGGTTTTGAGTTTGAGTCAGTTGTAACTCGATGATAAGACTTTTTCTTTAATTTGGATTCTTATACGGAACTTGATTGGATTTCTTGGAAAAGCTTTTGAAAATGTCAAACTTATATCTCCTTTAAGCAAAGATTAGTAAAACCTGATAGTGGTTACTGATTTACAAATTTTTATAATTGATTGGGATATTAAAAAATATGCATTAACCGTATTAAATAAACTGTTTAAATTGTTTGTACATTGAATGTCTCCATTAATTTTGTGAGTGTCTCAATCAACCACGCCGTGGTTATATGGATGAAAATGAAATGATGCAACTCGTACAATTTTACATAGATGGTATTGAGTGGGCTTTGCCGCTTTGGTTATGTTTTGGGCGTATTGACTTTTGATCAAAGAGTCAATTTTAATGTTTCACTTTAGGTTTATGTTCGGCTAACATTTGGGCCTATGGAGCCTTCGTACTCTTTGTTTTCTTTTTGTATAGAGGTGTTACTTCACACGATCACAATATGAAGTTAAGAACCATATGTCGACTAATTTATCACTTAAATTCGTTCATTACAGTGTTTTGGTTAGAGTGGTTTTTGAGGATGTACAAATCAAGTGAGCGCATAGGACTAGGAGTGTCCAAAAAACAGAGGAACCGCAAGAACCGTATCGGAACAATTCTGAAACTGAACCGTATATTAGAACCATGATCTGATTCTTGATTCTTAAAATTCCAAATTTTCGGTTTTCGGGAAGGTTTGAGAAAGAACTAGCCGGTTTCGATTCTTTCTCGAAAAAACATTCAAAAATATGAATTTTTATAGAATTTGTTTATGATATTATGTAGAATATGTAACACTTTTAAGAAAATTAAAAACAAAAACTACTCGTTAAAACTGTAAAAAAATAAACCTTAAAGTTTATGATAACTTAAAACCCTAGCCTTTAATCTACATCATTTATTATCATCGTCAAAATTATTCGTCAACATGAATGTAAGTTTTCTTTGATCCATTAAAATATTCAACATATGCGTTTAAATGTTATAGTAACCGATTATTTATAAGTATGATAATTGTCTGCATATGCATAACTTTATAAATATAATTATTATAAACCGTCAGTTCGAATGAAATACTAGTATTTATGATCGTTTAAATCTAAAATTATGGTCTATTGTTCTTTTTATATATAAAATATTAATCACATCACATAGTGTTGATTGTCTTTGTAATTTATAGCTTATAAGAGTAACATTAGTATGAAAGCTCAATTGAAATTAGTATTTTGCAATTATTTCCGTAGACAATGTCACAATGAATGATTTTGGTTTTCTGGATAAATATTAGTCTCACTTTATATATTGTGTTTGCTTAGGTAAGCTAAAAACTTGGCACAACAAGATTTTTAGTCAGATTCAGATTCAGATAATAAGAAGACGGTTCATCAAATATGCAGAAGAAAATCACGGGGTGAGAAAGGATCGTTGCCGCCAAAGAAACAAATATAAACAAAAGACATTCTCAAGTCCAAATAGTGGAAGTTTTATGACCCCGTCAATAAAGTAGAAAAGGAAGGAAATAAATTGAAAAAATAAAGCGAGGAAATCAAAGTGAAGTCGATAATTTTCAGTATTTATATAGTTATTTTTTTTACGTTTATGTTTTTGTTTATATTATTTTGAACTATTAAAATTATTGGTACAATTTTCATTGTTGAAGACATTTTTGTGTGTCTTTATATTGTTATATTATGTTATTTGTGAAATATTGAAAAATATGAAAATGAAGTTTTTAAACACAATGGTTCTCGTTAAAATTCCCGAAAACTCCCATCTTGGATCTGGAACCGTACCGGAACCAAACCGAAAAAATACAGACAATTGACGGTTCCACATTTTCCTCATTTTACGGTTTGATTTCGGTTCAGCCTGGTTCTAGAACCATTGAAACCCTTACTGCCCTCCATAGGACTTCAAAATTTATCTCACTAACAAGTATATATATAAGCATGACAACTAATAAAAACTTTCTACAAACAGAACCTATCATCATCATCAATGGCGGCAACCCTAATTTCATCATGAGCAAACATATCTTTTAATCTCCCTATAGATCATTAACCTACTACCATTTTTGCTATCCATATGTGTAACAACCTGTAGTCTTGTGATGTTGTCTGAATGATTGATGTCCAAGAACGAGCTTGGTTACACGTTTCGGATCCAATTAGCTATAGGGGTTGTGACTCTTTTAGGTGAATTTTTTTCGGTTTGCTGTTTAAAACCCCTAATTGTAATTGGATCGGATCCTGTTTAATCCCATTCACCGATTAACACCAGAATATAAGATTGATTTCCGATGTTAGTTGCTGATCTTGTCGCTCTCAGTTGTGAGTGTGCTAGGCCTCGATCTGATCGTCCCTAGTATCATTGTGATCAATTGTTATCCCGGAGATCATGATTAACGTTATTGAATCTCTTGTTTTGATCTCTATTTTTAGGGTTTTATTTTTTAGAGTTTCGCTCTATTTTTTCATATTCCTCGATTAGTGCAATCTTGTTCCTTCATTATGGGTGGTCAACATAGGAGTTTCAGCTCTAACGAGGATCACATGCAGAGAATTTCTCATTTCATTTTTGTTACCGACTTCCCATATTCGACTAATTCTCGTGATTTATGGAAGGTGTGTAGTACGTATGGCACTGTGGTAGATGTTTTTATTCCCTTTAAGAAATCAAAAGCATGTAAGCAATTCGCTTTTGTTCGATTTATTAAGGTTTTATGCCTAGATCGCCTGGTCAAAAACCTTTGTACGCTTTGGATCGGACACCACCATTTATATGCAAATCAGGTTTGCTTTGAAAGGCCTCAAAATGACTCTTTCTTACCTCTGCATAGTTCCAATAGGGCTTCTGAAGTTATTAAGAAATACCCCGGTAAAGACAAGAGTAATCGCTTAACTGGTTCTTAGGCGAATGTTGTGCATGGTTCCACTCCCGTTGCTCGTTCGGTTTCGTTGTTATCTTCTTCGCCAGTAGTAGTTATTGATGGTACGTGTATTATTAAGCATGATTATTCGAATCATGCTATTGGGAGGGTCAAGGATTTTAATTCTATCCCTAATCTTTTGACTATGCTCGCTGATGAAGGATTTACTGATGTTAAGCTGACTTATCTTGGGGGATTGTGGGTAATGTTTGAATTTGATAAGACATAGGCTAAGGAGAATTTGATGTCGCATATTAGTGCTAAGTCTTGGTTTCATGCCATACAGGAGGTTATTCAAGACGTTGTTAGCGACGAGCGCATTGTATGGGTTGATATTGAGGGGGTCCCGTTTAATGCATGGTAGCGTGAAACTTTTGTTAATATCGGTAAGAAATAGGGGGAGGCGTTTAAACATTGAAGACACCATGGATACATATTTTGGTCGTAAGTGGTTGTGTACTATTACTAAGCATCCGATTTCCATTCTTGAAACTTTTAAGATTATTGTCAAAGGAAAGGTGTTCATGGTTCGTGCAAAGGAATTATTCACATGGTACCCTACTTTCGTATCACCTAAGGAGATGATGTATGCTTCGGATGATGAGACTGCATTTATACATAGTCTCATCGTCCACATCGGACTTAAAATGCTATAAAATGTCATAAAATACTGGAAAATATGTTTGTGTTTGTTCATTGTGTATTTTAGGTACGGATATCGTGAAATCATTAAAAGATCAAAAGAAACAAGCAAAAACAAACACAGGAAACGAAGCCGCACAAAGAAACGGACCTAAACATTGAATTTCCAAAGAAGTCCTTGAAGAATTGAAGAATTAGAAGATTGGTCCCTCAACTATTGAAGACTTGTCATATTATACCCTTGTAAATCTCAAATATTACATATGGGTCCCTAATATTTCAAGAATATACAGTATAAGCCTTTGAAGAATCTCAAAATTTCATATATGGTTCTTAAATCAAGTTCACAAAGTTATAAGGGGGGCAAACTGCAATTTGGTCATAGTGTTTTATATTGGAAAAACCTTAAAAAGCTGATTTCAACTTTTGGAAGCCAAATGTTATATATTACAAAATGCAGGGGCCATTTGTGTGCAAGTTTAAACCCAAAACCCATCTAACCCGATCCAAGTCATGTTTATACCCGGTCAACACCACCACCAGTCCACTCCATATCCTAAAAATCCACTAAGGCTCAACACCTAACCCATTATACCCGGTTACAACCCTGGCCTAAGCCACATTTATTAATAAGTTTTTAAATTAAACTTGTTTAATCATTTTTAGGCGGGTAACATCTTTCTAATCCACTAATATGCATCAAACACCCATTTTCATCCACACCCCTAATCTCATAAACCCTAAGACAATTACCCCATTAATTCAAGGGGGTTTCACTCGAAACTTACCAGAACCTTGATTAGACCTAACCTTAACACAACCCCACACCTAGAAACACATCCCCGTGACTAGCGTGGCCCCACTCGTGCTCCCTTTTACCCCTTCTGTTAGGACCTATGTAATAGGTGTTTTGTAATAGGTGGATTAGGAGGTATGTAGTTCCTTCTGGTCCTAGTAGTAGTAGGAGCAACACGTGGTCCTAGTTTATTAAAAATTCAAACATTATTATTTGTAGTAGTTTGTTAGGATATGCATGAGATATCTTAGGAAAGGATGTGCATATCATATGTTACACGTTTTGTGTTTAATGTAGTTTAGGGTTTCCTTGTAGTATAAAAGGAACCTATTGGCAGAAGGGGTTAGACACACCTTTTACCAATTTCATTTCATATCAATAATAGTAGAAATCCTTAGAAAGAATCAGTTATTTATTTAGTTAAACTGTTTCTTCTTGTTCTTAGTGTTTATATTCCGCACAAATACTTTGTGTTCATCAGAGTCTCTCTGTGAATAGACTTGTGATTACAGAAGTCCTTCACCATCCTTAACAGGCTGAAAGATCTACAACTAAAGGACCCAACAAGTGGTATCAGAGCCTGGGAGAGTCTGTGTACAAGAAGAACCATTTTCTTTCTAATTTTTTTTACAATCACTGAATCATGTCTGCTTCTAGTTCAACTCAAACATGACAAACAAGCACCAATACAACACAACAAACACAACAAATTGTTGCTACTGTCTCCAACACAAATGGGAAATTCCCACGCCTTAAAAAAGAAGAGTATGAAAGCTGGGCCATGAAGATGGAGTGCTGGATCACCAACACTGATTTGACATTATGGAAGATTGTTCAGAATGGTAATGTCAAGAAGAATACTAGCAGAGACAAAAATGGTAATATCACCATTCTAGATCCTAAAAAACATGAAAAAGTCATAGCTGTTTAGAAGGAAATCAAAGCAAAAACCATTTTGCTTCAGTCTCTTCCTGATGATCATATGGGTGATTTCTATCATTTAGATGATGCAAGGGAAATATGAAATGCTATCAAAGCAAGGTTTGGAGGGAAGAAGAATCCAAGAAGATGAGAAGATCAATGCTGAGAGATGAATTTTCAGAATTCAAGATCTCTGAATCAGAAGGTCTTCATCAAGGCTATGACAGGTTTCAAAAGATTCTTTGCCAATTGAATCAACTAAAGTCAAAACCAGAAAATGAAGAAATCAATGCTAGGTTTCTTAGAGCACTACCTCATTCATGGAACCAGGTAGTAATCTCCCTCAAAGCAAAAAGAGGATTTGAGTATCTCTCATTTGATGATTTATTTTACAAACTCAAAGCTTTTGAGTCTCATGTGAGAGGGTACCCAAGTGAATCTTATTCCACTCATGCTAACTCTGCTTTTGTGAGGTCCATGGGCTCCAGTCCTATCCCCTATGCTAGTACCCCCAAGCTATGCTTTGTCCTCACATCATACTCCTACTCCTGAATCAAAGGCCAAGACAAGTAGCATGGTAGAAACTGTTCTTTATTCCTTTGTTGCTGATGTTGAACCTCAACAACAGCTAGAATTTGATGACTTCAAATAGGTTGATAAGCTTGACTTAGATGAGATGGACCTCAAATGGCAGATGGCTATGCTTATTCTCCGAGTTCACAAGTTTGAAAGAAGGCTGGTAGAAAATTCAGCTACAACCTAAAGGAGCCAGCTAGATTTGATAGGAGCAAAGTCAAATGCTACAACTGTCACCAGCAAGGACATTTTGCTAGAGAATGCCCTAGTAGAAATGACCAGGAGAAGAACAAGTATTCAGCCTTCAAGGTTCAAGAGCTTCAGGGGGAGAAGAAAGCTTTGGTATCCGTTGATACCATGGTTAATTGGAATGATCATGGGACTCCAACTTTGGAAACAGTTGAGTCTGTTACTGATGTGTTTGCTATGATTGCTGGTCACATATCCGAGGCAGAGGAAGCTGAGGAATTTGCTTTAATGGGAATCTCTCCTCAGGTACAAAAGTCCTCTTGGTTGTGATGATAAATATTCTGACCTTATGATACAATGTAATGAACTAAATGCTCAAAATGTTAAATATTTCTTAGAAGTTCAAGCTTACAAGAGTTCACTCAAAACTTTAGAACAACAAAAGAAGTGGTTACAAAATGCTCAACTTGAGTATGAGGATAGGATTGGGGTGTTGAGTATTGACTTAGAAAATACATCTAATTTGCTTAAGTATACTGAAAAACTTAATGTTGAAAGCATTCAATCAAAACAAGAAATGCAAGTGAAATTAGATGCTACTTTATTACAGTTTGATAAATGGCAAAAAGCACCCAAGAATCTTTCAAAGTTAATAGACAACAGTATGTTTGGGAGAACAAAGAGGGGGTTAGGTTTTGACAACTATATAGGACCAAATGATGTTTCTTATTTATCTTTTTCGAGTGTCTTTGAACCTGACAAGGAGGAGGAGGAGGGAAAACCTAGTTAAAATAGGTTTAAACCAGCTGTAGCAATGCATGTTGTTCCTCCACCTCTTACAGGAACATTTATGCCTACATCAATTCATAAAGACTTGGATTAATCACAGATGCATGAGTCTCCTAAAAGTTCTACTAACACTAATGACTTTGTCTCTTGTACTTTCAGCGACAAGGCCAGTGACTATGCATCGTGTGGTTCGAGTGAAGAGTCTAGTCCCTCAAGTCCCAAGACATATGACACTGCTACTTCTAGTGCTAGGAGGAGTGATGAGAGAGTTGCTAATGCATCTACTTCCATTGTTTTTGATTCTAGAATTATGTCTTCTAGAAATGTTGCTTCTCTTAGACAAGTTTGTAATAAGAATAGCAGCACGAAACATTGTCATTTGAATAAAAGGTCTTTTAAAACATGCTTTGTTTGTGGTAGTAGATTTAATTTGATTAAAGATTGTGATTTCTATGATCAAAGGCCTACTGGCCAACATTCTTATGGTACTCCTGGTACACCAGTAGCTGCTCCCACTGGTGTGGGTTTCACATCTAGAAGGCTAAACCAATGTGCTCAATCTTTTCCTTCTACTAGGAGGAACTCTCCTTCAGCTTCTGCTACTTGGAGAAACAATCAAACTACCACCAACAGACCCACCAGCAATTATTTTCAAAAATTTTATAAGCTTGTTGAGAATTACACTACTTCTGACCAAATGTATTTTAGATTGGGAAATTTGGGTACTGCTGTTAAGCCCTCAACAGGTTGTTCTTGGACACAAAATAAAACCCCTATGATGCCAAGGAAACACAAGAACAACAGTGGATCTCATCAATTTCCATAGCTATCTTACAATGATCCATATGGCAGACTCAATCCATGGATGGTTTGGGTCCCCTTAAGACACTAACTGTTACAAATTTTTCTGTTGTTCTAGATTAATCCATACCAAGATCCATCTCTTGGAATAGTAGATAGTGGTTGCTCAAGGAGCATAACAGGGAACATAGGACTTTTGACTAACTTTGTACCATTTCAAGGGGAAAAGTGTACTTGGGTGGGGGTGAAGGACGTATCTTAGGCAAAGGAACTATTTAGACTCCTAACCTTAATTTTGAGCAGGTATACTATGCAGAGGCACTCCAACACTTCAACTTGATCTCTGTCTCTCAGATTTGTGACAAGAAGCAGTTTGTCCTCTTTACGGATACTGATTGCCTGGTGTTGTCCAAAGAATTCAAACTTCCGGATGACTCCCAAGTACTACTCATGTAGGACCTTTACACACGAACCAAACACGTAAAGTCTTGAACTTTATGAAACGTGATGTTTTATATGACGAGATGAAGAACACGATAAAGTAAAGAATAAAGATGAAGAAAGAGATGAAGATTAAACAAAGATTAAACTAAAAAAGGAAAGATTAGATTAAGGAAAGAAAAAGAAAACAAAGATGGTGTTTTTCCTAGTGAGAGAAACTAACCCCCATTCTCTCTCCAAAACAATATAAACGGAAAACACACACACAAATGAGGTGGAGAGGCCTTTTATACTATGACTAACAAGTTTAGGAGGCCTTCCTCATTTGTGTGTTCGGGACTAATTCCCGTTACATAAACATTAATAACTAAGAACTATCGACACCGTTGAATAGCATTTTTCACGAGCTTCGCAACAGTATATTATATGACCATCACTTTAAATACGGCTAACAATCTCCCCTAAGGGGTGGTCATGTAATATGTGACTTCACTTCTTTGATGTTGCGGACTTTGAAGCTCGTTGTCTTGAGAGTTCTTGCATAGTTCCTTTCATGACTTGTGATCTTGGATCTTTGATCTTTTCCTTGACTTGATCTTGAAATTTTGCCAACTTGTGTTCTTGTGTCTTTCCCCACATACTCATATTTTGTGTTGTCTTGAAATCTTGTTAACAATCTCCCTTGATTATCAGAGTAACGGAAGTCTTTGTCTTTATTTGTTGTTGAGCTTTCATCGTTTACATGAGTATGTGGTCTTGAATCACGACTCTTGAGATTACGCCACCGTTTGCATTCCTCCGGTTTCCCATTATACAGTACGAATACTTTACCTGTGATTAGGTAAGTTCAAAGAACTTCCTTGACAGGGTTTCCGGCTGTGGTAGCCGTTTTCAATACTGGAATATATCGAAAGATAATTCATAGTAAGGAGTGAATCATGCAGTTCCATTCTGCTGATTGAGTCGTCAATTCATTTCCTGGAACAAGTTTGACTCAATTAAGGATCAAACCATTATTGCTTTCTAGTTGACACAAGTTTGATTCGTATAGAATCCCACAAGTTACCTACCACAGTGCTGTTTGATGATGACACTGGAAGGATTTCCATTCGTCACTGTAAGTACTAATAAGTATTACTCTGAATGTTCTGGCAAGATCATAAAGATATTGCGCAGAGACCTGGAACGAGTTTGAATCAATTAAGAATCAAACCACTGTTGCTTTCCAGTTAGCATATGTTTAATTCAAGTGAATCTTACATATGAGCTACCGCAGTGCTGTTTGATGTTAACACTGGAAGGATTTCCATTCATCACTGTGAATACTAGAGAGTATCACTTTGAATGTTCTAGCAATATCACAAGGATAGAGCGTAGGACTCTTTAAATTATCGCTTGTGTTCTAGTGATGAACAACAATTGATATATGGAATAAGTGTCCTAATGAGATTTTTCTGATGAATCTCGTTGGCTCTAGACTCTATAAGTGCACATTTATTTGGTGATCAGAGGCTGGAGCAGACTGCCACCTTTTCAATATCTACTATCTCGGAGTGAGAAAGTTGATAGAAATGAGTTGAACTCCGTGACAATAAAAAAAACTTCTTTTGAGAGAAGCTTGAGTAGGCTGGGAAGGGTTGTGCTTTGCATCACTGGGTCCATGATGCTTTGTCTTCAATACCAAAAATCATCAACGTGATTCTGATAGTAGATGTATTGACCCGGTTTCTGCCTAAGTTGTATGGAGGGCTATTTCTTTTCACCATTTATCCTTACATTTCTTATTCATTCTTCAACCCCTTCAATGCTTACCAAGACATCATAACTAGCACTTTGTATTGATTGTTCCAGTGCTAGCATAAGTCATTAGTCGGCATTTTTCCCTTACACTCAACTACTCCATCTTTCCTAAGGACTTCTAAATTCTAACGGATTGTCCTTGGGAAGATCCCTCCGGTTTTGGTTGGATCATAGGACGAATACCTGATGAGACTGCTTTTATACATAGTCTCATCGTCCAAAAAAGGGATTGAAATGCATTAAATATCATCAAAATACCCAAATATATGCTTGTGTTTGTTGCTTGTGTATTTTAGGTACGGATATTGAGAAAATGACAAAAGATCACAAGAATCATGCAAAAACGAACACGGGAAACGAAGCCGCACATTGAACCAAGCCCTAATGAAGATTTTCCCAAGAAAAACCCTTGAAGATTTGAAGATTTATGAAGTAGGGTCCTCCAATATGGAAGAACTGACACTTTATACCCTTTTATCTTCATAATTACAAGATTGGTCCCTAAAGTTTGTCAATATTGCAAAAAGGTCCCTCCACTTTGAAGAATTGGCAATTTTAGTCCCTCAACAAAACTAAAATGTCAATATTTATTCTCCTCAAAGTCAAACATACCAAGAAGGACTCCAAGTTACAAGAATTACAAGTTTGGTCCTTTGAAAAATATCAAAATTACCAAAAGGACCCTTGACTTTGAAGATTTGGCAAAAATGGTCCCTCATTAATCATGACTTGGAAATTTCAGTCCTCCAAGAAGTCAAACAAACAAGTCAAGACCATTATCAATCAATAAAATGCCAAATCAGTCCTTCAAGAATCACAAAATGGCAAGAAATACCCCTGAAAATACTTTGGAAAAGTATTTGGGGCAAAAGTGTGAAAAGTAAAACTTCATTTACAAAGGGAACGGATTATGGGCTATTAATTCACAAAGTGAAAGAAAGAAGGGAGTTAAGGGGCTAAACATGGCAGACAAAGATTGTTACCTAGACCAGTGAGTGGGTGACACCTGTCCCACTCACACTCTGCACCAATCACATTACACCATTCATCCATGTCACACTCCACTTAACCCGGTTTATATTAAACTAATCTTGGCGCCATTAACAAGTTTATAAACTTAATCCAAACCAAAAACGGATTAAACAAGGCACTATTCACCTCAAGAACACAATTAGGTATTCTTTATTGTGTTGTAATTAGGCCCTAAGATTATCCAGATCCATGATTAAGCATCCCTTAATCATAACCCAACACCAAAAACACATGCTACATCACCAAGGAACCCCACATGAGATTCCCCTGCTACACCTTTGAGCTAACTGCCAAATTTTGGACAGTCATCCAACGTCTAAGGATCCAGCTTACATTTCAAGCTTAATAAAAGCCATTAGATCAACTTTTCACTTGCCAGCTACCACAAGACAACAAAAATCAGTCACATGATTCTCCAAGAGTTCAAACTTCAAAGGGCAAATTTGGAACTTCATTAGCTAGGGTTTACGTTTTTTTCAGCCTTCCTAGATAACTTGTAGCCTATATAAAGGCCTTAGGGTGCAACATTTGCACTTTGCTCTTGGATTTTCCTTGGTTCACTTTTCTGTAAATCCATTTTTAGTATTAATGAAATGTGTTTGAAATTGTAAAGAAAACTCAAGTGCCATCCTTTATATCTGCTTCTTATTGTTCTTAGTTTGATAATTTTGAATCTCAAAACCTGTTTTTAAGGAGTGTGCAAAAGTTTGCACATTTTCCTTCAAGCTTGATATTTTGCTAAGTTCTTGGTCTATCTTGGAATTCTTGGGCTATAAGGTTGATCGTAGCATCCTGATATTGTGTTATCAAGGTGTGGTGAAGCTTATAACTTGGGGATAATCAAGTGTGGAGTACAAGAGTTGCATTAATCAAGGCTTTTCAACCTTACTGGTTTTTGATATTTTGCTTCTAACCTTGTTGAATCTTAGCAGGCTTTGTTGTGGAAGCTTGTACTTGTTCTTGCTAGTACATAAGCTCAAAATTCGTGGGTGTGGATGTACATCAATGAGGTACACACCCTTAATCTCAAAATCTGATAAAATATTGGATATTTTTGGTATTTGAGTGTTGCTTGTGTTCTTGTGAATTTTGTGGCTTAATCTTGTTCTAATCTGCTTATCTCATCTGTTATTGTGTTAATTTGGGCTTGGGTAACCTTGGAATGCTGTTTTGATTTAATAATCTTGATTTGAAAAATTAAAAGGGTGTTTGGGATTACCTGTCTTGGATCATAACTTGTTATTGTGTGATTGGAAGTTTGTGTATTTGCTTTGTATCTGATATATGCTTGTTTGAGTGCATTTTGCTGCAAGTTTTCAGCTTTGAAACACCAAATCAAAGATTGTGCTATAGATTGCTAATTTTGACTGTTTTTGACCTAAGTCTTTGGGAACACCTAGAGTGTATGCATGCTTAGGGCTAAAAAGTGTTTAAACATAGTTCTTATAACCTGTTAACAAGATTTGGAGGTTTGAATTTGGCTTGTTGGTCAATTGCATCAGCAAAGTATAAAACTGCATGTTCTTGTGTTCATCAGTAACTTTAAGTTCTTGAATCTTGCTTAAAACTTTGAATCAGTGCATGAAACCTGTTTAGACTTGCTTATTTAAGTTGAATATTGCTTGTGTATGCATTTGGTTAAGTTTGGCTGGCTGAATTATGCTCTAAGTGCTTATTGAACCTCAACTGCTTAAGTGTTCATGTCTGTGTCAGATCTGGTGATTGATTGATTAAACTGTACTAATTGGCTGTTGTTGATTGCGATTTCTTTGTTGTGTTTGACTCCTCTTGATCCACTGATCAATTGGGTGCCTTTGTGTAACCTGAATCTCCAAAAAAGTCACTAAAGACAAAAAAGTCAACAAGTTAAGCAGTGGAAAAAGTTTCCACTGCTCAACACCCAAAACTAGCCCCTGCTAGTGTTAATTTGCTTTCAGCTTATAAATAAGCCATTTTGGCTTATCCAGACCTGCAACAACTTATTTTTTGTGATAGATCTTCATTATTTGACCCATTTGATTGAACTGGAGCTTATTGGACTTTGACTTTGACTTTTTGCTAGAAAACCAGCTTATTTGACTTTTTCATAATTCCTTATTTGCTTTTTCCAACTTATTGAGTCAACTTATTTGAAAACTTTTTGTTGATTAAGATTAGTTAAGTCATTTAAAAGCTTTTGCAATTTGAATCAGCTCTTGGGATAGCCTAGAACTCAAAACGACTATTTTGTCGTTTTCTGTAGATTGCTTTTTGCATTTTCAGGCTTATTCCTTTGGCTTATTTCAAATTTCTTTTTACAGAAGTCTTAGTTAGCTCAAAATAAGCTTGTGTGTCTAATTTGAGCTTATGGCATTAGCTTATAGCTTAATGGGCCAAAAAGCCCATTAAGAATAAGTTGTTTGGTATAAGCTTGCTTATTTCACATTTTCAGCTTTTGGGCCTTTGGAAAAAGTTGTTCAGAATCAAATTTTGAGTCAAGTAGTGGTTTTTGGGCTAATTCGGGCCACTTTTTCTTATTGGGCCAATTTTTAAGCCCATTAAGGGACTGTTTGGACTTTAGCCCATTTTCTAGGCCCATTAAGGGTATTTAAGTAATTTCAACTTCATTTATGTGTTATTTAGGTTAAAATTAGCTAGTTTGCAACTTTTTATAATTTTTTTAGGATTTTTGAATTTTTATTAATATTTTAATATTATTTTATTATTAAAAACTAAAAGTCTGATTTTCTAAGTTTTTATATTTTTCCTAGACTCTTTACACTTAATTAGGAATTTTACAACTTTCCAAATATTTTTAGGGTCTTTCAAGTATTTTCTAGAATTATTTTAAGTTTTTATAGTTTTTAATAGTTTTTAATTGTTTAAAAATAGTTTTTAGTGGTTTTAAAATTTAGAAAAATACTTTTTAGCTTAATTAGGTTATTTTAAAGGTTTACAATCGTTAAGATCTTGATTTGGACCTTTTATTAGTTAATTTTGTTTTTTAGGGCTTTAATTAGCATTAAAAAATTAATAATTAATTAATTAAAAGGTTTTAGCAAGTTTTGATTTTTTGTAAACCCTTAGAATATTTTAGTGGATGTTTAGTGATTTTTAGGAATTTTAAGGATAAATTTTTAATTTTGGTGCTTTTTACGGTTTTACGTGTACGACTCTTTAGCCTTAGTTTAATCGTCATCGTAACCGTCATTCTATTCTTATCCCCTTTCCATTTTCTTTCTCATAATCATATAATCACATAATTAATCATTTCATTACACACACACCAAGCCTCCTTGAGAACGATCCCCACTTTGGGTCATTTGTGCACGATTTTCCTAAATCGTCGTACTTACCCTATTTTGCCCTCTTTTCCTAAAGAGTGGTAAAAACTCCAACTATCATTTTGGCGCCGCTACCGGGGAGGCGTGTTGTGTTTTGATTTGGAAATTGTTGTTTTTATATATAGCCATAATATCTATTGTATTAGTAGCACTCTACTAATTCGTATTATCGGTTTTTCGTTTTTTGTGTGAATACTATAACTATATTGTATACGTAGAACAATAAATTCACAAGTACTCTAAAAGTGAAAAATCACAACCTTGACTTGGGAGGTCATTACCCAATCATTGTATTCGAATCTCAAACCAAAGAAAAAGACAAAAATAGATAAATACTTTCGTGAAGCTCGATTTTGAAAAATACAAACTATAAGGTGGGTATAAGGCGGGTATTATAAAATATACCCTAAGGAAAAAGGCTCTTAAGTGCTTCGCGCCACCTCGTTTCCCCGCTTGCTTGTGAGTATTTGATTTTGAGAGCTAATCGAGGGTTTTGCCGCCCAAAGTATTATTAATTATCATATATACTTTCTTGGTTTCATTGATTAAACCCTCTTGAACGTTTTGGTGTTCCACCAACGTTCTAAAGTCATCGAAGGCGTTCACCCCACGTGATCGTTTTCATTCCTTGAGGCTTCTTTAATCAAGAGATTTGATTAAGGAGGAGATTTGTATATTTTGGTCTACCTAATACAATCACAAAAATCCAAAAAAAAAGTAAAAACAATCAAAAACCACAAAAAAATTGGAAAAATACAAAACACCAAAAAGAATCTTCTTTGCTCATCCCCTCGTTGTACGTGACGTTTATGCAAACTCGCTCCAAAGCAAGACGTGCACGTAAACTACGTCAAAAGGAAGGAAACCAAACATCTTCTAGTGAAGAATCTCCCATTGTCGAACCCATTGTAAGAGAAGAACCAACCATGGCGAATCGAACTATGATGGAGTTACTTCAAGCACCCACCGAGGGTTATGGAGAGGCTATTGTGATTCCCGCTATCCTTGCGGAGAATTTTGAAGTGAAAACGGGTTTGTTGTCGATGATCCAAAACAACAAATTCCGTGGTGATGAGAAGGACAATCTACACAACCATATCCGCCAATTCAATCGTCTTACCGCCACTTGCAAGTTTAAGGATGTTGCTAATGACTCGATTAAGATGATGCTTTTTCCGTATTCCTTAGCGGGGCCCGCTAAAATTTGGTTAGAGAAAGAGCCACCCAATTCTATATTGACGTGGAAGGATCTCATGTCTAAGTTTGTGAACCAATTTTTTCCGCCCTCTAAGACTACGCATTTGAAAAACGAGATTTCAAAATTTTCACAAGAGTTTAATGAAAGTTTTTCAACGGCTTGGAATAGGTTTAAGGAAATGTTACATGAGTGTCCTCATCACGGATTTTCCAATTTGCATCAAATTGACACATTTTACAATGGACTTAATGATCATGAAAGGGATTATCTTAATGCTGCCGCGGGTGGTAATTTTTTGTGTAAAACGGTCGAGGAAGCATTGTTAATCATTGAGAATAGATCTAAGGTGTATAGTCCTCGTAGCACGTCTAGTGTTCGTAAGGCTTCGTCTTCGGCTTCACCTTCTTTGTCTACTACCATCGATGCTTGCCAAATTGAGGCGAACTTGGAAAACAAAATCTTTGATAAACTTAAAGGTCTTTTCATTGAGTTCAAAGTTGGAGAACCAAGTGCTCCCGCTACGGCTAAAGCGGTTGAGGTTTCATGCATGTATTGTGGTGGAGGTCATGATTTCTCCGAGTGCATTACCAACGGTGGTAACACTTCGAGTGCCTATGCGGCTACGAGAACTTACAACCAAAACGATCAAGTTACCCGCTCTAATCAATTGACTCCACCGGGTTTTGGTTCAAATCAAAATGATAACAACAACTATCGCAACAACCAAGTTGGTTTCAAAAACAATTACAACAAGGGAAACTATGGTAACCAAGGGGCTAATAATCAAGTTTCAAACAAAAATCAAAATGATTTTCAAAACAACAACAAAAGTTTGCAAACGCTGAAAGATCTTCCAAATGAATTTGTTGAATACGCTAATGGGAACAATGCTAGGTTTGACAACATTCAAAGAGAAATCATTAGCCTAAGATCCGAGTTTAAGAACGACTTGAAGAAAGAGTTGAAAAATGAGTTAGCAAATGAGCTTAAAATCCATACCAACAAGATGGAAGGAAATGTAACAAGGTTACAACAAAACCAACAAAAAATGGAACAAGGGCAACATGAGATTAAACAAGAGATGATTAAGGTCGAGAAGAGGCAATCCATGTTTGAGGATAAAAGTTCATCTATGTTTGAGGCAATTATGTGCAAACCGTCTTCGAGTAGTCTTCCTAGCAACACCGTATCAAACCCTAAGGGTGAGATGAAAGTGATTACCACACGTAGTGGTAAGACACTTAAGGAACCGACTCCTCAACTGATTGCTCCTACGGAGGAAGCAATTGAGGAAGAACCCGAGGTGGTGGTCCAAAAGGAGCATGTCCCAATCCCACGAAGTACTGCTCATGCCACACCTACGGTTGACCCATTACCAACATTGGAACCCGAGATTCCAAAGGCTATGCTTATGCCTCAACCCACACCACCTTTGCCCTATCCATCGAGACTTAGAAAGGAGAAACGACAAGAGCGCGACAATTACCAATTTGAGCTTTTTATGAAAATGTTTCGTGATTTGCACTTTAATGTGAGTTTCGCTGATGGTTTGGTCATGATGTCTCGATTTGCCGCTAACTTTAAGAGTATGTTGAACAACAAGGAGAAATTGCATCAATTGTCTAGTTGTTCATCGGTTTATCTTAATCGCATACCTCAAAAAGTCGGTGATCCCGGTAAATTTTTGATCCCTTGTGAAATCCAAGATATGGAAGAATGCTTTGCCTTGGCCGATCTTGGTGCTAGCATTAACTTGATGCCACTTGCAATATTCAAGTCGCTCAATCTTCCTAATCTTACTCCTTCACTAATGTCTATCGAGTTGGCCGACCATTCCACGATTCCCACATGTGGATTGGCGGAAGATGTTTTTGTAAAAGTGGGAAAGTTCTATTATCCGGTAGACTTTATCGTTGTCGATATTCCCACGGATCCTCAAGTTCCTCTCATTTTAGGTCGTTCGTTTTTAGATACGTCTATGGCTTTGATCGATGTTCATGCTAGAAAGATCACCTTACGTTTCAACGACGAGGAACTTGTTATAAACGCAACTCAAAACTCTCAAATTTCTCATGTTTATTCCATTGCAACCATAAACCTCGTTGATATGATTGACGTGGTTTGCGAGGAATTTTCACAAGAAGTTCTAGGTTTTGGTGATGATGAAAATAGTGGCAATCCCACTATGTTAGATCCCATCCTTGATAACTAGACACCAACCTTCACTCCATTTGAAGGTGGTGGTTTTACGTTGGAAGAATTCGATGTTCCACGTACTTGTAACGAAGACCTCGACAACGATGAGGACTTCTCGATTATCAAGGATTTCCTTAACGATTTCCCATTTCCTCCACCCGAGGAGGTTATGAGTATCGAGCCCAAATCTTCAATTGAGGAACCACCTATCCTCGAGTTGAAAGATTTACCTCCTCATCTCGAATATGTCTTTTTGGAGGAGGGCGACAAGTTGCCGGTTATTATTACGAAGGAACTTTCGGATGATGAAAAAACCACACTTGTCGATGTTCAAAAGGATCACAAAGGGGCAATTGCGTGGAAGTTATCCGACATTAAGGGGATCGATCCCAAATTTTGTACCCACAAAATCTTAATGGAGGAGGATTACAAGCCCGCAATCCAATGTCAAAGGAGGGTGAACCCCAAAATTCACGACGTCCTTAAAAAGGAAGTCCTTAAACTCCTTTGTTGATCCCAAACTTAGATCGATTAAGCTTTGTGTATACGAGATTAGATCAAGTACTACACGTAGAGAAACCTTTGCTTATGAACAAAGTAACAAAGTGTTATGCGGAATTAACACTTGATCTAAAACACAATGATGTTAAACAAACTTTCACTTGTATTAGAATAATCGTACTTGGTTACAATGAAAGGGTTTAACAATTGAAAACTTATGAAAACTGATATTAAACATTAACCTAAAAGATCTTCTTTTATAGAACAAGAAGTCTTGTACAATAAGCTACGAATCAACTATTCTAGGTAAAGATAAACATAGAAAATACATTGTCGTTTCTATCCTTACTAGAAGTATTCTAGAATATAATAAACGTGTAGCTCACATCTTCCATCAGTGCTTGTCTTCAATCTGTCAACGCTTGACTTTAACTTGTCAACGCTTATGCTGTCAGCGCTCACTTTGCTCTTGTCAACGCTTAAGTTGTTCTTATCAGCGTTCAAGTGTTCTGGCCTAGATTTATTCCCAACAATCCTCCCCTAAACTTGATATCCACTCTTATGATCAAGTTTCTGAATAAACATTAAGAACTTGGAGGAGTCTGACAAACCTTATCATATTGGTAATAAATGAATCTGATCAAATTCTTGGCCACGTCACTTGTATAGTCTATCTCCAACTGGGTGTCCTTCATCTTCTCCAAAACAGCCTTGGATATGAAATACTGAGCATCTACAAGTAAATACTCAGAAAACTTTGTAGAACTCAAATGGTATACACCAGCAGCTGAATATAACCTCCATTGAAGACCACTGAGGTCATCTTCAAGATCCTTCCAGATTTCAGGATCTTCTTCTTTTGTCCCACACATTCTTTTGAATGTGGTCCAAAGTTTTATTCCATTGGCTGAAGTTGGTGCTTCAGCCTCATACTTGGTCTCTAGTAACCTCCAAAGGTCCACCAAGTCTTCTCTGTCACAACTTGCAAACAAAGATATGAGAGTGGTAAAAGTGTGTACCTCCTTGCCAAATCTTCCAATTTTCCAGAATCCACATTCATCTTCCTCATAACTTACAATTGGATTCCTGGAATCTAGTGGTAACACATGCACCATATCTGAAGCTTCTAATGGGGAGAGCTTGAGGCTCTTTCTAATGATTGCTTCACTTGGATATAGTTGATTCATATCTTTTGGAAACTCAAGAATAAATCCCTTCTTTACTGGTCTAGGAACTATCATAGCTTTCTTGATTGCCATCTCTTCTGCAAGTTGCTCCTTTCTTTCATCTGAAAGAAGTCTGAAAGTGTTTTCTTCCTGCACTTTCACCCAAATAGGATAAGCCCTATGTTCCAATTCATCAAATGTCAAAGCCTTCAGCTTCTGATGTGTCCATCCAACTCCATGACATTTGAGCAACATAAAGTAGAGCTTCCTTCTATCCCTTTTCAATTCAGAGAGAATGTTGCTTGCCTTGTACTTCAGCATCACCTTACAATCCTGCTGAACTCTAAGAAGAATTTCCAAACCCCATATTTGATCTGAAATGGTCAAGTCTGGATTATCCATACAGCTTTCTTCCCAAGAATTGTACATCTGAACTACCTCTGGCATATCAAAATCAATTTGCAACTTCAAATCTCTCAGCCTTTCCCTAGCAAGCTCATCACCATACTCAAGTCTTTCTGGTTCAACAATCATCACACTTGAGTCTGAGCTAGCTCCATCACTTTCTTCTTCAGAAGTCACAACAAATGGTGACTTTTCCTTTTCACCTTGTTCCATCATTTGCTCAGCCAATCTTCTATCAAATTCAACCTGAGCTGCATTCTTTGGAACAATTTCTTCTACCAACTTACCCTTACCCTTATCTGTTGGTGCAATTGTTGGTAGGGTAGATGATAATACCTGAGTAGGAACATCTTTGATGATAGATGATGACTGGAATACATCACCTCTATATGCAGATCTGTCAACGCCCAAATTTCCTCTATCAGCGCCCAAAATACTTCTGTCAGCGTCCAAACTTGTCTTATCAACGCTTAAATATTTTCCCTCAGCGCCTTGTGTAACCTCTCTTAGCATATCTGTAAATGATAAATTTAAATTTGTTGGAGAGATTAAGGACGTATCAAAACCTTTTTGTTCCTTTAATGTAGTAAGAGCTTCAGCAATATCCAATGATTGACCATCTTGACTGCTCTTATCACTCAGATTTCTTGCTTCCTCCCCTTTGGAAGACTCCTCCATACCTCCCCTTGAATGAGCACTCTCCAAAACAACAATCCTCTCCCTCAATTCTTTGAGTTCAAGGCATTGGTTACTGACAATTTGTACTAAGTCTGCATTTTGCTTTTGCAAGCTAATGCAGACAGCCGTCAATTCTAAAAGCGTCATTGGTTCCAGTCTGCCCTCTTCCAAAATGGGGATTTGACCTCCCAAGTCAGGTTCATTGGGCAAGGATGAGGACTTAATTATGGTGGGACTGCCTTGGCCAGCTTCTAAGCCAGAACCAATAGTCCCAGCCTCATCCAGGTCACCAGCCACACTTGTGGTGGTGGTTCTCTCTGCTACATGGCTAGGACCACCAGAGGAGAACACTCCAGCAGTCCTTTGGCGTTTAATCAACCTATATTCTGGTGGTGTGGAAGATGGTGTAGAAGAAGGTGTAGATGTGGGTTGGTTAAGGGGTGTTTGGGATTGTGATGGTTGGGTGTCAGCGGTTGAAATAGGCATATCAACGCCCACATTAGATGTGTCAGCGTCGAAGGGATTTTGGTCTATTTGCATTTGGTCAGGGGAGGGTAAAGGTTCAGGGATAGGTTCAAGTTGTGGTTGAGGGTCAATATGAGGTTGGGGGTCTGGTTGGGGTTGTGCTGCTGCAATAACAGCAAGCATGGCTGGGGTTAAAGGTAGGTCTCTATGAGGTGGTGAATTCATCTTGGTAAAAATAGCCTTCTTTTGTTCAGGGATCTTATAAAAATCATTGTGATCCCTTGAACAATATCTTTGAGCATCAAAAACCATTTGCAGAAAACGGGGATAAGCTAAAGTCATTTTTGTCCCCTTGTTTTTACACATTCCTTCAAAAATCATTTTAGACCAGTTATAATTTTGCCCTGTTGTAATACACACAATAGCAGATGCAATGGATCTATTGATCTCATTGTGTGCAGTACACTTGGGACTCAAACATTGAAGGAGAATGTGAATTAGATACTTCCAGGCTGGGGGAAATTCCTGCTTATGGTACTTATTAAGAGTACCTTCATCAGGAATAGGGTATCCCAAAGCCCTAAGCCCTTGTTCTATTTCAGATATGGGAAGAATGGTTATACCATCAGCATCATTAAGATGCAAGGCCTGGCGTACCAAGGCCTCAGTAACCACCCAAGGTCTCCCATGTACAATTGAAGTCAATGTGGTCACTCCATTAACTGTTGAGGAACTAACAGTGTTCCAAAACTGTTTAATGTGTGTGACTGGAATGAGTGGGGCATGAGAAAGAGCATACCTTAATGGGGATGCATTCAAATACTCCACCATCTGAGTGTATTGAGGGAACAAAGTATTATCAGCAACAAGATAAGCAATCATGTTGTGTTGAGACTTGAACCCCAAATCCAATTCTGCTGAGTTAAATCTTGGTGCCATTGATGAAAGCTGTTAATTTGAAGTATAAAAGATGAAGGTTGATAAGAGAAAAGTGTTAGACAAGAATTATAGATACCCTGTTTAAAATAGGAGCCAAATTTATAGGAGTGGATGAATGCACGTGATTGGCCCAAAAATAGGCAAAGATTTTCAAAAATCAATCATGAAAATATTGAAAAAGTTTATAAGTTATCCCATGCATTTAATGAAAGTAACAACTCCTAAAAGTACGGCTTGAAAATATGTCAAAAAGTAACAACTGGGTAGGTCCCATTGTTTGTCAACGGTCAAATATAACCCATCAACGCCCAACGGCTATAATCCTGTCAACGTTCGCCTAAAGCCATGTCAGCGTCCATTTTGGTCACAACAACGCTTGGAAAAATCTTGTCAGCGTCCAAAAATAAAATTGTTTTAAAAAGTGAAAAATGACCCTTACAAGTAATTTATCCTAGAGAAGATAACCAAAAGCTGATAATTATCATAGGGCGGCAAGCACTGTCCAGTTATGCACACTTGCATAAGCAAGATAGACATAACAGTCCTCTAGTGTCCCTTGCTAACCAAAATTCTTAACAACCAAGTTACCTCATAAAATCCTTGTTACTCCCAGGTAAAACCCATATCAAAATGATTCCCAAGCCTCCCATCAGACCACAACCAATTCTAGGCCAAAAATGTCTTGGCAGCATGCAAAGTTGATATACTATGCATGCTACAGTGCCTCATGGTTTAGTAAAACTAACCCATACTCACCAGTGGACACAATCTAGAATTGTGATGAGAGTATTCTAAGAATACCCAAGAGTCCTAAAGGTTCCTTAAACCTCCCCTTAAACTATGATACATGAGTTCTCAAAATATATATGAACATTAAAAATTTATGTCAAGATAGGAATATAAATATTCCAACCATCATCCATAAACAAAACATGTCCAAATAACTCTTCAAAGATCCATAAGCAACTCTGTATCTGTAGAATATTGATAATCAATGAATCTATGAAGGGGTTTGTTAATTTCTAGAGAGAGAAAGTTAGAGAGAGAAAGTGAGAGAAACTATGTGAATTTTATTAATTGGAAATTAAGAAGTGATAACAACCCCCTCCTAACATGCTAGGAGGGGATATATATAGCCCACCCTACATGTGGGCTATATGGACTATACATAAAGTAAATAGATCACGAGCCCATTACATAATTATCGTTGGAGCGACCGATCCTTCATAAATACGTAAAACGTATTTCCAACAATCTCCCCCTAAGGGAGGTCGCTCCAAGTTACAAAGTTCTAAATAGTCTATAACTCGTGATCTATGCTAACTAAGATGTGACCGAGACTTTATTGGGAAAAACGTATTTCCAACAATCTCCCCCTAAGGGAGGTCACATCTTTTTACAAAATCTTAAACCTAGCATCTATGCTTGATTCTTCGATCTTGTTCTTGTGAATATGCTTGATGTGATCTTTGACTTTAGTCTTGAGCATGTTTCCTTGCCTTGACCTTGTGCATTCTTCACTTGTGATATTTGCCTCTTTGTGACTTCATGTTCCACATACTTATACTTTTAAATTCTTGAAAGCGTCAGAGTTTGATACAGCGGAAGACTTGACCTTCAGGCTTTCTTGAATTTGTTGAAGTACTATTTGTATGTAGTATAAGCATGTGGTGACGACTTCTTCTGGATTGTACACCGCAATGCCACCTTCTTGTTACGCTGCATAAGACAGTTAGCAACAAAACAATATACACGGATGAAATGGCCTTGAACATTTCATTCTAATTCGGTAGCATTTTACCTCCGGTCGGTGAAGACCGTTGGACGATATTAAATATCGTACTTGTGGCAGGTAGTTTCAATAAAGAACCTCCTTGACAAGATTTCGCGGGTAAACCCGTTCTCTTTACTCGACCGTCCAAAGCTGACTGCGAACGTAAAGAGTGAATCATTTGGATAACATTATCCGCATGATTTGAAGCCGTCAATTCATGTTCCTGGAACAAGTGAAGTTCAATTAAGAACCGCACCATCGTTGCTTTCCAGTTGTCACTAGCTTGATTCATAAATAATCTTGCAAGTTACCTACCAAGTGCTGTTTGATGTTAACACTAGAAGGATTTCCATTCGTCACTGTAAATACTTAATAGTATTACTCTGAATGTTCTGGCAAGATCATTAAGATATTGCGTAGAGGCCTGGAACGTGTTTAAATTCATTTAAGAATTAAACCACTGTTGCTTTCCAGTTATCACAAGTTTGATTCATAAAGAATCGCACAAGTCACCTACCATGAGCTTTTTGATATTCGCTCAAGAAGGATTTCCATCTTCATTGTAAATACTTTCGTATTACTCGGATGTTCAGGCAAGATCATGAAGATATTGCGTAGGACTCTTAAGATCTTTCTTACTTTTCACAGTGTGTGAAGAAGCAAGGAATAATGAAAGTGTGTCCTAATGAGATATTTGATGATCTCAAATGGCTCTAGACTCGATCGTGCATTTTGGATTTTTAGTGATCGGAGGCTGGAGAGGAGGGCCACCTTTTCAATACCAATTTATTCGGAGTGAATAAATCAATAGATAATGTGTTGTCTCCGTGTGATTAAAACAAATATCTTTTGAGAGATATCTGAGTTAGCTGGGATGGGTTGTGCCTTGCATCACTGGGTCCATGATTTCTATCTTCAATATCGAGAATCATAAATGATCTCAATAGCATATGAATTGACCCGGTTTCTGCCTAAGGTTGTAAGGAGGGCTTCTTTCTTTACACCCTTTATCTTTACAATTCTTTTTAATTCTTCAACCCCTTCAATGCTTACCAATACGTCATAACCAGCACCTTGTTGTGATTGTTCCAGTGCTAACTTAAGTACTTGGTCGGCATTCAGCTACGTTCACAATCTTTCTCCATCTTTCCTAAGGACTACTATTTCTAGCTATGGAATGTCCTTGGGAAGATTCCTCCGGTTCTAGAGAAATCATTGGACTTTAACCTATCCTACCATCCTTATGTCACCACAATCTTCACCGTCGTGAATAGAGATGTTTTGGGTAAGTGAATGTCACCATGAAATCCATTTTGAAGTGCAAATCCATTTTGCTCCCCCTTAACATATGCCACGATATCCGAAAACATTTCGCACATGTCGGGATGAGCTAGCACGTTAAGTCAAACCATTTGTGATTAATCATTTCCCATATTAAATCACATTTTCTCCCCCATATTAAAAATATTAACGCAATCGATGTTTTTAATATCAATTGATTTAATAGCATTTTAAGAAAATTTGGGAAGAAAAATGCAAATCTAGTTATCTTCATGATTTTAACAAGCTCCCCCTCAAATTAATGAGGGTGTACTTGAAACGTAAATTAAATAACTTTTAAACACAAGTGTAAGTTATTTAACACGTGCAAAGATCAATATATGATGATGAATTCACAATATTAGCAATTTACGAGGTTGGACCTGAATGATGGAGAACATCATATGAAAGAAGCACATGGTTCTTGTTCACGAATGTTGGTCTTCCTCGTAACTTCTGAAATTATCTTCTCCGTTACACCACATGGACAATTGATATCGTTGTCTTGACACCAACTTGTGAACTATGGCACTTTCGGCATCAAAGATTCTGAATGCTGGACAATTGCTCCCCCTCAATTGTTGACCCGTGTTCTACTTAAAGAGTTGTAGTCGTCGGTTGAGCAGTCGCATCGTCTAGTATGTAGATATCAATTTCAACGAACTTTGGATTGTGGAGTTGATAACTTCGGATTCTGAAGTCAAAGCTTTCCGGTGAAATGCTTGACTTCAAAGTGAAAAGCGGGTTACTATCGAAAATAATAGCAAACCATATGGAGCATGTTTTAAATCTTTTAAACTTCTGCTCGAACTTTATTTACAACCCCGTGTCATTATTGAATGACATTTCTAGGTTCGTAAATATTATCGATTCCAGAAGACATGCTCTTTTTATCAAAACATTTTTGAACACACAATTTTGAAAGATTTAGAAAGACCTTTTGAGAAATTCTCGAAAAATTGTGTTCAAAGTTTTGAAAACCAATTACTTGAGCTTAAGATGTTGAATATCTTATAAAACGAGCTCAAGTCCGAGAAGTTGTAAACTTCCCGTTGTTAAGGATAAGTTTATCATCGGCGATAAACTTTCCTTTTATCTGAAGAACGAGTCCTAAGCTAACATTTACTTAGAAGTCGTTTTCATGAGCTTGAAAACTTTGACTGTTTTAACGGAAAGCTCATGACCGGGAAAGGTTAATTTCTCGTTATGAGGAAAAGTTCTCTTATTTAAAAGATACACTTTCCTTTCTGAGCTTAAAACTTCGAATGTTTTAAGACAAGCTCATGACCGAGAAAATTGAATTTCTCGTTATGAGGATAAGTTTATCATTAATGATAAACTTTCCTTTATTTGAAGTTCGAGTTACAGTCTGACATTTAACTGTAAGTCATTGTGCATGAGCTTAAAAACTTTGAATGTTTTCGAAATAAGCTCATGCCCGAGAAAAATTAATTTCTCGTTGTAAGGATAAGTTTATCATCGGCGATAAACTTTCCTGCCTTTGAAGAGCGGGTTATAGACTGTCATTTATCTATAAGCCTTTGTATTGCAGCTTAACCATGAATCCCCTGAGACATTTGTTTCTCTGATATCTGCTTCTTCAGCAACCAAACTCTAAGAGTGTCCTTAGTTGAACGGTACACAACGATTGGACCGCTTCGTTCTTTTGGAACATCAACTTTGGTACCTGCATTCTCATTAGGAGTTTGTATACTTTTGCATGGGTTAGAGATATATATTTTTGAAGCACGTGGGGGTTCACAGTTGGCTTTACTTGTGTCAGAGGTGGCCTGAGGGGATGATTCACTTGTCTTAGTTGGCAAACGTTTCCTTTTATAGAAAATCTTAAGTTCAGGCTTAAGTGATGTATCATCCTTTGCAATTTCCTCCCTAGTAGTCTTCGTAGAATCAGAGACTATCCTAGTTAAAGGGCACTCGTTTCCTACAAGAATGAAAGTTCTACCAGTGGGGTGCCACATTTTACCAACGGGTTTGATTTTAGCAACCCACTGGGATTTAAGTCTAGCACGGGAGTTCACCTCATTAAGCAATTTTTTGATACAGGCATCATGATTTGCCGTAAAGACACATTTTCTACATGTTTTACAAGTAGCATATTTAATGTCCGAGTAAGATCTAGAATCCCTAGATGATTGATTGATGCTCCTAGGATTGGGCATGCTACGGTTAGCAGTGTTGGGTAAACTAGAAGGCATCTGACTAGGTTTGAAATTCCTATCTCTTACATGTGTCTTTTGCTTAGCTTCCCTAAGATCAGATTCATGGCAAACGTCATTTGAACTAGTTCTAGACGTGGTCTTAGTATTTTTAGGGAAACTAGAGGCAATCATATGATTTGGTCTTGCTAAAGCTGGAGTGATCACATTGGGCCTAGTTGCTGGAGTGACTGGTCTAATAAGATGAACCAAATCAACTTGGGAGGCAAACCGCGGTCTCGAGGATTGTGGTCGCTCGGATCTAAATGCAGTAGGTTGTCTGACAAACGGTTGTCTGACGAACTGATTTGTAGGCAGTTTCCCCAAGATTGATGGTTTTTCAAGCTTAGTGTCCACACTAGGTTCTCTAGCTTTCCTTAACTCGTTTTTCAACGCAGCTATAGCAAAAACCTTTTCCTGTAATTGGGCCTTTAATGTTTCATTTTCTTTGAGCACGTTATCTTGTGATGCCAACTTAGATTCAAGCAGTTGAATTTGTTTCAAAAGATTATCTTTTTCAGCTTTAGAATCTAGAACAGTTTGATCCAATTTTCTTTCAAGAACAACGTTTGACTTTTCAAGTTTTTCAAAGTATGTTTCAAATTTATCCGTTTTCTTAGAAAAATCAAGTTTGGCATCCTCAAGATCTTTTGATTGCCGAGCTACGATCGTTTCGAGCTCTTTAATCTTGGAATCAGAATCAGTTAACGAGGCAGTTATAAAGCATTTATCATGATGAACTATAGCATTTTGAACACTTTCTCCCCCATTATGACTCACATCGGATGAATCATAAGTGGTATTTCTATCACTCTTGTCCATCCCATGTTTGTCATAATTAGGTTCAGAATGCTCAATATGCGGCATGTCATCAGCATATACATCATAACCAACATCACATTGTACCATGTTTGCAGGCTCTTCGTCATAAATGGGTAAGGTGTCATCAAGAGAAATCTCGTGAACATTCCCTGACGTGCCACTGGCATCATGTTGTCCTCCTGATTCTGTGCTCTTGGCATTGCTAGGCTCTAATTTGTCAATCGTATGACCAATTTCCTCTTGCATCGATAAGTCTTGCACTCCATTATCATACCCTTGCTGAAGTCGAGATCTTTCAGAAATCGAAGACGAGACCGAGGTCATGAGTTTCAATATTGTATCACGAAAAACTCGAAGCTCGGTATGTGTATCTCGAAGAAAAGATTGGCAAAGCATCGAACTTTCAGACTTGATGATATTAAATTGGAGGAAAGGCGTGAGGTGTGTCACAAGAGCCTTATATGCAAGTACCAATGCAGAGTGATTAAAGTTTCCATGGTTGAGTTGCTCGGCGAGTTGGGTCAAAGTGGTAAAAATGGAGTCGATGAATATATGACGATCTTGTCCAAAGATTGTCACAAATTCGCTCCCTCCTTGAATCCCCGAAAGAGTGACAAGATGAGACTGGAGCATTTGAAATGAATTTATACCACTTGCTCGAGCTTTGTCTTGTATTCGATGCAAATCTCCCTCTTTAAGTGTTGATTTTAACGATTCCATTGAAAAATCGAGGAAAAATGATGTGGATGTAGTAGTTTGCAGGATTTTTACAATTCGATTCGGCTCAAAAGATGTTGTCGGCTCAAACGATTATGAATTAAACCCGTTCAAAAATCCGTATTTGCTAAATATAAATCCCGTCACTTTCACTCGTCAGTTTGTTCCTGTTATGATTGATATATCCGTAAGAGATGTCATCTGAGGCATTACTGAATTTGGATTCATTTTGTTTTTCTTCAAAGAAACAGAGATTATCGGTTGATCGAGCAGTGAAGTAAAGCTTGTGAATTGTGTTGTGTTTTTGTTGTATGAAACCAAGATTAAATCCTCTAAAAAATCGTCGAAAAAACAAGCAAAATAACCCTTGATTCGGAACTTTTTGTTGATTCGGAAGTTTGATTCGGAAGATTACCTTGATTCGGAACTTTTTGTTGATTCGGAAGAATACCTTGATTCGGAACTTTTGGATTGATCCGGAACTTCTTGGTTCGGAAGTTCTTGGTTCGGAACTTTGGCTTGATCCGGAACTTCTTGACTCGGAAGTTCTTGGTTCGGAAGTTTGGCTTGATCCGGAACTTCTTGACTCGGAACTCTTTGGTTCGGAAGTTTCTTGATCCGGAACTTCTTGACTCGGAAGTTCTTGGTTCGGAAATTTGGCTTGATCCGGAACTTCTTGACTCGGAACTTCTTGGTTCGGAAGTTTCTTGATCCGGAACTTCTTAATTCGGAAGTTTCTTGATTCGGAACTTCTTGACTCGGAACTCCTTGATCCGGAACTCCTTGATCCGGAACTTCTTGATCCGGAACTCCTTGATCCGGAACTTTTGCTGAATGAACAGAAACTTTGTCCGATGAACAGTCGAACAGTAAAAAGTAAGATTAAGCCCAGATTTTGACCAAATAACCCAAAAAGTTTTGTGCTTTCGACTAAAATAAGTAACAACTAATACTTATCCACTAATCCCAATCACAAAAACACCAAAAACACCAAGAATCAAGATGATTTTTCTTAAAGAACACTAATACAATCAAAAACTAAAAAACCACACAAATCACCACCTTAAATCACCCCATAGCTCTTGATACCAAATGTAGAATATTGATAATCAATGAATCTATGAAGGGGTTTGTTAATTTCTAGAGAGAGAAAGTTAGAGAGAGAAAGTGAGAGAAACTATGTGAATTTTATTAATTGGAAATTAAGAAGTGATAACAACCCCCTCCTAACATGCTAGGAGGGGATATATATAGCCCACCCTACATGTGGGCTATATGGACTATACATAAAGTAAATAGATCACGATCCCATTACATAATTATCGTTGGAGCGACCGATCCTTCATAAATACGTAAAACGTATTTCCAACAATCTCCCCCTAAGGGAGGTCGCTCCAAGTTACAAAGTTCTAAATAGTCTATAACTCGTGATCTATGCTAACTAAGATGTGACCGAGACTTTATTGGGAAAAACGTATTTCCAACAGTATCCAATGGCATAAAGCTACCATTACCTGCACATTTAGATGAAAACCACAAAACTAACATTTGTTGCTGACAGCGTCCCGACAACACTTATCAGCGTTGAAGGAACTTTTGTCAGCGTTAGACAATAATATCTCTAACAACGGCAAAATAACACTTGACAGCGTTACATTTACCTTTGTCAGTGTTAGAAAAATAATGTGGAAAATCTAAATCATCAGAAAGACCAATAACAATGCATTATCCTGTACATACTTTTACAAAAAGGTTCCAAAACACATATCAAGTGAGATTAACCATTCCAATATTTGTTACCAAATATTGAAATCTTCCAGCATCAAAAGGTTTAGTTAATAAATCAGCCACATTATCTTCTGTGTCTACCCTATCTGGTTGTATTAAACCTTTCTCAAAGCAATCTCTTATAAAATGATGTCTAATTTCTATGTGTTTGGTTTTAGAATGATGTACAAGATTTTTAATAATGCATAAAGTACTGTTATTGTCTACAAAAATCTTGGTATGCATAAAATTATACCCATAATCCAACAGCTGGTTCTGAATCCATAAGACTTGTCCACAACAAGCAGCTGCTGCAACATATTCTGCTTCAGTTGTAGAGTTTGCCACCACTGTTTGTTTCTTGCATTGCCAAGATATTAATCTGCTCCCAAGAAATTGGCATCCACCAGTTGTGGATTTCCTATCAAACTTGTCACCACCATAGTCACTGTCTGAATATGCAATAAGATCCAATGGAGAATCTTTTGGGTACCATAATCCAAGATCTGGATAACACCTTAGGTACCTAAAAATCCTCTTCACAGCAAAAAGGTGACATTCTTTGGGAGTCACTTGATGGCGTGCACATGCACACACAGCAAACATGATGTCAGGTCTTGAGGCTGTAAGATACATCAATGATCCAATCATTGATCTATAGTGCCTAACATCCACATCCTTTCCAGCTCCAATTTTTTCCCAAGGGTGTTGCCTATCCATAGGAGTGGAAGCCTCCTTTTCATGTGGAGAAAAACCATATTTCTTCAAGATTTCAGCTACATACTTGTCTTGGGAGATAAAGATACCATCTTCTTTCTGCTGAACTTGTAACCCTAGAAAGAAGTTCATCTCACCCATGGCACTCATCTTGAATTTATCTGTCATGAGCTTGGAAAAGTCCTCACTCATTTTTGGATCAGTAGACCAAAAAATGATGTCATCAACATAGACCTGCACAAGCAACACATGTTTTCCTTTCTTCTTTGTAAACAGTGTCTGATCTATGGTGCCCCTTTTGAAACCATTTTCCACCAAGTAGGTGGACAATGTACCATACCATGCTCTTGGGGCTTGATGAAGTCCATACATTGCTTTCTTCACTCTATAAACCTTGTCTGGATTCTCAGGATCTTCAAAACCAGGAGGTTGCATGACATATACTTCCTCAACAATTGTCCCATAGAGGAAAGCACTCTTCACATCCATTTGGTAAACAGTAAAATTCATACAAGAGGCATAAGCTAGAAAAATTCTTATAGCTTCAATTCTTGCAACTGGTGCAAAAACTTCTTCATAATCAATTCCTTCCTCTTGTGTATAACCCTGAGCTACCAAACGTGCCTTGTTTCTGACCACAATGCCTCTTTCATCTTTCTTGTTCCTTAGAACCCATCTTGTCCCAATTGGTCTCACATATCTAGGACAATCAACCAGCTCCCAAACATCTTGTATAGCAAATTGGTGAAGCTCATCCTGCATTGCTTCCACCCAGCTAGGTTCTTTGAGAGCATCAAAAATTTTCTTGGGTTCTTCCTGTGACAGAAAACAGGCAAACAAACATGCTTGTACAAGAGGGGTATCAACCTTCTTGTGTATATTGGCAATAAATCCACCAAGACCTTGATGGGATCTTCTTGTCTGAACTGGAGCCATAACATCACCAATGATCTGAGATGTGGGGTGATCCTTTGCTATGGAAGTGAGAACTCCTCCTTCAATAAGTCTGGTGTCCTCAATTTCACGCTCCATGTTGCCAATATCTTCTTCATCTGACTCTGTTTGATCAACACGAATCTCTTCATGGACATGGGAAGGTCCACCTTGTTCAAAATGTGAAGAGAAAAGATGTGCAAAGGTGTTGTCAAACTCTGATCCTTGTTTGTCAGCGTTAGGGCTAACAACGCTTGAACTGCTTGTGTCAGCGTCTGATCCATCAGCGTCTGAATTGCTCTTGTCAGCGCTTGATTTCCCTTTGTCAGCGCCTGAAGAAGTATGCATGTTTGTATTTGGTGGTATCTGAGAACCACCATTATCCTTTCTAGCAGCAGCAGCAGCAGCATAATACTCATCTGTCCATATAGGAAGTGTAACATATTCTTGTGTGGGAGATGATTCAACTGCTGGTGGTCCATCCTCCTTAGCAACCTGTATACCTGAAACATTACCAATTCTCTTTTCCAAAACACTTGAAGTTACCTTCACAATGTCTGGATCAGTAACAGGCATATAATTTAAAGCTCTAGATAAAGGTTCTAAGTCAAACAACCAATTTGGACCACTCTCAGGATCACTAGGTTTACTCTCTAAAAACCTAACATGTACCTTTTCAAGTATACGTTTTTCCTTTTTAATGTAAACCCTATATCCTTTGCTCTGCACTGAATAACCCATGAAGTAGCCTTCATCACCTTTTGAATCAAATTTACCTAGGGCCTCACTAGTTTCTAAAACAACTACATGACAACCAAATGGCTTGAGAAAGCCAATATTGGGCTTCCTTCCCCAAAGTAATTCATAAGGTGTCTTATTATGTATCTTGTTGACCAATGCCCTATTTTGAACATAACAAGCTGTGTTAACAGCTTCAGCCCAAAAGGCTATAGGAAACTGGGCATCAGCCAACATGGTTCTGGCTGCTTCAATAAGGGTCCTATTCTTCCTTTCAGCAACCCCATTTTGCTGTGGGGTTCTAGCTATGCTAAACTGCCTAGTAATCCCTTTCTTGGCACAAAAATCATCTAACAACTGATTTCTAAACTCACCCCCATTGTCACTTCTAATAGTTTTGACCTCATTACCATTCTTCTTCTCAATCTGGGTAATGAAATTAATCAGACTTTGGGCAGTTTCACTTTTCTTGGCTAAAAAGAAAGTCCATGTAAACCTGGAGTAATCATCAGTGATAACAAAACAATATGATTTACCCTTTAAGCTTTCTATATTAGTTGGACCAAAGAGGTCCATATGCAATAAGTGAAGTGGTTTAGAACTAGAGTGCACCTGTTTAGACCTGAATGAGACCTTGTGCTGCTTGCCTTTAAGACATGCAACACAAGAGTGGTCATTGTGGAAAGCCTTTTCAGGCAAACCATCAACTAAACCAAGCCTCACAAGTCTATTGATATTCTTAAAGTTTATGTGCCCTAATCTCCTGTGCCAAAGATTACTTTCATCTACTGAGGCTTTAGCATATAGACATGACATTTTATTATTTACCTTAATTCCATTAAGATTCACATTATATATGTCTTTATGCCTTGGTGTTCTAAAATCTATGTATTTCTCCTCAGGGAGCTTATAATCTTTGCTTAACACCAAGCACTCAGTATCTGTGAAAAGAACCTTATTTTTGTTATCACACACTTGTGATACACTAAACAAATTATAATCCAGTTCTTTTACCAAGAACACATTCTCAAACCGTAGATTGTTGGTGACAAGGGTTCCTTTTCCAGTGATGGTGCCGTAGCCCCCTCCAAAGTATACCTTATCACCATCTTGAATAGGAGAGAAATTGGTCAGATAGTCTTCCTTTCCTGTCATGTGCCTTGAGCATCCACTATCCCAGTATCCATAATCATTGATCTTCTTCTGAATGCCCTGCACATAAAGAAAACACATTAGTTTTCTTTGGGAACCCAAGCCTTAGAAGACTTGGATTCATTTGGTTGTTCAACAAGAACAGACTTGGTTCTCATAACAACCCCATTTTCATCCCTGTTTGAATGAAATTCCCAGTTAACCCCAATTGGTGTTGACAATGCCTTTGAAATATAATGAAACCTGTTGCATGTCATAGAAATACCAGTATTATTAGGGTTTTGGTCTTGTTTTGGTCTCCATGTTAAGCTAGTAGAAGCTTTAGACCTATTTCCCTGTGGTTGCAAATACCTAGGTTTGTCAGCGCTGAAATTTCTCTTGTCAGCGCCCCGATTGCTCCTATCAGTGTTGAACCTAGGGTTTGCTACAGGAACCCATTGCCTATTTGACCAAGTGTTTGACTTTTGAAAAGGTCTTAGGCCTTGTGTGTTAGACCCTCTAGAAAAGAATGGGGCTGGTCTAACAACTTGTGAACTTTTGTTCACAAAGGTATTGGGTCTGACAGTGTTTGACCTATGTTGACTTTTGTCAGCGCTGAAATGGTTCCTATCAGCGTTGACATTGGAAGCGTTGACACATTTGTATGCCAAATGTGAGAAGCTACCACATGTGTAACAAGCTATTCTAGACATAGTCTTAGGTCTAGAAGAAAAGAAGCCTGTTCCATGGTTACTAACTTGGCTTTTTGGTGACCTAGTATTCCTATACATCTCTGCATACTTAACACTAGGTTTTCTAACATTTTGAGGGCCAAGGTCAACAGCTTTGCCAGTGGTAGGGTGTGTGATCTTAATAGGTTTAGGATCAAGGCTCGTGATTGGTGTGGGCTCATTTGGACTTTCACACAGTAACCCTCCCTTAACAAACAAGGTGTGGTTTGCTTTCTTCCACTCATCTAGGTCAGTCAGCTTTTGCTTGTATTCCTCAACTGGGGAAATCACTCTAGGTGGAGGAATGAATTCCTCCTCTTGACATTCTGGCAAGCCAGTCCAAGATAAGTCCTTTGATTGGACACCATAGAAATCCCCAGCTGGTGGTGGGACAACAGTATAATTATTCATCCCAATCCCACTCATATCCTTAGAGTCTCTTTGTTTACTAACACACTCTCCTAGGGATTGTGTGGCCTTATCAAATCTCTGGATTTTAAGACTCACATTATCTTTATTTTTGTTAGCCTCCTCTAACTGAGCTATCAAATCAAGATTAACCCTATTTACTATATCTTGAACATCTTTACTCTGAAATAACTCATGTTTTAAGATGTTTATTTGATCCTTTAAATCAAACTCCATTTTCTTATACTCAGCTACTGTCTTTTCTGTTTGGGTAAGAGCAATTTGATAATTAGATACTTTGCATCTTTCAGTACTTGCCTCATCTAATAATTTAACTATCTCTTGTTTTAATTTCTCAGTATTTAAACGACAACCCTTAGAACAGAAAGCATCATCATATACCTCATTATCTGATGAAGAGGAGGAGTGTGCCATGAGAGCATATTCAGCATGCTCTTCTTTAACTTCAGCAACCAAAGCTCTGTCCTCTTCCTCATTCTTAGCCATCCAGCTCCAGTCCCATTCACCAACTCCATCAATTTGTTGAACAGCAACCATGGCCTTGGGATCTGGGCTCTTAATCATTTGGCTTGAAGGCTTCCCAGCATCAGATCTTCTTGGAGATCTACATTCTCTCATGAAGTGCCCCATCCTATGACAGTTGTAGCACTCAACCTTGGACTTGTCAAATCCAGCAACATCCTTAGCATTAAAGGTCATCTTCTTCTTGAACCTTTTATTAAACCTGTTTGCTCTTAAACTCACAAGAGCCATAGTCCACTTGATGTCCATTTCTTCTAATTGTTCATCACTTATCTGCTCAAGATCTTCATATGTAATCCTTGAATCACTGGGCAAAGAAGCAATGAATGCACACACAGTATCTAGATCAAAACCAGCAGGTTTAATTCTATCAGCGCCATGATTGTGTGTGTGTCAACGCTTGAGTACAAAGCGTTGACAGGATATGATCCAGCGCTGACAGATTGACATCCAGCGCTGACACCTTGAGATCCAGTTGCGGAATGTCCATAGAAGTTCATGGAATCAAATTGGCCTTCACTTTGTGAGAAGAAGGCCATGTTGCTGCTGGAAGATTTGTTATCACTCTCCAATTGCCATTCATTCTCCAACAGTCTTAGTTTGTTGAAGATGTCATCAAACCTGGATGTCTTGTGGGTGTTATTGACAAGAATGGATCTTGTCTCAATCTTCCATACATGACCAAGGCTTTTGAGAAAAGTAGCATTCAATTCAGGGTCATCAATCTGTTTTCCCATGAAGGAAAGTTGACTTGTGATGTCAAGAAGTCTACTTCTCACACTGCTGAGATTCTCATTAGGTTGAGCTTTAAAGACAGCATACTCATGCAATAGTTGCTTCTTCTTTTCTTCTTTTGTATCAGCATTGCCACCATGTGCTACTTCAAGAGCTTCCCAAAGCTCTTTTGCAGACTCAAAGCGTTTGTACTTGTGCTGATTCTCATGACCTAGGGCATGTTTCAAGATGTTCAAGATTTTCATGTCCACCCTCTTCTTGGCTATGTCTTCAACAGCTACAGCTCTCCCATCTTCAGGCTTTTCCACCTTATCAGATTCAGGACAATTAGGAACAGCTGTCCTTGTGGCAATTGCAGCAGTAATCTTTGCTGCTTTATCGAATGTGTTCCCATATTCGATAATCTCCCAAAGAGTGTAGTCATGAATAGCTATATATTGCTCAAAATTAGACTTCCAAAGCTCAAAGTTCCTGGCATCAAACATGGGAATTTTGATACTAGGGTTTGAAAAGTTGTTTTGTAGCAAAGCAGGAGGTTGATTTGTGCCAGACATGATGTTTTTAGGGTTTTGAGAATTTTAGGGTTTTTAGGGTTTTTGGTGTTTTAGGGTTCTTGCGTTACTTAAAGATCAAAAGTTTCTCAACAAGCTCTGATACCACTTGTTGATCCCAAACTTAGATCGATTAAGCTTTGTGTATACGAGATTAGATCAAGTACTACACGTAGAGAAACCTTTGCTTATGAACAAAGTAACAAAGTGTTATGCGGAATTAACCCTTGATCTAAAACACAATGATGTTAAACAAACTTTCACTTGTATTAGAATAATCGTACTTGGTTACAATGAAAGGGTTTAACAATTGAAAACTTATGAAAACTGATATTAAACATTAACCTAAAAGATCTTCTTTTATAGAACAAGAAGTCTTGTACAATAAGCTACGAATCAACTATTCTAGGTAAAGATAAACATAGAAAATACATTGTCGTTTCTATCCTTACTAGAAGTATTCTAGAATATAATAAACGTGTAGCTCACATCTTCCATCAGTGCTTGTCTTCAATCTGTCAACGCTTGACTTTAACTTGTCAACGCTTATGCTGTCAGCGCTCACTTTGCTCTTGTCAACGCTTAAGTTGTTCTTATCAGCGTTCAAGTGTTCTGGCCTAGATTTATTCCCAACATCCTTGACGCAGGAATGATTTACCCTATTTCCGATAGCCCTTGGGTGAGTCCTATTCATTGTGTCCCTAAAAAGGGAGGAATGACCGTTGTGCCAAACGATGCCAACGAGTTAATTCCCACTAGACTCGTGATCGGATGGAGAGTGTGCATTGACTATCGTAAGTTGAATGAAGCCACTCGTAAAGACCATTTTCCCTTGTCCTTCATGGACCAAATGTTGGAGCGTCTTGCGGGAAACGATTTCAATTGCTTTTTAGACGGTTTTTCCGGTTACTTCCAAATCCCCATCGATCCTCGTGATCAAGAAAAAACTACGTTTACGTGTCCATATGGAACGTTTGCCTATCGTAGAATGCCATTCGGACTTTGTAATGCACCGGGAACCTTTCAAATGTGCATGATGGCTATTTTTCATGATATGATCGAGAAGACGATGGAAGTCTTCATGGATGACTTTTCTGTGTTTGGTTGTTCGTTCATTCGTGTTTGTCGAATCTTGAGAGAATGTTGAAGCGTTGTGAGGAAACCAACCTTGTGCTCAACTGGGAAAAATGTCATTTTATGGTTAAAAGTGGAATCGTCTTAGGGCACAAGGTTTCGAAAGCGGGGATTGAGGTAGATCAAGCTAAGGTAGACGTCATCGCCAAATTACCTCATCCCAAAACCGTTAAGGGAGGTAGGAGTTTCCTAGGCTACGCGGGCTTTTATCGTCGATTCATCAAGGATTTTTCAAAGATCTCTCGACCTATTACACATCTTCTTGAAAAAGAGGCACGTTTTGTCTTTGACGAAGATTGTATATGAGCCTTTGAAATCCTTAAGAGGAAACTTACCGAAGCTCCCATTCTTGTTGCTCCCAATTGGAACCTCCCCTTTGAGCTCATGTGTGATGCTAGTGACTACGCTATTGGGGCCGTATTGGGGCAACGTCATGAAAAGCACTTCTTGCCTATTCACTATGCTAGCAAAACGATGACCGAGGCTCAACTAAAATACACTACAACGGAAAAGGAGTTCCTTGCCGTGGTGTATGCATTTGAGAAATTTAGACCTTATCTCGTCTTGACGAAATGCATAGTGTATACGGATCATTCAGCTATCAAGTATCTTATGGCTAAACAAGATGCTAAGCCAAGATTACTTCGTTGGATTCTCCTTCTTCAAGAATTTGATCACAAAATTGTTGACAAAAAAGGATCCAAGAATCTAGCGGCCGATCATCTTTCTCCTTTGGAAGACCCTCACCAAAGTGTTTACGAGCCCAAGGAAATCACCGAAACATTTCTGCTCGAGAAACTTGGTGTAGTGAATTCTAAGCTCGATTCTTCCACCCCATGGTTTGCGGACTTTGCAAATTACCATGCGGGCAACTTCATCATCAAGGGTATGACGACTCAAGAAAAACGAAAATTCTTTCGTGACGTCAAGTTCTACTTTTGGAACAACCCTTATTTGTTTCGAACTTGTGCGGATCAAATCATCCGACGTTGTGTATTTGGAACCGAAGCTTCTAATATCCTTAGAGCTTGTCACGAGGGACCCACTGGTGGTCACCATGGTGCTAATCTCACGGCTAAGAAGGTTTTTGATGCCGGCTTCTTTTGGCCTACTATTTACCGAGATGCACATGAGCTTGTGAAGTCATTTGACTCATGCCAACGACAAGGAAAAGCCTCACAAAAAGATGAAATGCCACAAAATATCATCCAAGTGTGTGAGATCTTTGACGTTTGGGGCATCGACTTTATGGGGCCGTTCCCATCATCTCGTGGTAATAAGTACATCCTTGTCGCGGTTGAATACCTATCTAAGTGGGTGGAAGCTAAGGCTTTGCCCACCAATGATGCTCGTGTAGTAGTCAAGTTTTTGAAAAGCTTGTTTTCTCGGTTTGGAACCCCTCGTGCGATCATAAGCGATCGTGGAACCCATTTTTGTAACGACCAATTCGAAAGGGTCCTAAGGAAATATGGGGTTACACATCGGCTTTCTATGGCTTATCACCCACAAACGAGTGGGCAAGTCGAGGTTTCAAACCGACCGTTGAAGAGGATCTTGGAGAGGTCCGTTGGGGAAAACCGACTATCTTGGTCGGATAAGTTAGACGATGATTTATGGGCCTTTAGGACCGCTCATAAGACGCCCATTGGGTGCACTCCCTATAAGCTTGTGTGTGGGAAAAATTGTCATTTGCCAACTGAATTGGAACACAAGGCTTATTGGTCCCTAAAGCATTGTAATGATGACATGGAGACCACGGGAAAACACCGGAAAATGCAATTAAATGAATTGGATGAATTAAGGGATATTGTTTATGAAAATTCATTGATTTATAAAGAAAAGACTAAAAAGTTGCATGATTCTAAAATTAAAAACCGGGTTTTTAACATTGGGGATCAAGTTTTGCTTTTTAATTCTCGTTTGAAAATCTTTTCTAGTAAGTTGAAATCCCGTTGGTCCGGTCCATTCACCGTGACTCAAGTTTTTCCATATGGGACCATCGAGCTAGCTCAAAATGATGGCCCCAACTTCAAGGTGAATGGACATAGGTTGAAGCACTATTTTGGCGGGGAAGTTCCATCCTTGAACTACCTCGACCAAATCACCTTCCCCAATGATAATTAGTATTGAGGGGATCGAGTCGATCTCATGACTCGGTAATAAAAAACGAGGTGCCTCGTGGGGGAATCCCATGCTTATCCTATGTACATATTATCGCTTTCTAATGTAGTAAGGTGTGGGGATTTGTGCCCTTCCAACCTTTGTTCCGTGGTTGTTTGTGAATTGTGGATTTTAGATGATCATGATCTTCACGATTGGAGCCTCTCGTGTTCGTTTTATGGGAGCACTCGATCGTTTGCTTTGAAGACTTCTTTAAATATCCATGATATATCCTTTGATGTTCTAACCTTACGTTTATAGCACACTTCATAAACAACTTTAAATTTAACGGTTACACCCTTTCCATGCTAGATTAGGCATTCGACTACGTCTCTAGTATGGGGGTGTTTACACTCTTGACTCAAAACATTGAGGACAATGTTTAACTTTAGTATGGGGGGGTGAATAGATACTTGCCTTGCCAAACCTTCACGCTTTCCAAAGTTTATCTTTTTGTTTATCGTTTTGTTGCAAAATAAGGCTAAAAATGGCCAAATTTTAAAATTTTTCTCATGTTTTATAAGTGTTTGAAGACACGAATATAGGTTTTCCGATGGCGAGAATAAGAGTAATTTTTGACTCGACCGTGCGTGTTGAGCACTTAGCTTTGATTCCTTAACTTCACATTAGGCTAAGTCTCTTAAATGAGGACGAGAAATGATAGGGTTAATTATAAGTTACTATGCTAAACGTAGAGTACTCGTATTCTTTCAAAACTCATGTGTTCTCGTTGTTTGCTTATTCTCCCTTCGCTTGTAAATATTTTTTTTGCTTAATAAATATTGACTTAGCGGTTTAGTCTTGATTGTTGGGTTTCTAGTCTTTTATTGTAGCTTCCGTGTAATTAAATTGGGAAGACATTAAGGTATCGCCAGCGTCACGGTTTTAAAGTATTGGCACCCGAATAATCAAAAGCTTCACCCAATAATAAAATTTCAAGTGCTCACCTAAATCAAGAAAACAATTTGAAGCCCCACAAGGCCGAAAAATCTATGCAAAATTGAAAGTGAATCAAGCCTTAATCTTTGAAGCTTTAAAGATCCAAAATTCGCCTTTGCGTGAGGATATATGTCTTTGGCTAATAAAACTACCGATGAGGTGGATAATAAAAGGCAAGGCAAGACCGAAGTCATAATAAAAGCTTCATGGCGAAGTTGAATAAAAGATGGAGGTAAACCTATGATAATAAGGCCCTTCCGTTAGGGGGCGTATAAAAGTCTTGGTAATAAGTCTCATGTTCAAAACCGTTATAAAATCGTGTTTATCGATCCTCCTTGTTGACTTAATTTTTTGACATCGTTGTCTATTAGGAGGGGTTATTAATTCGATGATTTTGGTTACACCGTTAAGACTCTATTTTTAGACCTAATCCCTATTCACGCATAAATCAATGATGTATCCTCGTGATCATTAAGACAAAATAAAATATAAGAGATACAACTTAGGAAAATGGGAGGATAAGTACGTGATTAGGGCATATGAGTAGTGTTAACATTACTAACTTATAATGACAATGATCTCGTTGCACGCTTAGCATGGAATTGGGGTGAAAATCGAGGACGATGAATTATTTCTAACGAAGCATTCACGTGTTCTTATTCTATGAACCTAAACGTCCCATTTTGCGATGAAAATCATACATTATGTCTAAAACGCAAATAGTAGTAGTGTAGCTAGTTTATCATTCAATAAAATGAATAAAAATGAATTTTGGAGGTGCTACGATACTTTATTCTAGCATTGCGTGAGGGCACGACAATGGTTTAATATGGGGGAGTGATGAGACTGCTTTTATACATAGTCTCATCGTCCATAAAGGGCTTGAAATGCATTAAATATCATCAAAATACCCAAATATATGCTTGTGTTTGTTTCTTGTGTATTTTAGGTACGTATATTGAGAAAATGACAAAAGATCACAAGAATCATGCAAAAACGAACACGGGAAACGAAGCCGCACATTGAACCAAGCCCTAATGAAGATTTTCCCAAGAAAAACCCTTGAAGATTTGAAGATTTATGAAGAAGGGTCCTCCAATATGGAAGAATTGACACTTTATACCCTTGTATCTTCATAATTACAAGATTGGTCCCTAAAGTTTGTCAATATTGCAAAAAGGGCCCTCTACTTTGAAGAATTGGCAATTTTAGTCCCTTAACAAAACTAAAATGTCAATATTTATCCTCCTCAAAGTCAAACATACCAAGAAGGACTCCAAGTTACAAGAATTACAAGTTTGGTCCTTTAAAAAATATCAAAATTACCAAAACGACCCTTGACTTTGAAGATTTGGCAAAAATGGTCCCTCATTAATCATGACTTGGCAATTTCAGTCCTCCAAGAAGTCAAACAAACAAGTCAAGACCATTATCAATCAAGAAAATGCCAAATCAGTCCTTCAAGAATCACAAAATGGCAAGAAATACCCCTGAAAATACTTTGGAAAAGTATTTGGGGGCAAAAGTGTGAAAGTTAAAACTTCATTTACAAAGGGAACGGATTATGGGCTCTTTATTCACAATGTGAAAGAAAGAAGGGAGTTAAGGGGCTAAACATGGCAGACAAAGATTGTTACCTAGACCAGTGAGTGGGTGACACCTGTCCCACTCACACTCTCCACCAATCACATTACACCATTCATCCATGTCACACTGCACTTAACCCGGTTTATATTAAACTAATCTTGGCGCCATTAACAAGTTTTTAAACTTAATCCAAACCAAAAACGGATTAAACAAGGCACTATTCACCTCAAGAACACAATTAGGTATTCTTTATTGTGTTGTAATTAGGCCCTAAGATTATCCAGATCCATGATTAAGCATCCCTTAATAATAACCCAACACCAAAAACACATGCTACATCACCAAGGAACCCCACATGAGATTCCCCTGCTACACCTTTGAGCTAACTTCTAAATTTTGGACAGTCATCCAACGTCCAAGGATCCAGCTTACATTTCAAGCTTAATACAAGCCATTAGATCAACTTTTCACTTGCCAGCTACCACAAGACAACAAAAATCAGTCACATGATTCTCCAAGAGTTCAAACTTCAAAGGGAAAATTTGGAACTTCATTAGCTAGCGTTTACGTTTTTTTCAGCCTTCCTAGATAACTTGTAGCCAATATAAAGGCCTTAGGGTGCAACATTTGCACTTTGCTCTTGAATTTTCCTTGGTTCACTTTTCTGTAAATCCATTTTCAGTATTAATGAAATGTGTTTGAAATTGTGAAGAAAACTCAAGTGCCATCCTTTATATCTGCTTCTTATTGTTCTTAGTTTGATAATTTTGAATCTCAAAACCTGTTTTTAAGGAGTGTGCAAAAGTTTGCACATTTTCCTTCAAGCTTGATATTTTGCTAAGTTCTTGGTCTATCTTGGAATTCTTGGGCTATAAGGCTGATCATAGCATCCTGATATTATGTTATCAAGGTGTGGTGAAGCTTATAACTTGGGGATAATCAAGTGTGGAGTACAAGAGTTGCATTAATCAAGGCTTTTCAACCTTACTGTTTTTGATATTTTGCTTCTAACCTTGTTGAATCTTAGCAGGCTTTGTTGTGGAAGCTTGTACTTGTTCTTGCTAGTACATAAGCTCAAAATTCGTGGGTGTGGATGTACATCCATGAGGTACACACCCTTAATCTCAAAATCAGATAAAATATTGGATATTTGTGATATTTGAGTGTTGCTTGTGTTCTTGTGAATTTTGTGGCTTAATCTTGTTCTAATCTGCTTATCTCATCTGTTATTGTGTTAATTTGGGCTTGGGTAACCTTGGAATGCTGTTTTGATTTGAAAATCTTGATTTGAAAAATTAAAACGGTGTTTGGGATTACCTGTCTTGGATCATAACTTGTTATTGTGTGATTGGAAGTTTGTGTATTTGCTTTGTATCTGATATATGCTTGTTTGAGTGCATTTTGCTGCAAGTTTTCGGCTTTGAAACACCAAATCAAAGATTGTGCTATAGATTGCTAATTTTGATTGTTTTTGACCTAAGACTTTGGGAACACCTAGAGTGTATGCATGCTTAGGGATAAAAAGTGTTTAAACATAGTTCTTATAACCTGTTAACAAGATTTGGAGGTTTGAATTTTGCTTGTTGGTCAATTGCATCAGCAAAGTATAAAACTGCATGTTCTTGTGTTCATCAGTAACTTTAAGTGCTTGAATCTTGCTTAAAACTTTGAATCAGTGCATGAAACCTGTTTAGACTTGCTTACTTAAGTTGAATATTGCTTGTGTATGCATTTGGTTAAGTTTGGCTGGCTGAATTGTGCTCTAAGTGCTTATTGAACCTCAACGGCTTAAGTGTTCATGTCTGTGTCAGATCTGGTGATTGATTGATTAAACTGTACTAATTGGCTGTTGTTGATTGTGATTTCTTTGTTGTGTTTGACTACTCTTGATCCACTGATCAATTGGGTGCCTTTGTGTAACCTGAATCTCAAAAAAAGTCACTAAAGACAAAAAAGTCAAGTCAAGCAATGGAAAAAGTTTCCACTGCTCAACACCCAAAACTAGCCCCTGCTAGTGTTAATTTGCTTTCAGCTTATAAATAAGCCACTTTGGCGTATCCAGACCTGCAACAACTTATTTTTTGTGATAGATCTTCATTATTTGACCCATTTGATTGAACTGGAGCTTATTGGACTTTGACTTTGACTTTTTGCTAGAAAACCAACTTATTTGACTTTTTCATAAGTGCTTATTTGCCTTTTCCAGCTTATTGAATCAACTTATTTGAAAACTTTTTGTTGATTAAGCTTAGTTAAGTCATTTAAAAGCTTTTGCAATTTGAATCAGCTCTTGGGATAGCCTAGAACTCAAAAACGACTATTTTGTCGTTTTCTGTAGATTGCTTTTTGCATTTTCAGGCTTATTCCTTTGGATTATTTCAAATTTCTTTTTACAGAAGTCTTAGTTAGCTCAAAAGAATCTTGTGTGTCTAATTTGAGCTTATGGCATTAGCTTATAGCTTAATGGGCCAAAAAGCCCATTAAGAATAAGTTGTTTGGTATAAGCTTGCTTATTTCTCATTTTCAGCTTTTGGGCCTTTGGAAAAAGTTGTTCAGAATCAAATTTTGAGTCAAGTAGTGGTTTTTGGGCTAATTTGGGCCACTTTTTCTTATTGGGCCAATTCTAAGCCCATTAAGGGACTGTTTGGACGTTAGCCCATTTTCTAGGCCCATTAAGGGTATTTAGGTAATTTCAACTTCATTTCTGTGTTATTTATGTTAAAATTAGCTAACTTTTTAGAATTTTTTAGGATTTTTGAATTTTTATTAATATTTTAATATTATTTTATTATTAAAAATTAAAAGTCTGATTTTCTAAGTTTTTATATTTTTCCTAGACTCTAGACACTTAATTAGAAATTTTACAACTTTCCAAATATTTTTAGGGTCTTTCAATTATTTTCTAGAATTATTTTAAGTTTTTATAGTTTTTAATAGTTTTTAATTGTTTAAAAATAGTTTTTAGTGGTTTTAAAATTTATAAAAATACTTTTTAGCTTAATTAGGTTATTTTAAAGGTTTAAAAACTTTAAGATCTTGATTTGGACCTTTTATTAGTTAATTTTGATTTTTAGTGCTTTAATTAGCATTAAAAAATTAATAATTACGTAATTAAAAGGTTTTAGCAAGTTTTGATTTTTTGTAACCCCTTAGAATATTTTAGTGGATTTGTAGTGATTTTTAGGAATTTTTAGGATAAGTTTTTAATTTTGGTGCTTTTTACGGTTTTACGTGTACGACTCTTTAGCCTTAGTTTAATCGTCATCGTAACCGTCATTCTCTTCTTATCCCCTTTCCATTTTCTTTCTCATAATCATATAATCACATAATTAATCATTTCATTACACACACACCAAGCCTCCTTGAGAACGATCCCCACTTTGGGTCATTTGTGCACGATTTTCCTAAATCGTCGTACTTACCCTATTTTGCCCTCTTTTCCTAAAGAGTGGTTAAAACTCCAACTATTAATACCTAACCACCTTTTGACACCAATATCGTCGTGAATAATTGTTTTGAAGGTATAGATATTTTAACCAGAAAAACTTATTAAAAAGGCAATCAAGGTGGTGATGAAATCAATGTTTACACCTTGAAAGTTTTCTATATCACCAAAACGCTCCCCCTACATATGTGCATCATAAAATGAAAGGTTTTTACACATATTAGGAAGAGAAAGCACTTATATCAAAAATCTTATCCAAGATGAGACATTTTGAACACATTTTAATCACTATTCTCCCCCTCAAAAATTGCATGAAATTGAAATTTTGTGTGAAACTAGTGATAAAACGTGGAGAGAATAATGTGTCATGAAAATTTGGAACATATGTTTATGAAATCATTATACTCTTCCTCGAAAATAAGTTCTAAGTAAAATAGGGGAGTATATGAGCACACATTTTTGAAAATACCTTGAAAAATTATGCTCAAACCCGAGAAAACTGAATTTCCCGTTGTTGAGGAAGAATGTACATGAATGAACATTTTCCTTGAGTTCATGAGCTTAAAACCTTGGAATGTTTTAATATAAGCCCATGACCGAGAAAAATTAATTTTCCGTTGTTGAGGATAAGTCATAGACTTTCCTTTCTTTGGGGACCGGGTTATAGTCTGACATGTGACTATAAGCCATTATGAGAAGAAAATAGAAAAGACATGTTTTGAAAATATTTGAACTCTCATTCGAACTTTATGTACGTACCCGTGACGTTATTGAACAACATTTCAAAGTACGTCCATATTATCGATGCTGAGAGACATGTCGAAGAAGAATATTTTTGATATTTTTGAAAGATTTTCTCATTTTTTATTTTGTTTTTATAGGTTTTATATTTTTGTATTTTGATTTTCTGATAGATATATACAAGGTTACTGCGAATGTGCAAGACGTTCAAGTTCATCTGGAGTGAAACTACGCATACCAAGTCGAAAAACCAAGAATTCAAATCTGTCTTGAGAAAGAGCTTTGGTGAAGATGTCGGCTAGTTGGTAGTCCATCTTTACAAAATACAGTTCGATCGTTCCTCTTTCCACATGCTCCTTTATGAAATGGAATCGGACAGCTATGTGCTTGGTCTTGGAGTGTTGGACCGGGTTGCAGGGTATGGCTGTGGTTGATTGTGAATCACAATAAATAGGAACTTTCTTAAAGTTAAAGACATAATCCGTAAGTTGTGTTCTCATCCAAAGGACTTGAGCACTACACACGGATAGAGACACATATTCTACTTCCGTGGTGGACAACGCCGTGCAATCTTGTTTTCTTGAGGACCAGCTCACTAGCTTCTCGCCTAAGAATTATGCTCCACCGGAAGTGCTCTTGAATGTATCATGACACCCTGCATGGTCGGCATCTGAAAAACCAGTGAGATTAAAACCAGAATCCTTCGTATACCAGAGACCCATGTGAATGGTTCCCTGGAGATAACGAAAGATCCTTTTAACCTCCTTGAGGTGCTTCTCGGTTGGCTTAGCCTGGTACCGAGCACATAAACAAGTAGCATGCATAATGTCCGGTATGCTTGAGGTTAAGTACATAAGGGACCCGATCATACTTTGGTATTTTGTAGCATCTACAAATGTCCCTTTCTTATCCAAATCAAGCTTTATGTTTAGTGTCCATTGGAGTACCAATAGGATCACAGTTTTCCATACCAAATTTCGTTAGTATCTCAAGCACATACTTGGACTGATTTATGAAAATACCAAGGGGGGATTGGTGAACTTGGAGACCAAGAAAAAACGTCATTTCCCCCATCATAGACATTTCGAATCGACTTTTCATAAGGTCGGCAAATAATATGGAATATTTTGGGTTAGTAGAACCAAATATAATATCATCTACATAGACCTGAGCCACCAAGATGTCGTTGCCGTAGTGCCTGATAAACAACATTGGGTCAATGGTTCCTTTACTGAAATGATTTTGTAGAAGAAATGATGATAATTCGTTGTACCATGCCCTCGGTGCTTGTTTCAAACCATAAATTGCCTTTTTCAACTTGTAGACATGGCTTGGATGTTCGGTATTGATGAAACCTTCAGGTTGACATACATACACATCTTCTTTTAACGACCCATGCAAGAAAGCCGTATTCACGTCCATTTGATACACAGTGAACGATTTGTGTGCAGCGTATGCCAAGAAAATCCTAATAGCTTCCATTCGAGCAACCGGGGCGAAGGATTCTGCGAAATCAATTCCCTCCTTTTGTTTATAACCTCTCACCACTAACTGAGTCTTGTTCCTAATGATCGTTTGCTCCTCATCCATCTTGTTTTTGAATAACCATTTCAGGGTAAGGGGATCGATATTGTCCGGGTGTGGTAATAACTCCCATACATCAAGCCGGATGAACTGATTGAGCTCTTCTTGCATAGACTCAATCCATGATGCATCGGTCATTGCTTCTTTAACACTGCTGGTTCCATTGTGCTGACTGATAGTGCATAGATACACATATCACCGTCGGTACGCAGCTGATTTCGTGTTGAGACTGGTCTTGAGAGATTGCCAATCACTTGAACCAAAGGATGATTCTTAGTACATTTGTGTTCATGTGGAAGTGTATGAGAAACTTGATGCGAGCTCGACGGATCCACATATGGTGTTGAAGGCTGAGTAGTACTTGTGGAAGCCGCAAATGGATTAACAAACTCATGTTCGTTGAGCATCGCATTGTTTGCATTTTCAGCAACTATTTCATTTTGAAGATGAACATGATTAGGAATTTGCTGAGAATGTTGTTGAGTTGCGTCAGCAGTCGGAGAAGTGGTTGGAATGTTTGGAGTCAATATGGTTGAGGTTGGCGTAGATGATGAAAAACGGATGCCGTTGGTGTAGATGCAATTGGTGGTTCTGGAACTACCGTAGCAGGTGCAGCCGGGGCATTTTGAGGAACACCAAATGACGAAGGACCCCCCATATATTCATCATAAATTGGCCCAAATAAAACTTCCAAGTCACGTTCCAAAGGTTGTAACGATGAGATTGTTGACGGTGCAAATTTAAGCGCGAGTCCTAAACTTACGTGTCCAGAAGTTTGACCTTGAAGCTTGGGATGTGAACTTCTATGTTGAGAGGCCATACCCGAGAGTTCATCAAAAGTAACATTCATAGTCTCCATTACCTTTCTTGTCCTTCGATTATAAACCCTATAAGCACAAGCAGTTGAAGAATAACCAATGAAAAAGCCAATATCACCTTTAGGTTCAAGTTTACCGATATCTTCACGATCATTCTTCGGATAACATAATGCACCGAAGACATGTAAAAATGAAATATCCAGTTTTCTTCCATTAATGATCTCATAAGGTGTTTTGTTGAAACGGGTGTGAATAATGGAGCGGTTTTGAGTATAACATGCAGTTGCTATAGCGTCGGCCCAAAGGAATAACGGTGCACTGGAGGAGAGAAGCATCATCCGAGCAGCTTCAACTAACGTACGATTACTCCGTTCCAGAACTCCATTCTGCTCTGGAGTTCTTACAGTCGAAGTTTGATGAGAAATCCCAACTTCGTCAAAATAAGCTTTCAATTTCTGATTGGTGAATTCTGTGCCGTTATCCGTTCTTACAACGATTACTGGGGCTTGAAGTAGCACTGATGTTTTCTTCAAGAAATTAATAATTACATTAGGGGTTTCATCTTTCGAAGCAAGAAAATGAACCCATGTGTAGCGAGAGTAATCATCCACAATAACAAGTACATACCGATTTCCATTAATGCTTTTGATTCTCATTGGGCCACACAAATCCATATGTAGGAGATGTAACCTATTCGTTGAGTTGGGAACATGTTTGGGTTTGTGAGGCTTCTTCTTACTTTTACCTTGCTCACATGAAGGACAAAGATGGTCTTTTGTATATTTAAACTTTGGAAGACCGGTAACGAGATCATATTTCGCGAGTTGGGTGATGGCATCGAAATTGAGATGAGATAACCTTTGATGCCATAACCATGACTTTGTTGAAGTGGCTCGGGCCATGAGACAGATTGGAGAAGCAGCAGACATTTGAAAAAGATCAATGGTGTAAAGGTTGGTGGTACGATTTCCTTTTAACAAATCAATGCCTTCAAGATCTCTAACAAAACATGTATGACTTCTGAAGGATACCTCCAAGTCTGAATCACAGAATTGGCCAATCCAGAACAAATTGTGTCCCAAGCCATCAATAAAAGAGACTCTGGTGATGATTATATTTCCCCAATGAAGATCACCATAGCCTAGAATTGCAGCAACATGATCATTTCCAAATCGGACAGTTCCCATGAATCGCCAAACAAAGTTCTTGAGAAGGCTTCGATTCCCAGTCATATGCTTGGAACAGCCCGAGTCCACGCACCAGAGACAAATTTTAACAGCCTGCCAATGATAAGAGAAGAAAATATTTTGGCAACCAATGAAATAGGTTCTTGTAGGGTTAAATGATAATTAAGCCTTATCACATACCGATATCTCACTATTAGTATGAGATCTACTAGTGTCAATAATTTTACCATTACAGTCAAAATTTCTACTAGTAGGCAACCATTTAGAGGTGAGTCTAGGGCTACTAGGCTTAGCAAGACTTTCTGTGGTCCCTACGTGCGTACTTTTTGGAACATACACCTTAGCCTTAGGAGTGCTATGTTTTTCACTGATTGACAGCTTGTCAATTCGAGTGTAACCACCATAATTCAACCCATTCATAGTCAAACCACAAGCATCATGACTAAAAGTAAAGAAACATTTATTACATTTAGCACAACCAGCTTCAGATTTTTTATTCCGAATTGCAAGCTTAAAGTCATTACATTCAGATGAATTAAGATTTTGATTATGATTAAAAAGCGGTAAATTCCTAGGGTGTTCTTCTACATCCACATTATTGATCTTGGGGCGACTACTTCTAGAGGCAAAAGGGACCCTGTCATTCCTTGTATTGCTCATAGGTTGTGGCCTTCTGCTCTTAGTGTAGTTGTTTATTCCTGTAGAAGAAGACACGCGTCTATTAGAATTAGCACTTTTTAAATCAATGACTTGTGGTTGAGACATAGTGGCCGGTTTTGTCCTAACGCTTGCTTTACGTTGTTTGCTAGGCACATAGGTATCGACCCTAGGTTGAGAGGGGGAACTAACACGAAACATTCCTGGGGCAATCACAACAACTTTCGTTCCAGCAACCTTGGGAAAAGGTGTTACAGCAATACGAGTAGGTCCCGAGGTTACTGGTTTATGGATCATCGTGTCCACAATCGAGTTAGTCACAGAAGTCTTATCTTTTAACAAGGCCTTTAACTTACAGTTCTCACAGATTTAACGATGAGTTTCTGATAGAAAGACTTACTTTGGTCAACAGCCCGCTTCTATGAAACAACAACATATTCTAAATCTGCAATCTTAGCCTTAAGCTTCTGAACATTACCATCACTGGCCTTCTCTAACCCAGGAGAAGCAAGATTATTTCCCTGAGCACCTCCCAACTGAGCTGTCAAATGTGCGATTTTTTATTGCATTTCATTATAAGCTTTTTCGTACGAAATCTTATCATATTTGCATTCATCACATTTTTTGACAAATTTATTCCAAAGATCGGTGAATTCTTTATCCTTTCTAATGACATAAGATTCCATTTTCTCTTTCATAAGATCAAGCTCAGTTTGGAGGTTTTCATTATGCGACACAGAGGTACCTAACTCAACAGGGCTACTATCAATACTATCACGTGCTTTTTCAAGATCGTTTTCCAAAACTTTGATTTTATCAAGAGATTCATCAGCTTCCTTCGCCAAAGATTTAAAGTCTTCAACAAAGTTGGCAAATTCTTTTAGAAAAGCGTTTTCCAAATTGCCTAACCGAGCATCAACTTGATTAATAATCGGATTAATATCATTTTGAATAATTTTCTGAACCGGTGATGTAAAATTTCCTCCAGTGATTTTGGAATTAACAACACGTTTAAGGATCACAAAGTTATCTTTAAGCTCGTTTAGAAATCGACGTGTGATACTCGGTTTAGGAGGGTCATCAGACAATTCCTCACTTGGGCGCAAAAGCATTTCAGTACTCGTTTTAGACCGAACAAAAACAGTTGTAGGATTAACTTTCGGGTAATAAACGGGTGTCACTTCTTTATCAAGCTTTTTCATTCTTAAACGAGTCTCTACTGCAAGTTTAGTAGTTTCCTCAGAATCATGCACACTCGGAGGATCATGCTCAACAGACAAGAGCACACTACCATTATATAAAGTTTCATTAGTGGCCTGAACTTGTTTAAGATATCCGGGATTAGGAGGAAGAGGACAACCTAAAGCCAATTTATATCGAGTGTAATTTATCTCATTCACTTTTGGTGCGAGCATATTTATCGTCTGCATAGTTTGGCCACGTTTTACTAAAAGGTTGTCTAATTCTCTAATCCTATCCCGAGTTTTGTAAAAATCTTCAAGAAGCCCATCTTCTCGAATTTTGAAATAATGTTTCAGCTTTTTCATTTCTTCTTTTAAATCAGAAACAATAGATTTTTCAGTTGAAAGCCGTTTATTAAGAGAGTGATTTCATCATTCAATTCGCATATCCTTTTAGCACTACTTAAGTGTAAGGCATTTAATTTCTTAGTGGTGCATTTTTCTTGATAAACCTATGTAGCATGAGCTTGTTCAAGTTCTTTAATTTTAGTCTGATGAATTTCAAAACTTTTCTCCGTTCCTTATATCCCACAAGCTCAGTGGTTAATTTGGCATTAGTTTCTCTAAACTTATTATTAACCACCGTAGCATGGTCAACATCCTTAGCAAAGCTTATCAAATAGAGATTTATAATACGCATGTGCCGCATCAGGAAGGTTTGTAGGCTGGACAACTTGATCCACACTAAGGTCCACACTGGGCTCCTTCAAACTAATATTACTATTATTCGTTTGATCCTCGTGTGTCTCAATGTAGGGCTCAAGCATCTCAGTATACTCCTCCTCCTGATTAGATGTACTATATATATTATTATCATCAAAGCGTGGATGTACCTTAGAGGGACCGTCTGAATCATAAACGAGAGCTCTATCAACATGCATTCCTGAGGTAGATGCTTGCTGTAAGTTAGCCATCAAGATGTAGATGGAATTCACCTCTTCATCCTCATCATATTCTGCAGCAGAAGCCATAAGATCGAATTCCTCAGCTTGAAGTGGAATCCCTGCCTCTTCCTTTTGTGCTATGAGAAGCTGAGTCTGAAGATAAGCAGTATCCCTCTTCTTTTTGGCCGTGCAATCTCTAGCATAATGAACAAATCCCCTGCAGTTGTAGCACTGAACCTGACGATTGTTGTTTCCATTTCCCGTACCAGTATTGTCAGCCCTTGCAGCCACGATGTTTCCCATCTGGTTACCAACCGCTGGCACAACTATTAACTCATTCTGATTACCTGCATTCGGAACACCCGGGTTTTAACCATACTGATTTCCTGCATTGCCAACGGTCTGCTCCATCATTCTGACCATATTGTTGAAACTGAGTCCCCGTGTTTCCAGCAACTAACAATTGGCGATCTTGATTCGCATTCATGAAAGGTTGAGGAATATGCCTATTTCTAGTGTTCGAGGAGATTCTCTAATTGTTGTTGGTGGGGTCAATTGTGAATTTGAATGCTTTTGAAAGAAGGGCAAGAGAGGTATTAATCGCATGAGTAGGGTCGGTGATGTCATCAAAACAAGCAATGGGTTGTTGTAGGTAATTCACAGCAGCAGGAAGTTGAAATCCATAAGAGGTGAGTTGTTGTTGTTGTTGTTGTGGCAGGAAGTTACTTGATGAGGGTTGATGGTAGGGTACCATGGGATATGACATAGATGATGAAGAGTTTTCCATAAAAGCTAATGGATCTTGTGTCTTGGCACGTCTTTCTGCCCTAACTTCGTTAGCTTCATCTTGATTCATCTTCAAATAGTCATATACTTGAGTGTAGTCCACGACATGAAGATCCTTGGTTTGATTGACAAGAGTGACATATCGTGGCCATTTAAAGGAGGATTATCAAGAAATTTGATGTTGGCAGCAATTTGAGCAGGTTCATGTTTGTTTCTTCTAAGGTGATTCATCATGGTTGAAAATCGATGATAGTAAGGTTCAATTTGTTCCCCTTTTTAGCAGACGTAAATTTCTCCCATTCACGAAGCAACTTAGTTTCCTTTTCTTGTAAACCAATTTCACCGCCCTTCATCATTTTCTGAATCCTAAGCCACATCTCGTGTGCGGTTTCACAACTATCGACAGCAGCATAAACATCTTCAGGAAGTCCCATAAGAATGACTTGAATTGCTTAATCATCAGCGTCGAGTTGTTTGGATTCAGCTTCAGTTAGTTCTTCATCCGTTTACTCAAGACTAGAGTCAGCCACTGGGTTAGCATTCGTAGGGTCCCCAGGAACAAGAATCGTTCTTCTAACATACGGACCCTTTTGAATCGAGTTGACAATCAACTTTCCCAAAGGTTTACATTTGCCATAACGAAGGAGAAGACTAGCCCATGTAGTGTAGTTCTCCTAGGTAAGCCTGGGTGGACGATTCTCAGTACCCGCAACATAAATATCTTGTTGAGACGTCATTGTAAAAGTCGTGTGAAAATCAGGATCTCAATTCGTAGAAAGCTAAGTGAAAGGTGTATTAGTTAAAATCCCCTAAAGATGTGAGCACGAGAAACCAAAAAAATCTTCAGTACAAACAAAAACTCGCAAAATCACGTTTTTGAAAACTTGGAATATTCGAAGAGATTTGGCAAAACACACTTATAACAAAGATTTCGCAATGTGTGACACAATTCCGCAATCTTGAAATAATTCCGCAATAAGTAGAAGTATATGATTCCGCAATAGTGGATATGAAACAATTCCACAATCTCTGAATTTGTGACAATTCCGCAATCGTGAAATGGACCTAATTCCGCAATCCACCAAATTGATTCAATTCGGCAAAGCCTCGAAAGTTATAATTCCGCAATACCAAGTATTAGACAATTCCGTAATACCTCAAAATCTATAATTCCGCAATGCTGAAATTGTAAGATTCCGCAATATTAGATTGGTATGATTTCACAATGACTAACAACACAATTCCGCAGTATAAAAATTGATATGATTTCACAATGTTTAAAATCTTTCAAATCCGCAATACACAATTTCGAAGATTCCATAATAATGAAAATGAATTAATTCTGCAATAACAGAAAACCAAAGATTTCACAATATCTAGATGATACAATTCCGCAATGTTCAAAACAATGCGGAATTAAGGCTGCTATTCTGAAAAAGGTGGGATCACGAGAAAGGATGAATTTTGGCTCACTTTTTTGCAACTTTGAAGGATTTTAAGCCAACAAAAACCACCAAAACGCTAACCACGAATCCCTTGGCGAATGATACCACTTGTAGGACCTTTACACACGAACCAAACACATAAAGTCTTGAACTTTATGAAACGTGATGTTTTATATGACGAGATGAAGAACATGACAAAGTAAAGAATAAAGATGAAGTAAGAGATGAAGATTAAACAAAGATTAAACTAAAAAAGGAAAGATTAGATTAAGGAAAGAAAAAGAAAACAAAGATGGTGTTTTTCCTAGTGAGAGAAACTAACCCGCATTCTCTCTCTAAAACAATACAAATGGAAAACACACACACACAAATGAGGTGGAGAGGCCTTTTATACTATGACTAACAAGTTTAAGAGGCCTTCCTCATTTGTGTGTTCGGGATTAATTCCCGTTACATAAACATTAATAACTAAGAACTCTCGACACCGTTGAATAGCATTTTTCATGAGCTTCGCAACGGTATATTATATGACCATCACTTTAAATACGGCTAACAACTCAAAATTCCAAGAAGACATAATATATACAGTATCAAGTTGAATGAAGTAAATCCTACTGGCCAACTAGCTTGCTTGGTTTCTTAAGCATCAGAAGATGAAGCCACAAAATGGCATAGAATGATGGGGCATGTTAATTTTAAAACAATTCACAAGCTGGCAAATATGAACCTGGTCTCTAGGTTAACTCCCAAAACCTTCAAGAATGACATCAATTGTCTTGCTCGCAGCAAAGGCAAACATCACAAAGCATCCTTCAAATCCATTACTGTTCTTAGTCTAATAACTGAACCTTTGCAGCTACTTCATATGGATCTATTTGGTCCTACCTCCATCAGAAGCATTGATTGTAACACCCCATTTTGATAAATGGAATGTCACGCGTGATTATGGCGTGTCATCAAAGCATACAAGGATAAATGTATAAAACAACACATGACCATAAAGGAAATACCAGAAACAAACATTGGTACCCCAAAAGTAGAACTCATCACACACAAACATAAGTACTATAAATGAAAAGGATTAAACAATGTCCATGGAAATGAGTATCAAAAGTATAAAGAAATGCATAAAGTAATGAAGGCTAGGAAGCTTACAATCCATACACGTACGCTTAGAGTCTACGAGCGTCCTTGAGTACCTGCCGTTTTGGGAACATGAAAGGGAAAACGGCTGAGCATAACGCTCAGTGCACAGATATACAAGTAAAGCATGAATAATATAAGCATATAAGCATAAAGCAGCGGTAAAAAAGACTAAGTCCTGGTGATATGAGTGTAATTACTCATATCATTTGTATCAAATAACAATGAAATTATGCATGAAATGTATCAAAAATGCCTTGTATATGTGTATTTCTTGTTTCATGTGTGTAGGTACCCAAGTTCGCGAAAATCGGCAAAAACCGGCACGAGTTTAAAGGAAAAGATCAATGGAGCCAAAATCGAGCTCGACTTTAGAGGATTTAATTATTTGTCAAGTTTATGGGCCAAGTGGGACCTACAAATACTTATTGGGCCTGAGAGTCCAATATTGGATAATACTTTTGGAATAAGGCAAAACAAAGCCAAAATCAAACGGGCCAAATGGAATAATACACACGGATGGAGTTTTATTTGGGCTAAAAGCCCAAATCAGTGGAACAAGTAACTAATGAAGTAAACAAGATAGTGGGCTTTAGGGTTTGTTTAATTTTCAGTCAATAATTCGTTTTAATGTACACACGTTTTCACTTTTTCCCATCTATTAAATAAATAATCCTACCCACTCACCAAACGTAACATCATTCACCCACTCACTTGACAAACACACGTTTTCACACATTAAAAGGTTTCGATAAAACCAAAGTGTTTTCTCCCTTTTTCTTCTTCATCACCCAAAACCAGTAACAAATAGATACTGTTTCAAAACCCTAGCAACATAAAAAATCAATATTATTTGGGGCTTTTATGCCACACGTGTAATTCACGTGAGGGGGATTAAAACCCCCATGGTTTAAGGAAGAGAAGATGAGGAAGGGCTTGGATACGTGGCATCTCATTACTGGTTAAAACACCTCAATTTCCCCATTCAACCAATCAGAGAGCTCAAAAGAAGCACAACTAGCACACACGGATGCCACGTTGGAAATCCGTGTGCTAGTGTGTGTTATATCAACCATCCGATCAAGGCTAAGCATGAGAGAGAAAGGAGAATGAAGATCCAAAGGCTATGATGAAAAAGGAATATTCCTGTGAACATTCGGATATTCCCTCAGCAAGCCTTGGGGATGGCTATAAAAAACCCCCAATTTACTTGTAAAATCATCCTCTCTTTTACTTTAAAGTTATTCTGTAGAAATAGTTTTAGGATTAATTTTGTATTTCTTTTAATGAAATCTTGTAATATTTCTGAAATTAATGAAAGTTCAGTCGTTTTAATTTTAATTCGTGTCTCGTTTATTTACTTTTTCTGCTTAAATTGATATACGAATTAATTCTTATAACTGTTTCACAATAATAATGTTTGATATGTTAAATATGAGCTAATTAATAGCTCAGATTTAATATTAGAAGTAAAAATTGGATAAAAGACCTTCCCTACTGGAAAGTCCTCTAAAAACAGTCCGAATATAAAGAGGAGTTTAGTTTTGATGATTACTGGATCGAATAACTTGGTGTTGGATTGGTTCACAAAAATGGTGGAAGATGGTGGTTTTGATTCCGGTTCATTAGGTTGCTTAGCGCAAACATACTGCTCAAAGGTTATCGACAAAAGGTGTTAACTCTTTTACTTTTCATGTTCAATTATAGCTTAATATAGAGTTGATTTAATTGTTTGGGTGATTTCATTTGATTTAGATTTCGACTGCTTTATGTTAGCTGATTTTGTAGTTGAAATTTATGAGATTGTACTGTTTTAAATTTTCATTTTTATAAGGTTATATGGTTTGCTGATGTTTAATGAATCTAGTATGTTTAGTTCAATCTAATAAGCTTTTGTTTGAATCTTCTAATCTTTCTGTCTAAAGCTGTACTGAATCTTATATATGAGTTCTTTTCAAGTTTTTCTGATAAATGAACTTAAATGAGTTTAGGATTGCTGAAATTAGCTGAGATGCTGTTGAGAATAGTTTTAACTTACTGATATTAGATTAAATTTTATTTAGAATGATTTTTGTATACTTGAGCTGATATGGCATGATATGAGTGTCACCGAAACTTACTGATATACTATTCGAAGTGCTGTTACTTTTCTGCATAACTTAGTTGGTTAAATAGCATTAGTAGTTTAGACCTGCTTAATTAGTTTACTACTTGAATCTGGATAACTGAGTTTGTGTGATAATTTTGGGTAACTGATTTGTATGCTGGTTAATTGATTCATGTTACTGCTTGGCGTTGATTAGCTTTAGTTTGCTTGATTTAGATTATCCGTTTAACCAGACTTGTGATTTTCATTTACTGATATTTGTTTTGTTTAAAATTTGGTTATAATCTGCTATTTTTGATTTGAGCTACTGCTTGTTGCGTTTGTTTAATTTCAAGCTTTTCAGATTTACTGATCTGAAAAGCTCATAAGCTGTTTCCTAACAGCTTACATAGAAATAAGTTCTACAAAAGTCACTCCTGTGACCTCTATTATTTTGACTGCCCAAAAAGAAAATAATACCCAAAAATATGTCCCATCTGGGATTCGAACCCTTGACCTCAAGGGTAAAGGTCCAATGTGTTAACCATCTGAGCTGCTAGCTTATTTGGTTTTGTTTTCTGTTACATATTTTATATAGTTTGTTATTATTTGGCAGACTTTTACCTTAGATACGTTTTATTAAGTCTAAATAAAGTTGTATTAGTTTTTGTTATTAAAGTAAATTTTAAGTTTTTAAAAGATTAATCAGTTTTTCAATAAAATAAAATAAAAGTAAAAAAAATGTTTTTAGTACTTTAAATAAGTTTAATTAGTTAATTTTTATAAATAGATTTTAAGAGTTAAATATAAATAGTTTTTAAATAGATTTGTTTTAAGTAAAGTTAATTAGTTTAAAAGGTTAATTAGTTTTCTTAAAATAGATTAAAAGTTATTTTTAAGATTAATTTTTATAGATTTTTAATTAGTTTATTTTTAAATAGAATTTAATTTTAATTAATTGTTTTAGATTTAAATATAGCGGGGTTTATGATTCATGCACTTTAGGTTAATTTTAAATAGTTTAAAATTTGTAGACTTTAATTTTAGTTTAAAAACCGAAAACCAATTCAAATCGATTGTCCAAATCAAAGCAAAACGTCTCAAATTCACTCGATCTTCGTGTACAACGAACTTGGTTCACCAACGTGTTTAATTGAATTCGTCTTTGGTAATATTAGTCTATTACTTTTTCCTAAAGGTAATTTTCTAATTTACCCTATAACGTATCTCAAATTATAACTATATGCTATCAACGACACATAAAAAATTTTGGCGCCGCTGCTGGGGATCTTGTGTACGATTCGCTTTTGTGGAGATTTATTGATCGTTGATTTGAAGACCCTTTCCGTCCTCGGAAAGCTTTGTTATTTTTCTATTATATAGTATGTATCGTTTTCTCGTTTTTTGTGAATAATATATTGTATTACATAGAACAATAAATTTACATATTTTTTAAATAAGCCTTAGTTGGGATTTCATCACCTAGCTATTGTAGTCGAATCCAAAACAAAAATAAAAGGCAAAATAGATAAATACTAATAAGAAGTTTGAACTCGATTTATACAAACTATAAGGTGGGTATAAGGTGACGTGCTATAAAAAGCCGTCTAAGGAAAAAGGTTTTTTAGTGCTTTGTGCCACCTCGTTTCCCCGCTTGCTTGTGCGTATATTGAGAGGGACAACCTATTATTGGTTTGCCGACTCAAGTAGTAATAAATCTTATTTTTTGTAGTTTACTTATTGAACCTCGAGACGTTTAGGTTTTCACCTATCGTTTCAAAGTCGACCGAGGGTAATTTACTTCCATAGTAGTTATCCTTATTCCTTGTTTTTTATCGATCATAATTGATTGAGCAATACCAAATAAAATTCCAAAAAAATCTTCTTCTTGTCTAATTTCTTTTCTTCAATCCTCTAAATTCTCGTCTTTGTAGTATATGCAATTACGTTCTTCTTGTCTTGTGATTGATTTTAATAGGCTTGAAAATATTCCTCGTAGAAATAGAAATCGTTAACAACGAATAGTGGAACCCGAGCTTCCACCTATTGTTGTAGAGATGGCCGATAACCGAACAATGGAGGAATTGCTCCGTGCACCCACCGAAGGGTATGGGGAAGCAATCGTTGTGCCGGCTATTTTGGCGGATCATTTTGAGATTAAGACGGGTCTCTTATCGCTCATTCGTGCCGACCAATTTCGTGGCAATGAGGCCGATAGCCCGCATTCTCACATACGGAATTTTAATCGAATTACCTCGACTCTCAAGTTTAGAGATGTGCCGAATGACGTGATTAAGCTCATGCTTTTTTCGTACTCGCTCGAGGGTAATGCTAAGCTTTGGTATGAGAAAGAACCACCGGGTTCGATCTTAACATGGGATGATTTAGTGTCTAAGTTTATGAATTATTTCTTTCCACCATCTAAGACAACACACTTTAAGAACGAGATCACTAGATTTGAACAAAAAGTGCATGAATCGTTTGGGGTTGCATGGGAAAGATTTAAAGATTTGTTGAGACAATGTCCACACCACGGTTTCTCGGAATTGCATCAAATTAATACTTTTTATAATGGGCTAAATATGATTGAACAAGATTCTTTAAATACCGCCGCGAGTGGTAATCTTTTAAGAAAAACTCCGAGAGACGCGTGGAGAATAATTGAGGATAAGTCTAGAGCACAATATTCACGAAACACACCGGTTGTTTCCAATGTGAATTCATCTAATCCTGAGATTGCTAGATTGGACTCTAAGATTGATAGTGGATTCGCGACTTTGTTGAGTGAGATTAGGAAGAATCCTCATGGATCCATTAATATGGTTAAGAATGTTTGTGTATCATGTGGTGGAGCACATCCTAATTATGCTTGTTTAAACACGGGGTTTGATCAAGCTAATGCTTTTGCCACGACGGGAACTTATGGCTCCAACGGTCAAGTTCCTCGTCAAAATCATGTTGCTCCACCGGGTTTTCTACCGGTTCAAAATAGGTACAATAATGGAAACAATGGGAATAATTTTAACCGTGGTATCCAAGGGAATTATAATCAAGGAAATGGGTTTAATGCTAATCAAAACAATCAAGGTTTTCAAGGGAATAATCAAAATGATTTTTCAAGCTATGGCAACTTTGAAAAATGAGTTTCAAAATACGATTAAAGGGCAAAACAATAAGATTGAGCTTAATCAACAAAGAATTGAACAAAGATTTGAGCAAATGTTTGAGCAAAGTCAAAATCGTATGCAACAAAGTATGGAACAAGGTCAAAACAAATTGCTTTCGATGTTTGAATCTTTTATGACCAAGCCTTCCTCGTCTTCGGGTGGTTTACCTAGCAACACCATTCCAAACCCGAAGGGTGAGATGAAAGCTATAACCACATGTAGTGGGAAATCTTTAGACGGACCTTTGCTTCCACGTGTGAGTACCTCTCCGGTGAGGGAAGTAGAGCAAGAACCCGAGGTGGTTAAAGAAAAAGAAATTTCTATTCCACCAAGGGTAGACCAATTGCCTATTCTGGAACCCGAGCTTCCGAAGACTAAACCCACACTACCCTACCCTTCGAGACTTACCAAAGAGAATCTCCGCGAAAAGACCAATGCTCAAGTTTCTACGTTTCTTGACGTGTTTAAGAAAATGTATATTAATCTTAGTTTCGCGGATGCATTGCTTAGCATGCCTAAGTTTGCTTCAACAATCAAAAGGTTGATGAACGATAAGGAGAAAGTAGTTGAAGTTTCTACATCCTTAAATGAAAGTTGTTCCGCGGTTCTCTCTAAAAAGTTTCCCAAAAAGCTTGGAGACCCCGGTCAATTTTTGATACCATGTGATTTCCCTAATATGGAAGAATGCTTAGCATTAGCCGATCTAGGCGCTAGCATTAACTTGATGCCTCTTTCCGTATGGAAAAGGTTATCACTTCCCGAGCTTTCACCTACTAAGATGACTATCGAGCTAGCGGATCGATCGATCGCCTTTCCAAAAGGTATAGCCGAGGACGTATTAGTCAAAGTAGGAAAGCTCATTTTTCCGGCGGATTTTGTAATTTGTGATTATCCAGAAAATTCTCGTGTGCCTCTTATTTTGGGAAGACCGTTTTTAAATATGGCTAGTTCTTTAGTTGACATGAGAGAGGGAAAATTGACTTTACGTTTTGATGATGAAAGTATCACTCTTAATTTTGGTAATATCTCGAAGTTTTCTTCCGAAGACGACGAGGAATCAATCAATCAAATCGATGTGATTGATGTTGCTAGTGAAGAGGTTTCGCAAGATATGCTTGGTTTTTCAGATACTTCTAAAAGTGGAAATCCCACTTCATCGAATCCTATTATCTCTTTGGCTAAACCTCCACTCACTCCATTTGAGGGAGGTGACTTCGTTCTTGAAGAGCTTGAGAATAATGGTTATTCAAAAATCGAAAAGGAAATTGATGATTACCTTAGCATACCATTTGATCCTAGTGAGTTTGATAGTGAGAATTTTGATCCCGATGGAGATATTGCTTTAATTGAAAAATTGTTGAATTTGGATCCTTTTGAATCACCACCTATGGAACTAAAAGTTGTGAGTGCTAATGAAACTAAAGTGAAAACATCTATTGAGGAAGCACCCAAATTAGAACTTAAGGAATTACCCACTCATTTGGAGTATGCTTTTCTTGAGGGATCGGATAAGTTACCGGTGATTATTGCTAAGGGATTAAAGGAAAAGGAAAAGCATGAACTTATCAAAGTGCTTAAGAAACATAAACGGGCCATTGCATGGAAAATCTCCGACATTAAGGGTATAGATCCCAAATTTTGTACTCATAAAATTCTAATGGAGGATGATTATAAACCTGCTATCCAAAATCAAAGAAGGGTCAATCCAAAGATTCATGAGGTGATCAAAAAGGAAGTCACTAAACTTCTAGATGCCGGAATGATCTACCCTATCTCGGATAGTCCATGGGTTAGCCCCGTGCATTGTGTTCCAAAGAAAGGAGGAATGACGGTTGTTACTAATGAGGATAATGAATTGATTCCTACTAGACTTGTGACCGGTTGGCGTGTTTGTATTGATTATAGGAAACTTAATGATGCCACTAGGAAGGATCATTTTCCATTACCTTTTATGGATCAAATGTTAGAGAGACTAGCGGGTAATGAATTCTATTGCTTTTTGGATGGATTTTCCGGCTATTTCCAAATCCCCATTGACCCTCGTGATCAAGAAAAGACCACACTCACTTGTCCTTATGGAACATTTGCTTATCGTCGCATGCCTTTTGGACTATGTAATGCTCTGGGGACGTTCCAAAGGTGCATGATGGCCATTTTCCATGATATGATCGAGAAAACCATGGAAGTCTTCATGGATGACTTTTCGGTTTTTGGGGAATCTTTCACTTCATGTCTCTCTAACCTTGAAAGAATGTTGCAACGTTGTGAGGAAACAAATCTTGTGCTTAATTATGAAAAATGTCACTTCATGTGCAAAGAGGGAATTGTGTTAGGACATAAGATTTCTAAGGCCGGTATTGAGGTTGATAGGGCTAAAATCGACGTGATTGCCAAATTGCCTCCACCCACCACCGTTAAGGGAGTAAGGAGTTTTCTCGGCCATGCCGGCTTCTATCGAAGTTTTATACAAGACTTCTCTAAGATAGCTCGGCCTATGACCCATCTTTTGGAAAAAGAGACTCCTTTCATCTTTTCGGATGAGTGTATTCAAGCCTTTGAGATGCTTAAAAGAAAGTTAACCGAATCTCCAATCTTAGTTGCCCCGGATTGGGACCTACCTTTTGAAATTATGTGTGATGCTAGTGATTACGTGGTAGGTGCGGTTTTGGGGCAACGTAAGTTAAAACTGTGACAAATCTAACATTTTCAGGTAGTGAAATATTTTCTCGTATAATATTTTGAAACTTATTTTTGTGTTGGTTGACGAACTCACAATTTACGGATTTAAATTTGGGCTTACGTGCATAATTTGGCGTCTTTTACGACTAAACCGGAAACCTTAGGATTACGTATTTACGTTTTTGAACTCCGTTTTTGATGAGACAATTTTTATTGGATTCGTTTTGTGACGGTGATTCATAATTTATAAAAACGTTTTTCGTAAAACGACCCGAGGGCACGCAAATCGAGAAAACTAGAATCGAGAAATACCCGTAAACTAGTGAGATGGGACAAAACACTTTGCCCCACCCCACTAGCTTATATGGGACGGCAATATGACACACCACACATAGGTGGCATCAAGTCTTAGCTAGTTACACAAGTGTAAGCTTGTGCTTACACTTTAAGCCAACTCATTTACCACTAAACAAAAACTAGCAAATGGTTTCACTTCTACCATTTCCATCCATGCAATCCACTCTAAAACTCTCTCAATCTCACCCTCCTTGCCGTCCACTATAAGCTAACAAACCCCATCATTGATCTTTTCTAGCCACAAACCACATGTTTACTAGTCCTATTAAGGTGTTTCCTTGAAGCCTTGATCATTTGGTGGCCATATAAACAACTTTGGAGGTGATTTGCTTGTGTCCTAGGGCTGATTTTCCAACATATGTTCTTGATATTTGATGGTCTTGGAGATACTTGTTGTGTTCATCAAGTTCTTGCCTTCCTAAAACAAGAAATCCACTTGGATTGGTAAAGAAGATCATCCTCTACATTTTTCTCTTATTATTTTGTAAAGAGCAAATGTATTTTCTTTCATTTTGTATATGTATATGATGTATATATGATGATAAAAATGTTGTGTGGGGATCAAGTGTTGATAAACATGCTTAAAAATGATGATAAGCATAAGAAATGAAGCTAAAATCATGACTAATTAGTTGGCTGTATAAAAACAGTAGATAACTAAATGATGAACTGATAAAATTGCATGGTTTGATCTATTTACAGTAAGTAGATGATGTTATACACATGTGAGAGTTGGCCATGCAATGGAATCAAAATAATGAGTGAGATATGATCAAAACAAGTTAGGTGGTACAATCTGAATAAGCAGTTTTGTAGGGACTGTTAAGGCAACTTAGACTTAAAATGGGCAGTATCTATAACTAAGTTATATGTAGCACATATTATGAAGAAGTTGTCATCCAAAAATGAGCTTCTAAGTCATTGTAGAACTCTAGATATGTTAAAAATGGTGAATATGAAGTTAAAAATCAGATTTTGGAAATAATGTTTATTATTATTATATAAGCACTCACATTATAATTTATAAAATATAAAATATAAACCCACTAACTTATAGAACTTATTTATATAAATGTATAAAAGGATAGTTAAATGGGTAAATTATATAAATGGTGGTAAAAATAATATTTATAAGTAATAAAAACTATAAACTTGATTTTTACGACTTTTTCGGCTATCGCCGTGAAATTAACGTTTTTCATCAAATAAAACTTAGACGACCAAACCCGTCTAATGTAAAGTTTATAAAAGTTATATACTGATGTATAAGTAACTAATACAAGTAAAAACCGATAAAACCCGAACTATAAGAATTACGGACATTTACGAGCTAAATAAACGTATTGGACTAATAATTGGACTTATAAGATAAAAACTTGTAAAAAGAATTATTTGGGCTTAACCCATTTGGGCCCAACATGAAAAGTATATATACTGATCATATAGGTATAAAATGGGTAAAAACAAGTAAAAGAACTTATAAAAGAATTAATGGACTTAAAATAGGTAAAATCGGTAAAACTAGTGAACTAGTAAGACGATACTAAAACGTAAACACTAAAATGAGTAAATGAGGATTTATAAACCCACTTGATCATCATCATATGTACAAAATCATCATATGTATATTGTTATTTTGATAAAAGTCATTGGACCGAGTCTAAGACCGATTATTATTTATATAGGTTTCTGTGACCGAAGCACGCCCGTAGCCGATAATCCGCCTTTCATTAACAACGTGAGTTCATAGCCTCGCACTCTTTTAAATGTTTTATAAAATGATTTGTAAACCCGCGAGGGAGATAACATGCTAGATTTTTATAAAAATAGAACACAAGTAGTCCCGATTGTATGCTAAATGATATGGACCCGAATGATGCTATGACCCTATATTCGAGACTAAAAGGATTATTAGTAGTTAGGTTATGTCACTTAAAGTCCCATTAGCATGAATTGTGAACTACCGGGTTTTGGTAGACGCTTATGCATTTGATAGTACTATTTGGGGACGATCACCCCAGTTCGCGCCTTGACGGTTGATCCCCGTCGTACCACATTGATTGGTAAGCGAATTTATGTATGAGAAGATTCCATAGCGTGATTTTTGTGACGACACGCTAACTTAGATGGGAAAATTGTTTGTCGGGTTCGCGGCCCGCTGTTTTCATAGTAAGGTAACAATGTCATGCGGCTAATAATAATCCTAATTCAGATACTACAATCTATACGACATGTATAATCTAAATAAACGATAACGACGCTATTACGATGAATATATTACCTATCATGGTAATATAGAGACTACGGTCTCATGGACGGTTTCAGATGTATGCTTGATTTATATATTGCCTGACTAGCAATATGTGGACTTACTTCCGATATTATACTTGTGTTCTGATTTTAAATGAATGTAAATGATTGTTTTATATAACGGTTTTCATTAAACTCTATGAATTCACTCGGCATTCGCTGATATGATTTTTGCATGTTTTCTATCTCAGGTGCTTGAAGGTAATCCGAATGGAGATCGACTCTGATGGCCCACACTTAATATTAAAAATGTTCATTCGATCTGTGTTTTGTAAACTTAATGACCTGTATAATTTGGGACCTGTTGTACGCTTTTAAACCTTTTTATCGAATGAATGTTTGTTAAACCTTGTACAACCATTTTTATGTGTTGTCTATGATTGGAGTTATTGTGCTATCCCGTAACACTCTGAAAGACCCTTCCGCTGTACCGATACGAAAAATGAGAGTGTTACAGTTTGGTACCAGAGCTCTCGTTGTAGAGAACAAAAGATTTTAAAAACCAAGGTTTTGAACAAAACTTTTCAAAATCTTTTGACAATGAACATTTAAGAAAATATTTGAAAAATCTTTTGACTATAACGGTGCCAGAGATCTCCGACGTTACCAACAAGCCCTATTGAGAAGATATATATTTTGATATATAAAATTTAATTTATATATATGTATATATCGTGATTTCATTATGTAATTGTTTAACTAGTATGTTATCCTAATACGAGATAAATATATATAAATGCAGATTGTCATGGCTGACCCTAATATTCCTGTAGAAAACCATGCTATTCCCGAACCTAATATAGAAGATGATCCTTATTTAGACTTAGTAGATTTTGATATTGATGACGAGGAGGAACCATTTGAGGATCCCGAGCCCGAGTTAGGACTAGGAGATCAGATTTCCCCTCAGGAAGACTTAGTAGAGAATGAGATTGAGAATGTGGGTAATGAGAATGTGGATATTGAGAATGTGGGTAATGAGAATGTGGATATTGAGAATGTGGGTAATGAGAACGTGGATATTGAGAATGCTGATATTGAGAACAATGATGAGATTGGGTTAGATGAGTTAGATGACGAGATTGACGACGAGGATGTCGAGGAGGATGTAGGTATAGATGTTGAGGTTGATGACGATGAGGAAGCTGAGCTTATTTATCCGTATGATGTTCCAGAGGGCGAGCCTTTGCCCCCACCAGTTTGTTTGTCTGATTCCGAGGATGAGTTACCTAGGGATGAAATGTCTGAATCGTCTGAATCTGATTCTGAATCAGAGGAGGATGAGGATGATGATGCACCTGACGGTACCGATGGTATTGATACTCGTAGACGTGAGATAGGAGAGTCGTCTAGTACTCGAGAGGCTACTCATATTGATGGTCTTGCACCATGGGCCTTGAGACGTGATCTAGATGCTTCTCGTGTTAAGAGTTGTGTGACAGAGGTTGGATTGGGTGTTGTTCAGACTCAGGTTGCTTATTTGGAGTCGAAGGCTAAGGTTGGCGAGAAAGAGCGAGAATTGCTTAGTTTGGATTTTAGTGATGTAGAACGTGGTTTGAATGAGGCTTTTAGGAGGTTATCGGTATTGGAAAGTGGTGAGTATGCTGCTATGAAGAGAAAGGTGAATTCTTTGGAGATTCAGTTGAGTGTGGCTCGTGCGATGCGTGAGAAAGCTGAAAAGGAGCTGAATATATCCGTGGGTTGGAACAGTAGATTTTATGCTGACATGGTTGAAAGAGGAGTAATCCGTAAGCGCCCAGCTGAAGATGTGTTTAGTGATCGTTCGGCGAAGATCCAGAAGACGATGGATGATGGACCATCTGGCGGTTCTCAGTAGACCAGTCTGTATTTAGTAGTGACCTTTATATCTTTTGTGCTTTGTAGCTTTGACTGAACCGACTTGTTAGTAGACTTGGCACGAATTTTGAGTGTATATAGTGTTAGAACTTTGATATGGATGTACTAAGACAATACTTTTGTTTCAGATCGAATGAAATATGTATCTTGTCTTGAATTCCATATTGTGCCTTATTTGTATCTTGATTATGAATTCGATCCATATTATATGAATCCTTTGTTGGATGAATGTTTAATACTTTGAAATTGTGAAATTATAGAACTATGCCGCCCAAGAAGGCTGTGACTGAGGATGATGTACGTAGGATTATTACGGAGCAAGTTACCGCATCTATCACTGAATTTATGGCAAATGCTAGAAATGAAGCTGGCGGTAGTGGAGCTGGCGGTAGTGGAGCTGGCGGTAGTGGAGCTGGCGGTAGTGGAGCTGGCGGTAGTGGAATTGGCGGTACTAATATGAATGTGAATGCTAATAATGTGAATGCTAATGCTGGAGGAAATGTAGGAGAACTTGGAACTAATGCACCTGAAGTTGGTGGCTGTACTTATGTGACGTTCATGAAGTGTGAACCTCTACCTTTTAATGGAACTGAAGGTACTGTAGGATTAAGCCAGTGGATCGAGAAGATTGAATCGGTGTTTAGGATTAGTAAGTGTAAAGAGGAAGATAAGGTAACTTTTGCTATGGCTACTCTTAAAGGTCGTGCGTTGACTTGGTGGAACGGGAGAATTGCTTTCATGGGTCTTGATGCTGCTAATGCTACTCCTTGGGCTGAAATCAAGAAGTGGATGACTTTGGAGTTTTGTCCTCGTAGTGTGATCATTAGGTTAGAACAGGAGTTGATTCATTTGAGAATGAAAGGTGTGGACATTGATAGTTACACGAATCGATTCCATGAGTTGGCCTTGCTATGTCCTCGATTGGTTGAACCCGAAGAGATCCGAATTGAGCAATATGTGAAAGGGTTGACCAGGAAAATCCAGGGGGACGTGACATAATCTAAACCACTGACCATTGATGATGCTGTTCGAATGGCTTACCAACTCATTGGACAGATAATTCAGGATAAGGAAGATGAAGCCCGTGTAGGTGAGAAAAGGAAGGGAGACGATGATCGTGTAGATAGAGGTGATAATAGGAAGAATTTCAATCGCCGTCAGAACAAGAGAAAGGAGAATGCAAATGCTCTTACCAACAATGCACCGCGCAACGATGATAGATGTCCTAAGTGTGGCAACAAGAGGCATCCTGGCGACTGCTGGAAGTGCCGAAATTGCGGAAAGCTTGGACACAAGGTTGAAAGGTGTAAGAAGGGAACGATTTGCTTCAACTGTAATGAAGAAGGTCATAGGAAATCGGAATGCCCCAAGTTAAAAGCGATTGTACCTGGAAGAAACCCCCAGGGTGGTATCTACCAACTTGGAACAATTGAGGTGAAGAAAGAGGATCCGAATGTCGTTACCGGTACGTTTTTACTCAACAATCATTATGCTGTTGCTTTATTCGATTCGGGTGCCGATAGGAGCTTTGTATCCACTAAATTTAGTGCCCTTATTGATATTGAACCTGTTGAGATAAGTACCAGTTACGAGGTGGAATTGGCTGATGGTAAATTAGTGAAAACTAATAAGCTATTAGAAGGATGCTCTCTAAATCTCTTGAACCATTCCTTTCCGATTGATTTGATGTTGATAGAATTAGGTAGTTTTGATATTATTATTGGTATGGATTGGTTGTCATTGAATAATGCTACTATTTTATGTGGAGAGAAGAAGGTTAAGATTCCTCTTAGGAATAGGACGTTAGTAATTGATGGTAGTCGAGGTGAATCCCGTTTGAAAATCGTTTCATGTATTAAAGTCCAAAAGTACATCAGGAACGGTTGTGAGTTATTCTTAGCTCAAGTGACCGGGAATGAGTCTAGGGAGAAACGATTGGAAGATGTACCTATTATTTGTGAATTTCCTGAGGTATTTCCTAAAGATTTACCAGGACTTCCACCGATAAGGCAAGTAGAGTTTCGAATCGATTTAATTCCTGGTGCTGCACTGGTGGCACGTGCACCTTACCGATTAGCCCCTTCTGAATTAAAGGAGTTATCTGAGCAACTTAAGGAGTTGTCTGATAAAGGTTTTATTCGACCGAGCTCGTCGCCTTGGGGAGCTCCAGTCTTGTTCGTTAAGAAGAAGGATGGATCTTTTCGTATGTGCATTGATTATAGGGAACTGAATAAGTTGACAATTAAAAATCGATATCCTTTACCTAGGATTGATGATTTGTTTGATCAACTGCAAGGATCTAGTGTGTATTCTAAGATAGATTTGCGGTCAGGATATCACCAACTTCGCGTCCGTGAAGAAGATATTCCTATAACTACATTTAGAACTCGTTATGGACACTATGAATTTCAAGTAATGCCATCTGGGTTAACTAACGCACCTGCGGTTTTCATGGATTTAATGAATTGAGTGTGCAAGCCCTACTTGGATAAATTTGTGATTGTGTTTATTGACGATATTCTAATCTATTCTAAGAATGAAGATGAGCATAGAGAACATTTGAGGATTGTTTTGAAGTTGTTGAAGGATGAAAAGTTGTATGCTAAGTTTTCGAAGTGTGATTTCTGGTTGGATTCTGTGCAATTTCTTGGTCATGTGATTAACAGAGATGGAATTCATGTTGATCCTGCAAAGGTTGAAGCTATTAAGAATTGGTCTGCACCGACAACGCCAACGGAAGTGCGACAGTTCTTAGGATTGGCTGGCTATTATAGGCGATTCATTAAAGAATTTTCTTTGATAGCTAAACCCTTGACTAAGCTTACTCAGAAGAATAAACCTTTCGTTTGGGGAAGTGATGAAGATGGAGCATTTCAGACATTGAAGCAAAAATTATGTAGTGCGCCAATCTTATCATTACCCGAAGGGAGTGAAGATTTTGTAGTGTATTGTGATGCATCTCTTAGAGGTTATGGAGCTGTTTTGATGCAGAGAGAGAAGGTGATAGCTTATGCTTCTAGGCAATTAAGGAAGAATGGGGAGAATTATACTACTCATGATCTTGAGTTAGGAGCTGTAGTCTTTGCTCTTAGGTTATGGAGACATTATCTGTATGGCACCAAGTGTACGGTATTCACTGATCACAAAAGCCTACAGTATATTCTCGACCAGAAGGAATTAAACATGAGGCAACGAAGATGGATAGAGTTGTTAAGTGACTATGATTGTGATATAAAGTATCACCCAGGAAAAGCCAATGTTGTTGCTGATGCGTTGAGTAGGAAAGATAGAGAGCCTATCAGGGTGCGTTCTCTAGTCTTGACCGTGCACAATAATTTGCCTGAGCAAATTAGAAATGCGCAAACAGAAGCTTGTAAGAAGGAGAATTTTGTTAATGAAGGGTTCCGAGGAGAAGGAGATCCTTTAGAGGTTAGAGCTGATGGAGTGAAATGTTTAAGAGGTCGTATGTGGATACCTAAGTTTGGAGGCTTAAGAGATTTGATTATGTTAGAATCCCATAAATCTAAGTATTCCATTCATCCGGGATCTGATAAGATGTACCATGATTTGAAGAAGTTGTATTGGTGGCCGAATATGAAAGCTGACATAGCTATGTATGTTCTTCAATGCTTGACTTGTGCTAGAGTTAAAGCCGAACATCAAAAGCCATCAGGACTACTTCAACAACCAATGATTCCTGAATGGAAGTGGGAGCGAATTACGATGGACTTTATCACCAAGCTTCCTAGAACATCATCTGGAAACAATTCGATTTGGGTTATAGTCGATAGACTGACCAAATCAGCACACTTCATTCCGGTTAAGGAGTAGTTCTCACTGGAGAAGCTGACTCGAATATACCTTGATAATGTTGTATGCAAGCATGGAGTGCCTGTATCGATCATTTCAGATCGAGATCCTAGATTCACATCGAATTTTTGGAAATCTCTCCAAAGATCTTTGGGAACGAATCTCGACATGAGCACTGCTTATCACCCCCAGACTGATGGGCAGAGTGAAACGACGATACAAACACTGGAAGATATGTTGAGAGCTTGTGTGTTAGACTTTGGTAAGAATTGGGATAAACATTTGTCGTTAGCAGAGTTTTCGTATAACAATAGTTACCATTCTAGTATTAAGGCTGCACCGTTTGAAGCTTTGTATGGTAGGAAGTGTAGATCTCCTGTATGTTGGAGTGAAGTTGGGGATACCCAGCTCACGGGACCGGAATTGATCCGGGAGACTACGGAGATGATAGTTCAGATTAAGAAGAGGTTGTTGACTGCCCGTAGTAGACAGAAAAGTTACGCGGATGTGCGGCGGAAGCCAATGGAGTTTGAAGTGGGTGACCGAGTAATGTTGAAAGTATCGCCATGGAAAGGCGTTATCAGATTTGGAAAGCGAGGAAAACTGAATCCCCGTTATATTGGACCCTTTAAGATTTTATCTAGAGTAGGTCCGGTGGCTTACAAACTAGAGTTACCCCCAGAACTTCATGGTGTTCACAACACATTCCATGTATCTAATCTGAAGAAATGTCTAGCAGTGAGTGATGAGAAAATTCCGTTAGGTAAGGTTCGAATAGATGGGAAGTTGCATTTTATCAACGAGCCCGTAGAAGTTATGGACCGTGAGATAAAGCAACATAAACAAAGTCGGATACCTATTGTCAAGATCCGATGGAATTCAAAGCATGGACCGGAGTATACTTGGGAACGAGAGGATGAAATGTGGAAGAAATATCCGCACCTCTTCGATTTCAATAAGAAACGGACATCCAAATGAAATGCATCACGAGGACGTTGATCCCTTTTAGGAGGAAAAGCTGTGACAAATCTAACATTTTCAGGTAGTGAAATATTTTCTCGTATAATATTTTGAAACTTATTTTTGTGTTGGTTGACGAACTCACAATTTACGGATTTAAATTTGGGCTTACGTGCATAATTTGGCGTCTTTTACGACTAAACCGGAAACCTTAGGATTATGTATTTACGTTTTTGAACTCCGTTTTTGATGAGACAATTTTTATTGGATTCGTTTTGTGACGGTGATTCATAATTTATAAAAACGTTTTTCGTAAAACGACCCGAGGGCACGCAAATCGAGAAAACTAGAATCGAGAAATACCCGTAAACTAGTGAGATGGGACAAAACACTTTGCCCCACCCCACTAGCTTATATGGGACGGAAATATGACACACCACACATAGGTGGCATCAAGTCTTAGCTAGTTACACAAGTGTAAGCTTGTGCTTACACTTTAAGCCAACTCATTTACCACTAAACAAAAACTAGCAAATGGTTTCACTTCTACCATTTCCTTCCATGCAATCCACTCTAAAACTCTCTCAATCTCACCCTCCTTGCCGTCCACTATAAGCTAACAAACCCCATCATTGATCTTTTCTAGCCACAAACCACATGTTTACTAGTCCTATTAAGGTGTTTCCTTGAAGCCTTGATCATTTGGTGGCCATATAAACAACTTTGGAGATGATTTGCTTGTGTCCTAGGGCTGATTTTCCAACATATGTTCTTGATATTTGATGGTCTTGGAGATACTTGTTGTGTTCATCAAGTTCTTGCCTTCCTAAAACAAGAAATCCACTTGGATTGGTAAAGAAGATCATCCTCTACATTTTTCTCTTATTATTTTGTAAAGAGCAAATGTATTTTCTTTCATTTTGTATATGTATATGATGTATATATGATGATAAAAATGTTGTGTGGGGATCAAGTGTTGATAAACATGCTTAAAAATGATGATAACCATAAGAAATGAAGCTAAAATCATGACTAATTAGTTGGCTGTATAAAAACAGTAGATAACTAAATGATGAACTGATAAAATTGCATGGTTTGATCTATTTACAGTAAGTAGATGATGTTATACACATGTGAGAGTTGGCCATGCAATGGAATCAAAATAATGAGTGAGATATGATCAAAACAAGTTAGGTGGTACAATCTGAATAAGCAGTTTTGTAGGGACTGTTAAGGAAACTTAGACTTAAAATGGGCAGTAGCTATAACTAAGTTATATGTAGCACATATTATGAAGAAGTTGTCATCCAAAAATGAGCTTCTAAGTCATTGTAGAACTCTAGATATGATAAAAATGGTGAATATGAAGTTAAAAATCAGATTTTGGAAATAATGTTTATTATTATTATATAAGCACTCACATTATAATTTATAAAATGTAAAATATAAACCCACTAACTTATAGAACTTATTTATATAAATGTATAAAAGGATAATTAAATGGGTAAATTATATAAATGGTGGTAAAAATAATATTTATAAGTAATAAAAACTATAAACTTGATTTTTACGACTTTTTCGGCTATCGCCGTGAAATTAACGTTTTTCATCAAATAAAACTTAGACGACCAAACCCCTCTAATGTAAAGTTTATAAAAGTTATATACTGATGTATAAGTAACTAATACAAGTAAAAACCGATAAAACCCGAACTATAAGAATTACGGACATTTACGAGCTAAATAAACGTATTGGACTAATAATTGGACTTATAAGATAAAAACTTGTAAAAAGAATTATTTGGGCTTATCCCATTTGGGCCCAACATGAAAAGTATATATACTGATCATATAGGTATAAAATGGGTAAAAACAAGTAAAAGAACTTATAAAAGAATTAATGGACTTAAAATAGGTAAAATCGGTAAAACTAGTGAACTAGTAAGACGATACTAAAACGTAAACACTAAAATGAGTAAATGAGGATTTATAAACCCACTTGATCATCATCATATGTACAAAATCATCATATGTATATTGTTATTTTGATAAAAGTCATTGGACCGAGTCTAAGACCGATTATTATTTATATAGGTTTCCGTGACCGAAGCACGCCCGTAGCCGATAATCCGCCTTTCATTAACAACGTGAGTTCATAGCCTCGCACTCTTTTAAATGTTTTATAAAATGATTTGTAAACCCGTGAGGGAGATAACATGCTAGATTTTTATAAAAATAGAACACAAGTAGTCCCGATTGTATGCTAAATGATATGGACCCGAATGATGCTATGACCCTATATTCAAGACTAAAAGGATTATTAGTAGTTAGGTTATGTCACTTAAAGTCCCATTAGCATGAATTGTGAACTACCGGGTTTTGGTAGACGCTTATGCATTTGATAGTACTATTTGGGGACGATCACCCCAGTTCGCGCCTTGACGGTTGATCCCCGTCGTACCACATTGATTGGTAAGCGAATTTATGTATGAGAAGATTCCATAGCGTGATTTTTGTGACGACACGCTAACTTAGATGGGCAAATTGTTTGTCGGGTTCGCGGCCCGCTGTTTTCATAGTAAGGTAACAATGTCATGCGGCTAATAATAATCCTAATTCATATACTACAATCTATACGACATGTATAATCTAAATAAACGATAACGACGCTATTACGATGAATATATTACCTATCATGGTAATATAGAGACTACGGTCTCATGGACGGTTTCAGATATATGCTTGATTTATATATTGCCTGACTAGCAATATGTGGACTTACTTCCGATATTATACTTGTGTTCTGATTTTAAATGAATGTAAATGATTGTTTTATATAACGGTTTTCATTAAACTCTATGAATTCACTCGGCATTCGCTGATATGATTTTTGCATGTTTTCTATCTCAGGTGCTTGAAGGTAATCCGGATGGAGATCGACTCTGATGGCCCACACTAAATATTAAAAATGTTCATTCGATCTGTGTTTTGTAAACTTAATGACCTGTATAATTTGGGACCTGTTGTACGCTTTTAAACCTTTTTATCGAATGAATGTTTGTTAAACCTTGTACAGCCATTTTTATGTGTTGTCTATGATTGGAGTTATTGTGCTATCCCGTAACACTCTGAAAGACCCTTCCGCTGTACCGATACGAAAAATGAGAGTGTTACAAAAACACTTCTTGCCTATACACTATGCAAGTAAGACTATGACGGATTCTCAAACAAAGTACACTACAACGGAAAAGGAGCTACTTGCCGTTGTGTATGCTTTTGAAAAGTTTAGACCATATCTCGTCTTGTCTCAAACCATAGTGTATACGGACCACTCGGCTATCAAATATCTTCTTAATAAACAAGATGCTAAGCCGAGGTTGCTCCGGTGGGTTCTCCTCCTTCAATAATTTAATGTCAAAATTCTAGTCAAAAAAGGAGCCGAGAATCTCGCGGCCGATCATTTATCTCGACTTGAGAATCCTTACCAAAGCGATCGAGAGAACAGGGAAATCAATGAAACATTTCCTCTCGAGACGCTTGGTATGATTGCTTTTCGTGGTGATGATAGTACCCCATGGTTTGCGGACATCGCAAATTACCATGCGGGGAAGTTTGTGATCAAGGGTATGTCGTCCCAACAAAAACGAAAGTTTTTTAAGGATATCTCCTATTACTTTTGGGACGACCCCTATTTGTTTCGTGTGCGCGGATCAAGTGATTCATAGGTGCGTGTTTGGCAAAGAAGCTCAAGATATCCTTAAATCTTGTCATGAGGGACCCACCGGGGGACATCATGGTGCTAACGCCACCGCGAGAAAAGTCTTTGATGCCGGCTTCTTTTGGCCTTCCATATATCGTGATGCCCAAGACTTGATCAAGACTTGTGATGCTTGTCAACGTCAAGGAAAGAACTCACAAAGGGATGAAATGCCTCAAAACATTATCCAAGTTTGTGAAATCTTTGACATGTGGGGGATCGATTTTATGGGGCCGTTTCCATCTTCGAAAGGAAATAAATACATTCTCGTAGCCGTGGACTATTTGTCTAAATGGGTCGAAGCTAAGGCTTTGCCCACGAATGATGCTCGAGTTGTGGTAAACTTTTTGAAACAACTCTTTGCTAGGTTTGGAACTCCGCGGGCTATTATAAGTGATCGTGGGACCCATTTTTGTAATGAACAATTTGAAAAAGTTCTAAAGAAATATGGTGTCACTCATCGACTTTTAACGGCTTATCACCCTCAAACGAGTGGTCAAGTGGAGGTTTCAAACCGTGCTCTTAAAAGGATTTTGGAGCGTTCTACTGGAGAAAATCGCACTTCATGGTCGGATAAATTGGACGATGCATTGTGGGCTTTCCGTACGGCTTACAAGACGCCAATTGGTTGTACACCATTTAGGTTGGTCTACGGAAAAGCATGCCACTTGCCAATTGAACTCGAACATAAGGCGTATTGGGCTCTTAAGCATTGTAACTTTGATTTGAGGACCGCGGGTGATCATCGCAAGGTTCAATTGAATGAACTAAGTGAATTAAGGGATCAAGATTATGAAAATTCTTTGATATACAAAGAGAAGACTAAGAGGATTCATGACTCTAAGATCAAAAACCGCATTTTCAATGTTGGTGATCAAGTCCTCTTATTCAACTCTAGACTTAAGATTTTCTCGGGCAAGCTTAAATCCCGTTGGTCCGGACCATTCACCATTGCACAAGTTTTCCCTTATGGCACCGTTGAGCTAGCTCAAAAAGACGGGCCTAACTTTAAGGTGAATGGTCATCGTGTGAAACACTACTTTGGAGGGGACATAGCTACGGAGGTTGTCCCGGATCTTCTAACTTTCCCTAAGGACCAATGAATGCGGGGATCGAGTCGAGCTCATGACTCGGTGAACAAAAACGAGGTACCTTGTGGGGGAGTCCCATACATTCTATCTTCTTTCTATTTTCTTACAACTAATAAGGCTTGATCATTCAAGCTCGTGCTCGTGTTTTGTTGTGTTGTGATCTTAGGTATGACCCTATTATTTGAAGATTCTCGTGTTCGGTTTTTGCCGGTCCACTTGATCTTCCATTCTTTGAATGCCTAAAAGGGACACACTCTTTATCCCTTGATTTTTATCGACTAACGTTTTATCTTGTGGCATAATTAATAAACGGCTTATAGATTTACGTGTTCTTTCCATGCTAGGATTTTGCATTAGACTCTTCGTGTTTTAGCAAGGGGGTGTTACTCTTGAGCTAAGAAACATTGAGGACAATGTTTGGTTTTAGCATGGGGGAGTCAATCGATATAATCGCTTGCTTTTGCTTTTGTTGTGTCCAAACGTAGTTGTTTTTCTCATTTTTCAATAAAAATTTAAATTTTTAGTGTTAATTTTAAGTTTTAATAAAGAAAATAAGTGCTTTTGACACGAATGTAGGCTTTCCGTTGGTGAAAATAAAAATAGTTTTTGACTCGACTTGGTTTTTAACCTTAGCTTTTCCTTAACGTATTTGAATTAAGTTTTGCTAGGCTATTATATAGGGAGCTTTAAAACGCGAAGGTCTTAATTCATACGAGTTAAGAACAAGAACTTTTCGCAAGTTCCTATAATTGATCCTAGAAAGTCATTTATCAAGGGAACTTTAAAACGCAAATTCTAAAACTTGAAAGAGTATAAGAAGATGCAAGATCCTATAGATGACTTGAAAACCTAAAACTTTGATTTAATAGGCTAAGTATCCTTTGATTTCACATTTTTTGAAATTTTACAATATGGAGAACAAGAGATGATAGAGCCAATTATAAGTTTCGTATTCTTTCGGGAATTTATGTGAGTTAATTATAAGCCTATTCTCCCATCGCTTGCCAATAAATTTATCTGCAATAAATAAGGTTGTACGATTTGAAAAGTTACTTAGCTTCTAGCCCAAGATCGTTTAAAAGCTGCTCGGTATGGATTAGAGTTCATAGCCAAGGCATAACTTATTGAAGCGGGATGCGAAGATTGGTGAGTCCAAAAAGGTCCTAACAAGACATGAGGGCTATATTTTATTGCTAAAGATCCCAAGTGATGTGAAGAATCATTTATCAAAAATCAATATGAAGGATCGAGACACACGACGAAAAGCAAAAACTCCCCAAAAGTCATGGAGAAGTCTATCCAAAAAGGCCCTAACAAGGTATGAGGATAAATGAAGCCAAGTCCAAAAAAGAGGCAGATCGTTGTATATCAAAATCCCAAATAAAGATTGGAGAAAAATGAAGAAGTCGTGGTCCAAGTATGAATCTCTCAAAACTTCAAGTGAAGAAATTCCTATATGAAGAGAAGACCATTATTTCATGAACGTCTCTCAAGGTTTGAAGTATAAAGTCGTTGCCAAATATCGGTCCGAGAAAGGTCTCAAATCGCGAAGTAAGTTATGCCAAGATATGAACTTTATGAGGTCCCGAGAAGCAGTTTTAAAAGATGTTGTCCTTTAGCTAACTATTGATTAAATCGTTCACTTTATTTTCGGCCTAATAAATTATCGAAATAAGTCAACAATGCATCCTCATGATCATTCAAGACAACAATAAAATATAAGAGATACACCTAGGAATAAGGGAGTCTAAGTGAATAATTGGCCCACATGAGTTCGTGTTAGTTTGCTAACTTATAATAACAATGATCTTGTTTTTGCATTTGGCATGGAAAAGTGAAAAGTCGAGGAAGATGAATCTATTTGAGTTTTATGATCCTTAAAGTTATTTTTCAATAATGAAAGCAATACATTATGTCTTTGCAAAATAGAGTGTCATAAGTTGAATAATGGTGTAGTTAATGTTTTATTTTATCATTACGTGAGGACACGGCAATTGCTTAGCAAGGGGGAATTTGATATGAGTGTAATTACTCATATCATTTGTATCAAATAACAATGAAATTATGCATGAAATGTATCAAAAATGCCTTGTATATGTGTATTTCTTGTTTCATGTGTGTAAGTACCCAAGTTCGCGAAAATCGGCAAAACCGACACGAGTTTGGAGGAAAAGATCAATGGAGCCAAAATCGAGCTCGACTTTAGAGGATTTAATTATTTGTCAAGTTTATGGGCCAAGTGGGACCCACAAATACTTATTGGGCCTAAGAGTCCAATATTGGATAATACTTTTGGAATAAGGCAAAACAAAGCCCAAATCAAACGGGCCAAATGGAATAATACACACGGATGGAGTTTTATTTGGGCTAAAAGCCCAAATCAGTGGAACAAGTAACTAATGAAGTAAACAAGATAGTGGGCTTTAGGGTTTGTTTAATTTTCAGTCAACAATTCGTTTTAATGTACACACGTTTTCACTTTTTCCCATCTATTAAATAAATAATCCTACCCACTCACCAAACGTAACATCATTCACCCACTCACTTGACAAACACACGTTTTCACACATTAAAAGGTTTCGATAAAATCAAAGTATTTTCTCCCTTTTTTTTCTTCATCACCCAAAACCAGTAACAAATAGTTACTGTTTCAAAACCCTAGCAACATAAAAAATCAATATTATTTATGGCTTTTATGCCACACGTGTAATTCACGTGAGGGGGATTAAAACACCCATGGTTTAAGGAAGAGAAGATGAGGAAGGGCTTGGATACGTGGCATCTCATTACTGGTTAAAACACCTCAATTTCCCCATTCAACCAATCAGAGAGCTCAAAAGAAGCACAACTAGCACACATGGATGCCACGTTGGCAATCCGTGTGCTAGTGTGTGTTATATCAACCATCCGATCAAGGCTAAGCATGAGAGAGAAAGGAGAATGAAGATCCAAAGACTATGATGAAAAAGGAATATTCCTGTGAAGATTCAGATATTCCCTCAGCAAGCCTTGGGGATGGCTATAAAACCCCCCAATTTACTTATAAAATCATCCTTTCTTTTACTTTAAAGTTATTCTATAGAAATAGTTTTAGGATTAATTTTGTATTTCTTTTAATGAAATATTGTAATATTTCTGAAATTAATGAAAGTTCAGTCGTTTTAATTTTAATTCGTGTCTCGTTTATTTACTTTTTCTGCTTAAATTGATATACGAATTAATTCTTATAATTGTTTCACAATAATAATGTTTGATATGTTAAATATGAGCTAATTAATAGCTCAGATTTAATATTAGAAGTAAAAATTGGATAAAAGACCTTCCCTACTGGAAAGTCCTCTAAAAACAGTCCGAATATAAAGAGGAGTTTAGTTTTGATGATTATTGGATCGAATAACTTGGTGTTGGATTGGTTCACGAAAAATGGTGGAAGATGGTGGTTTTGATTCCGGTTCATTAGGTTGCTCAGCGCAAACCTACTGCTCAAAGGTTATCGACAAAAGGTGTTAACTCTTTTACTTTTCATGTTCAATTATAGCTTAATATAGAGTTGATTTAATTGTTTGGGTGATTTCATTTGATTTAGATTTCGACTGCTTTATGTTAGCTGATTTTGTAGTTGAAATTTATGAGATTGTACTGTTTTAAATTTTCATTTTTATAAGGTTATATCGTTTGCTGATGTTTAATGAATCTAGTATGTTTAGTTCAATCTGATAAGCTTTTGTTTGAATCTTCTAATCTTTCTGTCTAAAGCTGTACTGAATCTTATATATGAGTTCTTTTCAAGTTTTTCTGATAAATGAACTTAAATAAGTTTAGGATTGCTGAAATTAGCTGAGATGTTGTTGAGAATAGTTTTAACTTACTGATATTAGATTAAATTTTATTTAGAATGATTTGTGTATACTTGAGCTGATATGGCATGATCTGAGTGTCACCGAAACTTACTGATATACTATTCGAAGTGGTGTTACTTTTCTACATAACTTCGTTGGTTAAATAGCATTAGTAGTTTAGACCTGCTTAATTAGTTTACTACTTGAATCTGGATAACTGAGTTGGTGTGATAATTTTGGGTAACTGATTTGTATGCTGGTTAATTGATTCATGTTACTGCTTGGCGTTGATTAGCTTTAGTTTGCTTGATTTAGATTATCCGTTTAACCAGACTTGTGATTTTCGTTTACTGATATTTGTTTTGTTTAAAATTTGGTTATAATCTGCTATTTTCGATTCGAACCCTTGACCTCAAGGGTAAAGGTCCAATGTGTTAACCATCTGAGCTGCTAGCTTATTTGGTTTTGTTTTCTGTTACGTATTTTATATAGTTTGTTATTATTTGGCAGACTTTTACCTTAGATACGTTTTATTAAGTCTAAATAAAGTTGTATTAGTTTTTGTTATTAAAGTAAATTTTATGTTTTTAAAAGATTAATCAGTTTTCAATAAAATAAAATAAAAGTAAAAAAAAATGTTTTTAGTACTTTAAATAAGTTTAATTAGTTAATTTTTATAAATAGATTTTAAGAGTTAAATATAAATAGTTTTTAAATAGATTTGCTTTAAGTAAAGTTAATTAGTTTAAAAAGTTAATTAGTTTTCTTAAAATAGATTAAAAGTTATTTTTAAGATTAATTTTTATAGATTTTTAATTAGTTTATTTTTAAATAGAATTTAATTTTAATTAATTGTTTTAGATTTAAATATAGCGGGGTTTATGATTCATGCACTTTAGGTTAATTTTAAATAGTTTAAAATTTGTAGACTTTAATTTTAGTTTAAAAACCGAAAACCAATTCAAATCGATTGTCCAAATCAAAGCCAAACGTCTCAAATTCACTCGATCTTCGTGTACAACGAACTTGGTTCACCAACGTGTTTAATTGAATTCGTCTTTGGTAATATTAGTCAATTACTTTTTCCTAAAGGTAATTTTCTAATTTACCCTATAACGTATCTCAAATTATCACTATACTATCAACGACACATCACCTGGATAACCTGGTATATCTTAGTAAAACTGGTTTTATAGTTTGAAAATCCTTATGTTTATCTTACAAAAACTGTTTAACATGTTTACCATTAGGCAATATAGGTCATGAAATAACAACGTGCATGAATACTTGGAGGGGTGACCTCGTCATGCAAATTAGAGGGGCTGCCTCTAATTTAATATAAGTTTTTGGGTAGGAGGGATCAGCTCCTTGTGAAGGATGCAAGGCACACACCACATTCACCTGAATAATCTGTTGAAAACATGTAACCTAGGATGCACCCATACGCCCCACGTGATAATAATAATAATATGGCCAAAAGCTGAAGGGTCGCCACGAGCTATCACTCCGCCGTGGTGAAGTCATAACACTAGTGCCTCAAGTGTTATGGTTATGGTACCTCCATAACTAGGTGAAACTGGTCATGCATGTATATGGCTTTAGGTATCTAATTAACCATAAGCAATAAAAATATATAAAACATATACTGGGGAAAACAATTGGCTGCATACGGGGAATCCTAATAAGGAAGAATGTCAATACTGAAAGGACGGAGAATCCGTACCTTGTGTCCAGTGAACGAAGAAGACGAACGAAAGAAAGTCCTACTTCGATATCACTAATGCTATATAAATAATATACGTGTATAAGTATCTGATCACTGACTACGTAACTGGTTTTATATCATGTCTAGCTTGTTTTATATGTTCATGTCTTGTTTTACTGATTTTAGCTTTCTACCGCGTTTATCATGTATTCTGTCTATTCTGATTAAGTATTACTTGTATTTCTTGTATTATTATACTTGTTGTGTAATAATAAGTAACTTTATAAAAATAGCAGGTTTCCTAAGATAGAAAGTTTCCAAAAATAGAAAGTTTCCAAAAATAGAAAGTTTCCATAAATAGATTAGCTGCCTTAATTAAAAAAGTTTCTAAAAATAGAAAGTTTCCATAATTAGAAATAAGATGGATTATTAAGCTAATAATATATAAGCTTAAGTTTTACTGATTAATATTCTAAGTCATGTGATATATATAATAGTTTATTAATTATTACATGTAAATTAAATAAACTATAGGTTATAAGATTTAATTAAATATAACATGATTTAATTAAATAAAAGGTAATAATACTTAGGTTAAAACATGTATTAATATTTATTATTTATATAACTTAAGTCATGAAAATTAATTAATTATAAGTCATGTTTTAATAATTAATTAATTTCTTAGTCTAAATTAACTAATAAAAATACATAGGTTAAAATCATGTATTATTATTAATAATCATATAACCTAAGTCATGTCCAAATTAAATTAATTACTTAACATGTTAAATTAATTTAACTAATTATGTAAATTTAACTTGTAAAAATAAATAATTAATCTTGAAAAATAACCCGTGAACCGAACCCGTGTTTTAAAACTAAACATGTCATGAACCGGACCCGTAAACTCGTGAACCGGCCCGAGCCAAACCCCACCTCCAACCACCACCGACAACCGTAGCTGCGACGGCGGCTGGTAGCTGCCTGCCATCGGAGGCGGCTGCTGCCGCTGCCTCGTTGCTCCCCCGTCCGACCCAAACAACCACCGGCGCAAGCCGGTGGTGCTTGCTGCTGCACCGAGACCCACACCGAGCCCAATAGGGGTCTCGGTTGTGGTTAACAAGGGACACCGAGAGTCTTTGACTCTCAGTTGGCTGCCGAACCCAAGCAACCAAACAAAACCCACCTTTTCCATGTTTTAATTAATCCCATTACATGTTTATTTAATTGTTTTCATAGATCTAATCATAAACATAATTAAATTAAACATTAAAGATTAAGGTTTTGTGTTTTACCTTGACGTGTGATTGAAAATAACACGAACACGAACCAATAAACTAAGATCCAAAAATCAAAATCGAATTCCCCTTTGTCTTGTATAAGTGCCGCGGCTATGGGGTCCCAAGGAGCTAGGGTTTTTAATTTTTCTGTAAAAATATTTTATGAAAAACTCTGTAGTTTTAGTTTTTATTAATTAAACCAAAAATGGGCTTGTGGGCCCCCTTCTTCCTTGTGTGTGTGCCGCGGCTACATGGGCCCACCAAGGGGAAACCCGGTGTTTTCCGTGTTCTAAAATATTGTGTGTTCTCGTGTCGTGTTTACGTGTTTTATTTAGTTATTGTTCATGTCGTAATATATTTATTCGTAATTGTAATAAATATACGTAAATACATAATATTAAGCTCGTGATTATTTACGTTCATGTTTTCATGTTCGTATGTTCGTGATTATAAATATTGTTGACATAATTATCGTGCATTAATGCGTATAAAATACTTATCGTGTAATAACACGTATGTACTACTTGTAATTTCCTAATCGTGAAACGTAAACGTGCTAAATAATGAAAGGTTTAATCCTGTACGTACGATCATAAGGGTACTATTCATGGTAAAAGCATGCGGGTTTTACAACTCTTCCCCCTAAAAAGAATAATTCGTCCCCGAATTATAGATAATGTAAACTGGAAAAGAAGAACGTACCCAAATTCAGAATATGAAATGAGGGTAAGAAGCCTAGATAGACTCCTCTATTTCTCAAGTGGCTTCCCGCTCGGTATGATCCCTCCAAAGGATTTTGACGAATGGAATCGTCTTCCTCCTCATGACTCGTTCTTGTTTGCCAAGAACTCGTTCGGGTTCTTCTATGAAAGTGAGATCTTCACGAATCTGTTCCCATGTTGCCTGAGAACACAACCAAGTCCCTTTCCCGATGCATCACTGTAGATCTGAAATCCACCTGTACCAGATGGGAGAGTAAGAATCGACGCAGATACTAACTTCTGCTTTAGGTCTTCAAAGCTCTTCTCTTTTTGTTCCATCCAGACGAATTTCTCCCCTTTCCGCATCAGTTTGGTCAATGGTAGTGCTAAACGGGAAAATTTCTCCACGAACCTACGGTAGTAACCAGCTAAGACTAGGAAACTGCGGAATTCAGTCGCTGATGTCGGTCTTGGCCACTTGGTAATAGCCAACCTTTGCTGGATCCATCGTGATTTCTTCTGCTGATACAATGTGACCTAAGAATGCCACCTTGTCTAACCAGAACTCACACTTGGAGAATTTAGCATACAGCTGCTTCTGGCGAAGAATCTGTAATACTGTACGAAGATGATCTTTGTGTTCCTCCTTGGACTTTGAGAATATTAGGATGTCGTCAATGAAGACAATGACGAACTTGTCCAGAAATTCATGAAAGATTATGTTCATCAAATCCATGAACACTGCTGGAGCATTAGTAAGGCCAAATGGCATGACTACAAATTCGTAGTGGCCATAGCGTGTACAGAAAGCAGTTTTGGCGATGTCCTGGTCTTTAACCCGTAGCTGATGATATCCCGAGCTTAGGTCAATCTTGGAGAAATGTTTGGACCCTTGGAGTTGGTCAAACATATCGTCTATGCGTGGTAGTGGATACCTATTCCGGATAGTGATCTTGTTGAGCTCGCGATAGTCTATGCAAAGACGCATACTGCCGTCCTTCTTCTTAACGAATAAGACCGGTGCGCCCCATGCAGATGCGCTCGGTCGAATGAAGCCTCGTTCCAGAAGTTCTTTCAATTGATCCTTCAGCTCCTTCAACTCTATGGGAGCCATGCGATAAGGAGCCTTGGAAATCGACTCAGCTCCTGGGATGAGCTCGATATTAAATTCTACTTCACGTGCAGGTGGTATGCCCGGAAGTTCTTCTGGAAATACATCTATAAATTCTGACACAATCGGCTGATTCTGAATTGATGGGGATTCAACATCCATGTCATGAACAGTAGCTAGATAGCCCTCACAACCGTGTGAAAGTAATGCACGTGCTTGCAGGGTTGATATGATTTGTACAGACCTTCCGGGTACGAACCCATTGTGAATGTTCTCTGGTGCATTAACATCACCGAAGATGACTCGATATGAATGGAAGTATATGGTAGCATGATGCTTGGATAGCCAGTCCATGCCCAATATCATGTCGAAATCATTCATGTCCAGCGGAAGTGCGTCAACAAGACGAATCTTGTCATCAAACTCTAGGGGAAGGCTCTTGTACACATGGGTTATGCGTATAGAGTCTCTTAAAGGCGTGGAAATATTTAGTATATTCTCTAGTGGCATGGGGAGTATCCTAACATTCTTAGCATAAGCAGTAGAAATGACCGAGTGAGTAGCACCCGTATCAAAAAGAACACATGCAGCTTGACCATACATATACAAGATTCCAGTGATGGTACCTATAGACTTGTTGGCCTGATCGTGAGATGTCGTGTAAACGCGTCCACTAGTAGGAGGCGGCTTGGTATCAACATGTCCCGATGTGCCCTCCATCTCGCCCTTGCGGCAGTCCTTCATGCGATGGCCAGGAAGACCATACTTGAAGCATGCGTCGCTGTCGCGGCGACATGACCCTGGGTGCCTATGGTTGCAGGTAGTGCAAAGAGGATGGGTATATCCTCCAACAGGTGTCCTGACTGGCTGAGAGCCTAATAAGAACAATATACATGAGACATGATAATAGGTACAAAGGACAATGCGAATAATTCGTAAGATAGAATACCAGTGATAGCTGGACGGTTAGGGTGTGAACCTCTCTGGTTCTGGTCCGTCCTGTTACCATGATTCCTGGTAGAAGATTCTCTAATGTGTCAGAATTAAGAACTATAGCATGTAATCATAAGAAAATGAGTAAGTAAAAGGACCTGCTGCTGTTAGAGTGTCCAGAGTTGTTACGGTAATTATCATTACCGACACGCCTATCTGTAGCAGAACGATCGTGAGTCTGACCGTTTCCCTTGGGCTGAGTAGGCTGTTGCTGGGTAGCCGGTTGAGACCGGTCCCCAGTCTTCTGCCTAGAAGATACAGTTTAAAAGAGATGTAAATATTGACATGTGCTGAAAAGAATACGGTTTGGTCACCGCTGAATACGAATGTTTACCTCTTCTCGGGTATCTCTGCTTCTCGAACTCTTCTCTTTCTTGCAGCATCTCCAGCTTACGTGCTGCATCAGCCACTTGTGCCACTGTGTTGAACGTAGCACACACCAGGTTGTTTGCGACCGATGTACGAAGAGCCCACTGGAAGTGGTGTGCTTGCTCTTCGGGAGTACCTGCTGCTGCACCAAGAAAACCAGCCAAGCGAAGAAAGCGCTGCATGAACTCGTTGCTATTCTCCCCAGCTCTCTGTCAGATTCCATGGTACTCCCTCTTCAGCTTGTCTTGCTCAGCCTTGGGAAAGAACTATCCCATCACCAAATCCCTGAACTGAGCCCAAGTCAAACCAGCCACCCAATTATCACCTCCCTCAGACTGCTTAAGTGCCGTCCACCATGATAGCACATCACCTTCGAACCGGTAGCAGGCAAACCTCGATTTGAATACGGGGTCACAGCCCATAGCATCGAAGATATTCTCAATGTGAGCCAACCAGCTTTCAGCTTCACTGGGGCTATTTTTTCTCTCGAAAGCTCGAGGGCGTAGCTTATTGAATCTCTCCAGCCATGTGACCAATGTTGCTGGAGGAGGAGGAGGAGGAGGTACTGGGTGTTGCTGCTGCTTGTTGGCAGCCTGCACCTCAGCCCTAATTTTGTTCCTCAACTGAGGAAGCACAACTTGCATTGCAGCTTGGATTGCTGCATTGAGTTGTTCCTGCTCGCGTGTGAGAACCATCTGACAGTATAACATAAAATACATGATTAAACTGATCGAAATATAAACTACATACATGAAAAACATTTATACCAATAAATCATGAGAAAAAATTTATGCAAGAAAATTAGTACATGAATGCATGAATGCATGATGCAATTTTATGAAAACTTTTGTATGCGTGAGAGTGAACGCCTATGGTCAGTTCACTCAAAACAAAAGACATGGCGAGGGGACGCCAATGGGTCGGTCCCAAAGTTAAAAGTTTCGATAAAAGCACATGCTACTAAATAGGGCCAGTCATGTACCAACCATTACTTAGTCATAAACCTGCCACAATGACATATATATGTATGCATGAAAATGATGAATGCATGAAAACTGACTGTCAGTTCTAGGAAGACCATAGTGACTACCTACTAATTGTCACACCCCACCATGGCAGAATATGAGACGCGACGCATGGATATCATCAAAACAATAGCATGTCCATAGAGAGAACTATATGAATTAGAAATTTCATAAAAGGTTATACAAATGTCATGACAATACCTCATCAATGCAGGAGTCTAGGTAAGTAGGTAACAGTCCTACCTCTTACCCAAGACAAACAAATAACACAAACAAATCAACATATAGGTTCATAGTATCACTTATTGAAACAAACAGAAAAATAAACTAAGAAGGAACGGGGATCTCTTTCTAAATGCATTCCTACGTGACTCCAATCCTAGCCACATATGTTCTCACACTTAACCACTTTATCACCTGAAAGAGACACTAAAACACGTCAACATAATGTTGGTGAGAGTCATAGGTTTAGACTCCAACCGAAAATAGATTATAATAAGCTGTGAACAACCATAAACCACTAACATATGGACAATGTGCTACAAGTATGCATTGACAACTAACATTCAAGATCAATCATTCCAAACCAAATCCAAGGCTCCCAGCCTTACCAAACACCATGGTACCATAGGCGCCCATACACCTATGTACCAATCCCAAGGCCCCGCCTTGTCATTATCCATTGGTCCCATAGATGCTCACACATCTATGTACCTCCCCAAGGCCCCGCCTTGTAAACATCCCCTTGGTACCAAGTCAAAACACAATAACTGAGACGGTACGTGTCCCCCGATCCAAATCATAAACACAATCAAGAATCTCATAGCAGTTAATCACATAAGTGCACACACAAGTCCATCACAAACCATAAAAACATTCACAGCATTAGTTACAAAACCATACAGTGTCTCTTCCATCCCATCTGGAAGTGAAAATCATTAAAAGATATGGGACTATGAAACTCACCTGATTGAACTTCTCCAAAAATCCGCGCACTAGCGAAAAGCTAACAAACAAAAGCACACAATCAAAACATGAACCAAACACTAAGATGGCTCATCAACCCATGATGGACATCTATCCTTCTCCCATATATATACCTCATTTATATGCTCTAAGAATCTCATTACACCCCTATATAAAGCCCTTAACTTAGTTTACTTCATAACCTGTCTCATTAACATTTTACCCAAAACAGTCCCGGTTTTTAGGTCTCCAAACTATAAGCCAAACTCCCACCTAACCATACCCATGATCTCTGTAAAGGAAACCCTATGCCGTTACATATGTCAACTAACTCCTCCTTTTGCCCCAACCTTAAAGCTACTGTTAAGGCCCCGATATATATATATATATATATATATATATATATATATATATATATATATATATATATATATATATATATATATATATATATATATATATATATATATATATATATATATATACTTCTTCCTATCCGCATATTACCGATTTTGAACATACATAAAGTTTGTTATGATTAGGGGGTCTTACCCTAACCCATTTGCTTAGACACCCTTCAGTTCTCTTATTTAATATATAAACCAACTACCATGCTCATTAGAGGGCTCAAGTGTACTCCTAAGTACCCGAATCACCTTAAAACATTAAATTAAACTCGACTGATTTCAAAACTATTTTGACCTCCGACTGTTTAACCTATATTTGACCCACCTCCCGACCTCAAATTTTGTTCTCGTTTCTTGCATTTGAAAGCCACTTCAAATACCTATTCAGGTATGCTTGGATCGCATAATAAGGGTTTGTAGAACTCTAGATATGATCAAAACAAGTGACATAAACTTTTGCCCAATTTTTAAAAACAAATTTAACACAATTAGTTTAATTAATTACCATCACCATGTATAATTATTATCTCTAATTAATCTAATCATGTTTATACCATTATAATACAGAATTCATAATTAACTTAACCCTAGATCCATCATGTATTGATTGTAAGAGAATTAAAAACAATTTAATTAAAAAGTGTATTGAAGATTTTACCTTAGAATTTTTGAAAGAAGAAAAATTAATGAAGAACCCTAAATAGACTCCATTGATTTCGACTTAAGCTTGATCTCCAGGGGATTATGATGTGTTTTTAGTTAATAAAAAGTCTTTATATAATTTCCTAACAAGTCCTTGGCCCATTACAAAAGCCCGGTTCCCTTTTTTCCTTTTTTTCCCTTTTCTTTCTTTTTAATCGGCCTAAACCGACTTTAACATATATTTTTTTTTATTTTTTTTGTTTTTATTACTTATTATTATGTTATTAATAATACCTTAATTTACCTTAATTTATTTCAGCTCCTAAAGCCTCCGAAACCTTAAAACCGTAAAACTAGTCAATTTTACGCGTATACCGAAAAAAACGTAAAATATACAGTTCTAAAAAAAATCTTAAATTTTGAAATAAACTTTATAACTAAGTCCTAAATGACTGAAAACCATCCTGAAAAATACTCACATGACTAAACACCTTACCCGAGACCTCTAAATGCTAAACCCCAAATCCTAAAAAAATACAATTTACTATAATACTTATACGTATATGTAAACACCAAAATAACACCATTTCATTTCATAGTCACTAATTTGTGAGCTCATGAACATGAAATAACCGTTCCTCGGTTTACTTATGAGTACTTTATACCCATAAACGATATCCACACCAACCTCGTTCACGCAAAATAACATGTAAACACGCAAATCACATAGTCACACATAAATTAACCTTAAAATAAGACCAAGTGACGAACCTCAAAACCACGGTTGTCACATCACTCCCTCCTAATAGAAATATCGTCCCGAGATTTACTCCTTAGTATCGTCATTATCAATTAGCTGAGGATACTTGCTCCTCTTAAATCCTTCCCGTTCCCACGTGAAATCTAGTCCACGTTCCAAATTCCATCTACCCATAACTACGGTATATTACCCTTTTTATCCAACGTCCTAGCTTCACGACCCAAAATCTCTATCGGCTCTTCGATAAAACGAAGACTCGTATCTATACTAATATCATCTAACGGTACTTGCAAGTCAGTTCTTGCTAAGAATTTCCTCAAGTTTGATACATGAAATACATCATGCACACTACTCAATTCCTCCGGTAATCTCAACCTATACGCCACTAGCCCAATCCTTTCAAGGATTTCAAATGGACCCACAAATCTAGGTGGTAACTTCCCTTTTCTTTCCAAACCGCATCACCCCTTTCCATGGTGAAACCTTTAGCATAACTTTATCTCAAATCTCAACGGCTTACGCCTCTTTTCCGCATAGCTCTCTTGTCGGTTCTTTGCTATTTTCAACCTCTACTTAGTCACTGCCACCACCTCCATAGTTTTCCGATCCACCTCCGGTCCAATACGTTGGCCGCTTCTAACTTTATCCCACTGTAACGGTGATCCACCTCATCCCCTATGAATAAACTCCAGCAGTTTCTACTATGATTCCTATCACCATACCTAACGACTTCTATCCTCTACGGATTTTCCATCATTCGGAAGTTCTCCCAACCTTAAACACATCCAATGGTATATGCAGGATTGCATAACCAAAAGCTTCCCATAATATTCACAAGAAACATGTCATAACCACCACCTCATCCTTGCTTTCCCATGCTCGGCACCAAGTAACTAGCCATCCTTCATACTAACATGTGTTGCACCTTTTCTCTAGGTGGACGTTCCATTGTTCGTGACTACTAACCTCTTGCTCTAACGATTTCTCTTCAATATCACCCACTATCTTCACAACCTCTTGCTCCCTCGAATCATTCTTCCTCCATACTACTTTTCTCTTATCTCTCCACAATCTTAATTTCCATACCATCTTATATCCCGTCTTTAGCCTATAATCTAGGTGTTTCCTCCTTTATTCCTTACATCCTCATCAATAGGGAATATGCCCCTCTCACCGGTGACTCTCTCTTTGTAGGAGAATTCTTCCTAATATATTGCGTTCTCCAACTATCTCCAAATCTCACGCGAATGCTCTAGGCGTATTTCTCAATTACCCCTATAGTATGCTCATACCAAACATTAGTCTATCAACGGCATACTACGCTTGCTTCCTATAGTTTCTTCCCTTGCCATAATCCTTCATAAGGCATTCCATACACATTAGGCTAACTTTTATGCAAAACCCTCTATTCCATCACATCCGTACGCAATCCTTCCAACTTCTCAACTACGTGACTTCTCATTCCTCTTGAAATATGAGATGAATTAGTCAGTCTATCGACTATCACCCAACTCTCGTCGTACTTATTCCTCCACCCCATTATGTATCCCTTTCAACAACTTCGTCCTTACATCTCCCTTTCTAAGCTACTCCTATCTATGTAGGAAGTATAGTCTACGTCCCTTTTCTCCATATGATTGTCCAAGCCACGCAACATACATGTTGACGCGTTCTCTGCTTTAGACAACTCAACTCGTGCAACCTACATTCTTCATCCAAACCACCCTAATACGTCATCCATATAGTTCAAGTTCGTCTCAGCTTCACTTCATTCTTCTTATTCCATGTCTCATCAACCATGCTTGCCTTTCCCAGATGGTACTTGGCCTTGCAATTTCCTTTCATCACTTAACTCAACCCATCACCTTTTCTAAATGTTCAATCAAGATGATTAAAAATATGTGTTGGAGACGTTCATGATCTGTATAGATCATTCTCTACGTCTCGTACCCCAAATGCCTCTAGCATTCTAGGCAGATATAACAATCCAGCTCCACTAACTAAGTCTATCTAGTTCTTCCAAATCTTTAGTTCCCACAACGTATAAACAACCGCCTTTCTTTGTCGTTCTCGTATAACCCCAAATCCTTGCTCCACGTATCGTCATGCTTCGCGAATTCATCCATTCCTTCCGATAATTCCAAGATCTGCTCATTATCCAATCCACCTCTTCAGCCTCCAAAACGCTTCCTCACCCTTCTTCACTTTGCCCCTTGCTGGTTCCACGATATGCCATCATCTCTGACTGCTCGTCCAGGCCAACTTAATCCTAAAACTCACACTTGAAAATCTCACGTATAATTCCCTTTCCTAACAACTCCAAAACCAACTCATAATTCGCCTCACTCTCCTTCTTAGATTTGAGTAGATCAAGATGTCGTCGATGCTCCCGATGACAACTCGTTTATATATTGTCATGCACCCCTGGTTCATTGACTCCATGAAAACTGCTAGCACCTCGGCGAAGCCAAAATCATAACCGTAAACCCAAAGCGTTCATACAACATCCTTAGCAGTTTCAACTACGTCCTCCTTTCACCCTCTCTTAGAAGCAATACGAATAAATTTATACCTCGTTCTACTCGCGAAAATCTACACGTATTCTAAAAGACCAATACTTCCTCTTATCAGACCACTCAATCGCTTTTCACAGCCAATCTACTACTAAGCAACTCAAATTTTACCTTGCATTCGTTGCAATTTCTAACAACTCTTGCTCTTAAAATCATTCCATCAACAATTTCCTTGGAAAGGCACTAACTACAACTCCTCTCACTTCTCCTACTTGCTCTATTTATGGTTCTACCTCACAGTAATAGGCAAACCTACTAAATCTCAAGAAATTTTCGGAAAACTTACATGCCTTACGAACAATCATAAATACCTTTGAGGTATTATATCCCCTTCCAACACTCTCTATGGCGCGTTACTTGTGCCAATATCCATACATTATACAAATCTCTGTTCATCGCCCTTGGCACTCCTAAGAGACCTCATGACCACATTAGTTCGTCTACGAAATTTTAACTCTTTTATCCCCACTAAGGGTATTCCGACCATTCTCTCAGGGCCACCTACTTAATCGTGTAGGCGCAACCAAGTCTTTCATATGTCTATCTCAACGCTCCCAATCAATACGAACCCAAAACTACATCCTTAATCCACTAGATACGATCAACGAATCAAACCCACGGATAACTAACGACATTTCACGTGCACGAGTTAAAACAGACCAAAACCACGAAAAATCAAAAGGAAAACTCAAACATGTACCAATTCAAATGACTCATGACAACGAAAAATGATCCAAGAAACACTTAATGGCAACCAAAACATCTTATGCCCCGTGACATATTATTTAAACCGTGCACAGGATCGACTTTTCCAAAAGAATGTTTTTTTTCTTTCCTCACCACATCTATGTGACTCAAACAATCTACCAACAACCTTCTAGACGATCTCAAAACTCAACTCAAAGACTAGGTATCCCGTGCATCCTAAATAAAAAACTACTATTCAAAACTCAACCTTGAACCCGTCACTTGTACCAAAATTTCGATCAAGCTACTGACACCCCATGACTATACATACCAAATATTTGAAAAGTACATTCCGAGTACATAATTTTAGGCTTTTGAATCACCCAAAAAGCTTTAAAACGAACAAGTTATGACCAAAACAGTTTTATACTAGTTGTTTTAAAAAAAAAACTAAAGAATCCTCTTAGTAATTAACGTAATCCTTTTTAAATGAAAAGCAATAAATGTATGTGAAATTTTCATGAACTTTGTTTAGTCTTGCATAAATAATTATAAATGACGTATATTGATTAAGCTCATTTATATAAACTATTTAAGTAGAAAGAAATTTTATTTCGCTTTATTTTAAAGAAAGTATTTTAGAATTTGAAATAAATAAGTGTTGATTAAAAAAAATCTTATGTTACATCTTGTTTCAAACACGACTCCAACACCTTACCCTTATTTTACCGAATACAACCAACTATCCAACTCTATAGTAGATTTCCAAGTCTTTTCAGTATATACCGACTAAAAGGAATGTAAGACCCAACACAAAAGATTTCATTATCTAAAAATAAATCCCAAGTTATTTCAATAGACTTAAAACCAAGAACACCATTTTAAAACGTACACGTGAAATACGAAACTCAAAGAATACGCTACAACGGAGGTAAAAAACGAGCTAGCCACCCTCCTAAGGATACAATCGATAATTGTAGGGGATCATACATATATAGGCATATCGGAATACATATACTTAAATCCGTCTAACATCTACTATACAAGCATGTACTAACCCTCTTTCATGCAATCATACTTAGGAATCCATTGAAGTTGTGGTAGTTGTATAACTATGTTGGCCACCATACTTATACAATTACCCTTTCCCAATGCACTCCTTCCTATGATGACACTTATAAGAATTAATACAACACATAACACATATATCCATATACTCACATAAGCTCATAACCACATAACCAAAAAAGTCCAAAACTCCATCCATTAAAATAACATAGTCAAACTCTTGAAATACATAAATCCATAGTCTAGGTAAAACAGCATAGACTAAATCCAAAAACGAAAACATAATCAGTTATAAGTCATGTCTCCCATAAGAGTGGAAACAGCTTAAAATCCTTCATATCCACCTACTCCTAATAACTCGAACCATCACATGATTCTTAGGAAACATGACTTAAACGTCAAAAGAAAAATACTATACCTCAGGTACATAAAATAACCCAACAAAAGATAGAAACTACCATGTACCAAATTATGTACTATAATGTACAATTTAAGCAAAATACGACAATGACTAGCGTGGATGATTATGGTTCAACCAGCACTAGTCACACCCCAAAAAGTAAATAACATGTGGCTAAGTATGAACTACTATGTTTCAACCCATACTAGTCAAAACTTAACAAACATCGCAAGTAAAAACCAATAACATCTAGAAAACTTTAATTAATATAAAATGCACACATACTCCTATGACGCCTATATGCAGGGACACTTAAGCTATAGACTAGGTTACTAGACTAGGCAACCTAATTCTCTATAACCATTGTCTCTGATACCATTCTGTCACACCCCACCATGGCGGAATATGGGACGCGACGCATGGATATCATCACAACAATAGCGTGTCCATAGAGAGAACTATTTGAATTAGAAATGTCATAAAAGGTGACACAAATGTCATGACAATACCTCATCAATGCATGAGTCTAGGTAAGTAGGTAACAGTCCTACCTCTTACCCAAGACAAACAAATAAAATAAACAAATCAACATATAGGTTCATAGTATCACTTATTGAAACAAACAGAAAAATAAACTAAGAAGGAACGGGGATCTCCTTCTAAATGCATTCCTACGCGACTCCAATCCTAACCACATATGTTCTCACGCTTAACCACTTTATCACCTGAAAGAGACACTAAAATACGTCAACATAATGTTGGTGAGAGTCATAGGTTTAGACTCCGACCGAAAATAGATTATAATAAGCTGTGAACAACCATAAACCACTAAACATATGGACAATGTGATACAAGTATGCATTAACAACTAACATTCAAGATCAATCATTCCAAACCAAATCCAAAGCTCCCAGCCTTACCAAACACCATGGTACCATAGACGCCCATACACCTATGTACCAATCCCAAGGCCCCGCCTTGTCATTATCTATTGGTCCCATAGATGCTCACATATCTATGTACCTCCCCAAGGCCCCGCCTTGTAAACATCCCCTTGGTACCAGGTCAAACCACAATAACTGAGACGGTACGTGTCCCCCGATCCAAATCATAAACACAATCAAGAATCACATAACAGTTAATCACATAAGTGCACACACAAGTCCATCACAAACCATAAAAACATTCACAGCATTAGTTACAAAACCATACAGTGTCTCTTCCATCCCATCTGGAAGTGAAAATCATTAAAAGATATGGGACTATGAAACTCACCTGATTGAACTTCTCCAAAAATCCGCGCACTAGCAAAAAACTAACAAACAAAAGCACACAATCAAAACATGAACTAAACACTAAGATGGCTCATCAACCCATGATGGACATCTAACCTTCTCCCATATATATACCTCATTTATATGCTCTAAGAATCTCATTACACCCGTCTATAAAGCCCTTAACTTAGTGTACTTCATAACCCGTCTCGTTAACATTTTACCCAAAACAGTCCCGGTTTTTAGGTCTCCAAACTATAAGCCAAACGCCCACCTAACCATACCCATGATCTCTGTAAAGGAAACCCTATGCCGTTACATATGTCAGCTAACTCCTCCCTTTTGCCCCAACCTTAAAGCTACTGTTAAGGCCCCGATATATATATATATATATATATATATATATATATATATATATATATATATATATATATATATATATATATATATATATATATATATATATATATATATATATATATATATATATATGTATATATATATATATATATATATATATATATATATATACTTCTTCTTATCCGCATATTACCTATTTGCTTAGCCACCCTTCAGGTCTCTTATTTAATATATAAACCAACTACCATGCTCATTAGAGGGCTCAAGTGTACTCCTAAGTACCCCAATCACCTTAAAACATTAAATTAAACCCGACTGATTTCAAAACTGTTTTGACCTCTGACTGTTTAACCTGTATTTGACCCACCTCCCGACCTCCAATTTAGTTCTCATTCTTGCATTTGAAATCCACTTCAAATACCTATTCAGGTCTGCTTGGATCACAAAATAAGGGTTTGTAGAACTCTATATATGATCAAAACAAGTGACATAAAATTTTGCCCAGTTTTTAAAAACGAATTTAACACAATTAGCTTAATTAATTACCATCACCATGTATAATTATTATCTCTAATTAATCTAATCATGTTTATACCATTATAATACAGAATTCATAATTAACTTAGCCATAGATCCATCATGTATTGATTGTAAGAGAATTAGAAACAATTTAATTAAAAAGTGTATTGAAGATTTTACCTTAGAATTTTTGAAAGAAGAAAAATTAATGAAGAACCCTAAATAGACTCCATTGATTTCGACTTAAGCTTGATCTCTAGGGGATTATGATGTGTTTTTAGTTAATAAAAAGTCTTTATATAATTTCCTAACAAGTCCTTGGCCCATTACAAAAGCCCAGTTCCCTTTTTTCCTTTTTTTCCCTTTTCTTTCTTTTTAATCGGCCTAAACCGACATTAACATATATTTTTTTTTATTTTTTTTTTCTTTTTATTACTTATTATTATGTTATTAATAATACCTTGATTTACCTTAATTTATTTCAGCTCCTAAAGCCTCCGAAACCTTAAAACCGTAAAACTAGTCAATTTTACGCGTATACCGAAAAAAAACGTAAAATATACAGTTTTAAAAGAAATCTTAAATTTTGAAATAAACTTTATAACTAAGTCCTAAATGACTGAAAACCATCCCGAAAAATACTCACATGACTAAACACCTTACCCGAGACCTCTAAATGCTAAACCCCAAATCCTAAAAAAATACAATTTACTATAATACTTATACGTATACGTAAACACCAAAATAACACCATTTTATTTCATAGTCACTAATTTGTGATCTCATGAACATGAAATAACCGTTCCTCGATTTACTTATGAGTACTTTATACCCATAAACGATATCCACACCAACCTCGTTCACGCAAAATAACATGTAAACACGCAAATCACATAGTCACACATATATTAACCTTAAAATAAGACCAAGTGACGAACCTCAAAACCACGATTGTCACACTAATCACAGGTCGTGTTTTGAGAGCCTAGAGGTCGAAGCCTTGTCTCTGATACCATAATTGTAACACCCCATTTTGATAAATGGAATGTCACGCGTGATTATGGCGTGTCATCAAAGAATATAAGGATAAATGTATAAAAAAATCACATGACCATAAAGGAAATACCGGAAACAAACATCGGTACCCAAAAGTAGAACTCATCACACACAAACATAAGTACTGTAAATGAAAAGGACTAAACAATATCCATGGAAATGGGTATCAAAAGTATAAAGAAATGCATAAAGTAATGAAGGCTAGGAAGCTTCCAATCCATATGCACGTACGCTTAGAGTCTACGAGCGTCCTTGAGTACCTGCCGTTTTGGGAACATGAAAGGGAAAACGGCTGAGCATAACGCTCAGTGCACGGATATACAAGTAAAGCATGAATAATATAAGCATATAAGCATAAAGCAGCGGAAAAGACTAAGTCCTGGATAACCTGTTATATCTTAGTAAAACTGGTTTTATAGTTTGAAAAGCCTTATGTTTATCTTATAAAAACTGTTTAACATGTTTACCATTAGCCAATATAGGTCATGAAATATCAACGTGCATGAATACATGGAGGGGTGACCTCGTCATGCAAATTAGAGGGACTGCCTCTAATTTAATATAAGTTTTTGGGTAGGAGGGATCAACTCCTTGTGATGGATGCAAGGCACACACCAGATTCACCTGAATAATCTGCTGAAAACATGTAACCTAGGATGCACCCATATGCCCCACGTGATAATAATAATAATATGGCCAAAAGTTGAAGGGACGCCACGAGCTATCACTCCGCCGTGGTGAAGTCATAACACTGGTGCCTCTAGTGTTATGGTTATGGTACCTTCATAACTAGGTGAAACTGGTCATGCATGTATATGGCTTTAGGTATCTAATTAAACATAATCAATCAAACATATAAAACATATACTGGGGAAAACAGTTGGCTGCATACGGGGTATCCTAATAAGGAAGAATGTCCATACTGAAAGGACGGAGAATCCGTACCTTGTGTCCAGTGAACGAAGAAGACGAACGGAAGAGAGTCCTACTTCGATATCACTAATGCTACATAAATAATATACGTGTATAAGTATCTGATCACTGACAACGTAACTGGTTTTATATCATGTCTAGCTTGTTTTATATGTTCATGTCTTGTTTTACTGATTTTAGCTTTCTACCGCGTTTATCATGTATTCTGTCTATTATGATTAAGTATTACTTGTATTTCTTGTATTATTATACTTGTTGTGTAATAATAAGTAACTTTCTAAAAATAGCAGGTTCCCTAAAATAGAAAGTTTTCAAAAATAGAAAGTTTCCATAAATAGATTAGATGCCATAATTAAATAAGTTTCTAAAAATAGAAAGTTTCCATAATTAGAAATAAGTTGGATTATTAAGCTAATAATATACAAGCTTAAGTTTTACTGATTAATATTCTACGTCATGTGATATATGGTGTAGTTTATTAATTATTACATGTAAATTAAATAAACTATAGGTTATAAGATTTAATTAAATATAAAATGATTTAATTAAATAAAAGGTAATAATACTTAGGTTAAAACATGTATTAATATTTATTATTAATATAACCTAAGTCATAAAAATTAATTAATTATAAGTCATGTTTTAATAATTAAATAATTTCTTAGTCTAAATTAACTAATAAAAATACTTAGGTTAAAATCATGTATTATTATTAATAATCATATAACCTAAGTCATGTCCAAATTAAATTAATTACTTAGCATGTTAAATTAATTTAATTAATCTTGTAATTATTTAACTTGTAAAAATAAATAAAATCTTGAAAAATAACCCGTGAACCGAACCCGTGTTTTAAAACTAAACATGTCATGAACCGGACCCGTAAACCCGTGAACCGGCCTGAGCCAAACCCCAACACAAACCATCACCCACAGCCGTATCTGCGGCGGCGGCGGCTGGTGGCTGCCTGCCATCGGCGGCGGCTGCTGCCGCTGCCTCGCTACTCCCCCGTCTGACCCAAACAGCCACCGGCGCAAGCCGGTGGTGCTTGCTGCTGCGCCGAGACCCACACCGAGCCCAATAGGGGTCTCGGTTGTGGTTAACATGGGACACCGAGAGTCTTGGACTCTCGGTTGGCTGCCAAACCCAAACAACAAAACAAAACCCGCCTTTTCCATGTTTTAATTAATCCCATAACATGTTTATTTAATTGTTTTCATAGATCTAATCATAAACTTAATTAAATAAAAGATTAAAGATTAAGGTTTTGTGTTTTACCTTGACGTGTGATTGAAAATAACATGAACACGAACCAATAAACCAAGATCCAAAAAGCAAAATCGAATTTCCCTTTGTCTTGTGTAGGTGTCGCGGCCATGGGGTCCCAAGGAGCTAGGGTTTTTAATTTTTCTGTAAAACTATTTTATGAAAAACTCTGTAGTTTTAGTTTTTATTAATTAAACCAAAAATGGGCTTGTGGCCCCCTTCTTCTCGTGTCGTGTTTACGTGTTTTATTTAGTTATTGTTCGTGTCGTAATATATTTATTCGTAATCGTAATAAATATACGTAAATACATAATATTAAGCTCGTGATTATTTACGTTCATGTTTTCATGTTCGTATGTTCGTGATTATAATTATTGTTGAAATAATTATCGTGCATTAATGCGTATAAAATACTTATCGTGTAATAACACGTACGTAATACTTGTAATTTCCTAATCGTGAAACGTAAACGTGCTAAATAAGGAAAGTTTTAATCCTGTACGTACAATCATAAGGGTACTATTCATGGTAAAAGCATGCGGGTTTTACATTGATCATAAACACTACTGCCTAGTGGTAACTGATGGCTGCTAAAAGTGAGACTTACCCCATTCTCAAAGACTTCATTGCCTTAATTGAAAATCAGCTATCCAAGAAAGTAAAAGGTATTAGATGTGACAATGGCATTGAATTTAAGAATGCAGACTTGATAGCACTTTGCAATTCTAAAGGTATCAAAAGAGACTACGGTGCTGCCAGCACTCCTCAACAAAATAGTGTTGCTGAAAGGAAAAACATGACTCTTATAGAGGCAGCAAGAACCATGCTTGCTGATTCTAAGCTTCCGACTATGTTTTGGACAGAAGCGATCAACAATGCTTGATATGTGTTGAATAGGGTCTCCATTACCAATCCACATAAGAAGACTCCCTATGAGTTACTCACAGCCAAAGTTCCAAGCATTACTCATTTGAAACCTTTTGGCTGTCCTGTCACCATTCTCAACACTAGTGACTATTTGGGGAGATTTGATGGCGAGGCTGATGAAGGCTTCATTGTGGGTTATTCACCTCACTCTAGAGCCTATAGGGTCTACAATCTCACTGCCAAGCGTGTCATTGAACTATCAACCTAAGGTATTTTGAGGAGAAGATAAACCTTCAAGGCAAAGGTCTTGAATGGTATTTTGATCTTGATTATCTCAGCGACTCATTGGGATATTTTCGCTTCAAAACTAACCAACATGCAGGTCCACAAGAAGTTATTTCTTCTAATGCAGGTGCTACTTCTAGCTTCTCGTACTCAGAAGAGGGTGATGATATCTTTGTTATCCCATCCTATTCCACATCTGTCACCCTAGACACCTCTACTACTCCTGCTGGTGCTACTTCACCAGACATCACTGACTCACAAGCAGATCTTGACACATTGCTTAAGCAACAATAAGATGCTACTACTGCAGCTACCCAAGGAGGCTTTGAGTTTCCTATGGATACTCCTGGTGTACCACCTACTCCTAGTGAACCTAATGTTACTCCTGGTGCAAGTTCCACTCCTATTGGAAGTCCACTTAGTGATCCAACTTCCACAACTAGGTTCTCTGGTCCTTCTGACCTAGGAAACTACAATAAGAAGTCTACTACTAAGTTGGATGATATACATAAGCAACCAATAACAGGCATTTTCAACTCTGCTTCGTATGATGATGGCGTTGTTGGTGACCCTAATAACTTCGCACCAGAAGTGGAAGTAGCTCCTACTACTATTCTGTAGATCCATAAAGTGCATCCTAAATCTCAAATAATTAGAGATCCTGGTTCTACTGTCAAGACTCGCAACATGCATAAGAAAGAAACTTCTGGTCATCATGCCCTTTTGAGCTACATTGAATACCAAAAGCGAAATAATCACACAGATTTTCTTCACTGTTTGTTTGCTTGTTTTCTGTCACAGGTGGAACCTAGGTGATATAATCGTAGTTTTACACCCTTTTAGGAAAAAGAGCGTAATTAGGGTAAGTACAACGTTTTAGGAAAATCGTGCACAAATGACCAAAAGGTGAGTTCGTTCTCAAGGAGGCTAGTGTGTTGTATTAAGAGATGATTAAATGTTTGTGATTATGATTATGAAGAAAGAAAAGAGAAAAGGATGACGGTTACGATTAAAATTAAACTAAGACGAAAGACGTAAACATAAAACCGTAAAACGTGACGAAATTTGAAAATCACCCTAAAAATTCCTAGAAAATTGAAATAAATCCTAAAAAATAAAATCAGAGTTTACAAAAAATCAAAAATCACTCAAACCTTTTATTTAATTAAATAATAATTTTTTAATGCTAATTAAAGCCTAAAAAATCAAATTAATTAACAAAAAGCCCAAAATGAGATTTTTCAATTTGTAAACCTCTAAAATAACTTAATTAAACTAAAAACTATTTTTGAAAAATTTAAAATTAATTAAAACTATATAAAAATGATTAAAAACTATTAAAATATTAAAATAATCCTAAAAATTAATTAAATGACAAGAAAATTAATCTAAAACAATTTTTAATAATAAAATATTAATAAAAAAAATTCAATATTTATAAAAAATTCTAAAAACTTGCAAACTAGTTTAATTTAACTTAAATAAATAGAAAACGACAGTGAAATGTCCAAAATACCCCTAATGGGCCTCCAAATGGGCCAAAAGTTAAAACAGTCCAAGCTTAATGTGCTTTTTAGCCGAATAAGCAAAAATTTAGCCAAATAAGCTGAAAAGTTCCAGTCTAGCTTAAAATTTGATTTTAAACACAAAACTCTAAAGGCCCAAAAGCTAAAAGTGAGCTTATCACAGCTTAATAAGCAAACAACTTATTCTTAATGGGCTTTTTGGCCCATTAAGCCATAAGCTAATGCCATAAGTTGAAATTTGACACACATCCTTATCTTGACTTTATAAAGCTGTTTTTAAAAAGAATTTTTGAATAAGCCCAAGAAATAAGCCTGAAATAAGCAAAAGCTCTCTACCCAAAACGACAAAATAGTCGTTTTTGAGTTCTAGACCACTTCAAATGTTGATTCTTTTTGCAAAATGTTTTAAATCACTTAACTAAGCTTAATAATCAAAAATATTTCAAATAAGCACACTGAATAAGCTGGAATAAGCGATAAGCTGTTTTGAAAAAAAAAAGTCAATTCATTTTCTAGTCAAACCTAAAAATCAACAGCTCAAATGCTCCAGATTAGTCAAATGGGTCAAATAAGGAAGATTGATTACCAAAAAAAAGTTGTTGCAAGTCTAAATAAGCTATTATAGCTTATTGATATGCTGTTCACAAATTAACTCTAGCAGTGGCTAGAAACAGTGGGAAAGGGTTCCCACTGCTTGACTTTCTTGACCTTTTGTTTTTAGTGGACTTTTGTTGGATTCAATGGACAAAAAGGCACCCTTATAAATATTGAGTTATAAGGAGTCAATAACAAGCAAAAAATTACAAAATCACAAAATCACCAAGCCAATTAGTACAGTTAATTCAATTTATGCCCAGATATCACACAGACATGAACATTAAGCAGATTTGATGCAATAAGCAGATTAAGCAAGATTAAGCCACCCAAATTGAACAAAAAGTATACACAAGCTATAATAATCTTAAATAAGTAATAATAGACTTGTTTCATGCATTGAATCAAAGATTTAAGCTAGATTCAAGCCTATGTTACATACTGTTGAACTCAGATGAACACAAAGACCTTACTTGCTGATATACTTGACCACAAACCCAATTTCAAACCCTCAAATCTCTAAAACAGGTTGCACAAACTATGTTTAAGCAGTTGTTAACCCTAAATAAGCATTCACTCTATGCGTTCCCAAATTTTTAGATCAAAACAGGCAAAACCAAGCAAGATATGGCACAGATTAAGATTTGATGTTTAAGAACACAAGACTTGCAATTATAAGCATACAAATACCTCAATATCATATACAAACAAGAATAAACCCTTAACACTAACTCAAAATCAAATAGAAACCTTAAAACAGTAGACCCAAACACCCTTTTAACTTTTTAAATCAAGATTTAAACAAGAAAATGTGTTTCACAGGTTTACCCAAGCCTAATCAAGCATCATACCAACAATATCATGCAGTAAGAACAAGATTCAAGCCACAAGAACAACACATACAACAACAGAATCACAAAATCACATAAAACCAATTTTTTTAACAGATTTTTGGGAAAGAGAGCTCAAACCTAATGAATGTACATCCACACTCATGGATTTATAGCTTGTGTGCCTAGCTAAACAAGGCACAAGCTTCCAATAAGCTGCTAAGAACAACAAGGTTAGAAATAAACAGATTATATGAAAAATAATGAAAATAAACAAGATTTGATCCAAGCTTGTTCCCCACTCCTTGAGTCCTCCCAAACCACAAGCTCATTACACTTTGATAAGTATCTTATCAGGGTGTTATGATCACTTATGATCCAAAAGTTTAAGTGTTTGAACTAAGACTTAGGAAAAAAATCAGATTTTGGAAAACTTTTGCAACAACTTGCACAATCCTTAAAACCAAACTTTGAAACTTAGAAATCACAAACTTAGATCAATATCAATAACAGAAAAGTAAATGGGAACTTGGAATTCATCAACAAACTTTCACACTTTTTCATTCACTTGAAGCAAGGCTTTACAAAGTTGTGACCAAAGAAAACCAAGAACAAACTGAAATGTATGAGTCCTAATGCCTTATATAGGCTACAATGGTTCTAGAAAGCTGAAAATAAAACATGAAACCCTAGTTATGAACTTCCAGAATTGCCCTTTAAAGTTTTGAATTTCTTGAGTACATGTGATGGAATTTTGGACGTTTGTTGATGCTAGCTAGTTGCAATTTGATCCAAGGGCTCCAAGTAAGCTTAGTTTGCAAGCTAGATTGTGGTTTGTTGATTTTCTACCAAGTTTTTGTCCTCTTCCCCAAAGGTGAGTAGCAGGGTGTATCATGCGATCATTTGGGTGATGTGGCATGTAAAGTGTGAGTTGGGTTTTGTTCATTAAGACCTTAATCATAAATCTGGAGGTGATCATGGTCTAATTGTTGTTTAAACAAGAATCCTCGACTCGTGTTCATGTGATGAATAGTTGGGTTTTGATTCAGTTTGGGTTTTAAAAACATGTTAACCGCCCAAATTAATAATTAATTTTAATTAGTTATTAATCAGTTGTGAGTGGGTTATGACGTGGAGAATTGGTGAGTTTTGATTGGGTGTGGGGAGATAGTGGGACACGTGGTGGAGTATGGTTGGTTAAGGTAACTTTCTTGTCTTGGCAGTTATCACCCCCTTCTTTCTTTCTTTCTTCATATCAAGTTTTCAGTATATAACTTGATTCCCTTTGTTAGGAAAGTTTTGTTTTTTGCAATTTGACCACAAAAACTTTCAAGAGGGTTTATGAAGCACTTGTTTTGTCATTTGATGATATTTGAAGGGCTGTTTTTGGCATGTCTTCAATCTTCAAGGTCTTCACTTGTTTCTTTTTCTTCATGGAGGACTAAAAGTGACAAGTCTTCAAATTTGAGGGACCATTCTTGCCAATTCTTCAAAGTTAAGGGTCCTTTTTGTAAATTTGACAAACTTTAAGGACCAAACTTATAATTATGAATATACAAGGGTTTAAAGTGTCAAATCTTCATTAATGGAGGACCCTTCTTGTACAATATTCAATTCTTCAAGGATATTTTTGGAAAATCAACTCTAGGGCCCGGTTCATTATGCGGCTTCGTTTCCCGTGTTCGTTTTTGCTTGTTTCTTGTGATCTTTTGTCATTTTCTCAATATCCGTACCTAAAATACACATTGAACAAACACAAGCATATATTTGGCACTTTTTATGATATTTTAACCATTTTAAGCCCGTTTTGGACGATGAGACTATGTATAAAAGCAGTCTCATCACTCCCCCATACTAAACCATTGTCGTGCCCTCACACAATGCTAGAATAAAGTATCGTAGCACCTCCAAAATTCATTTTTATGAACTTTTATTGAATCATAAACTTACTACACTACTACTATTTGCTACTACTTGCGTTTTAGACATAATGTATGATTTTCATCGCAAAATGGGACGTTTAGGTTCATAGAACAAGAACACGTGAATGCTTCGTTAGAAATAATTTCATCGTCCTCGATTTTCACCCAATTCCATGCTAAGCGTGTAACGAGATCATTGTCATTATAAGTTAGTAATGCTAACACTACTCATATGCCCTAATTACGTACTTAGACTCCCGTAATCCTAATTGGTATCTCTTATATTTTATTTTTGTCTTGAATGTTCACGAGGATACATTTTTTACTTATGCGATGATAGAGATTTAGGTCTAAAAATAGAGTCATAATGGTGTAACCAAGACCATCGAATTAATTACCCCCTAATAGACAACGATGTCGAAAAATTAAGTCAACAAGAAGGATCGATAAACACGGTTTTATAACGGTTTTGAACTTGAGACTTATTACCAAGACTTTTATACGCCCCCTAACGGATGGGCCTTATTATCATAGGTTTACCTCCATCTTTTATTCAACTTCGCCATGAAGCTTTTATTATGACTTCGGTCTTGCCTTGCCTTTTATTTAACCTCACCATGAGGTGTTTATTATGGCCAAAGACGTATATCCTCACGCAAAAGCAAATGTTGGATCTTTAAAGCTTCAAAGATTAAGGCTTGATTCACTTTCAATTTCGCATAAATTTTTCGGCCTTGTGAGCTTCAAATTGTTTGCTTGATTTAGGTGAGCACTTGAAATCTTATTATTAGGTGAATCTTTCGATTATTCAGGTTGCCAGTACTTCAAAACCGTGACGCTGGCGATACCTCAATGTCTTCCCAATTTAATTACATGGAAGCTACTAGAAAAGACTAGAAACCAACAATCAAGACTAAACCGCTAAGCCAATACTTATTAGCAAAATATATATACAAGCAAAGGGAGAATAAGCAAACAACGAGAACACATGAGTTTTTGAAAGAATACGAGTACTCTACATTTAGCATAGTAACTTATAATTAACTCTATCATTTCTCGTCCTCATTTAAGAGACTTAGCCTAATATAAAGTTAAGGAATCGAAGCTAAGTGCTCAACATGCACGGTCGAGTAAAAATTACTCTTATTCTCACCATCGGAAAATCTACATTCGTGTCTTCAAACACTTATGAAACATGACAAAAAATTTAAAATTTGGCCATTTTTAGCCTTATTTTGCAACAAACCGATAAACAAAAAGATAAATTTTGGAAACCGTGAAGGTTTGGCAAGGCAAGTATCTATTCACCCCCATACTAAAGTTAAACATTGTCCTCAATGTTTCGAGTCTAAGGGTAGGATACCCCATACTAGAGACGTAGTCGAATGCCTAATCTAGCATGAAAAGGGTGGAACCATTAAATTAATAGCTGTTTATGAAGTGTGCTAAAAACCTAAGGTTAGAACAATCAAGGATATATCATATGGATATCGAGAAATTCTTCAAAGCAAACGATCGAGTGCTCACGTAAAACGAAAACGAGAGGCTCCAATCGTGAAGATGATGATCTAAATAACCACAATTCACAAACAACCATGAAACAAAGGTTGGAAGGGCACAAATCTCCTCACATTAGGATTAATTAAAAACAATAATATTTAAAAGGATAAGAATGAGATACCCTCACGAGGCACCTCGTTTTTTATTACCGAGTCATGAGCTCGACTCGATCCCCTCAATACTAATTATCATTGGGGAAGGTGACTTGGTTGAGGTAGTTCAAAGAAGGAACTTCCCCACCAAAGTATTGCTTCAACCTATGGCCATTCACCTTAAAACTAGAACCATCATTTTGAGCTAGCTCGATGGTCCCATATGGAAACACTTGGGTAATGGTGAATGGACCTGACCAACGGGATTTCAACTTGCCGGAAAAAATTTTCAATCTCGAGTTAAAAAGCAACACTTGATCTTCACTGTTAAAAACCCGGTTTTTAATTTTAGAATCATGAAACTTTTTAGTTTTCTCTTTATAAATCAATGAATTTTCATAATCAATATCCCTTAATTCATCCAATTCATTTAATTGCATTTTCTGGTGTTTTCTCGTGGTCTCAATCTCATCATTACAATGCTTTAGGGCCCAATAAGCTTTGTGTTCGAGTTCAATTGGTAAGTGGCAATTCTTCCCATACACAAGCTTGTAAGGAGTACACCCAATGGGCGTCTTATGAGCGGTACGAAAGGCCCATAAAGCATCGTCTAACTTATCCGACTACGATTTTTGGTTTTTCCCTATCGATCTCTCCAAGATCCTACTCAATGCTCGATTTGAAACCTCGACTAGCCCACTCGTTTATGGGTGATAAGGCATAGAAAGCCGATGTGTAACCCCATATTTCTTTAGAACCCTTTCGAATTGGTCATTACAAAAATGGGTTCCACGATCGCTTATGATAGCACGAGGGGTTCTAAACCGAGAAAACAATTGCTTTAAAAACTTGACTACCACACGAGCATCGTTCGTGGGCAAAGCCTTAGCTTCCACCCACTTAGATAGGTAGTCAAAGGCGACAAGGATGTACTTATTACCAGGAGATGATGGGAACGGGCCCATCAAATCAATTCCCCAAACGTCAAAGATCTCACACACTTGGATGATGTTTTGTGGCATTTCATCGTTTTATGAGGCTTTTCCTTGACGTTGGCATGAGTCACACGACTTGACAAGTGCATGTGCATCTCGGTAAATAGTAGGCCAAAAGAAACCGGCATCAAAGACCTTCTTCGCCGTGAGATTAGCACCATAGTGACCACCCGTGGGTCCCTCGTGACAAGATCTAAGGATATTAGAAGCTTCGGTGCCAAAAACACAACGTCGAATAACTTGTTCCACACAAGTCCGAAATAGGTAAGGGTCGTTCCAAAAGTAGAACTTGACGTCACGAAAGAATTTTCGTTTTTGTTTAATCGTCATACCCTTAATGATGAAGTTGCTCGCATGCTAATTTGCGATGTCCGTGAACCATGGGGTGGATGATTCAATCTTAGAATTCACTACACCAAGTGTCTCAAGAGGAAATGTTTCGGTGATTTCCTTGTTCTCGTACACACTTTGGTGAGGATCTTCCAATCGAGAGAGATGATCGGCCGCAAGATTCTCGGCTCCTTTTTTGTCAAGGATTGTGACATCAAATTCTTGTAGGAGGAGAATCCAACGAAGCAATCTCGGCTTTGCATCTTGCTTAGCCAAGAGAAACTTGATTGCCGAATGATCCGTATACACTATGCATTTAGTCAAGACGAGGTAAGGTCGGAATTTCTCAAATGCATACACCACGGCAAGGAATTCCTTTTCCTTTGTAGTGTATTTAAGTTGAGCATCGGTCATCGTCTTGCTAGCATAGTTAATAGGCCAGAAGTGTTTTTCATGACGTTTCCCCAAAACGGACCCAATAGCGTAATCACTTGCATCACACATTAGTTCAAAGGGGAGGTTCTAATTGGGAGCAACAAGAATAGGAGCTTCAGTAAGTTTCCTCTTAAGGATTTCAAAGGCTCGTACACAATCTTCGTTAAAGACAAAAGGTGCATCTTTTTCGAGGAGATGTGTAATAGGTCGAGATATCTTTGAAAAATCCTTGATGAATCGATGATAAAAGCCCATGTGGCCTAGGAAACTCCTAACTTCCTTAACGGTTTTGGGATGAGGTAATTTGGCGATGACGTCTACATTAGCTTTGTCTACATCAATCCCCGCTTTCGAAACCTTGTGCCTTAAGACGATTCCTTCTTTAACCATAAAATGACATTTTTTCCAATTGAGCACAAGGTTGGTTTCCTCACAACGTTTCAACATTTGTTTTATATTCCCTAAAAACGAAGTGAACGAACTACCAAACACGGAAAAGTCATCCATAAAGACTTCCATCGTCTTCTCGATCATGTCATGAAAAATAGCGATCATGCACCTTTGAAAGGTTCCCGCTGCATTACAAAGTCCGAATGGAATTCTACGATAGGCAAACATTCCATATGGACACGTAAACGTAGTTTTTTCTTGATCACGAGGATCGATGGGGATTTGGAAGTAACCGGAAAAACCATCTGAAAAGCAATAGAAATCGTTTCCCGCAAGACGCTCCAACATTTGATCCATGAAGGGCATGGGAAAAAGGTCTTTACGAGTGGCGTCACTCAACTTACGATAGTCGATACACACCCTCCAACCGATCACGAGTCGAGTTGGAATTAACTCGTTGTCATCGTTTGGCACAACGGTCATTCCTCCCTTTTTAGGGACACAATGAATGGGACTCACCCAAGGGCTATCGGAAATAGGGTAAATCATTCATGCGTCAAGGAGTTTAAGGACCTCCTTTTTGATGACGTCGTGAATTTTGGGTTTCACCCTCCTTTGACATTGGATTGCGGGCTTGTAGTCTTCCTCCATTAAGATTTTCTGGGTACAAAATTTGGGATCGATTCCCTTAATGTCAGATAATTTCCACGAAATTGCCCCTTTGTGGTCCTTTAAGACATCGATAAGTGCGGTTTTTTCATCATTCGAAAGATCTTTCGCAATAATAACTGGCAACTTATCGTCTCCTTCCAAGAATACGTATTCAAGATGAGGAGGAAGATCTTTCAGCTCGAGGATTGGTGGTTCCTCAATTGAAGATTTAGGTTCGATACTCATAACCTACACCGGCGGAGGAAATGGGAAATCGTTAAGAAAATCCTTGATAATCGAGAAGTCCTCATCGTTGTCGAGGTCTTCGTTACAAGTACGAGGAACATCAAATTCTTCTAACGTAAAACCACCACCTTCAAATGGAGTGAAGGATGGTGTCGAGTTATCAAGAATAGGATCGAGCATAGTGGGATTGCCACTATTTTCATCATCACCAAAACCTAAAAATTCTTGTGAAAATTCCTCGCAAGCGACATCGATCATATCAACATGGTTTATAGTCGCGACGGAATAAACATGAGAAAGTTGAGAGTTTTGAGTTACGTTTATAACAAGTTCCTCGTCGCTGAAACGTAAGGTGATTTTTCTAGCATGCACATCAATCAAAGCCATTGACGTATCCAAAACGAACGACCTAAAATAAGAGGAACTTGAGGATCCGTGGGAATATCGACTACGATAAAGTCTACCAGATAATAGAACTTTCCCACTTTCACAAAAACGTCTTCGGCCAATCCACATGCGGGAATAGTGGAATGATCGGCCATTTCGATAGACATTAGTGAAGGAGTAAGATTAGGAAGATTGAGCGACTTGAAGATTGCAAGAGGCATCAAGTTAATACTAGCACCAAGATCGGCCAAGGCATAGCATTCTTCCATATCTTGAATAGCACATGGAATCAAGAATTTACCGAGATCACTGACTTTTTGAGGTATGCGGTTAAGATAAACCGATGAACAACTAGACAATTGTTGCAATTTCTCCTTGTTGTTTAACATAGTCTTAAAGTTGGCGGAAAATCGAGGCATCATGACTAAAGCATCGGCAAAACTTATGTTAAAATGCAAATCACTAAACATTTTCATAAAAATCTCGAATTGGTAGTTGTCACGCTCTTGCAATTTCTCCTTACGAAGTCTTGATGGGTAAGGCAAGGGTGGTGTGGGTTGGGGCATAGGCATAGCCTTTGGAATATGCTCCTCTTCGATGATGGTAATGGGTTAACCGTAGGTGTGGTTTGAGCGGTACTTCGTGGGATTGGGATATGCTCCTCTTCGACCACCACCTCGGGTTCTTCCTTAATTTCCTCCACCGTAGGAGTAGTTGGTCGAGGACTTGGTTCCTTAAAGGTCTTACCACTACGCTTGGTAATCACTTTCATCTCTCCCTTAGGATTAGACACGGTGTTACTAGGAAGACCACTCGAAGAAGACGATTTACACATTATAGCCTCAAACATACTTGAAATTTTATCCTCAAACATAGATTGCCTCTTATCGGCCTTAAGCATCTCTTATTTAATCTCATGTTGGCCTTGTTCCATCTTTTGTTGGTTTTGTTGTAACCTTTGCACATTACTCTTCATTTTGTTTGCATGAGTCTTAAGTTCATTTGCTAGCTTGTTTTTCAACTCATTTTTCAAATCATTCTTAAACTCGGATCTTAGGCTAATGATCTCCCTTTGTATATTATCAAACCTAGCATCATTTCCGTTTGCATATTCAACAAATTCATTTGGAAGATCTTTCAAGTTTTGCAAACCTTTGTTGTTGTTTTGAAAATCACGGTTTTGATTTTTGTTTTGCACTTGATTATTAGCCCCTTGATTCCCATAGTTGTTACCCTTGTAATTGTTCCTTTGATTTCCTTGGTAACCAACTTGATTGTTTCGATAATTGTTAGCATTTTGATTTGGTGCAAAATCCGGTGGAGTCAATCGATTAGTGCGGGTAACTTAACCGTTTTGGTTATAAGTTCCCGTGGCCGCGTAGGGACTCGAAGTGTTACCACCGTTGGTAATGCACTCGGAGAAATCATGACTTCCACCACAATACATACAAGAAACCTCAACCGCTTTAGCCGTAGCGGGAGTGGGTTGTTCACCAACTTTAAACTCAATTAACAATCCTTTAAGCTTATCAAAAATCTTGTTTTCCAAATTTGCCTCGATTTGGCAAGCATCGATGGTATGTGACAATGAAGGCGAAGGCGAAGACGAAGTCTTATGAACACTCGATGTGCTACGAGGACTATAGACCTTAGACCTATTCTCAATAATCAACAACGCTTCCTTGACCGTTTTACACAAAAAATTACCACCCGCGGCGGCATTAAGATAATCACGCTCATGATCGTTCAATCTATTGTAAAACGTGTCAATTTGATGCAAGTCGGAAAATCCGTGATGAGGACACTCATGTAACATTTCCTTAAACCTATTCCAAGCCGTTGAAAAACTCTCATTATACTCTTGTGAAAACTTTGAAATCTCGTTTTTGAAATGTGTAGTCTTAGAGGGCGGAAAAAATTGGTTCACGAACTTCGAAACGAGATCCTTCCACGTCAATATAGAATTGGGTCGCTCTTTCTCTAACCAAATTTTAGCGGGCCCCGCTAAGGAGTGTTGGGTCAAAAAGTTGATGTGGCAGAAACTCAAAACGAAGAAAACATGAAGGCATTTGTCTCAAGGCTGACACATTGTGTCTAGGCGTTTACAAGTGTTAACGAAACGCTAACTGAAGTCAAACACTGTTGGAAATATCTATTTATGATAAATATTCAGAATATTATTTATGGATATTCTGTATTAGTTATTTAAATAGAAGATATGCATGTTTATTTGATATTATCTCTTGTAAAACCCTAATCCTTACACTATAAAAGGAACCAAGGGTTATTAAGTTTTTCATAACTTTCATTCACAATGTAAACCTAAAGCGTGTGTCGACTAGGTGTGGGATTAATGTATACACACCTAGTGGTTGTTGATTATTAATATAATGAGCAACCCATTGAGTAATTCGTGTGTCTTGTGCCCTAAACACCTTGTTTAATAATTATGGTTATATTTCGCTTTGATTATCTAATCATATGAACTATGATCATTCCTAGCAGCCTAAAGATCGAGGAAAACAAGGTTTCCACAGTTGGTATCAGAGCCTCGTAGCTCGTGATGCTAGGACCAACAAGGTGTTCGTGTTTTGAGAAGAAAAGAAAATTCCGTCTAGGGATTTTCTAGGTGATTTTATGTGCGCAGCAGTATTCAGGAAGGCATAACTTTTTATTGAACCGTTGGATCGTCACGAAAATTTTTGTGTTTGTTCTACACACATATATCTAGATATCCACCGGAGGGATTGTCAAGTTCTATCCTCAATCAAAAGTTATTAGCAGTCGAACTGGGCTGCAGAGGAGGTTTTCAGATTTCTGTTTTTGCTTTTAATGTCAACCTAGGGTTTCTACAAACCCTAGATCGTTTGTGAGGCAGAAAATCTGTTTCAATTAGGTCATGTTCGTGATGAGGTGAAGTTCTTGGGTTTATGTTCTTCTAGAAACCCTAGGATTGACGAGATTGATGTTGTGTTGTTTTTAGGGTTTCAAGAACCCTAGATCTGATATTTATAGAACAACAATCAACAGGAAAAAAGGTTTCACTGTCGAAACAATAATAATGGGACGTTCAAAAGGAAAAGTAATATAATAGTCCAAAGCCTGAATCTTCACGTGAATAGAAGACATGTGCAGCATTGATCGCTGCTTTACAAGTAAGAAGTGGGCCTCTTAGGTACATACTGTTGAGCAGCTACAAACAAAAGTATTACGTTACTGTTACATGCATATTGGATCTCACGTATAAAAGAAATTATGGAAAGGATTTATCTTGTTTCATCGTCTGCTTTCATGTAAGGTAATATTGGTTAACAGATAAAGAGGTGTGGTTACCTATTTTTTAGGGATTACTTTATTTAAACATGTTCAAGATAATTATATGTTATCTTTGGACGTGATATTTATGTCCTATATATATGGAATATGATTACACGAGAATTTTGTGGGGACCCAACAGTTACACAAGGAGGTTTACATTCTTTTTTTGCATGGACTGGGTCAGTTTAACAAGGGCTAAGGAAGTTACTTACTAGTCATTGTCATAATAATCAAACCACAGATGGTGTTAGCCGCTGACATGTGTTTCCTAGACGCTGACAAAGAGTAAGTCAGCCACTGACAGATGTAGACGCTGACAGGAACAAGTTAAGCGTTGATGAAAAGCGCTGACAAGAGTCGTCCGAGATATTTTGTCCAAAAGCGCTGATACGTATTGTCCGATATTGGACAATACATCTGGTCAAGATGTTGGACAAATGACGATATTGGACGACAAAGGAATTACTGTTGTTTGGAAAATTTGTAAGGTTTTTGGCACACAAAAAGAGGAGAGTATTTACACACGAAGGTACATGGAACCTCTATTTTATTTAGAATATCGACTTGATATTTATGGCTCGGATATTTTTAAAAGGAATCAATGATTTTTACGTGAGTTCGCAACAATTCGTGAAGTAATTTATTGGAGTAATATTTCTTATGTAATCGGGATAGCCTTGTGAAAGAGTTATTCGTACAGCTTTTACATATGAAGATATTGTTTCGTTAAGACTCGTCATGAAGAGGTGGTGGCTTAAGGGGAAGAATTCTTATGGTAAGTTTGATGTTCGAAGAAGATTTTCGCGAGTTTGTGTTCTATCATATCTTGAAGTCGTGAACTCCCAGTGACTGACTTTTAAGGTAACTTGTTTGTGCTTACGTTGTTATTGATGAAGTGATACAAGATCTAGGAATATGTGATTTTTCTTATGGTACTATATGCACATATTTTCTATCACTTGAAGGAGTTACATTATCGTGCTCAGTGTCTCACAAAGGATGAGTATAATTGTATAATCATGACACTTCGTCACATGGATAGTACAAGATATGGAACACAGGTTTGGGTTACTCTACTTCTACATCAAGAATATTATAGTTATTTTTCTTCAAGATCATTACACAGAGCCAACATTTGGAGAATCTTTGATTGCATACAATGTTTCCTTCCCTATTTGTTGTGACAAAAAGGGGAAGAGATATACACGCTACACTTGAGGGGAAGCAATTTGAAGATGATGTACCACTTACAAGAGATACACAAAGAGTTTTTCCGACATCAACTAGGGGAAGATTGTTGGGTCAAAAAGTTGATGTGGTAGAAACTCAAAACGAAGAAAACATGAACGCATTTGTCTCAACGCTGACACATTGTGTCTAGGTGTTGACAAGTGTTAACGAAACGCTGACAGAAGTCAAACGCTGTTGGAAATATCTATTTATGATAATTATTCAGAATATTATTTATGAATATTCTGTATTAGTTATTTAAATATAAGTTATGCATGTTTATTTGATATTATCTCTTGTAAAACCCTAATCCTTACACTATAAAAGGAACCAAGGGTTATTAGGTTTTTCATAACTTTCATTCACAATGTAAACCTAAAGCGTGTGTAGACTAGGTGTGGGATTAATGTATACACACCTAGTAGTTGTTGATTATTAATATAATGAGCAACCCATTGAGTAATTGATGTGTCTTTTGCCCTAAACACCTTGTTTAATGATTATGGTTCTATTCCGCTTTGATTATCTAATCATATGAACTATGATCATTCCTATAAGCCTAAAGATCGAGGAAAGCAAGGTTTCCACAAGGAGTACGGAAAAAGCATCATCTTAATCGAGTCGTTCGAGACATCCTTAAACTTGCAAGTGGCGGTAAAACGATTGAATTGGCGGATATGGTTGTGAGGGTTGTCCTTCTCGTCACCACGGAACTTGTTGTTTTGAATTATGGACAATAACCTCGTCTTAATTTCAAAATTCTCCGTAAGGATAGCGGGAATCACAATAGCCTCTCCATAACCCTCGGTGGGTGCTTGAAGTAACTCCACATAGTACAATTGGCCATGGTTGCTTCTTGTTCTATGATGGGTTCGTCAATAGGAGATTCTTCACTAGAAGGCGTTCCTTCCTTTCGGTTTCTACGTTTACGTGCACGTCTTGCTTGGTTACGAGTTTGCATAAACGTCACGTCCAACGTGGGGATGAGCAAAGAAGATTCTTTTGGGTGTTTTTAACTTTTTCCAAAAAAAATTTGTGCTTTTGATTGTTTTTTTTACTTTTTTTAGATTTTGGATGTATTACGTAGACACAAATCTACAAATCTCTCCTCAAATCAAATCTCTCGATTAAAAGAGCCTCAAGGAATGAAAACGATCACGTGAAGTGAACGCCTTCGATGACTTTACAACGTTGGTGGAACACCAAAACGTTCAAGAGGGTTTAATCTTTGAAACCAAGAAAATATATAGATACGTAGATAATACTTTGGTTGGCAAACCCTCGATTAGCCCTTTTTCTCTTAACACGCACAAGCAAGCGGGGGAAACGAGGCGGTGCTAAGCACTTAAGAGCCTTTTTCCCTTAGGTCGTGAAATGCAACCGTCTTATACCCACCTTATAGTTTGTGTTAATTAAAATCAAGCTTCACGAAAGTAATTATCTATTTTGCCTTTTTTCTTTGTTTGAGATTCGAATACAATGATTGAGTGATGAAATTCCAAATCAAGGTTGTGTTTTCACACTTTCGGAGTACTTGTGAATTTATTGTGATACGTATACAATAGAGTAATAATATTCACACAAAAAACGAAAACCGATAATAAGTATGATTAGAGTGCTAATCACACAAATAGTTATTATGGCTAATATAAAAACAAATTTTGTTCAAATCAAAACACAACACGCCTCCCCGGCAGCGACGCCAAAATGATATAATCGTAGTTTTACACCCTTTTAGGAAAAATAGCGTAATTAGGGTAAGTACAACGGTTTAGGAAAATCGTGCACAAATGACCCAAAGGTGAGTTCTTTCTCAAGGAGGCCTAGTGTGTTGTATTAAGAGATGATTAAATGTTTGTGATTATGATTATGAAGAAAGAAAAGAGAAAAGGATGACAATTACGATTAAAATTGAACTAAGACGAAAGACGTAAACATAAAACCGTAAAACGTGACGAAATTTAACAATTACCCTAAAAATCCCTAGAAAATTGCAATAAATCCTAGAAAATGCAATTAGAGTTTACAAAAAATCAAAAATCACTCAAACCGTTTATTTAATTAAATAATAATTTTCAATGCTAATTAAAGCCCAAAAAATCAAATTAATTAACAAAAAGCCCAAAAAGAGATTTTCAATTTTTAAACCTTTAAAATAACTTAATTAAACTAAAAACTATTTTTGAAAAATTTAAAATTAATTAAAACTGTTGGAGCATAATTTGGATAGGCCGGTCTGACGACTCTCCTGGGCCGTTTGTCGTCCTCCCGGGTCCTGAGTAATGCTGCAAAAAAAGAAGAACCGGTTAGACGTGGACCCGAGGCCGGAGCTCCGGGGTCCACCTCTGATGGTCAAGTTAGTATTTGATCGACATGTTGTATAAGCTGTGTGGTTAAGAGAGAGAAAGTGATGTAGAATGAGACCCCTAGCCTTGTTTATATAGTGCTAGGGTTTCTTGAAGGATAAGTTAGGTGTGTGTGGGTCGTGGGCCTGTTGGGCCAGGTCAACTGGAGACTATACGTCGACATATCCCCCAGTCTAGTATGATATGGTCCATGATCATGTTATGCTAGACTCATTCGTGTTTCATGCTCACTAAAGAACCGCGTGCGGCTTGCTGCTAGGACATCCTCGTGGGTTGTCGGTAACATATGGCTTCACTCGTAAATGGGCTACCTTTAGCAAAAAGATGATGGGCTGGGATTGGGAATAGTGAGCATAGCCACTATACGCCATCATGTCCCCCCAGTCTAGTATGCAAGGTTGTCACCGAGGTTACTAGACTTTACACCATATCCGCTACCTTTAAGCATATCTACGTCGAAAGAAATGGGAAAACACGTATACATAAGACGGGTGGTTGTGCTCGAATGCTTGGTTTCCCGTTACTTGACGGCAAAGACCCCATAAGAAGAAAACATGTTCTATAGCCGGGGTAACACTGGCATTAGCAAGGTATCATTCTTATTCATCTCTAACGTGAGGATGATAAGAAGGTTTTATGAAGGTGAAGGTGGAACCCGCATGCTGCATCGTGAACATTTGAAGACGTACTTCTAATACCCACTAATGATGCAGCATAGTGCGAATATTGCATTCGTCTTAAGGAAAACATAAGACATACTTCTGTGGCAAGGTGCTGCGGATACTACATCCGTCTTATGGCCACGAGATTTGATAACCACTTCCAAAATTTGTCACAGTTTTTCCTGGATTAAACATAGTTGATCAGGCTCCATCTAATTAAGTATAAACGATATAAATTTTGGAAATTCACTCTTAGCCGAGCCAAGTAATGTTGGGAATAAAATATAGCCAGTCTACTTGAGCGCTGACAAGAGTAAAACAAACGTTGATGGGAAGAAAACAAACGCTGACAGATCAAGCGTTGATAAGAAGAAGTCAAGCGTTGATACATTGAAGACAAGCACTGATGGAAGGATATGATCTACGCGTTTATTATGTTCTGGATTACTTCTAGTAAAGATAGGAACAACAATGTATTTTCTATATTTATCTTTACCTAGAATAGTTGATAGGTAGATTATTGTACAAGGCTTCTTATGTCTATAAAAGAATACCTTTAGGTTATTGTTCAATATAAGTTTTCATACGTTAAACACTTTCATTGTAAGCAAGTTTGTTATCATTAATCAAAGTGAAAGTTTGTTTACATCTTTGTGTTCTTGTTTTAATTCCGCATAACACTTAGATTGTTATATACATATACAAAGGTTTCTCTACGTGTATTACTTGATCTAATCTCGTATACATAAAGCTAAATCGATCTAAGTTTGGGATCAACAAGTGGTATCAGAGCTTGTTGAGGAACTTTTGATCTTAAAGAACACAAGAACCCTAAAATCACCAAAACCCTAATTTTCACAAAACCCTAAAAATACCATGTCAAATCCAGAAGTAACCTCCTCCTCCTCACCTTTACCAAACATCAAGATTCCCATGCTTGATGCTACAATTTTGAACTGTAGAAATTCAACTTTGAGCAATATCTGGGGATCTATGACTACACTCTCTGGGAGATTATTGAATATGGAAACACATTCAATAAAGCTCAAAAGATTGCTGATGCTATTGCTGGAAGAGCAGCTGTTGATGGATGTTCAGAAGCAGATAAGAAAGAAAAGCCTGATGATGGTAGAGCTGTGTCTGCTGAAGACATAGCAAAGAAGAGGGTTGATATGAAAACCCTAAATATTCTGAAACTCTCTTTGGGACAAAAGAACCAGCATAAATACAGAGGTTATGAATCTGCTAAGGACCTTTGGGCAGCTCTTGAAGTTGCATATGGTGGTAATGATGATACTAAGGAAGAGAAGAAGAAGCAACTCATGCATGAGTATGCTGTTTTCAAGGCTCAACCCAATGAGAAGCTCAGCAATGTGAGAAGCAGACTGCTTGACATTACAAGCAAGCTGTCCTTCATGGGGACACAACTTGGTGATGTTAATATTAATCCCACTTTTCTTAAGAGCCTTGGTGATGCGTGGAAGATTGAGGCAAGATCTATACTTGCCAATAACACTCACAAAAGTTCTACTTTTGATGATATCTACAACAAACTAAGGCTGTTGGAGAATGAAACTCTTTTAGAGCATGGAAGTAAGTCTACCAACAGTAATATGGCCTTCTTCTCACATAGTGAAGGTCAATTCAATCAGAAGGACTCTTACATGCATCCAGTTACTGGATCATCATGTGTCAACGCTGGAACATGTCCTGTCAACGCCTCATTTTCAGACGCTGACACATACAAAAGTGACTCACCAAGAGTTAAACCTGCTGGTTTGGATCTGGATACTGTATGTGCTTATATTGCTTCTTTGCCTAATGGTTCAGTGATTACATATGAGGACCTTGAGCAAATAAGTGATGAGCACTTGGAAGAGATGGATATTAAGTGGAACATGGCTCTTGCTAGTATAAGAGCAAACAGGTGGAATAGAAGGTTTAAGAAGAAGATGACCTTTGATGCAAAGGACACTACTGGATTTGATAAATCTAAAGTTGAGTGCTACAACTGTCATCGTATGGGGCACTTCATGAGGGAATGCAGATCTCCAAGAAGATCTGATGTTGGCAAACCCTCAAGCCAAATTGTTAAGGCTCAGGATACTAAGGCCATGGTTGCAATGCAAGAAATTGATGGTATGGGATGGGACTGGAGCTATTTGGCTAAGGATGGGGAAGAGGATAAAGCTCTGGTTGCTGAAATAGAAGAAGAAGAGCATGTTCAATATGCTCTCATGGCACACACTCCTCCTCTTCATCAGATAATGAGGTATACGATGATGCTTTTTGTAGTAAGGGTTGTAGGTTAAATACTGAGAAACTTAACAAAGAGGTGTTAAGATTATTAGATGATGTAAGTACTGAAAGATGCAAACTGTCTAATTATCAACTTTCTCTCACTCAAACCGAGAAGATAGTTTCTGAGTACAAGAAAATGGAATTTTATTTAAAAGACAAAATAAATATCTTAAAACATGAGTTAAATGCTAGCAATGATATTAGGAGCATTATGGAAAGGGTTAATGGTGAGTTACAGGCTAAGTTAGATGAGGCCATTAAGAATAAGGATAATGTTGGCCTTAAAATTCAGAGATTTGATAAGGCCACACAGACCCTAGGAGAATGTGTTAATAAACAAAGGGATCCTAAGGACATGACTGGGATTGGGATGAAAGACTATACTGTGGTTCCACCACCAGCTGGGGACTTCTATGTTGTCCAAAGAAAGGACCTATCTTGGACTGGTCTACCAGAACTCCAAGAGGAGGAATTTATTCCTCCACCAAGAGTCATTACCCCAGTTGAAGAGTATCAACAGAAGTTGACTGACTTGATTTAATGGAAGAAATCCAACCCTACCTTATTTGTTAAGGGTGGCTTGTTATGTGAAAGTCCTAATCAGTCAACCCCTATTAAGGTAACAAACCCAATCACTGGTAAGGCTGTTGACCTTGGCTCAAACACTGTTAGAAAACCTAGCATCAAGTATGCAGAAATGTATAGGAATACTAGGTCACCTAAAAGCCAAGTTAGTAATGATGGAACATGCTTCTTTTCTTCTAGACCTAGGGTTGTGTCTAGAAAAGCCTGTTACACTTGTGGTAGTTTTTCACATTTAGCATATAAGTGTGTCAACGCTTCCAAAGTCAACACTGTTAAAAAGTCAAACATTGTCAGACCCAAACCTTGTGTACATCAAGTCCACAAGTTGTTAGACCTGCCCCATTCTTTACTAGAGGGTCTAACACTCATGGACAAAGACCATTTCAAAAGACAAATACTTGGTCTAATAGGCAATGGGTTTCTGTAGCAAACCCTAGGTTCAACGCTGACAAAGGTAATTTCAGCGTTGACAAGACCAAATCCAACGCTGACAGAAACGTGACCAGACCTAAATATTTGCAACCACAGCGTAAGGGGTCTAAAGATTCTTCAAGCCTAACATGGAGACCAAAGGAAGATCAAAACCCTAATGAAAATGGGATTTCAATGACCTGCAACATATTTAATTACATTTCAAAGGTCATTACAAAACCTATTGGGGTTAACTGGGTATTTCATCCAAAGAGGGATGAACAAGGGGTTGTTATGAGAACTAGGTATGTTCTTACTAAACAACCAGATGAATCCAAGTCTGCTAAGGCTTGGGTTCCCAAAGAAAACTAACTTGTTTTCTTTATGTGCAGGGCATTCAAAAACAGGTCAATGATTATGGATATTGGGACAGTGGATGCTCAAGGCACATGACAGGGAAGGAAGATTATCTGACTAACTTCACTCCCATTAAGGATGGTGATAAGGTTTACTTTGGAGGCGGATATGGTACTATCACAGGCAAAGGAACACTTCTCACCAAGAACTTGCGTTTTGAAAACGTATTTTTGGTAAAGGAACTTGATTACAATCTTTTTAGTGTATCACAAGTTTGTGATAACAAAAATGAAGTTTTGTTTACTGATACTGAATGTTTGGTGTTAAGCAAGGACTATAAGATCCTAGATGAGAAATATATTGACTATAGAACACCTAGACATAAAGACATATACAATGTGAATCTGAATAGGATTAGGATGAATAACAATACGTCATGTTTTTATGCTAAAGCTTTAGTAGATGAGAGTAATCTATGGCACAGGATACTAGGGCACATAAACTTTAAGAATATAAACAGGCTGGTGAGACTTGGTTTGGTTGATGGCTTGCCTGAAAAGGCTTTCGACAATGACCACTCTTGTGTTGCATGTCTTAAAGGCAAGCAGCACAAGGTCTCATTCAAGTCTAAACAGGTGCACTCTAGTACTAGACCACTTCACTTGCTTCATATGGACCTATTTGGTCCAACCAATATAGAGAGTTTGAATGGTAAATCATACTGCTTTATTATCACAGATGACTTTTCTAGGTTTACTTGGACTTTCTTTTTAGCTATGAAGAGTGATACAGCTGACACTTTAATTGACTTTATTACCCAGATTGAAAAGAAAACAGGTAATGAAGTTAAAATGCTTAGAAGTGACAATGGTGGTGAGTTTAGGAATAAACTTTTAGATGCTTTTTGTGCCAAGAATGGGATTACTAGGCAGTTTAGTGTCGCCAGAACCCCACAGCAAAATGGGGTTGCTAAGAGGAAAAATAGAACCCTAATTGAAGCAGCCAGGACTATGTTGGCTGATGCTCATTTCCCCATAGCTTTTTGGGCTGAGGCTGTGAATACAGCATGCTATGTTCAAAATAGAGCATTGGTCAACAAGATACAGGAAAAAACACCTTATGATTACTTTAGGGAAGGAAACCTAATATTGGTTTTCTTAAACCTTTTGGTTGTCATGTAGTTGTTCTTGACACTAGTGATGCCTTAGGTAAATTTAGTGCAAAAGGTGATGAAGGCTATTTCATGGGGTATTCAGTGCAGAGCAAGGGATATAGGGTTTACCTTAAGAAGGAAAAACATATTCTTGAGAGAGTACATGTTAGGTTTTTAGAGAGTAAACCTAGTGATCCTGAAAGTGGTCCAAATTGGTTGTTTGACCTAGAACCTCTATCTAGGACTTTAAATTATATGCCTGTCACTAATCCAGACATTGTGAAGGTAACTTCAAATGTTGTGGAAGAACAAGTTGTTGATGTTTCAGGTACACAGGTTCATAAAGAGGTTGGATCACAAGCAGAAAAGTCATCTCCTATACAAGAGTATGTCACAATTCCCATATGGACAGATGCCTTTGCTGCTGCTGCTGGAAGAGATAATGGTGGTCCCCAAGTATCACCATATACAAACATGCATGGTCCTTCAGGCTCTGACAAAGGCAAATCCAACGCTGACAAGACCAATTCAGACGCTGATGGCTCAGACGTTGACAACAACAGTTCAAGCGTTGTTAGCTCACACGCTGACAAACAAGGTTCAAGCGTTGACAACACTTTTGCACATCTTTTCTCTTCTATTGTTGAACAGGGTGAACCTTCCAATTTATATGAAGAGGTTCATCCTCATGTTGATGAAAGAGAGTCTGATGAAGAAGATATTGGCAACTTGGAGAATGAGATTGAAGACACCAGACTTTTTGAAGGAGGAGTTCTCACTTCTACTATGAAGGATCACCCCACTTCTCAAATCATTGGTGATATTATGACTCCTGTTCAAAATAGAAGATCTCATCAAGGTCTTGGTGGATTTATTGCCAATATACACAAGAAGGTTGATACCCCTCTTGTGCAAGCATGTTTGTTTGCCTGTTTTCTGTCACAACAGGAACCCAAGAAGATATTTGATGCTCTCAAAGAACCAAGTTGGGTGGAAGCAATGCAGGATGAGCTTCACCAATTTGCAATTCAGGATGTTTGGGAGCTGGTTGATTGTCCCAGATATGTCAGACCCATAGGGACAAGATGGGTTCTAAGAAACAAGAGAGATGAAAGAGGTATTGTGGTCAGAAACAAGGCAAGATTAGTGGCTCAGGGATATACACAAGAGGAGGGGATAGACTATGAGGAGGTCTTTGAACCAGTTGCAAGGATTGAAGCTATTAGGATCTTTTTAGCCTATGCATCCTGCTTGGGCTTCACTGTCTATCAAATGGATGTCAAGAGTGCCTTCCTCTATGGAACAATTGTTGAGGAGGTATATGTGATGCAGCCTCCTGGCTTTGAGGATCCAGAGAATCCAGATAAAGTGTATATAGTCAAGAAGGCTATGTATGGACTTCATCAAGCCCCAAGAGCATAGTATGGTACTTTGTCTACTTATTTAGTGGACAATAGATTCAAGAGGGGCACCATAGATCAGACACTATTTACAAAGAAGAAAGGTAAAGATGTGTTGCTTGTTCATCTCCTATACAAGAGTATGTCACAATTCCCATATGGACAGATGCTTTTGCTGTTGCTGCTGCTGCTGGAAAGGATAATGGTGGTCCCCAAGTACCACCAGCTAACAACATGCATGGTCCTTCAGGCGCTGACAAAGGAAAATCTAGCGCTGACAGGACAAATTCAGACGTTGATGGCTCAAACGTTGACAACACCAATTCAGGCGTTGACATCCCAAATGCTGACAACCAAGGTTCAGGCGTTGACAACACTTTTGCGCATCTTTTATCTTCTACTTTTGAACAGGGTGAACCTTCCAATTTATATGAAGAGGTTCATCCTCATATTGATGAAAGAGAGTCTGAAGAAGAAGATATTGGCAACATGGATAATGATATTGAAGACACCAGACTTTTTGAAGGAGGAGTTCTCACTTCTACTATGAAGAATCACCCCACTTCTCAAATCATTGGTGATATTATGACTCTTGTTCAGACTAGAAGATCTCATCAAAGTCTTGGTAGATTTATTGCCAATATTCACAAGAAGGTTGATACCCCTCTTGTGCAAGCATGTTTGTTTGCCTGTTTTTTGTCACAATAGGAACCTAAGAAGATATTTGATGCTCTCAAAGAACCAAGTTGGGTGGAAGCAATGTAGTATGAGCTTCATCAATTTGCAATTCAGGATGTTTGGGAGTTGGTTGATTGTCCCAGATATGTCAGACCAATAGGGACAAGATGGGTTCTAAGAAACAAGAGAGATGAAAGAGGTATTGTGGTCAGAAACAAGGCAAGATTAGTGGCTCAGGGATATACACAAGAGATAGGGATAGACTATGAAGATGTCTTTGCACCAGTTGCAAGGATTGAAGCCATAAGAATATTTCTAGCCTATGCTTCCTACATGGGCTTCACTTTCTATCAAATGGATGTGAAGAGTGCCTTCCTCTATGGAACAATTTTTGAGGAGGTGTATGTCATGCTGCCTCCTGGTTTTGAAGATCTAGAGAATCCAGACAAGGTGTATAGAGTCAAGAAGGCTATGTACGGACTTCATCAAGCCCCAAGAGCATGGTATGGCACATTATCCACTTATTTGGTGGACAATGGATTCAAGAGGGGCACCATAGATCAGACATTGTTTACAAAGAAGAATGGTAAGGATGTAATACTTGTTCATGTCTATGTTGATGATATCATTTTTAGATCTACCAATCCAAAGATGAGTGAGGATTTCTCCAAACTTATGACAAACAAATTCAAGATGATTGCAATGGGGGAGATGAACTTCTTTCTAGAGTTACAAGTTCAGCAGAAAGAAGATGGTATCTTCATCTCCCGGGATAAATATGTGGCAGAGATCTTGAAGAAGTTTGGCTTTTCTCCACATGAAAAGAGGGCTACTACTCCTATGGATAGAGAACACCCTTGGGGAAAGATTGGAGATGGAAAGGATGTGGATGTCAGGCACTATAGATCAATGATTGGTTCATTGATGTATCTCACAGTCTCCAGACCTGACATCATGTTTGTTGTGTGTGCTTATGCACGCCATCAAGTGACTCCCAAAGAATGTCAACTTTATGATGTCAAGAGAATCTTTAGGTACCTAAGATGTTATCCCAGTCTTGGCTTGTGGTACCTAAAAGATTCACCTTTGGAGCTTATTGCATATTCAGACAGTGACTATGGAGGTGATAAGTTTGATAGAAAATCCACAACTGGTGGATGTCAGTTTCATGGGAGCAGGTTGATATCTTGGCAATGCAAGAAACAAACAGTGGTGGCTAATTCTACAACTGAAGCAGAGTATGTGGCTGTAGCTGCTTGTTGTGGACAAGTCTTATGGATTCAGAACCAACTGTTGGACTATGGGTATAATTTTATGCATACCAAGATATTTGTTGACAATAACAGCACTTTATGCATTATTAAGAATCCTGTACATCATTCTAAAAACAAACACATAGAAATTAGACACCATTTTATAAGAGATTGTTTTGAAAAGGGTTTAATACAACCAGATAGGGTTGACACAGAAGAAAATGTGTCAGATTTATTAACTAAACCTTTTGATGCTGGAAGGTTTCAATACTTGGTAACAAGTATTAGAATGATCAATCTCACATAATATGTGTTTTGGAGTCTTTTTGTAAAAGTATGTACAGGATAATGCATTGTTATTGGTCTTTTTGAGAATTTAGATTTTCCACTATATTTTTCTAACACTGACAAAGGTTGCTTTACCGCTGATAAGTGTTATTGTGACGTTGTCAGCAATATATTTGTCTAACGCTGACAAAGCTTTTTTTAACGCTGACAAGTGTTATCGGGGCGTTGTCAGCAACAATGTTAGTTTTGTGGTTTTCAATCTAAATGTGCGGGTGGTGTTAGCATTATACCATTGGATACAGAGTTGCTTATGGATCATTGGAGAAGCATTTGAGCATGTTTTTTTTATGGATGATGGTTGGAATTTTCAATTCCTATCTTGACATAAAAAAATTTTATGTTCATGCGTATTTTTGGTAACATATGTATCACAGTTTAAGGGGAGGTTTTAGGAACCTTTAGGATTTTTGGGTATCTTTATGATACTCTTATCACAATTCTAGATTGTGTCCATAGGTGAGTATGAGTTAGTTTTACTAAATCATGAGGCACTGTAGCATGCAAAGTTGGTATACTATGCATGCTGCCAAGACATTTTTGGCCTAGAATTGGTTGTGGTCTATTGGGGGACTTGGGAATGATTTTATCATGGGTTTTACCTAGGAGTAACAAGGAATTTTATGAGGTAACTTAGTTGTTAAGAGTTTTGGTTAACAAGGGACACTAGAGGACTGTTATGTCTATCTTGCATAAGCAAGTGTGCATAACTGGACAGTGCTTGTCGCCCTATAATAATTATCAACTTTTAGGTTATCTTCTCTAGGATAAATTAGTTTGTTAAGGCCATTTTTCATTTTTATAAAATTTTATTTTTGGACGCTGACAAGCATTTTTCCAAGCGTTGTTGTGACCAATTTAGACGCTGACTTGGCTTTGGCAAACGTTGACAAGAGTATAGCCGTTGGGCGTTGATGGATTACTTTTGACCGTTGACACTCAATGGGACCTACCCAGTTGTTACTTTTTGATATATTTTTGGGCCGTAATTTTGGGAGCAGATAACTTTCATTTAATGCATGAGATAAACTTATTTCTTTTCAATATTTTCATGATCGCATTTTTGAAAATAGTTGCCTAATTTTTGGCCAATCACATGCATTTTTCTCTCCTATATATATTTGGCTCCTATTTTAAACAGGGTACCTATCATTCTTGCCTAACAATATTTTCTCCTATAACTTCATCTTTATCAATCATTCAAACAGCTTTCAACAATGGCACCAAAATTTAAACCAAATGATTTAGAATTGGGGTTCAGGAGTCAACACAACATGGTAGCATATTTGGACGCTGATGACACTCTGTTTCCCCAATACACACAAATGGTGGCGTATTTGAACGCATCACCTATTAGGTATGCTCTTTCTCATGCTCCACTCATTCCTTTCACACATATTAAACAGATTTGGTACAATGTTAGTTCCTCAACAGTTAATAGAGTGACTACATTATCATCTATTGTTCATGGGCGAACATGGGTGGTTACTGAAGCTTTGGTTCGCCAAGCTTTGCATCTTGATGATGCAGATGGTATAACCACCCTCCCCATTAATGAAATAGAACAAGGACTAAGGGCTTTGGGTTATCCTTTCCCTGATGAGGGAACTTTAAATAAATATCATAAACAGGAGTTTCCCCCAGCCTGGAAGTACCTAATTTATGTCCTCTTGCAATGTTTGAGTCCCAAGTGTACTGCACACAATGAGATCAATAGGTCTATTGCTAGTGCTATTGTGTGCATTGCTACTGGGCAAAAGTTTAATTATTCCAAAATGATTTTTGAGGGCATGTGTAAAAATAAAGGGAACAAAATGACTTTAGCTTATCCCAGATTTTTACAAATGGTTTTTGATGTCCAAGGTTACTGCACAAGGGATCATGATGATTTTTATGAGATCCCTGTGCAAAAGAAAGCAATTTTTACAAAGATGAACTCACCCCCACATTGTGACTTACCCCTAACCCCAGCTATGATTGCTGTCATTGAAGCAGCACAACCCCAACCAGACCCACAACCCCAACTTGACCCAATACCTGAACCATTACCTTCACCACAACACATGCAAATTGACCAAGAACCCTTCGACGCTGACACATTAAATGTTGGCGTTGACATGCCTATTCCAAACATTGACACCAATCCATCACAGTCCCAAACACCCCTTAACCAACCAACATCCACCCAACCCACATCATCTTCTCCCCCAACACAATATAGGTTGCAAAAACGCCAAAGGACTACTGGAGTGTTCTCCTCTAGTGGTCCTAGCCATGTAGCAGAGAGAACCACCCCCACAAGTGGGGTTGGTGCTATGGATGAGGCTGGGACTATTGGTTATGGCTTAGAAGCTGGCCAAGACAGTCCTACCATAATTAAGACCTCATCCATGCCCAATGAATCTAACTTGGGAGGTCAAATACCCATTTTAGAGGAGGGCGGATTGGAACCAATGACTTTGACGGAATTGACGGCTGTCTGCATAAGCTTACAAAATCAAAATGCAGACTTGGTACATATTGCCAGTACACAAGGCCTTGAACTCAAGCAATTGAGGGAGAGGATTGTTGTTTTGGAAAATGCTAGCACCAGGAGAGGGATGGAGGAATCTTCCAAAGGGTAGGATGAACAGATAAATGTGAGTGATAAGGGCCCCCATGATGGTGAATCTTTGGGTGTTGTTGAGGCCCTAACTAGTTTGAAGAAACAGACAGGTTTTGATACGTCTCTAGTCTCTCCTACAAACTTAAATGTGTCTTTTACAGCTATGTTGGAGGAAATTACAAGAGGCGCTGAGACAAGTACTTTGGGCGTTGACAAGACAGATTTGAACGCTGACATGAGTAGATTGGGCGCTGATAAACCAACATTGAGCGTTGACAGACCTGCAGATGAGGTTGATGTATTCCAGTCATCATCCATCATCAAAGATGTTTCTTCACAGGTATTACCATCTTCCTTACCCACCTTGGATCCATTAGATAAGGGTAAGGGTATTATGGTAGAAGTAGATGTTCCAAAGAATGCAACACATATTGAGTTTGATAGAAGGTTGGCTGCACAAATTGTGGAACAAGAAAGAAAGAAGGTGGGTGAATCACCTTTTGTTGTCACTTCAGAAGAGAAAGAAGGAAGTGATGAAGCCATTTCAGAATCAAGTGTAATGATCATAGAACAACCAGAAAGACTTGAGTATGGTGATGAGTTGGCAAAAGAGAAGTTGAATGAGTTGAAATTGCAGGTTGATTTTGATATGCCAGAAGTTGTTCAGATGTACCATGCTTGGGAAGATAGGTGTATGGAGAATCCACATTTGACTATTTCAGACCAGATATGGGGTTTGGAGATTCTTCTAAGAGTACAAAAGGATTGCAAGGTAATTCTGAGACACAGAGCTAGCAATGTTCTCTCAATGTTGAGAAGGGATAGAAGGGAGTTGTACTACATGCTTCTCAGATGTCATGGAACAGGATGGACTTATAAGAAATTGATTGCTTTAACATTTGAAGAGTTGGAGTTCAAAGCCTATACCATTTGGGTAACAGTGCAGGAAGAAAACACTCTAAGACTTCTCTCTGATGAAAGGAAAGAAGAACTTGCAGAAGAAATGGAGCTTAAGAAGGCAATGATTGTTCCCAGACCTGTGAAGAAGGGAGTCCCTCTTGAGTTTCCCAAAGATATGGATATGTTAAATCCAAGTGAAGCTGTTATAAGAAGGATCCTCAAGCTCTCACCATTGGAAGCTTCAGATATGGTACAAGTGTTACCACTTGATTCCAGAAACCCTATTATAAGCTATAAAGAAGATGAATGTGGGTTTTGGAAGATTGGCAGGTATGGAAAAAAGGTTCACACTTTTACCACTCTTATATCTTTGTTTGCAAGTTTTGATAGAGAAGACTTGGTAGACCTATGGAGGTTGTTAGAGGCCAAGTATGAGACTAAAGCTCCCACTTCAGTCAATGCAATAAAACTGTGGTCAACATTCAAGAGAATGTGTGGATCAAGAGATGAAGATCCTGCTATTTGGAAGGATCCTGAAGATGACCTCAGTGGTCTTCAATGGCGTTTGTATTCAGCTGTTGGTGTTTATTATTTGAGTTCTACAAAGTTTGCTGAGTATCTACTTGTAGATGGTCAATATTTCATGTCCAAGGAAGTCTTGGAGAAGATGAAGAATACACAGCTGGAAATTGATTATTCAAGTGACGTGGCCAAAGATTTGATCAGATTTATTTATTACCAATATGATAACTGTTGTAAGATTCCTCCTAGTTCTTAATGTTTATTCAGAAACTTGATTACTAGATATCTAGTTTAGGAGAGGATTGTTGGAATAAAATATAGCCAGTCTAGTTGAGCGCTGACAAGAGTAAAACAAACGTTGATGGGAAGAAAACAAACGCAGACAGATCAAGCGTTGACAAGAAGAAGTCAAGCGTTGATACATTGAAGACAAACACTGATGGAAGGATATGATCTACGCGTTTATTATGTTCTGGATTACTTCTAGTAAAGATAGGAACAACAATGTATTTTCTATATTTATCTTTACCTAGAATAGTTGATACGTAGATTATTGTACAAGGCTTCTTATGTCTATAAAAGAAGACCTTTAGGTTATTGTTCAATATAAGTTTTCATACGTTAAACACTTTCATTGTAAACAAGTTTGTTATCATTAATCAAAGTGAAAGTTTGTTTACATCTTTGTGTTCTTGTTTAAGTGTTAATTCCGCATAACACTTAGATTGTTATATACATATACAAAGGTTTCTCTACGTGTATTACTTGATCTAATCTCGTATACATAAATCTAAATCGATCTAAGTTTGGGATCAACAAGTAATTCATCACGGAAGACGTACTTCCGTAACAAAGATATGAACCAACAGAAGACATACTTCTGTGGCAGAAGGAGCCAGTAGAAGGCGTACTTCAATGGCAAAAGATAACGATGCGCCGTGGAAGAATACTTCCACGGCGAAAAGATAACGATGCACCGTGGAAGAATACTTCCACGGAGAAAATAATGAGCACGTGGAAGAGATACTTCCACGGCGAAAAGATAACGATGCGCCATGGAAGAATACTTCCACGGAGAAAATAATGAGCACGTGGAAGAGATACTTCCACGGCGAAGATAAGAAGCACGTGGAAGAGACACTTCCACGGCGAAGATAATAAGCACGTGGAAGAGATACTTCCACGGCGAAAATAATGAGCATGTAGAAAAGATACTTCCACGGCGAAGATAAGAAGCACGTGGAAGAGATACTTCCACGGTGAAAGATAAAGAGCGCGTGGAAGAATACTTCCACGGCGAAAATAATGAGCACGTGGAAGAGATACTTCCACGGTGAACATAATAAGCACGTGGAAGAGATACTTCCACGGCGAAGATAATAAGCACGTGGAAGAGATACTTCCACGACGAAGATAATAAGCACGTGGAAGAGTACTTCCACGGAGAATGATAACGAGCACGTGGAAGAATACTTCCACGGCGAAGATAACGAGCACGTGGAAGAGATACTTCCACGACGAAAGATAACGAGCGCGTGGAAGAATACTTCCACGGCGAAAATAATGAGCACGTGGAAGAGATACTTCCACGGCGAACATAATGAGCACGTGGAAGAGATACTTCCACGGCGAACATAATAAGCACGTGGAAGAGATACTTCCACGGCGAAGATAATAAGCACGTGGAAGAGTACTTTCACGGCAAATGATAACGAGCACGTGGAAGAATACTTCCACTGAGAAGATAATAAGCACGTGGAAGAGATACTTCCACGGCGAAAGATAACAAGCGAGTGGAAGAGATACTTCCACGGCGAAGATAACGAGCGCGTGGAAGAATACTTCTACGGTGAAGATAACGAGCATGTGGAAGAATACTTCCACGACGAAGAGAATAAGCACGTGGAAGAGATACTTCCACGGCAAAGATAATAAGCACATGGAGGAGATACTTCCACGGCGAAGATAATAAGCACGTGGAAGAATACTTCCACGACGAAGATAATAAGCACGTGGAAGAGATACTTTTATGGCGAAGATAAGAAGCACGTGGAAGAGATACTTCCACGGCGAAGATAAGAAGCACGTGACGGTGAAGATAACGAGCACGTGGAAGAGATACTTCCACGGCGAAGATAATAAGCACGTGGAAGAGATACTTCCACGGCGAAGATAAGCACGTGGAAGAGATACTTCCACGGCGAAGATAATAAGCACGTGGAAGAGATACTTCCACGACGAAGATAATAAGCACGTGGAAGAGATACTTCCACGGCGAAGATAATAATCACGTGGAAGAGATACTTCAACGGCGAAGATAATAAGCAAGTGGAAGAGATACTTCCACGGCGAAGATAAGAAGCACGTGGAAGAGATACTTCCACGGCGAAGATAACGAACACGTGGAAGAATACCTCCACGGCGAAAATAACGAGCACGTGGAAGAATACTTCCACGGCGAAGATAAGAAGCACGTGGAAGAGATACTTCCACGACGAAGATAACGAACACGTGGAAGAATACCTCCACGGCGAAAATAACGAGCACGTGGAAGAATACTTCCACGGCGAAGAGAATAAGCACGTGGAAGAGATACTTCCACGGCGAAGATAACGAGCATGTGGAAGAATACTTCCACGGCGGCGAAGATAACGAACACGTGGAAGAATACCTCCACGGCGAAAATAACGAGCACGTGGAAGAATACCTCCACGGCGAAGAGAATAAGCACGTGGAAGAGATACTTCCACGGCGAAGATAAGAAGCACGTGGAAGAATACTTCCACAGCAAAAATAACGAGCACGTGGAAGAATACTTCCACGACGAAGAGAATAAGCACGTGGAAGAGATACTTCCACGGCGAAGATAATAAGCACGTGGAAGAATACTTCCACGGCGAAGATAACGAGCACGTGAAAGAGATACTTCCACGACGAAGATAAGAAGCACGTGGAAGAATACTTCCACGACGAAGATAACGAGCACGTGGAAGAATACTTCCACGGCGGCGAAGATAACGAACACGTGGAAGAATACCTCCACGGAAAAAATGACGAGCACGTGGAAGAATACTTCCACGGCAAAGAGAACAAGCACATGGAAGAGATACTTCCATGGCGAAGATAATAAGCACGTGGAAGAATACTTCCACGGCGAAGATAATAAGCACGTGGAAGAATACTTCCACGACGAAGATAATAAGCACGTGGTAGAGATACTGCCACGGCGCATGAATAAGCCAGCGGAAGAGGTACTTCCGTGGCAAAGGCATAAGCCAATGGAAGAAATACTTCCAAGGCGTAGAAACAAGCGCGCGGAAGGAGTCCTTCCGCGGCGAAGGAATAAGCCAATGGAAGAGATACTTCCATGGCAAAGGAACAAGCGCGCGGAAAGATTACTTCCGTGGCGAAGGAATGAGCCAATGGAAGAGATACTTCCATGGCAAAGAAATAGACGCGCAGAAGGAGCACTTTCGCGGCGAAAGAATAAGCCAATGGAAGAGATACTTCCATAGAAAAGAAATAAGCGCGCGGAAAGAGGACTTCCGCGGCGAAGGAATAAGACAATGGGAGAGATACTTCCATGGAAAAGAAACAAGCGCGTGGAAGGAGCACTTCCGCGGCGAAAGAATAAGCCAATGGAAGAGATACTTCCATAGAAAAGAAATAAGCGCGCGGAAAGAGGACTTCCGCGGAGAAGGAATAAGCCAATAAGAGAGATACTTCCATGGCAAAGGAATAAACCGGCAGAAGGCGGACTTCTGCGGCAAAGGAATATATCCAAAGATATTTGTGTGACGTGCACATAAATAGTGGTATTAGTATACCCTAGTAGCCCCCAAGTTTAATGGTGCTACACTCGATTAGTAGTATTAAACTTAATCAAGTATTTTAAAAATTACGGTCGTGTAGACCAACGCGAATGGACGTACCATAGCTGCGTACAAAAGATAGAAATTGGGTTCGAACGTGCGAACCAAAGCGGATGGATCTTGCCATAACCGCGAATTGTCACATAGTATAAGACGTATCTTAACTAACTTATGGGATGCATTATGCTATTACGTGCGGCGTACCGTTACTACCATAAGGACGGCCAAAGTTTTGACAAAATATTGTTAGACGTGCACAGTGTGTCTTTTGCAAGTCCATCATGAGTCATGTGGTTTGCGTAACTTACTACAACATCTTGATAGCAAGGTGTCTAACAAGGATACATGATCTGTGGTCGTTAGGTTTGCAACCCTCTTACACGACAAGTTGAATTATTAGGTTCACGCAATCCTCTTATTCCACATGGGAACGATGTGTACATGTACGCCCGTAGGCAGAGATATCCGAGTGTACGGACTAGCACGGATGGACGTACCATGACCGCGAATGACAAATAAAATATATTATTTAAAGAAAATATATGTAATTTATCTTACCGATATAAAAGATATATATAATAAAAAATAGCGGAATATATACTAAAGACTATCTTGTAGTAATTTAAATGATATGTGTAATATCCGTTATTAATATAAACAATATATCCGAACATGCGGATTAATATGGAAGACACGGCTCATAACCGCAATGAAAAATAAAATATAATCGAACATACAGACGAGCACGGCTGGACATATCATGACCACGAATAAAAAATAAAATAATTGTTGAATGTGCAGATGAGTGCGGATGGACGAGCCATGATCATGAATCACGATATTACTACGTCGGGTCGCGACATATATGAAAAACATATTTAATTAAATCAAGAGATATATGTAATATCTTCTTTCCAATTTAAAAGATATATGTAATATCCTTTATTTACATGGAAATATTGATAAAATATTTTGTTTATTTTAAAAGATATGGGTAAATCTTGTTACCGAAAAAAAGTGAAGATATATTTGTATAAATTTAAAAGATATCCTAATATGTTATTAATATAAATAATATCTCTAGATGTGCAGAATAAAGCAAAAAGACGCGGCTCAAGACCGCAGTTTAAAAAAATAAAATACTCCGGAACGTGCGGACGAACGTGGCTGGACATTCCATAACCACGGATAAAAAATAAAAAAATAAAATATATCCGAGTGTACCGAATATCACAGAAGATACCCCGAATACAAACAGGATAAGTTGCAAATATATTGTATAAGAGCAGGATAAGTTGCAAATATATCGTATAAGAGCATCTAGCTTAATAAGATAACCTTAGATATATTATTTGTGAATACATGAGCCATCGATAGTCCCTAGCTAATATTTAGGTGATGATGCTCTTAGCGTGGCATAATAATAGAATACACATCTTTGTAGATCAATTTATCCAAAAAATTTAATGATACTAAGAAAAATAAAAAACTCAGACTAGTCAATATCAAATTGTTAGTTATGATTTGCAATTTAACATTGTTATACTAATAAACAATCGTAGACGTGTATTAAGATTAGATTTCGTAAACTGTGTTATAATACCACTGAAATATTATGCATGCATATCGCCAATAATCAAATCTGAGATTTCACACTTATATGCGTGAATGACAGGATGCATAATTAATGCCACTTGTAAAAAATAAAGACAAACGTTTTAGAGTTACCGATTTTTCGCATCGATTCTTGCTTTTCGGTAACATGAGACCACGAAACATAGTTTAGTCAGGGTCCCACGGATGGCGCCAACTTGTTGGAGCATAATTTGGATAGGCCGGTCTGACGACTCTCCTGGGCCGTTTGTCGTCCTCCCGGGTCCTGACTAATGCTGGTTAGACGTGGACCCAAGGCCGGAGCTCCGGGGTCCACCTCCGACGGTCAAGTTAGTATTTGATCGACATGTTGTATAAGCGGTGTGGTTAAGAGAGAGAACCTGATGTAGAATGAGAGCCCTAGCCTTGTTTATATAGTGCTAGGGTTTCTTGAAGGATAAGTTAGGTGTGTGTGGGTCGCGGGCCTGTTGGGCCAGGCCAACTGTAGACTATACGTCGACAAAAACTATTTAAAAATGATTAAAAACTATTAAAATATTAAAATAATCCAAAAAATTAATTAAATGACAAGAAAATTAATCTAAAATTTTTATAAATCCTAACTTAATGTATTTAATCTAGGAAAAATGAAAAAGTTGCAAAAATCCTAAAAACAATTTTTAATAATAAAATATTAATAAAAAAAATTCAAAATTTATAAGAAATTATAAAAACTTGCAAACTAGTTTAATTTAACTTAAATAAACAGAAAATGAAAGTGAAATGTCCAAAATACCTCTAACGGGCCTCCAAATGGGCCAAAACTTAAAACAGTCCAAGCTTAATGGGCTTTTTGGCCCAATAAGCAAAAAGTTAACCAAATAAGCTGAAAAGTTCCAGTCTAGCTTAAAATTTGATTTTAAACATAAAACTCTAAAGGACTAAAAGCTGAAAAAGAGCTTATCACAGCTTAATAAGCAAACAACTTATTCTTAATGGGCTTTTTGGCCCATTAAGCCATAAGCTAATGCCATAAGATGAAATTTGACACACATCCTTTTCTTGACCTTATAAATCTGTTTGTAAAAAGAATTTTTGAATAAGCCTAAGAAATAAGCAAAAGCTCTCTACACAAAACGACGAAATAGTCGTTTTTGAGTTCTAGACCACTTCAAAGGCTGATTCTTTTTGTAAAATGCTTTAAATCACTTAACTAAGCTTAATAATCAAATAGATTTCAAATAAGCACACTGAATAAGCTGGAATAAGCAATAAGCTGTTTTGAAAAAGAAAAGTCAATTCGTTTTCTATTCAAACCTAAAAGTCAACGGCTCAAATGCTCCAGATTAGTCAAATGGGTCAAATAAGGAAGATTGATTACCAAAACAAAGTTGTTGCAAGTATAAATAAGCTATTATAGCTTATTGATAAGCTGTTCACAAATTAACTCTAGCAGTGGCTAGAAACAGTGGGAAAGGGTTCCCACTGCTTGACTTTCTTGACCTTTTGTTTTTAGTGGACTTTTATTGGATTCAATGGACAAAAAGGCACCCTTATAACTGTGAGTTATAAGGAGTCAATAACAAGCAAAAAATCACAAAATCACCAAACCAATTAGTACAGTTAATTCAATGTATGCCCAGATATCACACAGACATGAACATTAAGCAGATTTGAAGTAATAAGTAGATTAAGCAAGATTAAGCCACCCAAATTGAACCAAAAGTATACACAAGCTATAATAATCTTAAATAATCAATAATAGACTTGGTTCATGCACTGAATCAAAGATTTAAGCTAGATTCAAGCCTATGTTATTTACTGCTGAACTCAGATGAACACAAAGACCTTACTTGCTGATATACTTGACCACAAACCCAATTTCAAACCCTCAAATATCTAAAACAGGTTGCACAAACTATGTTTAAGCACTTGTTAACCCTAAATAAGCATACACTTTAGGTGTTCCCAAATTTTTAGATCAAAACAGGCAAAAACAAGCAAGATATGGCACAGATTAAGATTTGATGTTTAAGAACACAAGACTTGTAATTATAAGCATACAAATACCTCAATATCAGATACAAACAAGAATAAACCCTTAACACTAACTCAAACTCAAATAGAAACCTTAAAGCAGTAGAACCAAACACCCTTTTAACTTTTTAAATCAAGATTTAAACAAGAAAATGTGTTTAACAGGTTTACCCAAGCCTAATCAAGCATCATACCAACAATATCATGCAGTAAGAACAAGATTCAAGCCACAAGAACAACACATACAACAACAGAATCACAAAATCACATAAAACCAATTTTTTAAACAGATTTTTGGGAAAGAGAGCTCAAACCTAATATATGTACATCCACACTCACGGAGCTTATGTGCCTAGCTAAACAAGGCACAAGCTTCCAGTAAGCTGCTAAGAACAACAAGGTTAGAAATAAACAGATTATATGAAAAATAATGAAAATAAACAAGATTTATCCAAGCTTGTTCCCCACTCCTTAAGTCCTCCCAAATCACAAGCTCACTACACCTTGATAAGTATCTTATCAGGGTGTTATGATCACTTATGATCCAAAAGTTCAAGTGTTTGAACTAAGACTTAGGAAAAAAATCAAATTTTGGAAAACTTTTGCAACAACTTGCACAATCCTTAAAACCAAACTTTGAAACTTAGAAATCACAAACTTAGATCAATATCAATAACAAAAAAGTAAATGGGAACTTGGAATTCGTCAACAAACTTTCACACTTTTTGATTCACTTGAAGCAAGGCTTAAAAAAGTTATGACCAAAGAAAACCAAGAACAAACTGAAATGTATGAGTCCTAATGCCTTATATAGGCTATAATGGTTCTAGAAAGCTGAAAATAAAACATGAAACCCTAGTTATGAACTTCCAGAATTGCCCTTTGAAGTTTTGAATTTCTTGAGCACATGTGATTGAATTTTGGACGTTTGTTGATGCTAGCTGGTTGCAATTTGATCCAAGGGCTCCAAGTAAGCTTAGTTTGCAAGCTAGATTGTGGTTTGTTGATTTTCTGCCAAGTTTTTGTCCTCTTCCCCAAAGGTGAGTAACAGGGTGTATCATGTGATCATTTGGGTGATGTGGCATGTAAAGTGTGAGTTGGGTTTTGTTCATTAAGACCTTAATCATAAATCTGGAGGTGATCATGGTCTAATTGTTGTTTAAACAAGAATCCCCAATTCATGTTCATGTGATGAATAGTTGGGTTTTGATTCAGTTTGGGTTTTAAAAACATGTTAACCGCCCCAAATTAATAACTAATTTTAATTAGTTATTAATCAGTTGTGAGTGGGTTATGACGTGGAGAATTGGTGAGTTTTAATTGGGTGTGGGGAGATAGTGGGACACGTGGTGGAGTATGGTTGGTTAAGGTAACTTTCATATCTTGGCAGTTATCACCCCCTTCTTTCTTTGTTTCTTCATATCAAGTTTTCAGTATATAACTTGATTTCCTTTGTTAGGAAAGTTTTGTTTTTTGCAATTTGACCACAAAAACTTTCAAGAGGGTTTATGAAGGACTTGTTTTGTCATTTGATGTTATTTGAAGGGTTGTTTTTGGCATGTCTTCAATCTTCAAGGTCTTCACTTGTTTCTTTGTCTTCATGGAGGACTAAAAGTGACAAGTCTTCAAATTTGAGGGACTATTCTTGCCAATTCTTTAAAGTTAAGGGTCCTTTTTGTAAATTTAACAAACTTTAAGGACCAAACTTGTAATTACGAATATACAAGGGTTTAAAGTGTCAATTCTTCATTAATGGAGGACCCTTCTTGTACAATCTTCAATTCTTCAAGGATATTTTTGGAAAATCAACTTTAGGGCCCGGTTCATTGTGTGGCTTCCTTTTCCCGTGTTCGTTTTTGCTTGTTTCTTGTGATATTTTGTCATTTTCTCAATATCCGTACCTAAAATACACATTGAACAAACACAAGCATATATTTGGCACTTTTTATGATATTTTAACCATTTTAAGCCCGTTTTGGACGATGAGACTATGTATAAAAGCTGTCTCATCACTAGGTGTGTCTCATATGCTCTTGAGGATCAAAGTTGGGTAGAAGATATAGGGCTGAGCAGGCCCGACTGAAACCGACATGGCCCGACCGAACCGACTCAATTGATGGAACCGATACCGAGACCGATGCAGTCGGGTCGGTAGTCGGTTTGAGAAATACAAGAATTTCGGTTTCGGGTCGGTTTGGTATAAAACCGAAAACGGCCCGAAGTGACCCGAGATACCCATTTAGGTTTAGGTCATATAAATGACCAACCACTTTTTTTTCTTATCCAATATTCCTAACTTATCTCAAAGAAAAAACGGGAAGAAAAAACACCATCAATGGAGGACGATCATGAACAAACTCAACAAACACCTAATCAATATTTCATACCCAAATCAATTTCATCATCTATCCCCGTATTTGGATCTAATTCATCGCAACAAAACACCATTAATCTTGAAGTAAGTTGTTTTCTTAGTAATTCTCTTTTTATTAATCGAATTAATTTTATTTTTAATTTTAATTCGTGTATAATTTTAATTTTAATTCTTTATTTCTTTTATTAATCGAATTAATTGGTGATGAAACCCACTGTTTTTTTTTATTCGATGAAGATGGGGTACTTTGTACTTATTGTTAGTTAATCTAATTAATTCGTGTATACTAATTTTGAGTTGAATTTGTGTTTTTGAAACCCACTGTTAAGAGTGTTAGTATGAAACCAATTGTTAGTATGATATTGTTAACCCACTGTATCATTTTCTTAATTTAGTTGGTGATTTTTTTTGTATGAAAGTATGAAACCCACTGTACATATACAAACTCACTGTTTTTTTTGTGTTAATATAGCCTACTGTTTTTTTTTGTGTTAATTTGTGTAGGATGATACCGTAGATGTGGAGACTGTTGGCAATGAAGGTAATAAACGCAAAAGAAAAGCGTCATCACAACCAAGGCAATTGAAAGCCGAATGCTAGAAATACTTTATGCAAAAGTTTGAACCCGATCAAGATGGGGTAGTTATTAAAATGGCATATTGCAAATGGTGTCTATCGGTTTTCAAAGCCGACTCTCATAAACATGGTACGCGACAATTGAACAATCATTATGTAAATTGTGAAGCAAACCCCAATATCGAAAATCTTAAGAAACAAAAAAGCTAGCTTTTAAGAAAAAGATTAGTGAGAACGATGAGGGTGGCACTAGTGGTGGGACTTTAGAAACGTGGAAATATAATGAAAAGGTAATCAAAGAATCGTTGATTAGGATGTTTATTCCTGTCGAGCTTCCTTTTAAGTTTGTAGAACACCCGGCATTCATTCAATTCGTTTCGGACTTGCAACCTAGATATCATGTGCCCTCCCGTTTTACTATTGCTAGGGATATTGCTAAGTTTTATATAGAAGAGAGGAAGAGCCTATTGAAATTCTTAAGCAGTGATTCCACCGCGGTCCATTTAACCACAGATACTTGGACTTCTAGTTGTAAAAGAATGAACTTTATGGTTTTAACCGCACACTTTATAGATGATGATTGGGTTATGCACAAAAGGATAATCAGTTTTAGACCAATTCATAGTCATAGAGGGGTGGATATTGGTAGGGCACTCTTGGAATGTATAAACGGATGGGGTTTAAAGAATGTTATGACGATGACGGTTGATAACATTTCTTCAAATGACAAAGCCCTCGAATACTTGGTAGAGAATTTACCAACCAAGTATGATAATGGTAAACATTTTCACATAAGGTGTATGGCTCATATTTTAAACCTAATTGTCAAAGATGGTTTAAAAACCTACAAAAAAGAAGTCGATACCATAGCCTTAGCCGTGAAATACATCAAACACTCGAGCCAAAGAGTTTCTAACTTCAAAAAAAGTGTTTAAAACTCTACCGATTCTAAAAAGTTTTTGACTTCCGAATGACCTACACGATGGAATTCAACACATGATATGTTGAAAACGGCCATTAAGTTGAAAGATGCTTTTTTTGATTATAATCTTAAGAACTCTAGTTTTACACGAGACCTAGAGGAAACACCAAAGCGGGGTGATTTTGTGGTTCGTAAACAAGTAGTTCAATTTTTGGAGAAATTTAAGGAAACAACCGAACTTGTGTCAAACGTATCAAATCTCGTTGCTCATTTGTGGTTTGGAGAGGTATTTGATATTGATAATCATCTTCGTGAGTGGCAAAATAATCCTTCTTTTAAGGACATGGTTGGACAAATGAGAAAGAAGTATGACAAATATTGGGGTGATTACAAAAAAATCAACCATTATATGTACTTTGCCGTTATATTAGATCCCACGATGAAGTCGGAAATAGTACACTATGGTTTTAAACTTTTTAAGATAATGGTTGTGATGTTGTATTGGAGGCAAATGAGGAAGATAGTAATGAGACTCCAATTAATTTTTTAACCAACGATGAAAAAGCTAAAAAGGTTGTTGATGAGGTTGAGAAGGATTTGGGAGAATTTTTTGCCATGTACAAAGAAAGATATGGCACATCCACATCAAACGACTTATCTAGATCAATGTCTCAAAAAAGTAGTAGCTCTAGAAATCGTCGTGGCAATGCTTTCATCATGGGGTATAAAGATACAATGGGATATAAGTCGAGTGGGGGTGAAGATGAGTTGAGGAAATATCTTAAAGAACTGACTCTAGAGCTAGAAGATGACGAAGACTTTGACATTCTTCAATGGTGGAAGATAAATAGTCCACGTTTTCCAATCGTATCAAAGATGGCCAAAGGTAATTTATCATATTTTTTTCTACCTTTTTATACCCACTGATTTTTTAAAGCCACTGTTAGTTTTTGTGATTTTTTTTTATTTTTTGTGATTTTTTAGAATTTTAGTAAGTAGTTTAAGTTAAAGAAATAGTCTTGCTACAAACACTAATCAAATGGGAAAAAAGGGGAAAAACAGTAAGTTCAATATTATGATTTTTTTTATATTTTTGCGATTTTTTTAATTATTTGTAATTTTTAGATATCTTGTGCATCCAAGTATCCACCGTTGCTTCCGAATCCTCCTTTAGCACGAGCGGTCGAGTTTTGGACCCATATAGGAATTGTTTAGCGCCAAACATTGTAAAGGCTTTGGTGTGCACGCAAGATTGGCTTCGAACATCAAGTAGAAACATCAATATGGATACGTTTGAAGACTTGATAAAAGACGACGAGCTAGCTAGAGGTATGTTATATTTTTATAATTATAGAATTGTAGAGGCTTTTTTTGTAGATTTGTATTTTGCAAGTAGTTTTGCCATTATAATTATAGAATTGTAATTCGTTTGTTATATTTTTGTAGAAATTCATGACGGGCTAAAGAAACAATTGGAAGAACAAGAAAGGGCGAAGAATTGAGTATTGAGCCGTTCATTTCGTTTGTTATGTTTGTTGACTTTGTTTTTATGTTTTGTTACTTGGATTTGTGAAATTTGGACTTGTAATGTTGTTAAAACCCTCTGTTGAAACTTGTATTGTGGCTAGACAAACCCACTGTTATTTTGCTGCTGATATAGGGATGTTTAGATTATGGTTTACAGATTTTGGTGTTACATCTAAGGGGGTGTTTGGGGTGTGTTTTCGGTTTCGGTATGAAAACGAACCGAACCCGGTTTGGCCCGAAATTAAACCGAACTGAACCGACATTTTCGGTTCAGGTTTTCCCTTTAATTCGGTTTCGGTTTATTTCGGGACGGGTCAGGTCGGGTTGGGAGCGGCCCGAAGCTCAGCCCTAAGAAGATATGCAGGAGGAAATGCAACAGTTCTTGTTTCTAGATTTTTGGATCCTAGTTGATTTACCGGATGGAAAGACAGCAATTGGTACCAAATGGATTCTCAAAAACAAGAAAGATGCTAGGGGTATTGTGGTAAGGAATAAAGCAAGACTAGTAGCACAGGGTCACACTCAGCTTGAAGGAAATGATTATGATGAAGTTTTTGCTCCTGTTGCACGAATTGAGGCCATTCGACTATTTTTGGTTTTTGCTTCTTATATTGGCTTTACAGTGTTTCTAATGGATGTCAAGAGTGCATTTCTGTATGGAAAGATTGAAGAAGAAGTATATGTCACTCAACCAAAGGGCTTTGTAGATCCTCTTCATCCTAAGAAGGTCTACAAGGTTGTCAAGGCCTTTTATGGTCTTCATCAGGATCCTAGAGTCTAGTATGAGCGTCTTTCTACTTTCTTGTTGAAGCATGGCTATAGAAGAGGCACCATTGACAAAACATTGTTTCTTAAGAAGATTACCAAAGATATCATCCTTCTCCAGGTATATGTAGATGATATCATATTTGGTTCTACCAGGAAGGAATGGTGTGATGAGTTTGAACAGTTGATGAAAGGTGAGTTTCAGATGAGTGCCATGGGAGAACTAACATTTTTCCTTGGACTTCAAGTCAAGCAGCAGCACGATGGTATCTTCATTAGTCAAGATAAATATGTTCATGACATTATTCAAAAATTTGATGTGGAACCTCTTAGACCAGCAGCAACACCTTATGAGGTAACTAAAGTCAAACTCAAGAATGAGCTGGATCCTCCTGTTAATGTTCACTTGTACAGGTCTATGATAGGCTCACTTATGTATTTGACTGCTTCTCGCCCAGACATTATGTTTGCTGTTAGTGCTTGTTCTAGACATCAAGCGGCACCTACCAGCTCAAATTTGAATGCTGTCAAGAAAATGTCTACATATCTTAAGGCACAACCTAAGCTAGGCTTATGGTATCTAAGGGAATCCCCTTTTGTTCTTGAAGCCTATAGTGATAGTGACTATGTAGGTGCTAATAATGATAGAAGGTCAACTACTGGTGGTTGTCAATTTTTGGGACGCAGGCTTATTTCATGGCAATGTAAGAAACAGACCATAGTAGCTACTTCCTCAACAGAAGTTGAATATGTAGTTGCTGCTAGTTGTTGTGGACAAGTCTTGTGCATACAAAATCAAATGTTAGACTATGGGTTCAACTTTATGAATACCAAAATCTTCATTGACAATCAAAGCACTATCTGCATTGTGAAGAATCCTGTTTTTCATCAAAGAACCAAGAATATAGAAATTCGGCACCATTTTATACGAGATGCAAATGAAAAGAAGCTTATACAGGTTCTCAAGGTACATACGGATGATAATGTTGTTGATTTGTTGACTAAAGCATTTGATGGACCAAGGTTTAACTACCTGGTGGTTCACATTGGTATGGTCAATTGATAGGTGTGAAAACACCCATCCTTTTACCACTTAATTACAATAACAACCAGGCTAAAACGTGTATTTTATGTCATAAATGTCGGAATTATGCGTAGTTTGCGTTTTTGTTGTGATTTAGGACGAAAATGTGAAAAGGGGAGAAAACACGGGTATTCACGGGCTTTTATCGAAGAAAAAGACAAAAGACGAAGTCAAGAAATCAAGAGTGCAAAAAGAACGGAAGTCCAAGACCAATTCTGAAGATTTATCGAAGAAAAAGTCAAGAGACGGAAGTTTACTAAAAGCCGAAGAACTCAAGTCTAATTTATTGAAGAAATTACAAGACGAGTTTATTAATCCCGAGACAAAAGTATTAAGAAGATTAAGGACTAAAGGATAATTAGAGAAAGAAGAAAGAGGGAGGAAGCTTCCACTAAGCACCTCCCTAATCCACTATAAATAGATCCATTTCATTTCATTTGTAGTTGTTGGCTAGTTTGACAAACTAAGCTCTTCCATTTTCATTTCTTGCAACTTTATTTTTCATGTCATTTTAACTAATTGTCTTGCACTTTAATTCCTTTAATTCAAGTAAGTGTTTTTAATTTTGTTGTTGAATCTTCACTTTTAATTAAGCTTTTCTTTAACTTTCTCATTCTACTTTTCTTGTTTTTGGTTTATCTCAATTTCGGATTAAGCAAGATTTTGCTTAATCTCTTTGCTTATTTGATTAAAAAGTTCACCTTTTTATTTCTATCTAAGCTTTCATACGAAATAAGCTATAAGTTTGACAATCTTATGTGCTTATTTGGTATTGGGCTTAATTGTTTTCAAAGCTTTCTTAAAAGTTTTACTCTTTTAAAGTTAATTTTAATTAAGTTTCGTTTTTTATGTTTTGAAAGGTTTTTAATTTTGTGCTTACTTCGTTCAACTTATTCTTGTTTATCTAGTTTCAGTTCATTCTTATTAGTCATAGCTTATTAAACTTGTGCTTATTGCAAAATTCATTTCCATCAGAAAATGAGGGCTTTCACACATTGCGACGGGTTGTTTGTATCGCAATAACCATTTGTGGTTCTACATTGCGATCATGTTGGGAATAAAATATAGCCAGTCTACTTGAGCGCTGACAAGAGTAAAACAAGCGTTGACAGGAGTAAAACAAACGCTGACAGATCAAGCGTTGATAAGACAAAGTCAAGCGTTGATGCATTGAAGACAAGCACTGATGGAAGGATATACTCTACGCATTTATTGTATTCTAGATTACTTCTAGTAAAGATAGGAACAACAATGTATTTTCTATATATATCTTTACCTAGAATAGTTGATACGTAGATTATTGTACAAGGCTTCTTATGTCTATAAAAGAAGACCTTTAGGTTATTGTTTAAATAAGTTTTTCATACGTAAACTACTTTCATTGTAAGCAAGTTTGATATCATTAATCAAAGTGAAAGTTTGTTTACATCTTGTGTGTTCTTGTTTAAGTGTTAATTCCTCATAACACTTAGATTGTCATATACATATACAAAGGTTTCTCTAAGTGTATTACTTGATCTAATCTCGTATACATAAAGCTAAATTGATCTAAGTTTGGGATCAACAAGTGGTATCAGAGCTTGTTGAGGAACTTTTAATCTTAAATAACACAAGAACCCTAAAATCACCAAAACCCTAATTTTCTCAAAACCCTAACAACATCATGTCAAATCCAGAAATAACCTCCTCCCCCTCACCTTTGCCAAACATCAAGATTCCCATTCTTGATGCAACCAACTTTGAATTGTGGAAATTCAACTTTGAACAATATCTAGGGATCTATGACTAGACACTCTGGAAGATTATTGAATATGGAAACACATTCAATAAAGCTCAAAATATTGCTAATGCCATTGCTGCAAGAACAGCTGTTGCTGGATGTTCAGAAGCAGATAAGAAAGAAAAGCCTGATGACGATAGAGCTGTGTCTGCTGAAGACATAGCAAAGAAAAAGGTTGACATGAAAACACTAAACATTCTGAAAGTCTCTTTGGGACAAGAGAACCAGCATAAGTACAGAGGTTATGAATATGCTAAGGATCTTTGGGCAGCTCTTGAAGTTGCATATGGTGGTAATGAAGATACTAAGGAAGAGAAGAAGAAGCAACTCATGCATGATTATGCTGTCTTCAAGGCTCAACCTAATGAGAAGCTTAGCAGTGTGAGAAGCAGATTGCTTGACATTACAAGCAAATTGTACTTCATGGGGACACAACTTGGTGATGTTGACATCAATGCCACTTTTCTTAAGAGTCTTGGTGAGGCATGGAAGATTGAGTCAAGATCTATACTTGCCAACAACACTCACAAAAGTTCTACTTTTGATGATATCTACAACAAACTAAGGCTGTTGGAAGATGAAACTCTTTTGGAGCATGGAAGCAAGTCTACCAACAGTAACATGGCCTTCTTTTCTCATAGTGAAGGTCAATTCAGTCAGAAGGACTCTTACATGCATCCAGTTACTGGATCATCATGTGTCAACGCTGGAACATGTCCTGTCAACGCCTCATACTCAGACGCTGACACATACAAAAGTGACTCACCAAGAGTTAAACCTGCTGGTTTGGATCTGGATACTGTATGTGCTTATATTGCTTCTTTGCCTAATGGTTGAGTGATTACATATGAGGACCTTGAGCAGATAAGTGATGAGAACTTGGAAGAGATGGATATTAAGTGGAACATGGCTCTTGCTAGTATAAGAGCAAACAGGTGGAATAGAAGGTTTAAGAAGAAGATGACCTTCAATGCAAAGGACACAGCTGGATTTGATAAATCCAAAGTTGAGTGCTACAACTTTCATCGTATGGGGCACTTCATGAGGGAATGCAGATCTCCAAGAAGATCTGATGCTGGCAAACCCTCAAGTCAAATTGTTAAAGCTCAAGATCCTAAGGTCATGGTTGCAGTACAAGACATTGATGGTATTGGATGGGACTGGAGCTATTTGGCTAAGAATGGGGAAGAGGATAAAGCTTTGGTTGCTGAGATAGAAGAAGAAGAGCATGTTCAATATGCTCTCATGGCACACTCCTCCTCTTCATCTGATAATGAGGTATACGATGATGCTTTTTGTAGTAAAGGTTGTAGGTTAAATACTGAGAGACTTAACAAAGAGGTGTTAAGATTATTAGATGATATGAGTACTGAGAGATGTAAACTGTCTAACTATCAACTAGCTCTCACTCAAACTGAGAAGACAGTTTCTGAATACAAGAAAATGGAATTTGATTTAAAAGATAAAATGAATATCTTAAAACATGAGTTGAATGTTAGTAATGATATTAGGAGTATCATGGAAAGGGTTAATGGTGAGTTACAAGCTAAGTTAGATGAAGCCATTAAGAATAAAGATAACGTTGGCCTTAAAATTCAAAGATTTGATAAGGCCACACAAACCCTAGGAGAATGTGTGAGTAAACAAAGAGATCCTAAGGACATGACTGGGATTGGGATGAAAGACTACTCTGTGGTTCCACCACCAGCTGGTGATTTCTAAGGTTTCCAGCAAAAGGACCTATCTTGGACTGGTTTACCAGAGCTCCAAGAGGAGGAATTCATTCCTCCACCAAGAATTGTCACACCAGTTGAAGAGTATCAACAAAAGTTGACTGACTTGAATGAATGGAAGAAAGCTAATCCTACCTTATTTGTTAAGGGTGGCTTGCTATGTGAAAGTCCTAATGAGTCAACTCCCATTAAGGTTACAAACCCAATCACTGGTAAGGCTGTTGATCTTGGTTCAAACACTGTTAGAAAACCTAGCATTAAGTATGCAGAGATGTATTGGAATACTAGGTCTCCTAAGATCCAAGTTAGCAATGATGGAACAAGCTTCTTCTCTTCTAGACCTAGGTTTGTATCTAGAAAAGCCTGTTAACTTTTGGTAGCTTTTCACATTTAGCATATAAGTGTGTCAACGCTCCCAAAGTCAACGTTGTTAGAAAGTCAAACGTTGTCAGACCTAAACCATGTGTGCAGCAAAGTCCACAAGTTGTTAGACCTGCCCCATTCTTCACTAGAGGGTCTAACACTCATGGACAAAGACCATTTCAAAAGACAAATACTTGGTCTAACAGGCAATGGGTTTTTGTAACAAACCCTAGGTTCAACGCTAACAAGGGTAATTTCAGCGTTGACAAGACCAATTCCAACGCTGACAGAAACGTGACCAGACCCAAATATTTGCAACCACAGGGTAAGGGGTCTAAAGCTTCTTCAAGCTTGACATGGAGACCAAAGAAAGATCAAAACCCTAATGATAATGGGATTTCAATGACCTGCAATAGATTTAATTACATTTCAAAGGTCATTACAAAACCTATTGGGGTTAACTGGGTATTTTATCCAAAGAAGGATGAAAATGGGGTTGTTATGAGAACTAAGTCTGTTCTTATTGAACAACCAGCTGAATCGAAGTCTGCTAAGGATTGGGTTCCCAAAGAAAACTAACTTGTTTTCTTTATGTGCGGGGCATTCAAAAACAGGTCAATGACTATGGATATTGGGATAGTGGATGCTCAAGGCACATGACAGGGAAGGAAGACTATTTGACCAACTTCACTCCCATTAAGGATGGTGATAAGGTTTACTTTGGAGGCGGATATGGTACTATCACAGGCAAAGGAACACTTCTCACCAATAACTTGTGTTTTGAAAACGTATTTTTGGTAAAGGAACTTGATTACAATCTTTTTAGTGTATCACAAGTTTGTGATAACAAAAATAAAGTTCTGTTTACTGATACTGAATGTTTGGTGTTAAGCAAGGATTATAAGATCCCTGATGAGAAATATATTGACTATAGAACACCTAGACATAAAGACATATATAATGTGAATCTGAATGGGATTAGAATGAATAGCAATATGTCATGTTTTTATGCTAAAGCTTCAGTAGATGAGAGTAATTTATGGCACAGGAGACTAGGGCACATAAACTTTAAGAATATAAACAGGCTTGTGAGACTTGGTTTGGTTGATGGTTTGCCTGAAAAGGCCTTCTACAATGACCACTCTTGTGTTGCATGTCTTAAAGGTAAGCAGCACAAGGTCTCATTCAAGTCTAAACAGGTGCATTCTAGTACTAGACCTCTTCACTTGCTTCATATGGACCTATTTAGTCCAACCAATATAGAGAGTTTGAATGGTAAATCATACTGCTTTGTATTCACAGATGACTTTTCTAGGTTTACTTGGACTTTGTTTTTAGCTATGAAAAGTGATACAGCTGACACTTTAATTGATTTTATCACTCAGATTGAGAAGAAGACTGGTAATGAAGTCAAAATGCTTAGGAGTGATAATGGTGGTGAATTTAGGAATAAAGTGTTAGATGATTTTTGTGCCAGGAAAGGAATTACTAGGCAATTTAGTGTTACCAGAATCCCACAGCAAAATAGGGTTGCTGAGAGCAAAAACCCTAATTGAAGCAGCCAGAACCATGTTGGTTGATGCTCATTTTCCTATAGCCTTTTGGGCTGAGGCTGTTAACACAGCTTGCTATGTTCAAAATAGAGCATTGGTCAACAAAATACAGAACAAAACACCTTATGAGTTACTTTGGGTAAGAAAACCTAATAATGGTTTTCTCAGACCTTTTGGTTGTCATGTAGTTGTGTTGGATACTAGTGATGCCTTAGGTAAATTTAGTGCAAAAGGTGATGAAGGCTACTTCATGGGGTATTCAGTGTAGAGCAAGGGATATAGGGTTTATCTTAAAAAGGAAAAACGTATACTTGAAAGAGTACATGTTAGGTTTTTAGAGAATAAACCTAGTGATCCTGAAAGTGGTCCAAATTGGTTGTTTGACTTGGAACCTTTATCTAGGACTTTAAATTATATGCCTGTCACTAATCCAGACATTGTGAAGGTAACTTCAAATGTTGTGGAAGAACAAGTTGTTGATGTTTCAGGTACACAGGTTCATGAAAAGGTTGGATCACAAGTAGAAAAGTCATCTCCTATACAAGAGTATGTCACAATTCCCATATGGACAGATGCCTTTGCTGCTGCTGCTGCTGCTGGAAGAGATAATGGTGGTCCTCAAGTATCACCAGATACAAACATACATGGTCCTTCAGGCGCTGACAAAGGCAAATCCAGCGCTGACAAGACCAATTCAAACGCTGATGGCTCAGACGTTGACAACAACAGTTCAAGCGTTGTTAGCTCACACGCTGACAAACAAAGTTCAGGCGTTGACAACACTTTTGCACATCTTTTCTCTTCTACTGTTGAACAGGGTGAACCTTCCAATTTATATGAAGAGGTTCATCCTCATGTTGATGAAAGAGAGTCTGATGAAGAAGATATTGGCAACTTGGAGAATGAGATTGAAGACACCTGACTTTTTGAAGGAGGAGTTCTCACTTCTACTATGTAGGATCACCCCACTTCTCAAATCATTGGTGATATTATGACTCCTGTTCAAAATAGAAGATCTCATCAAGGTCTTGGTGGATTTATTTCCAATATACACAAGAAGGTTGATACCCCTCTTGTGCAAGCATGTTTGTTTGCCTGTTTTTTGTCACAACAGGAACCCAAGAAGATATTTGATGCTCTCAAAGAACCAAGTTGGGTGGAAGCAATGCAGGATGAGCTTCACCAATTTGCAATTCAGGATGTTTGGGAGCTGGTTGATTGTCCCAGATATGTCAGACCCATAGGGACAAGATGGGTTCTAAGAAACAAGAGAGATGAAAGAGGTATTGTGGTCAGAAACAAGGCAAGATTAGTGGCTCGGGGATATACACAAGAGGAGGGGATAGACTATGAGGAGGTCTTTGAACCAGTTGCAAGGATTGAAGCTATTAGGATCTTTTTAGCCTATGCATCCTGCTTGGGCTTCACTGTCTATCAAATGGATGTCAAGAGTGCCTTCCTCTATGGAACAATTGTTGAGGAGGTATATGTGATGCAGCCTCCTGGCTTTGAGGATCCAGAGAATCCACATAAAGTATATATAGTCAAGAAGGCTATGTATGGACTTCATCAAGCCCCAAGAGCATGGTATGGTACTTTGTCTACTTATTTAGTGGACAATGGATTCAAGAGGGGCACCATAGATCAGACACTATTTACAAAGAAGAAAGGTAAGGATGTGTTGCTTGTTCAGGTCTATGTTGATGACATCATTTTTGGGTCTACTGATCCAAAGATGAGTGAGGATTTCTCCAAGCTTATGACAGACAAATTCAAGATGAGTGCTATGGGGGAGATGAACTTCTTTCTTGGTTTACAAGTTCAGCAGAAAGAAGATGGTATCTTCATCTCCAAGGATAAATATGTGGCAGAGATCTTGAAGAAGTTTGGCTTTTCTCCACATGAAAAGAGGGCTACTACTCCTATGGATAGATAACACCCTTGGGGAAAGATTAGAGATGGAAAGGATGTTGATGTCAGGCACTATAGATCCATGATTGGATCATTGATGTATCTTATAGCCTCCAGACCTGACATCATGTTTGTTGTGTGTGCTTGTGCACGCCATCAAGTGACTCCTAAGGAATGTCACCTTTATGTTGTGAAGAGGATCTTTAGGTACCTAAAATGTTATCCTAGTCTTGGTTTGTGGTACCCAAAGGATTCACCATTGGAGCTGATTGCATATTCAGACAGTGACTATGGAGGTGATAAGTTTGATAGAAAATCCACAACTGGTGGATGTCAGTTTCTTGGGAGCAGGTTGATATCTTGGCAATGCAAGAAACAACCAGTGGTGGCTAATTCTACAACTGAAGCTGAGTATGTGGCTGCAGCTGCTTGTTGTGGACAAGTTTTGTGGATTCAGAACCAGCTGTTGGACTATGGGTATAATTTCATGCATACCAAGATATTTGTTGACAATAACAGCACTTTATGCATTATTAAGAATCCTGTACATCATTCTAAAACTAAACACATAGAAATTAGACACCATTTTATAAGAGATTGTTTTGAAAAAGGTTTAATACAGCCAGATAGGGTTGACACAGAAGAGAATGTGTCAGATTTACTAACTAAACCTTTTGATGCTGGGAGGTTTCAATACTTGGTAACAAGTATTGGAATGATCAGTCTCACATAATATGTGTTTTGGAGTCTTTTTGTAAAAGTATGTACAGGATAATGCATTGTTATTGGTCTTTTTGAGGATTTAGATTTTCCACTATATTTTTCTAACACTGACAAAGGTTGCTTGAACGTTGATAACTGTTTGTGTGACGTTGTCAGCAATATATTTGTCTAACGCTGACAAAGCTTCCCTCAACGCTGTTGTGTGTTATCGGGGCGTTGTCAGCAACAATGTTAGTTTTGTGGTTTTCAATCTAAATGTGCAGGTGGTGTTAGCAGTATACCATTGGATACAGAGTTGCTTATGGATCATTGGAGAAGCATGTGGACATGTTTTTATTTATGGATGATGGTTGGAATTTTTAATTCCTATCTTGACATATATTTTTATGTTCATGCATATTTTTAGCAACATCTGTATCATAGTTTAAGGGGAGGTTTTTAGGAACCTTTAGGATGTTTGGGTATCCATATGATACTCTTATCACAATTCTAGATTGTGTCCATAGGTGAGTATGAGTTAGTTTTACTAAATCATGAGGCACTATAGCATGCAAAGTTGATATACTATGCATGCTGCCAAGACATTTTTGGCCTAGAATTAGTTGTGGTATGCTGGGAGACTTGGGAATGATTTTGTCATGGGATTTACCTGGGAGTAACAAGGAATTTTATAAGGTAACTTAGTTGTTAAGAATTTTGGTTAGCAAGGGACACTAGAGGACTGTTATGTCTATCTTGCATAAGCAAGTGTGCATAACTGGACAGTGCTTGCCACCCTATAATAATTATAAACTTTTTGGTTATCTTCTCTAGGATAAATTACTTTGTTAAGGTCATTTTTCATTTTTATAAATTTTTTTATTTTTAGACGCTGACAAGTATTTTTCCAAGCGTTGTTGTGACCAATTTAGACGCTGACATGGCTTAGGCAAACGTTGACAAGAAAATAGCCGTTGGGCGTTGATGGGTTATTTTTCACCGTTGACACTCAATGGGACCTACCCAGTTGTTACTTTTTGACATATTTTTAGGCCGTAATTTTGGGAGCAGATAACTTTCATTTAATGCATGAGATAAAATTATTCGTTTTCAATATTTTCATGATTTATTTTTGAAAATACTTGCCTATTTTTGGGCCAATCACATGCATTTTCTTCTCCTATATATTTGGCTCCTATTTTAAACAGGGTACCTATTATTCTTGTCTAACACAATTTTCTCCTATAAACTTCATCTTTATCAATCATTCAAACAGCTTTCAACAATGGCACCAAAGTTTAAACCATCGGATTTGGAATTGGGGTTCAGAAGTCAACACAACATGGTCGCGTATCTTGAAGCTGATGATACTCTGTTTCCCCAATACACACAAATGGTGGCGTATTTGAACGCATCCCCTCTTAGGTATGCTCTTTCTCATGCTCCACTCATTCCTGTCACACATATTAAACAGTTTTGGAACACTTTTAGTTCCTCAACACTTAATAGAGTGACTACATTATCTTCTATTGTTCATGGGAGAACATGGGTGGTTACTGAAGCTTTGGTACGCCAAGCTTTGCATCTTGATGATGCTGATGGTATAACCACCCTCCCCGTTACTGAAATAGAACAAGGACTAAGGGATTTGGGTTATCCTTTTCCTGATGAAGGAACTTTAAATAAATATCATAAACAGGAGTTTCCCCCATCCTGGAAGTACCAAATATATGTCCTCCTACAATGTTTGAGTCCCAAGTGCACTGCACACAATGAGATCAATAGATCTATTGCAAGTGCTATTGTGTGCATTGCTACTGGGCAAAAATTTAATTATTCCAAAATGATTTTTGAGGGCATGTGTAAAAATAAAGGGAACAAAATGACTTTAGCTTATCCCAGATTTTTACAAATAGTTTTTGAGATCCAACGTTACTGCACAAGGGATCATGATGATTTTTATGATATCCCTGTGCAAAAGAAAGCAATTTTTATAAAGATGAACTCACCCCCACATCGTGACCTACCCCTAACCCCAGCTATGATTACTGTTATTGAAGCAGCACAACCCCAACCAGACCCCCAACCACAAATTAACCTAATACCAGAACCTTTACCTTCACCACAACATATGCAAATTGACCCAGAACCCTTCGACGCTGACACGTTACATGTTGGCGTTGATGTGCCTATTTCCAACGTTGACACAAATCTCTTACAGACCCAAACACCCCTTAACCAACCCACATCCACCCAATCCACATCTTCTTCTCCCCCAACACAATATAGGTTACAAAAACACCAAAGGACTACTGGAGTGTTCTCCTCTAGTGGTCCTAGCCATGTAGCAGAGAGAACCACCACCACAAGTGTGGTTGGTGCTATGGATGAGGCTGGGACTATTGGTTCTGGCTTAGAAGCTGGCCAAGGCAGTCCTAACATTATTAAGACCTCATCCATGCCCAATGAATCTGACTTAGGAGGTCAAATACCCATTTTAGAGGAGGGCAGATTGGAACCAATGACTTTGATGAAATTGACGGCACTCTGCATGAGCTTGCAAAAGCAAAATGCAGACTTGGTACAAGTTGTCAGCACACAAGGCCTTGAACTCAAGCAATTGAGGGAGAGGATTGTTATTTTGGAAACAGCTGAATCAAGGAGAAGGCAGACAATGGTCCTTTTATCTAAGGAGGATTCTTAAAAAGGGGAGGAAGCTGCTACTGAGCCTGTTAATTTGAGTGATAAAGGCTCACATGAAGCTGCTACAAAACCTTTTGTTGAGAGTGGAAAAGATTCATATGATGAAGAATCTTTGGGCGTAGCTGAAGCCCTTACTGGTTTGAAGAAACAGACAGGTTTTGATATGTCTCTAGTTTCTCCTGCCAACTTAAATTTGTCATTTACAGCCATATTGGAGGAAATTGCAAGAGGCGCTGAGACAGGTACATTGGGCGTTGACAAGACAGATTTGAACGCTGACATGAGTATTTTGGGCGCTGACAAAGCAAAAGTGAGCGTTGACAGACCTGCACATAAGGGTGATGTATTCCATTCATCATCCATCACCAAAGAGGTTTCTTCACAGGTATTACCATCTACCTTACCAACAATTGATCCATTAGATAAGGGTAAGGGTATTATGGTAGAAGAGGTTGTTCCAAAGAATGCAGCGCAAATTGAATTTGATAGAAAGTTGGCTGCACAAATTGTGGAACAAGAAAGAAAGGAGGTGGGAGAGTCACCTTTTGTTGTCACTTCAGAGGAGCAAGAAGGAAGTGATGAAGCTAGTTCATACTCAAGTGTTATGATTATAGAACAATCAGAAAGACTTGAGTATGGTGATGAGTTGGCCAAGGAGAAATTGAATGAGCTGAAATTGCAGGTTGATTTTGATATGCCAGAGGTGGTTCAGATGTATCATGCTTGGGAAGATAGGTGTATGGAGAATCCACACTTGACCATTTCAGATCAGATATGAGGTTTAGAGATTCTTCTCAGAGTACAAAAGGATTGCAAGGTCATTCTGAAACACAAAGCAAGCAATGTTCTCTCAAATTTGAAAAGGGGTAGAAAGGAGTTGTACTTCATGCTGCTCAGATGTCATGGAACAGGGTGGACTTATAAGAAATTGACTGGGTTGACATTTGAAGAGTTGGAATGTAGAGCTTATGCCATTTGGGTTAGAGTGCAGGAAGAAAACACTCTAAGACTTCTTTCTGATGAAAGAAAAGAAGAACTTGCAGAGGAAATGGAGCTTAAGAAGGCAATGTTTGTTCCCAGACTAGTGAAAAAGGGAGTTCCTATTGAGTTTCCCAAAGATATGGATCCATTACATCCAAGTGAAGCTGTTATAAGAAAGAGCCTCAAGCTCTCACCATTAAAAGCTTCAGATATGGTGCAAGTGTTACCACTTGATTCCAGAAACCCAATTGTAAGTTGTGAAGAAGATGAATGTGGGTTTTGGAAGATTGGCAGGTATGGAAAAGAGGTTCACACTTTTACCACCCTTATATCTTTGTTTGCAAGTTTTGATAGAGAAGACTTGGTAGACCTATGGAGGTTATTAGAGGCCAAGTATGTGACTGAAGCACCAACTTCAGTCAATGGAATAAAACTGTGGTCCACATTCAAGATAATGTGTGGACCAAGAGATGAAGATCCTGCTATTTGGAAGGATCTTGAAGATGACCTTAGTGGTCTTCAATGGAGATTATATTCAGCTGCTGGTGTTTATTATTTGAGTTCTACAAAGTTTGCTGAGTATCTACTTGTAGATGGTCAGTATTTCATGTCCAAGGAAGTCTTGGAGAAGATGAAGAACACACAGCTGGAAATTGATTATTCAAGTGACGTGGCAAAAGATTTGATCAGATTTATTTATTACCAATATGAGAAGGTTTGTAAGATTCCTCCTAGTCCTTAATGTTTATTCAGAAACTTGATTACTAGAGTAGATATCAAGTTTAGTGGAAGATTGTTGGGAATAAATTATAGCCAGTCTACTTGAGCGCTGACAAGAGTAAAACAAGCGTTGACAGGAGTAAAAAAACGTTGACAGATCAAGCGTTGATAAGACAAAGTCAAGCGTTGATGCATTGAAGACAAGCACTGATGGAAGGATATTGTAACACCCCCAATATTTATACAACTCAATACAGCGGAAGACTCGTTGGTGTTACGGGATAGCACATTACTCACATCATAGACAACGCATAAAAATCGCGTTGTTTAATAATAAAGCATTTCCATTCATAAATATCAAATTTACATAGGTCCCAAGTCATAATCATTTCATACAATTTTACAAAGATTTGAATGGAAATTGTTATTTAAGTGCGGGCCATGAATTCTTTGTCGTCTTCCCGAGAATTACCTTCAAGTACCTGAGACAAAACATGTTAAAAGAAAAGTTCAGCGATAACGCCGAGTGAATTCTTAGAGTTTAATAAACCATCAATATAACATCGGTATAGAATTTATTACCGAAAATCATTTTGTACAAATTATTTTTAATAGGCCATAAAATAGCCAAAGTCATTTTATACAATTCCGTATCAAAATCATAATATGGGCTTTCGCCTTCAAAATCATTATACGAACCAATGTCGTAAAAATATCATACAATACATTTTATAACGTTGTATATAGTTAAATAAAAATCGTTATATGATTATGGTTATGAAAACCAAAACACGAACATAATATCAATAGTAAGACCCCGTATTGCTAGTCAGGCAATATATCGTAATTTAATGCTTAAAGCAGTATTTTGTTAATTGAATTATTATAAGCCGCATGACATTGTTACCTTACTACAACAAACAACGGGTAGCTAGCCCGAAACTCAATTTGCCCATCTAAATTTAGCGTTCGTCACAAAGGTCACGCTATGGAAATCTTCTCATACATAAATTCGGTTACCAATCAATGTGGCACGACGGGGATCAACCGTCAAGGCGCGAACTGGGGTGATCGTCCCCAAATAGTACTATTATATGCATAAGCGTCTACCAAATCCCGGTACTTCACAATTCATGCTAATGGGACTTTTAGTGACATAACCTAACTTTAATAATCCATTTTATTTCATCTATCGGGTCATTTAATCATTCATAGGGTCATACAATCATCCGGGTCCAAATCAATAAACAAATAATCGGGACAACTAGTGTCCTATTTTATAAAAACTAACATGTTATCTCCCTCGCGGGTTTATAAAACATTTCATAAAAACATTTAAAAGAGTGCGAGGCTATGAACTCACGTTGATGTGGGAAAGCGGGTTATCGGCAATTCGGACGTACGGTACGTGCTTCAATCACGGAAACCTAGACAAATAATACTCGTCTTAGACTCATGTCCAATGACTTTATAAAATTAACAATTATGTATACATATGATGATTATATATATATGATGATCAAGTGGGTTTACATATTCCCGTTTACTCATTTTAGTGTTATGTGTCGATAACTTTTACACTAGTTTACTAGTTTTACCTATTTACATATTTTAAGTCCAATAAACTTATTATAAGTTCTTTAACTTGTATTACTCCATTTTATACTTGTATTATCAGTATTTACACTTTACATATTGGGCCCAAATGGGTTAAGCCCAATCAATAAGTTTATAAGTGTTTTAGCCCATTTTGTTGTATTATTAGTCCAATAATGTTAACTTAGTCCGTTAATGTCCGTATGTTATATAGTTCGGGTTTTATCGGTTTTTACTTGTTATATATGTTTATATATCAATATATGAGTTTATAAAAGTTTACATTAGACGGGTCCAACCGTCTAAGTTTTATTTGGCGAAAAACGTTAATTTTACGGTAATAGCCGAAAAAGTCGTAAAAATCATGTGTATAGTTTTATAATTTATAAAACTTATCAAACTACCATTTTTTATAAAAATGTCCATTTATTTATCCTTATACATATTTATATAAATGTATTATATAAGTTAGTGGGTTTTAATTCACATTTTATACTATTTTTATTTGAGTGCTTATATAATACTATTATACTTTAATTTCCCAAAATCTGATTTTTACTTTCACTTTCACCATTTTTACCATATCTTGAGTTCTACAAGGAGATAGAAGCTCATTTTTGGACACCATAAACTACATGATATGTGCTACAATTAACTTAGTTTTAGCTACTGCTCAGTCTAACTATAAATATCCTTAACAGTCCGTCCAAAACTGACTATTCAGATTGGTATTCTAAACTTGTTTTGATCATATCTCACTCATTATAATGATTCCATTCCATGGTCAACTCTCACATGTGTACAAGACCTAATACTTATTGTATATTGATTCTAATTTGCCATTTTATCAGTCTAACATGTGGTTAGTTACTGTTTTTATACAGCCTACCATTTAAGCAAGATTTAACCATTTTACATGTAGTTTGTCCATCTTTTTACCCATGTTTATCCAATCTATCAACACCAAATCCCCACATAACATTTTTAATCATCATTCATCATCATATACATATACATAAGTAAAAGAAATACAAGATTACATAATCAAAATAACAAGAAGATGAGGAGAACAATCTTTATACCACCATGATGATGTAGGTTATGATCAAGACATGGATTTTGATGGAGAAACTTGTGATAAACCAAGACCATCTTCAAGACCACCTATCTTCCTGAACCTCTTGTGGAAAATCATCCCCAAGACACCAACAAAACTTCTCCTTGGATGTTAAAACTTGCACCAATCTTCATCTCTTTGAATGGAGATTAACATATGTTATTTATAACAAATGTTTGTGGTTAAATTTTTGTATGAATGGGGTGTTTAATGGTGGAAATGGGACGGCAATGGTGAGTGAGTTGAGAGAGTTTTTGAGTTGTTTGTATGTAGGAAATGGGAGGTATAGTTTAGCTAGTGGTTTTGTTAGTTTGGTGGGTGAAGTGGCTTAAAAATAAGGCTAAGCTTACAAGTGTTAGTTATCTTAGTGTAAGGATGCCACATCAAAGGGTGTGGTGTCATCCTTTGGGTCGTCCCATGTGTGGAGTGAGACAAAACTTGTTTTTGTCTCATCCCACTAATTTACGGGTATTCCTTGATTCTAGTTTCCTCGATTTGCGTGCCCTCGGGTCGTTTTACAAAAAACGTTTTTATAAGTTATGAATCAACGGCACAAAATGAATCTAATAAAAATTGTCTCATCAAAAACGGAGTTCGAAAACGTAAATACGTAATCCTAAGGTTTCCGGTTTAGTCGTAAAGGACGTTAAAATAAAATCGTAAGTCCTAATCTCTTCTCGTAAATTTGTGAGTTTATGAACCAACACAAATTTAAAATCTCAAAATAATATTCACGGACAAATTTATTTTCTGAAATGTCGGACTGTCACCAAAACGGTGTATGTAAACGTAAGCACGTAGCGTAGAATCCTCCGGTTTAGACGTAGTCGATGCTACTTCAAGATGTAAATCCAAATTTCTTCCCAAAAATAAGTGATTTCATAATATAACATTAAAATAATTTTTTTATATTATATTTGAGAATAAAAATATCAACCATAATTTGACGGATTGTCACAGCATTTACCCCTAAACAGGATCTTTGTCCTCAAAGATCATCTTACCTTACTACTCGCTTCTTATAGAGTTAAAGCCATGTGGGTATTTCCTCCACATTCGGTCTTTTCTCACAAGTGTAATTCATTACAATACGCGAGTTTCATCAAACATAACTACGGGAATAAGATCAGGCTTAATGTTGACTTACTTTCTCTATCCATGAAGTTCACGGGTTTCTGATGAATGCAACTTTTCGCCGATCTAAACTTTACTAAGAAACAATCAGATTTTCACTTGATAGACATTTTATCAAGTTCGATATACGAAACATAATTCACGCAGCTCTTGAAGTCTTAGGGTAGATCCAGCTTATATGCCTTTCAAACCAATCTTTTACATCATCTCAATGGTCCCATACAACGGGGACTTATATCCCATGATCTTTTAGATCATCAATTCATTTTTCCATAGTTAAAATTTTGGCAAACTTCGCTACCCATCTGGCACTTCAAGCTCTACATTTCATATTCACATAACCTCCTGCCCACTACCGGCAGTCAATAATCAGATCCTAATTTCAACAATCATTTCAGGTCTCGCGGGTTGGGTATTTTGCAAGGTTAGGTTCGCCATCATAGGAAACCTTAAACCTAAAAGACATGTCCAACTCACAATGGTTGTATGTCGGGTGTCTTCATCCCAACTCCTGCTTACAGATGCTCTAATATATATCCTCACAAGATTCAATCTTGATCCTAATACGATAATTATCAAGGATAATCTCTCCAAAGGAAAACGATTTTACAGTTTGTTACCAAAGGTCAATCATTCAAACATAAAACAGCACTTATAGTATTTTGTATCGTTACTTTACCTCGTCCCTTCGATTGGGGTGGTACAGTACTCTCATCAAGATTCGTTCTCAATGACTTCTGAGCAAATCTCTATAAATTCGATGCGAAGCGAGGATCTTGATAGAGATGATCGATACAGGCACACCATGTTTACATAACTCCTTTAAATACAAAAGAGTCAATTTCTTCATCAAGAATCTATCATTAACAGGAATGATATTAGTAGATTTGGTCAGTCTGTCGACGATGACCCAAATCGAATCAAATTCAGATGATGACCTTTGCAATAGCTAGACGTTTACTAATGTATGAGGCGGTGTCTGCCTTCATAATTTTTCCATCAGTACAACTTCTTCTGATAATGATACATTAAATCAGAAATGACAGGAATAGAATACTTATACTTACAAGATTCCAATATAACTATATCTCACAATCCTCCATATTTAGATAATCACAAGTGGCCTTTTATACATTTAACGCTATTGGCTTCTCAATATTAATGATTCATATTAGTCGCGAATCCCTTTTTATTATCTATATTATCCTTTTTACAAGCATCAGCTATTTTTAAATTGTTCGACAATTTATTTTGCACAGTCATTAGTATGGAACATGTCCTAATTGGTTCTTTATCCTTTTTACATAATGCGTCGATATCTAAATTCACCTCTCCTGATGATATAATTATCATGTCCACAATTCACTCGGATATTCTTTCTTCATATTTTCTAAGTTTTAATTTCTTCTTAACTATCATTTTTATCCGTTTTACTCAATCCAATGTTTAAAGCGTCGATAATTATTACAACTAATTAAATAATAAATATTTAACTTTTATGAAATGTAAACGTAAAAAGTTTTAAATTTCTCGGTTCGTCCAATTATATAAAATGTTCAAGATAAATTTGAATTGAATTATCAAGATTTTTGTTGATTTATCGAAAATATTTAATAAGATTCGTAAATGTTTGAAAAATCTTTGTTTATACTTTGGTCAAAATTTTCTTAGTTGAAAAGCAAAAAGTGTCGTTTCAAATTTCAAGTCATGGTTTAAATAGTTTCCTAAATTCTTCTTAAGTTGTCTAAAAGCACACCAAATATTTACCCCTAAACAGGAGTTTAGTTAAATGATTTGTGTATAAGGGAATAATCCCTTAAAAATCCTTTGTTAAAACATTTGTCAAAATATATTTGCACTTTCTTTTCAGTATAACTCAAAGTCTTAGATGACTTCTAATTTTTGAAGAGTCAATTTATATTCCATTATCTAATAATCACACGGTTAAATCATGTAAAGGATTAAGTCTTAAGTCATATGTTAAATATTCAAAATACAGGTTTTCATTGTTCAGCCAAGTCAGGGAAATCTATAAATAATTATTAACTCATTCTTATTCTCAAAAACAAACAAATAGTCCTTAATGATCACAAGCATGAATTTATCAATTTATAGCCTACACACGTGATTTACCAAATTTATGAATGTTACATGTGCATTGATCGATCCAAACGACATCACGTGAAACTCATAATGTTCATTACAAGTTCTGGATGTAGTGATTGGAATAGATATTCTTTTTCGCGGATGCAAAATTGATGATAACCATGTTGTGGATCAAATATTTAGAACATACGCTAGAACCTTGTAAATTATCGAACAAATATTCCATTTCGAGTTATGGATATCGTTTTCGATTGTCAATTTACTCAGTTCACAGTAATCTATAAATATAAGGAATGATAGTACCATAGCTCTTCATAATGACGAGCTTGGTAGAATAAAATCTTTCTCCGACAACTCTCTCAGTTGTACGGTAATTCCTTTAATTCAGACGGTGCTGACGTACAGTGCACACGCCACATGCGCAGCACCGGGAATATAATCAATACCAATTTCAACTTGCCTTAATGGCGAAAGTCTAGGTAATTCACCAACAAATATCTCCTAAAGTTTCAGATAACGGAAACATCTTTTTACTAAATTCATATTAGGTTCTTTCTAGATTATAATATCTATGACTAATTCACAACCATTCATGGTATAATTTCAAGTCTAAATGCAGGGTATGGTCATCCATCAAGAATTATTTAGATCACTTTTGATAATCAACATCTTATCTTTTAGGGGATTTCTACTCGAGTTCCCATCAATTAAGACAATGTCGTCATGTCATAATCAATCAATCCATTCTACTGGCACTATCAACTTTCCAGTTTCATTGCTGTCGATAAGATATGAATTTCTCAAAAGACTAATAATAATTCATAATCTTTCACAAATTCAAGGATATATGGAGACACAACTACCATTAAAAGAGTAAGGTCAACGCATAATCTACGCGAAAGAATTTCAAATCAGATACAGACGAAAACATTTAACGAATATGTATATCCTATGTTTTCATAATTTGAGTACGCATTCGAAAGCTCCTCGGATCGTTACCCAGGTCATTAAAATGAAATCAAATCATAAGAAATGATAAGAACGTCAATACATCCAGTCGGGTATCAACACTCGGTAATCAGATACTTTTCCTAAGAATCTCACTACGGAAGAATTGGACAAGAAAGATTTGTCAATTGTCAAATAAAACAATTTCCACGGATGAGTAAATTCGACTCAGAAGAATAGATGCTACAGGCACATATGTAGGTGTCCCTAACAATATGTCCCTATTTTTCACTTCTTGCAGATCTCATAAAATTTAATCTTTCACAATCTTCAAAGAAAATGTAGTGTTTATTCATTAGTTTTATGGTGACTACTAATCAGTCTCGCATGGTTCATTCCAAATTGTATGTAGGCGCGCAACTATATACAATTTCAAGATTAACGATGCAATACTCAGTTCGTCAAAATTTTATCATCATGTTTATAATAAAAATATTTGCATGCTTTATTCTTAAATAAGAATCAAAAATAAATTTACAAAGATTTTCTTTGTTATGAAAACAATTAAGTTTCCAAAGCGTTTCATAAACAACTTTACTTCGATAATGATTATTTATAAATCTCACTTTAAATAATCCGTATAGTGGTGAAAATCCAATTATTCTCAAGGAATACCGTTTTATCTTATAAAAACAATTAGTGATCTGCAAAAGAGTGATGAAGAGTTTTTCACCAAGAACTAACTTCAATATAATAGGAAATGAGCTTAGCTAATTAATCATGAGGTTCATGATCTCGATGGCACTCAAAAAAGAATAATCCACAACGTAACTCAATTCGAGATGAGTACTTGTTCAATGGTTGCATCACTAATGCGAGCATTAGGATGAAGCAATAAAAGATAGATATCATCGATACATGTATAATTTAGCAATCAAAGGTAGTCTTTTCATTAATCACAAACAAGTCTAAATTGTACCGTAACACATTACGTGTCACTATGTCAAACAATTCCAAGAACTCATCCTACCAACTGATGTCTCAGTTGAGTTAGGGATTTTTAAAAGATATCACAATGAATACTAATCTCCAAGAGTCATTAGGTGTCCCACCTGTCCCGGAAGATCCATCGGTCCCAATTTAGAAGAAGATTTCTTCAATTTATTTCTTGGACACTGGGCATCCTCATTAGTGGACAATGGCCTAGGAACAACCCTTAACACGAACCTACAATCAATTAAAACCTTATAATTCAATCACAGGGCTTAACGACTTCCTCTTAACAATCTCATATTCCATACGGGTTAAATTTTACTTCATTCAAGTTTTAACCAAATCATACTCAATGCGATATCCTACATCATCCTCCAGCACTTTCAACTTTATTTTTAAACCTTAAAAGGGCAATAAAAGCTCGATATGAACAACACTCAATTTCCAATCCTATATCTCTTACAACAATAATTATCAAATAAGTCACTAGTATGAAATGACTCACACATTCAATATTTCTCAGAAAGGTACTAGTGGCATGAGGCTTTTGGGTAATGGTTCAAATGACAGCCTCAAGTGCAACATTCACCCTTTCGATTTCAATTTTAAGAATTGGGTGACAACGAATCAGATGACATTTTTCTAGGTGGTAACGTTTTGTCAAACTCCACTCTATAAGGAAAGATCGTCATGACATCGATATCAGTTTTAATCTCGCCAATTCTTCTTCAATATCACAATCAACTAATATTTACATTTCTACGAATATCAACCATTTTGTTAGGATCATAAATATCCATAACTTGGTTTAGATCTAGGATAGCTAGAATTCCTACGAGAATAGCTTCGAATAATTTACTAGGGGATTTAGGGTTCCTTGTGACAATCTACGTCGTATAAATACCTCGTATAAATATCAAAATAATCATCAAACAATCATGTAATAAAATTACATCATATATATATATATATATATATATATATATATATATATATATATATATATATATATATATATATATATATATATATATATATATATATATATATATATATATATATATATATATATATATATATATATATATATATATATATATATATATATATATATATATATATATATATATATATATATATATATATATATATATATATATATATATATATATATATATATAATCCAAGTTATATATATATATATATATATATATAATCCAAGTTATATATATATATATATTAAAATAACACTTCTCGTCTGGCCTTGTCGGTAACTCGGGAATTCTTCGGCACCGTTATAGTCAAAAGATTTTTAGACATTTTGTGAAAAATGTTTATAGTTAAAAGATTTTGAAATGTTTTATTCAAAACCTTGGTTTTAAAAATCTTTCGTTCTCTATAACGAGAGCTCTGATACCAAACTGTAACACCCCCAAATTTTATACAACTCAATACAGAGGAAGACTCGTTGGTGTTACGGGATAGCACATTACTCACATCATAGACAACGCATAAAAATCACGTCGTTTAATAATAAAGCATTTCCATTCATAAATATCAAATTTACATAGGTCCCAAGTCATAATCATTTCATACAATTTTACAATGATTTGAATGGAAATTGTTATTTAAGTGCGGGCCATGAATTCTTTATCGTCTTCCCGAGAATTACCTTCAAGTAACTGAGACAAAACATGTTAAAAGAAAAGGTCAGCGATAACGCCGAGTGAATTCATAGAGTTTAATAAACCATAAATATAACATCGGTATAGAATTTATTACCGAAAATCATTTTGTACAAATCATTTTTAATAGGCCATAAAATAGCCAAAGTCATTTTATAGAATTCTGTATCAAAATCATAATATGGGCTTTCGCCTTCAAAATCATTATACGAACCAATATCATAAAAATATCATACAATACGTTTTATAACGTTGTATGGAGTTAAATAAAAATCGTTATATGATTATGGTTATGAAAACCAAAACACGAACATAATATCAATAGTAAGACCCCGTATTGCTAGTCAGGCAATATATCGTAATTTAATGCTTAAAGTAGTATTTCGTTAATTGGATTATTATAAGCAGCATGACATTGTTACCTTACTACAACAAACAACGGGTAACTAGCCCGAAACTCAATTTGCCCATCTAAATTTAGCGTGTCGTCACAAAGGTCACGCTATGGAAATCTTCTCATACATAAATTCGCTTACCAATCAATGTGGCACGACGGGGATCAACTGTCAAGGCGCGAACTGGGGTGATCGTCCCCAAATAGTACTATTATATGCATAAGCGTCTACCAAATCCCGGTAGTTCACAATTCATGCTAATGGGACTTTTAGTGACATAACCTAACTTTAATAATCCATTTTATTTCATCTATCGGGTCATTTAATCATTCATAGGGTCATACAATCATCCGGGTCCAAATCAATAAACAAACAATCGGGACAACTAGTGTCCTATTTTATAAAAACTAACATGTTATCTCCCTCGCGGGTTTATAAAACATTTCATAAAAACATTTAAAAGAGTGCGAGGCTATGAACTCACGTTGATGTGGGAAAGCGGGTTATCGGCAATTCGGACGTACGGTACGTGCTTCAATCACGGAAACCTAGACAAATAATACTCGTCTTAGACTCATGTCCAATGATTTTATAAAATTAACAATTATGTATACATATGATGATTATATATATATGATGATCAAGTGGGTTTACATATTCTCGTTTACTCATTTTAGTGTTATGTGTCGATAACTTTTATACTAGTTTACTAGTTTTACCTATTTACATATTTTAAGTTCAATAAACTTATTATAAGTTCTTTAACTTGTATTACTCCATTTTATACTTGTATTATCAGTATTTACACTTTACATGTTGGGCCCAAATGGGTTAAGCCCAATCAATAAGTTTATAAGTGTTTTAGCCCATTTTGTTGTATTATTAGTCCAATAATGTTAACTTAGTCCGTTAATGTCCGTATGTTATATAGTTCGGGTTTTATCGGTTTTTACTTGTTATATATGTTTATATATCAGTATATGAGTTTATAAAAGTTTACATTAGACGGGTCCAACCGTCTAAGTTTTATTTGGCGAAAAACGTTAATTTTATGGTAATAGCCGAAAAAGTCGTAAAAATCATGTTTATAGTTTTATAACTTATAAAACTTATCAAACTACCATTTTTATAAAATGTCCATTTATTTATCCTTATACATATTTATATAAATGTATTATATAAGTTAGTGGGTTTTAATTCACATTTTATACTATTTTTATTTGAGTGCTTATATAATACTATTATACTTTAATTTCCCAAAATCTGATTTTTACTTTCACTTTCACCATGTTTACAATATCTTGAGTTCTACAAGGAGATAGAAGCTCATTTTTGGGCACCATAAACTACATGATATGTGCTACAATTAACTTAGTTTTAGCTACTGCTCAATCCAATTCTAAATATCCTTAACAGTCCATCCAAAACTGACTATTCAGATTGGTATTCTAAACTTGTTTTGATCATATCTCACTCATTATAATGATTCCATTGCATGGCCAACTCTCACATGTGTACAAGACCTAATACTTACTGTATATTGATTCTACTTTGCCATTTTATAAGTCTAACATGTGGTTAGTTACTGTTTTTATACAGCCTACCATTTAAGCAAGATTTAACCATTTTACATGTAGTTTGTCCATCTTTTTACCCATGTTTATCCAATCTATCAACACCAAATCCCCACATAACATTTTTAATCATCATATACATATACATAAGTAAAAGAAATACAAGATTACATAATCAAATTAACAAAAAGATGAGGAGAACAATCTTTATACCACCATGATGATGTAGGTTATGATCAAGACATGGATTTTGATGGAGAAACTTGTGATAAACCAAGACCATCTTCAAGACCACCTATCTTCATGAACCTCTTGTGGAAAATCAGCCCCAAGACACCAACAAAACTTCTCCTTGGATGTTAAAACTTGCACCAATCTTCATCTCTTTGAATGGAGATTAACATATGTTAATTATAACAAATGTTTGTGGTTAAATTTTTGTATGAATGGGGTGTTTAATGGTGGAAATGGGACGGCAATGGTGAGTGAGTTGAGAGAGTTTTTGAGTTGTTTGCATGTATAGTGGTTTTGTTAGTTTGGTGGGTGAAGTGGCTTAAAAATAAGGCTAAGCTTACAAGTGTTAGTTATCTTAGTGTAAGGATGCCACATCAAAGGGTGTGGTGTCCTCCTTTGGGCCGTCCCATGTGTGGGGTGAGACAAAACTTGTTTTTGTCTCATCCCACTAATTTACGGGTATTCCTCAATTCTAGTTTCCTTGATTTGCGTGCCCTCGGGTCGTTTTACGAAAAACGTTTTTATAAATTATGAATCAACGGCACAAAATGAATCTAATAAAAATTGTCTCATCAAAAACGGAGTTCGAAAACGTAAATACGTAATCCTAAGGTTTCCGGTTTAGTCGTAAAGGACGTTAAAATAAAATCGTAAGTCCTAATCTCTTCTCGTAAATTTGTGAGTTTATGAACCAACACAAATTTAAAATCTCAAAATAATATTCACGGACAAATTTATTTTCTGAAATGTCGGACTGTCACCAAAACGGTGTATGTAAACGTAAGCACGTAGCGTAGAATCCTCTGGTTTAGACGTAGTCGATGCTACTTCAAGATGTAAATCCAAATTTCTTCCCAAAAATAAGTGAGTTCATAATATAACATTAAAATAATGTTTTTAAATAAAATTTGAGAATTAAAATATCAACCATAATTTGACGGATTGTCACAGATATACTCTACGCATTTATTGTATTCTAGATTACTTCTAGTAAAGATAGGAACAACAATGTATTTTCTATATTTATCTTTACCTAGAATAGTTGATACGTAGATTATTGTACAAGGCTTCTTATGTCTATAAAAGAAGATCTTTAGGTTATTGTTTAAATAAGTTTTTCATACGAAAACTACTTTCATTGTAAGCAAGTTTGATATCATTAATCAAAGTGAAAGTTTGTTTACATCTTGTGTGTTCTTGTTTAAGTGTTAATTCCGCATAACACTTAGATTGTCATATACATATACAAAGTTTTCTCTAAGTGTATTACTTGATCTAATCTCGTATACATAAAGCTAAATCGATCTAAGTTTGGGATCAACAGATCACTTGTATCATCCCCCTTATTCCGATCTGGGATTACGATCGCTCATTGCGATCGCTCATTGCGATCGCATATTCCGACGGAGTTTATGGTTGTATTGAAACGAAGTGCTGCCCAATTTTGTATTGCAACATTCCGATGAATTTTTCTTTTCATGTATTCTGATGGTTTTAGTTTTAGTATATTCCGATGGTTTCTTTTTCTTAAACATTCCGATAGCTTTTGTCTTTACACATTCCGATGGTTTTTCTTTTCAGTATTCCGATAGATTTCTTTTTCTTGTATTCCGATCTAACATTCCGACAGAAGATTCCGATGGTGTATTCCGATCTGGGAGTTGTTATTCCGATGGTTTTGTCGTGACAACATTCCGATGGTGACAACATTCCGATCGTTATTCCGATCGGAGGATTCCGATAGAGTTGGTTTTGTTTTAATTTCTTGTCTTAGATTTATTTTTAAGTTTGAATTATTTTAAGTTTTCATTTTTATTACTTTGTCAAATTAATTTTTCGTCAAGCTTTAATTTTTGTCATCTAATTAATTTTCTTTTAAGAGTTTTAAATATTGCACGATTATCTTTTAGTTAGTTTTATTTTTAAATTATCGTCATTTACTTTAACGTTTTGCAATTTATTTTACAACAACCAAAAATATTATTTTTACCAAAAACAACTGAGTCACACTTTAAACCGGAAATCAATTCGAGAAGATACTGAGAAACGAACTTTTCAACCTAGTAAAATCTCTACATTAAAATGGCGCCGCTGCCGGCTCTTTTCGTGAGGATTAACGGTTTTTTGTGAGAGACGCGTTGGCTTTTGGGATCCGTTCACTTGTGAACGTTATTTTTCGTGTCAAAAAAATTTCCAAAAATCCCAAAAACATTTGACAAATCATAAAAAGCATTTCTTTTTCAAAGTTTTGCACCAAAAATATTCTTCTTGCTTATCTATTTTTCTTTATGGATTCTTATGTCCATTGCGTCGGGTGTGGGAGATGATTATACGGGAACGACTCATGTCAATGGTGTACATGTGAGCGGTGCGGAAACGATATCGACTACACACAATTCGGATTTTGCCCATGGTGCAACTCGACTAATTCGTCCTTTTCTAATCCACCTCCTGTTCCCCCGTGCATCTATTGTGGAAGCGATTCTCATTGGCATGTTTCGTGCCCGGTTCGATACCCGTATGATCACGGGCAAGAACCGGGTTACAATTATGACAATGGTAATAGCTATCCACATGACGCACCCAGTTTCTCTCCATACCCGTGGTGCTATATTTGTGGGGGGCCTCACGATGCTTCTTCTTGTGATCCGTCGCAGGTCTTTGAGAAAGTTTCGTGCTATCATCCTAGTGTGTATAACTTTGAGCCCCCACATCACACCCTCAATCATCAATCCTCTCAGCAAATTAGTCTTGACCAACAACTCACTTCTTTGAACCATGTTCTTGAAAGTTTAGCTCAAATCCGAGCTAACTTGCATCAGGAAAGGCAACCTTTGCTTGATGTGGACGAAACCTTGAAAACCACCAACACCTTTTTGAGCCGATCTGGTCGTTTTCCCTTCTTTTCTACACCAAAATGTTTAATTACAACATGGGATAGAATTGGTTTAATTGAACATACACGGGGAGATGAACAACAAAAATTGCTTCATGAGCTTCTTAAAGATGTTGAGGTTATCAAGGAAGAGTTAGCCGACTATGTCACTCCTAATTGGAATGGTCCCGTCTATTATGATGATGATGATGACGATGATGTCTACGCTCTCGACCCATCTACTGAAGTTGTTACTCCTACTCTCGATATTCCTAATGCGTCTAAGGATGATGATTCATTGAGTGAGATTAGTGATTTTGGCCTCGACAAATTATTTGATGATGAGGTTTGTGACATGCCTACTGCTATGGAGTCTGAGGACGACGTTGCTCTTACGGAAGAGGTCGATCCTAATGATGACGATTTTTCTCCACGCTATGAGAATTTCACTTTTGCAATTTCTCAATCTCCACCGGGAGATGCGGGCGATGACAATTTATTCTCTCCGGCTTACGAGAAGTTCACCGATGAACTTGCTCTTGAAGATGAGGTGGAAGACGTGATTCTCCGTGATAGATTACGAAAAGTGCATCTTCTTATTGCTCAAATCGAAGAGTTGACTTCTCCTCCTCTTTCCGAGTCTTTACCTCCATCTATTCCTCCCGTTGAAGATAATGACTCATTGCTGGAAGAAATCGACATTCACTCAATACCTCTGGGTATTGATGATGATGACATGGAGGGGGATATTATTTTTGATAATTTGCTGTAGGAAGGTATTGTCCCAAGTCCCCCTCCCGAGTACCTTTCATCCTCCCCTTTAGCCACTATCACGGAGGATGAGTGCTTTGACCCGGGAGGTGTCGTTCACTATTTCATGATTGATAACAGTACGGCTTTGCCGAGTGCTCAGCATCCATTGTCTTCGGGGGATGACAATGTGCTTACTTTACCCACCCCACGTCCCGTGGATCTTAATTTCACATACTTCTCGTATGTTGAAAGGACCTTTCTCTCATTCAAGGCTTATCCCCCTGCCTCTCCTTTGTTGATGTCAACCGAGAACGAGGACAAGGTCTTTGATCCCAGTATTCCATTCGAGGCTTCCCCATGGACCATTTAATTCGGGGACGAGTCAGGCTCGTGACTCGGTTAATAAAAACAAGCGCTTTTTGGGAGGCAACTCGATTATCTATCTTTCTCTGTTTTCAGCATAAGTGTAGGGGGAGCCCTGTTGGTGTTTCTTGCTTTCTTTCTTATCATGTGCAGGGATTAGAGCTTCAAAGACACACTCTTGATGACTTTTGACGACCCGTGATTCCGAGTTCCCGTCTTCCCGGTTCTATCCTAAACTCTTTTTGATTCACTATTTTATATTTCTCAATATTAAAATAGGAATCACTTTAGTTGTCTCTTCCTTAGCGAGATTTAAACAACGTGCACAATGTCCTAAGTGTAGGGGAGTTTACTCCCACATGCTTAAACATTAAGGACAATGTTTATATTAAGTGTAGGGGGACTTCTATCGAAGTTAAGTGGCCTTTTCCTTGTATTTGTCCTCATTTTAACCGGAAAATTGATTTTTCGATTTTTTTTTCAAAATTTTTGATCTATTTTGGCCTTGTAGTTTCCCTTTGTTATCGTTATTTACTTTCTTTGCTAGAATAAATTTTTTCTATAAAGTGGTTTTAATTTTCAAACGTTGTGAATCTTTTGACTCAACCCGAGTTTACTTATCTAAGTTTACTCTAGCTAGTATCCTTAACATGTTTAAGTCAAGTTTTGCTAGGCTTTTATATAGGGAGCTATAAAACGCAAAAGTCTTAACTCTCACGGGTTAAGAACAAGAACTTTTCGCAAGTTCCTATAATTGATCCTAGAGAGTCGTTTATCAAGGGAACTTTAAAATGCGAATTCTAAAACTTGAAAAAGTCTAAGAGTTTGCAAGATCCTATAGACGACTCGAAAACCCAAAACTCTGACTTAATAGGCTAAGCATCCACGAGTCTCATTCCTTGAGATTTTAAATTGTGGAGAACGAGAGATGATAGAGTCAATTATAAGTTTGGTATTCTTTCGTGAATTTATGTGAGTTAATTATAAGCCTATTCTCCCATCGCTTGCTAATAAATTTATCTGCAATAAATGAGGTTGTACGATTTGAAAAGTTACTTAGCTTCTAGCCCAAGATCGTTTAAAAGTTGCTCGGTATGGATTAGAGTTCATAGCCAAGGCAAAACTTATTGAAGCGGGATGCGAAGATTGGCGAGTCCAAAAAGGTCCTAACAAGGCATGAGGGCTACATTTTGTTGCTAAAAATCCAAAAGTGATGTGAAGAATCATTTATCGAAAATCAATATGAAGGATCGAGACACACGACGAAAAGCAGGAACTCCCCAAAAGATCATGGAGAAGTCTATCCGAAAAGACCCTAGCAAGGTATGAGGATAAATAGATCCAAGTCCTAAAAGGAGGCGGATCGTTGTATATCAAAGTCCAAAATAAAGATTGGATAAAAATGAAGAAGTCGTGGTCCAAGTATGAAGAATCTCTCAAAAACTTCAAGTGAAGAAATTCCTATTATGAAGAGAAGACCATAATTTCAAGAACGTCTCTCAAAGATTTGAAGTATGAAGTCGCTGCCAAATATCGGTCCGAGAAAGGTCTCAAATCGCGAAGCGAGTTATGCCAAGATATGAACTTTATGAGGTCCCGAGAAGCAGTTTTAAAAGATTTTGTCCTTTAGCTAACTATTGATTAAATCGTCCCACTTTATTTTCAGCCTAAATAACTATCGAAATAAGTCAACAATGCATCCTCGTGATCATTCAAGACAATAATAAAATATAAGAGATACACCTAGGAATAAGGGAGTCTAAGTGAATAATTGGCCCACATGAGTTCGTGTTAGTTTGCTAACTTATAATAACAATGATCTCATTTTTAAGCTTGGTTTGGAGAAAGTGAAAACTTGAGGATGATGATCATTCATGACATTTTCAAAACCACAAGGTATGTTTTTTTATTTCTTTACTTGTTTCGTAATTTTCTATCTCTTTAATAAAGGCCAAGACGGATTGATTATGATGAAAAGTGTAATCGTGCTTTGTAACTAATGCATTGTATAAGGACATTGCAATGGTTAAGTGTGGGGGATTTGATAGGTGTGAAAACGCCCATTCTTTTACCACTTAATTACAATAACAACCAGGCCAAAACGTGTATTTTATGTCATAAATGTCGGAATTATGTGTGGTTTGCGTTTTTGTTGTGATTTAGGACGAAAATGTGAAAAGGGGAGAAAACACGGGTATTCACGGGCTTTTATCGAAGAAAAAGACAAAAGACGAAGTCAAGAAATCAAGAGTGCAAAAAGAACGTAAGTTCAAGACCAATTCTGAAGATTTATCGAAGAAAAAGTCAAGAGACGGAAGTTTACTAAAAGCCGAAGAACTCAAGTCTAATTTATTGAAGAAATTACAAGACGAGTTTATTAATCCCGAGACAAAGTCAAAAGTTGAAGTATTAAGAAGATTAAGGACTAAAGGATAATTAGAGAAAGAAGAAAGAGGGAGGAAGCTTCCACTAAGCACCTCCCTAATCCCCTATAAATAGATCCATTTCATTTCATTTGTAGTTGTTGGCTAGTTTGACAAACTAAGCTCTTCCATTTTCATTTCTTGCAACTTTATTTTTCATGTCATTTTAATTATATGTCTTGCACTTTAATTCCTTTAATTCAAGTAAGTGTTTTTAATTTTGTTGTTGAATCTTCACTTTTAATTAAGCTTTTCTTTAACTTTCTCATTCTACTTTTCTTGTTTTTGGTTTATCTCAATTTCGGATTAAGCAAGATATTGCTTAATCTCTTTGCTTATTTGATTAAAAAGTTCACCTTTTTATTTCTATCTAAGCTTTCATATGAAATAAGCTATAAGTTTGACAATCTTATGTGCTTATTTGGTATTTGGCTTAATTGTTTTCAAAGCTTTCTTAAAAGTTTTACTCTTTTAAAGTTAATTTTAATTAAGTTTCGTTTTTTATGTTTTGAAAGGTTTTTAATTTTGTGCTTACTTCGTTCAACTTATTCTTGTTTATCTAGTTTCGGTTCATGCTTATTAGTCATAGCTTATTAAACTTGTGCTTATTGCAAAATTCATTACCATCGGAAAATGAGGGCTTTCACACATTGCGACGGGTTGTTTGTAATGCAATAACCATTTGTGGTTCTACATTGCGATCACTTGTATCATCCCCCTTATTCCGATCTGGGATTGTGATCGCTCATTGCGATCGCATATTCCGACGGAGTTTAAGGTTTTATTGAAACGAAGTGCTGCCCAATTTTGTATTGCAACATTCCGATGGATTTTTCTTTTCATGTATTCCGATGGTTTTAGTTTTAGTATATTCCGATGGTTTCTTTTTCTTAAACATTCTGATAGCTTTTGTCTTTACACATTCCGATGGTTTTTCTTTTCAGTATTCCGATAGATTTCTTTTTCTTGTATTCCGATCTAGCATTCCGACAGAAGATTCCGATGGTGTATTCCGATCTGGGAGTTGTTATTCCGATGGTTTTGTCGTGACAACATTCCGATGGTGACAACATTCCGATCGTTATTCCGATCGGAGGATTCCGATAGAGTTGGTTTTGTTTTAATTTCTTGTCTTAGATTTATTTTTAAGTTTGAATTATTTTAAGTTTTCATTTTTATTACTTTGTCAAATTAATTTTTCGTCAAGCTTTAATTTTTGTCATCTAATTAATTTTCTTTTAAGAGTTTTAAATATTGCACGATTATCTTTTAGTTAGTTTTATTTTTAAATTATCGTCATCTACTTTAACGTTTTGCAATTTATTTTACAACAACCAAAAATATTATTTTTACCAAAAACAACTGAGTCACACTTTAAAACGGAAATCAATTCGAGAAGATACCGAGAAACGAACTTTTGAACCTAGTAAAATCTCTACATTAAAATGGCGCCGCTGCCGGCTCTTTTCGTGAGGATTAACGGTTTTTTGTGAGAGACGCGTTGGCTTTTGGGATCCGTTCACTTGTGAACGTTATTTTTCGTGTCAAAAAAATTTCCAAAAATCCCAAAAACATTTGACAAATCATAAAAAGCATTTTTTTTCAAAGTTTTGGACCAAAAATATTCTTCTTGCTTATCTATTTTTCTTTATGGATTCTTATGTCCATTGCGTCGGGTGTGGGAGACGATTATACGGGAACGACTCATGTCAATGGTGTACATGTGAGCGGTGCGGAAACGATATCGACTACACACAATTCGGATTTTGCCCATGGTGCAACTCGACTAATTCGTCCTTTTCTAATCCACCTCCTGTTCCCCCGTGCATCTATTGTGGAAGCGATTCTCATTGGCATGTTTCGTGCCCGGTTCGATACCCGTATGATCACGGGCAAGAACAGGGTTACAATTATGACAATGGTAATAGCTATCCACATGACGCACCCAGTTTCTCTCCATACCCGTGGTGCTATATTTGTGGGGGGCCTCATGATGCTTCTTCTTGTGATCCGTCGCAGGTCTTTGAGAAAGTTTTGTGCTATCATCCCAGTGTGTATAACTTTGAGCCCCCACATCACACCCTCAATCATCAATCCTCTCAGCAAATTAGTCTTGACCAACAACTCACTTCTTTGAACCATGTTCTTGAAAGTTTAGCTCAAATCCGAGCTGACTTGTATCAGGAAAGGCAACCTTTGCTTGATGTGGACGAAACCTTGAAAACCACCAACACCTTTTTGAGCCAATTTGGTCGTTTTCCCTTCTTTTCTACACCATAATGTTTAATTACAACATGGGATAGAATTGGTTTAATTGAACATACTCGGGGAGATGAACAACAAAAATTGCTTCATGAGCTTCTTAAAGATGTGGAGGTTATCAAGGAAGAGTTAGCCGACTATGTCACTCCTAATTGGAATGGTCCCGTCTATTATGATGATGATGATGATGATGATGACGATGATGTCTACGCTCTCGACCCATCTACTGAAGTTGCTACTCCTACTCTCGATATTCCTTATGCGTCTAAGGATGATGATTCATTGAGTGAGATTAGTGATTTTGGCCTCGACAAATTATTTGATGATTAGGTTTGTGACATGCCTACTGCTATGGAGTCTGAGGACGACGTTGCTCTTACGGAAGAGGTCGATCCTAATGATGACGATTTTTCTCCACGCTATGAGAATTTCACTTTTGCAATTTCTCAATCTCCACCGGGAGATGCGGGTGATGACAATTTATTCTCTCCGGCTTACGAGAAGTTCACCGATGAACTTGCTCTTGAAGATGAGGTGGAAGACGTGATTCTCCGCGATAGATTACGGAAAGTGCATCTTCTTATTGCCCAAATCGAAGAGTTGACTTTTCTTCCTCTTTCCGAGTCTTTACCTCCATCTATTCCTCCCGTTAAAGACAATGACTCATTGCTGGAAGAAATCGACATTCACTCAATACCTCTGGGTATTGATGATGATGACATGGAGGGGGATATTATTTTTGATAATTTGCTGCAGGAAGGTATTGTCCCAAGTCCCCCTCCCGAGTACCTTTCATCCTCCCCTTTAGCCACTATCACGGAGGATGAGTGTTTTGACCCGGGAGGTGTCGTTCACTATTTCATGATTGATAACAGTACGGCTTTGCCGAGTGCTCAGCATCCATAGTCTTCGGGGGATGACAATGTGCTTACTTTACCCACCCCACCTCCCGTGGATCTTGATTTCACATACTTCTCGTATGTTGAAAGGACCTTTCTCTCATTCAAGACTTATCCCCCCGCCTCTCCTTTGTTTATGTCAACCGAGAACGAGGACAAGGTCTTTGATCCCGGTATTCCATTCGAGGCTTCCCCATGGACCATTTAATTCGGGGACGAGTCAGGCTCGTGACTTGGTTAATAAAAACAAGCGCTTTTTGGGAGGCAACCCGATTATCTATCTTTCTCTGTTTTCAGCATAAGTGTAGGGGGAGCCCCGTTGGTATTTCTTGCTTTCTTTCTTATCATGTGCAGGGATTAGAGCTTCAAAGACACACTCTTGATGACTTTTAACGACCCGTGATTCCGAGTTCCCGTCTTCCCGGTTCTATCCTAAACTCTTTTTGATTCACTATTTTATATTTCTCAATATTAAAATAGGAATCACTTTAGTTGTCTCTTCCTTAGCGAGATTTAAACAACGTGCACAATGTCCTAAGTGTAGGGGAGTTTACTCCCACATGCTTAAACATTGAGGACAATGTTTATATTAAGTGTAGGGGGACTTCTATCGAAGTTAAGTGGCCTTTTCCTTGTATTTGTCCTCATTTTAACCGAAAAATTGATTTTTCGATTTTTTTTCAAAATTTTTTTATCTATTTTTGCCTTGTAGTTTCCCTTTGTTATCGTTATTTACTTTCTTTGCTAGAATAAATTTTTTCTATAAAGTGGTTTTAATTTTCAAACGTTGTGAATCTTTTGACTCAACCCGAGTTTACTTATCTAAGTTTACTCTAGCTAGTATCCTTAACATGTTTAAGTCAAGTTTTGCTAGGCTTTTATATAGGGAGCTATAAAACACAAAAGTCTTAACTCTCACGGGTTAAGAACAAGAACTTTTCGCAAGTTCCTATAATTGATCCTAGAGAGTCGTTTACCAAGGGAACTTTAAAATGCGAATTCTAAAACTTGAAAAAGTCTAAGAGTTTACAAGATCATATAGACGACTCGAAAACCCAAAACTTTGACTTAATAGGCTAAGCATCCACGAGTCTCATTCTTTGAGATTTTAAATTATGGAGAACGAGAGATGATAGAGTCAATTATAAGTTTGGTATTCTTTCGTGAATTTATGTGAGTTAATTATAAGCCTATTCTCCCATCGCTTGCTAATAAATTTATCTGCAATAAATAAGGTTGTACGATTTGAAAAGTTACTTAGCTTCTAGCCCAAGATCGTTTAAAAGTTGCTCGATATGGATTAGAGTTCATAGCCAAGGCATAACTTATTGAAGCGAGATGCGAAGATTGGCGAGTCCAAAAAGGTCCTAACAAGGCATGAGGGCTACATTTTGTTGCTAAAAATCCAAAAGTGATGTGAAGAATCATTTATCGAAAATCAATATGAAGGATCGAGACACACGACGAAAAGCAGGAACTCCCCAAAAGATCATGGAGAAATCTATCCGAAAAGACCCTAGCAAGGTATGAGGATAAATAGATCCAAGTCCTAAAAGGAGGCGGATCGTTGTATATCAAAGTCCAAAATAAAGATTGGAGAAAAATGAAGAAGTCGTGGTCCAAGTATGAAGAATCTCTCAAAAACTTTAAGTGAAGAAATTCCTATTATGAAGAGAAGACCATAATTTCAAGAACGTCTCTCAAAGATTTGAAGTATGAAGTCGCTGCCAAATATCGGTCCGAGAAAGGTCTCAAATCGCGAAGCGAGTTATGCCAAGATATGAACTTTATGAGGTCCCGAGAAGTAGTTTTAAAAGATTTTGTCCTTTAGCTAACTATTGATTAAATCGTCCCACTTTACTTTCAGCCTAAATAACTATCGAAATAAGTCAACAATGCATCCTCGTGATCATTCAAGACAATAATAAAATATAAGAGATACACCTAGGAATAAGGGAGTCTAAGTGAATAATTGGCCCACATGAGTTCGTGTTAGTTTTCTAACTTATAATAACAATGATCTCGTTTTTAAGCATGGTTTGGAGAAAGTGAAAACTTTAGGATGATGATCATTCATGACATTTTCAAAACCACAAGGTATGTTTTTTATTTCTTTACTTGTTTCGTAATTTTCTATCTCTTTAATAAAGGCCAAGACGGATTGATTATGATGAAAAGTGTAATCGTGCATTGTAACTAATGCATTGCATGAGGACATTGCAATGGTTAAGTGTAGGGGATTTGATAGGTGTAAAAAAACCCATCCTTTTACCACTTAATTACAATAACAACCAGGCCAAAACGTGTATTTTATGTCATAAATGTCGGAATTATGTGTGGTTTGTGTTTTTGTTGTGATTTAGGACGAAAATGTGAAAAGGGGAGAAAACACGGGTATTCACGGGCTTTTATCGAAGAAAAAGACAAAAGACGAAGTCAAGAAATCAAGATTGCAAAAAGAACAAAAGTCCAAGACCAATTCTGAAGATTTATCGAAGAAAAAGTCAAGAGACGGAAGTTTACTAAAAGCCGAAGAACTCAAGTCTAATTTATTGAAGAAATTACAAGACGAGTTTATTAATCCCGAGACAAAGTCAAAAGTCGAAGTATTAAGAAGATTAAGGACTAAAGGATAATTAGAGAAAGAAGAAAGAGGGAGGAAGCTTCCACTAAGCACCTCCCTAATCCCCTATAAATAGATCCATTTCATTTCATTTGTAGTTGTTGGCTAGTTTGACAAACTAAGCTCTTCCATTTTCATTTCTTGCAACTTTATTTTTCATGTCATTTTAATTAATTGTCTTGCACTTTAATTCCTTTAATTCAACTAAGTGTTTTTAATTTTGTTGTTGAATCTTCACTTTTAATTAAGCTTTTCTTTAACTTTCTCATTCTACTTTTCTTGTTTTTGGTTTATCTCAATTTCGGATTAAGCAAGATATTGCTTAATCTCTTTGCTTATTTGATTAAAAAGTTCACCTTTTTATTTCTATCTAAGCTTTCATATGAAATAAGCTATAAGTTTGACAATCTTATGTGCTTATTTGGTATTTGGCTTAATTGTTTTCAAAGCTTTCTTAAAAGTTTTACTCTCTTAAAGTTAAATTTAATTAAGTTTCGTTTTTTATGTTTTGAAAGGTTTTTAATTTTGTGCTTACTTCGTTCAACTTATTCTTGTTTATCTAGTTTCGGTTCATGCTTATTAGTCATAGCTTATTAAACTTGTGCTTATTGCAAAATTCATTTCCATCGGAAAATGAGGGCTTTCACACATTGCGACGGGTTGTTTGTAATGCAATAACCATTTGTGGTTCTACATTGCGATCACTTGTATCATCCCCCTTATTCCGATCTGGGATTGCGATCGCATATTCCGACGGAGTTTAAGGTTGTATTGAAACGAAGTGCTGCCCAATTTTGTATTGCAACATTCCGATGGATTTTTCTTTTCATGTATTCCGGTGGTTTTAGTTTTAGTATATTCCGATGGTTTCTTTTTCTTAAACATTCTGATAGCTTTTGTCTTTACACATTCCGATGGTTTTTCTTTTCAGTATTTCGATAGATTTCTTTTTCTTGTATTCCGATCTAGCATTCCGACAGAAGATTCCGATGGTGTATTCCGATCTGGGAGTTGTTATTCCGATGGTTTTGTCGTGACAACATTCCGATGGTGACAACATTCCGATCGTTATTCCGATCGGAGGATTCCGATAGAGTTGGTTTTGTTTTAATTTCTTGTCTTAGATTTATTTTTAAGTTTGAATTATTTTAAGTTTTCATTTTTATTACTTTGTCAAATTAATTTTTCGTTAAGCTTTAATTTTTGTCATCTAATTAATTTTCTTTTAAGAGTTTTAAATATTGCACGATTATCTTTTAGTTAGTTTTATTTTTAAATTATCGTCATCTACTTTAACGTTTGCAATTTATTTTACAACAACCAAAAATATTATTTTTACCAAAAACAACTGAGTCACACTTTAAAACGGAAATCAATTCGAGAAAATACCGAGAAACGAACTTTTGAACCTAGTAAAATCTCTACATTAAAATGGCGCCGCTGCCGGCTCTTTTCGTGAGGATTAACGGTTTTTTGTGAGAGACGCGTTGGCTTTTGGGATCCGTTCACTTGTGAACGTTATTTTTCGTGTCAAAAAAATTTCCAAAAATCCCAAAAACATTTGACAAATCATAAAAAGCATTTCTTATTCAAAGTTTTGCACCAAAAATATTCTTCTTGCTTATCTATTTTTCTTTATGGATTCTTATGTCCATTGCGTCGTGTGTGAGAGACGATTATACAGGAACGACTCATGTCAATGGTGTACATGTGAGCGGTGCGGAAACGATATCGACTACACACAATTCGTTGCCCATGGTGCAACTCGACTAATTCGTCCTTTTCTAATCCACCTCCTGTTCCCCCGTGCATCTATTGTGGAAGCGATTCTCATTGGCATGTTTCGTGCCCGGTTCGATACCCGCATGATCACGGGCAAGAACCGGGTTACAATTATGACAATGGTAATAGCTATCCACATGACGCACCCAGTTTCTCTCCATACCCGTGGTGCTATATTTGTGGGGGGCATCACGATGCTTCTTCTTGTGATCCGTCGCATGTCTTTGAGAAAGTTCTGTGCTATCATCCCAGTGTGTATAACTTTGAGCCCCCACATCACACCCTCAATCATCAATCCTCTCAGCAAATTAGTCTTGACCAACAACTCACTTCTTTGAACCATGTTCTTGAAAGTTTAGCTCAAATCCGAGTTGACTTGTATCAGGAAAGGCAACCTTTGCTTGATGTGGACGAAACCTTGAAAACCACCAACACCTTTTTGAGCCAATTTGGTCGTTTTCCCTTCTTTTCTACACCAAAATGTTTAATTACAACATGGGATAGAATTGGTTTAATTGAACATACTCGGGGAGATGAACAACAAAAATTGCTTCATGAGCTTCTTAAAGATGTGGAGGTTATCAAGGAAGAGTTAGCCGACTATGTCACTCCTAATTGGAATGGTCCCGTCTATTATGATGATGATGATGACGATGATGTCTACGCTCTCGACCCATCTACTGAAGTTGCTACTCCTACTCTCGATATTCCTTATGCGTCTAAGGATGATGATTCATTGAGTGAGATTAGTGATTTTGGCCTCGACAAATTATTTGATGATTAGGTTTGTGACATGCCTAATGCTATGGAGTCTGAGGACGACGTTGCTCTTACGGAAGAGGTCGATCCTAATGATGACGATTTTTCTCCACGCTATGAGAATTTCACTTTTGCAATTTCTCAATCTCCACCGGGAGATGCGGGCGATGACAATTTATTCTCTCCGGCTTACGAGAAGTTCACCGATGAACTTGCTCTTGAAGATGAGGTGGAAGACGTGATTCTCCGCGATAGATTACGGAAAGTGCATCTTCTTATTGCTCAAATCGAAGAGTTGACTTCTCTTCCTCTTTCCGAGTCTTTACCTCCATCTATTCCTCCCGTTAAAGATAATGACTCATTGCTGGAAGAAATCGACATTCACTCAATACCTCTGGGTATTGATGATGATGACATGGAGGGGGATATTATTTTTGATAATTTGCTGCAGGAAGGTACTGTCCCAAGTCCCCCTCCCGAGTTCCTTTCATCCTCCCCTTTAGCCACTATCATGGAGGATGAGTGCTTTCACCCGGGAGGTGTCGTTCACTATTTCATGATTGATAACAGTACGGCTTTGCCGAGTGCTCAACATCCATAGTCTTCGGGGGATGACAATGTGCTTACTTTACCCACCCCACCTCCCGTGGATCTTGATTTCACATACTTCTCGTATGTTGAAAGGACCTTTCTCTCATTCAAGACTTATCCCCCCGCCTCTCCTTTGTTTATGTCAACCGAGAACGAGGACAAGGTCTTTGATCCCGGTATTCCATTCGAGGCTTCCCCATGGACCATTTAATTCGGGGACGAGTCAGGCTCGTGACTTGGTTAATAAAAACAAGCGCTTTTTGGGAGGCAACCCGATTATCTATCTTTCTCTGTTTTCAGCATAAGTGTAGGGGGAGCCCCGTTGGTGTTTCTTGCTTTCTTTCTTATCATGTGCAGGGATTAGAGCTTCAAAGACACACTCTTGATGACTTTTGACGACCCGTGATTCCGAGTTCCCGTCTTCCCGGTTCTATCCTAAACTCTTTTTGATTCACTATTTTATATTTCTCAATATTAAAATAGGAATCACTTTAGTTGTCTCTTCCTTAGCGAGATTTAAACAACGTGCACAATGTCCTAAGTGTAGGGGAGTTTACTCCCACATGCTTAAACATTGAGGACAATGTTTATATTAAGTGTAGGGGGACTTCTATCGAAGTTAAGTGGCCTTTTCCTTGTATTTGTCCTCATTTTAACCGGAAAATTGATTTTTCGATTTTTTTTCAAAATTTTTTATCTATTTTGGCCTTGTAGTTTCCCTTTGTTATCGTTATTTACTTTCTTTGCTAGAATAAATTTTTTCTATAAAGTGGTTTTAATTTTCAAACGTTGTGAATCTTTTGACTCAACCCGAGTTTACTTATCTAAGTTTACTCTAGCTAGTATCCTTAACATGTTTAAGTCATGTTTTGCTAGGCTTTTATATAGGGAGCTATAAAACACAAAAGTCTTAACTCTCACGGGTTAAGAACAAGAACTTTTCGCAAGTTCCTATAATTGATCCTAGAGAGTCGTTTACCAAGGGAACGTTAAAATGCGAATTCTAAAACTTGAAAAAGTCTAAGAGTTTACAAGATCATATAGACGACTCGAAAACCCAAAACTTTGACTTAATAGGCTAAGCATCCACGAGTCTCATTCCTTGAGATTTTAAATTATGGAGAACGAGAGATGATAGAGTCAATTATAAGTTTGGTATTCTTTCGTGAATTTATGTGAGTTAATTATAAGCCTTTTCTCCCATCGCTTGCTAATAAATTTATCTGCAATAAATAAGGTTGTACGATTTGAAAAGTTACTTAGCTTCTAGCCCAAGATCGTTTAAAAGTTGCTCGGTATGGATTAGAGTTCATAGCCAAGGCATAACTTATTGAAGCGAGATGCGAAGATTGGCGAGTCCAAAAAGGTCCTAACAAGGCATGAGGGCTACATTTTGTTGCTAAAAATCCAAAAGTGATGTGAAGAATCATTTATCGAAAATCAATATGAAGGATCGAGACACACGACGAAAAGCAGGAACTTCCCAAAAGATCATGGAGAAATCTATCCGAAAAGACCCTAGCAAGGTATGAGGATAAATAGATCCAAGTCCTAAAAGGAGGCGGATCGTTGTATATCAAAGTCCAAAATAAAGATTGGAGAAAAATGAAGAAGTCGTGGTCCAAGTATGAAGAATCTCTCAAAAACTTCAAGTGAAGAAATTCCTATTATGAAGAGAAGACCATAATTTCAAGAACGTCTCTCAAAGATTTGAAGTATGAAGTCGCTGCCAAATATCGGTCCGAGAAAGGTCTCAAATCGCGAAGCGAGTTATGCCAAGATATGAACTTTATGAGGTCCCGAGAAGTAGTTTTAAAAGATTTTGTCCTTTAGCTAACTATTGATTAAATCGTCCCACTTTATTTTCAGCCTAAATAACTATCGAAATAAGTCAAAAATGCATCCTCGTGATCATTCAAGACAATAATAAAATATAAGAGATACACCTAGGAATAAGGGAGTCTAAGTGAATAATTGGCCCACATGAGTTCGTGTTAGTTTGCTAACTTATAATAACAATGATCTCGTTTTTAAGCTTGGTTTGGAGAAAGTGAAAACTTTAGGATGATGATCATTCATGACATTTTCAAAACCACAAGGTATGTTTTTGCTTTCTTTACTTGTTTCATAATTTTCTATCTCTTTAGTAAAGGCCAAGACGGATTGATTATGATGAAAAGTGTAATCGTGCTTTGTAACTAATGCATTGCATGAGGACATTGCAATGGTTAAGTGTAGGGGATTTGATAGGTGTGAAAACACCCATCCTTTTACCACTTAATTACAATAACAACCAGGCCAAAACGTGTATTTTATGTCATAAATGTCGGAATTATGCGTGGTTTGCGTTTTTGTTGTGATTTAGGACGAAAATGTGAAAAGGGGAGAAAACACGGGTATTCACGGGCTTTTATCGAAGAAAAAGACAAAAGACGAAGTCAAGAAATCAAGAGTGCAAAAAGAACGGAAGTCCAAGACCAATTCTGAAGATTTATCGAAGAAAAAGTCAAGAGACGGAAGTTTACTAAAAGCCGAAGAACTCAAGTCTAATTTATTGAAGAAATTATAAGACGGGTTTATTAATCCCGAGACAAAGTCAAAAGTCGAAGTATTAAGAAGATTAAGGACTAAAGGATAATTAGAGAAAGCAGAAAGAGGGAGGAAGCTTCCACTAAGCACCTCCCTAATCCACTATAAATAGATCCATTTCATTTCATTTGTAGTTGTTGGCTAGTTTGACAAACTAAGCTCTTCCATTTTCATTTCTTGCAACTTTATTTTTCATGTCATTTTAATTAATTGTCTTGCACTTTAATTCCTTTAATTCAAGTAAGTGTTTTTATTTTTGTTGTTGAATCTTCACTTTTAATTAAGATTTTCTTTAACTCTCTCATTCTACTTTTCTTGTTTTTGGTTTATCTCAATTTCGGATTAAGCAAGATATTGCTTATTTGATTAAAAAGTTCACCTTTAATTTCTATCTAAGCTTTCATACGAAATAAGCTATAAGTTTGACAATCTTATGTGCTTATTTGGTATTTGGCTTAATTGTTTTCAAAGCTTTCTTAAAAGTTTTACTCTTTTAAAGTTAATTTTAATTAAGTTTCGTTTTTTATGTTTTGAAAGGTTTTTAATCTTGTGCTTACTTCGTTCAACTTATTCTTGTTTATCTAGTTTCGGTTCATGCTTATTAGTCATAGCTTATTAAACTTGTGCTTATTGCAAAATTCATTTCCATCGGAAAATGAGGGCTTTCACACATAACGACGGGTTGTTTGTATCGCAATAACCATTTTTGGTTCTACATTGCGATCACTTGTATCATCCCCCTTATTCCGATCTGGGATTGCGATCGCTCATTGCGATCGCATATTCCGACGGAGTTTAAGGTTGTATTGAAACGAAGTGTTGCCCAATTTTGTATTGCAACATTCCGATGGATTTTTCTTTTCATGTATTCCGGTGGTTTTAGTTTTAGTATATTCCGATGGTTTCTTTTTCTTAAACATTCCGATAGCTTTTGTCTTTACACATTCCGATGGTTTTTCTATTCAGTATTCCGATAGATTTCTTTTTCTTGTATTCCGATCTAGCATTCCGACAGAAGATTCCGATGGTGTATTCCGATCTGGGAGTTGTTATTCCGATGGTTTTATCGTGACAACATTCCGATGGTGACAACATTCCGATCGTTATTCCGATCGGAGGATTCCGATAGAGTTGGTTTTGTTTTAATTTCTTGTCTTAGATTTATTTTTAAGTTTGAATTATTTTAAGTTTTCATTTTTATTACTTTGTCAAATTAATTTTTCGTCAAGCTTTAATTTTTGTCATCTAATTAATTTTCTTTTAAGAGTTTTAAATATTGCACGATTATCTTTTAGTTAGTTTTATTTTTAAATTATCGTCATTTACTTTAACGTTTTGCAATTTATTTTACAACAACCAAAAATATTATTTTTACCAAAAACAACTGAGTCACACTTTAAACCGGAAATCAATTCGAGAAGATACCGAGAAATGAACTTTTCAACCTAGTAAAATCTCTACATTATCAATCCTTGAGGTCTAGGATTGAGGGGAGGCAAAGCCTAAGGGGAGGCTTGTTGTACATGTATACTTGTACATTCTTACTTCTGGTAGCTTCTTTCGCCATTTTTCATGGGTTTTTTATGTATGTGCTACTTCTGGTGGAAGGCTTTTGTTACTCCTAGCGGCTCTCACTTGCTCCTAGTGGTTAAATAGTCATCCTTACCATCGTGTGTTTGGATCCTAGTGCTTCTTGGGGTCACTGTTCATTGTGGTTGACTTTGGTTGACCAACCGCTACTACTTGTGTTCACTTATTGACTGTTTGACTTTTGATCAGCATAAGTTACATCTGGTTCATCAGTTTATCTATTATTTTGGTAAATGAAATTGGATATTAATGGATTAGAAGGCAAGTGGTTACTCCCATTAATGACTTATTTTGGAAAGGGCAACCCCCTTTAATTAGGGGTCAATGCACAGTTTCTCTAGGTATTATTTATGGTCAATGGGATCATTTGACTCAATTATCATATCTAAACACACACATACACGCTCCTACCCTCCATACTCAACCATCTTCATCCATTTTCTTACCAAGATTTACTGATCATCAATGGCTGGACTACTATACAAATCTGATCACAACAAGGTGGCCTACCTCAGCGAGGGACCAAAGAGACAGGATTTTGCGGACATCTTGGAGTTCATTAAGGCTTCTCATATCAGGTATGCTTTTACTGTATGCCCTACTATTTATGACTCAATCATATGACAGTTTTAGGCCACTGCTGATACTAGAGAGGTATTGGGTCACCCATTGGAGATTCATGCCACCATTGATGGTCGTCCATGTGTCGTGACTGCAGCTTCTATTAGGTCTATCCTGCATCTTCAAGATGCTGACGGCATTGTTTCCCTCTCCAATGAGGAAGTCTTAGATGGGATGGCTGCCATTGGGTATAACCATGAGGGAAAATTTAATTTTTAGAAAAATATTTTTTCACCCCAATGGAAGCTCCTTATTCACTTCTTGATTCATTGTTTGAGTCCCAAAGCTGGGAGTTAGGATGCATTTCCCATCTCCCTTGCTACTGGTTTGATTTGCTTGGCCCAAGGCCGTAGATTCAACTTCTCTCGTTATATTCTGGATGGTATGTTAGGGAATCTTGGTGGTCTCAAAAAAAATTTCTTATGTACCCTAGATTTTTACAGTAGATTCTCATGTGTGTTCCTAGGAATAGAAAAGAATATGTGCCAGTTAGACTCATTCCCAAGGTGTATGCTAACATGAAGCTTGCTTATCTTGGTCCTGACCTTCCTCTCACTCCTGCTATGTTGGGCATTGCCCAAGGGGATCCCAATGAGGTTCATTTGGCTGAGCAAGCCGAGGAGGAACCTCAATTGGTTGATGATCCTATGGATGAGGAGAATCTTGCAGCTAGGGAACCCCATGTGGTTGTTGAGGATCCTACTCTTGAGGTAGTAGTTGAGATGCCTTCTTTCTCGAAGGATGCCTCTTCTGTTGTCCCTAATGTCTCACCATTTCTTGATACTCCTCCTCCTAGTCCTGTCCACCCTTCTTATGATGAGCCATCTAGCTCTTATGTGTCAGATCCTCATGCTCCTAATGTTGACCAGTTCTTTGCTTTTGGTCCCAATGATGCATCCCCTAAACCAAGTTCTCTTGGTGGGGAAGCTAAGGAACCTGTTACTCTCACTTCTCTACTTGCTTTGGTGCACAAGTACTATGAAAAGATCCAATCATTGGAAGAAGATCTCAACAAGCACTGCCAGTTAACAAAGGACTTTTTGATCCCTTTGACTGCTCGGGTAAAGACTTTGGAGAAACTTTTGAGGCGTCAAAAGGAGAAGTTGGTGGTGACTGATTCTGATGGTGAAGAAGAGGATGGTCTAACTGTTCTGGCTAAAGCCGCTTTTGCAGCCAAGCCTAGTGAGGACATACCTACTCCTCCTAGTGCTTCTAGAACTCCCACCTTTGTTGTTGGCCCTATGCCAAGGACTACAACTCCTGGTCCTTCTATTGCTGATAAGGCGAAATACCCAGTCACTGATGCCCCATCTCCTCCTAGAAAGCGCACCCGCATAAAACTTGAGGAAGTGAGGCTGGGTGAGGAGGCTGTAAGTAGATTGCATGAAGAACATGAGCAAGAGGCTGCGGCTGCGGCCGAGGCTGAGGCTGCGGCTGGTGATGAAGCTCTTAGGAAGCAACGACACGAACAAGTGAGGCACAATATGTTCTGGGATAACAAAGATTTGATGGATGTGGTCACCATTCTCACCTCCAATGTCTCTCAGTTATTGGACATTTTGGGTAAGGGAGTGAATCAAAGGAATTATGGGCAAAAGGAAGATTTGCGTGCTCAACCTCGTGAAATTCTCCGCAACAGACCACTCTCCTATGCCGAACAGAAGAAAATCATGCAACAATATGTTAAGAATCAAACCGGAGCCTATTTCACTCATGGATGGCCTATGAAGAGGGTTAAGCAGCTGTCTGATGATGAACTTAAGACATTGTACAACAAAATGATTCAGCTGAAGCAAAAGGATGTGTGTATGCCTGCTAATACAACATATCAACCACCAACTGCACCTACTACTACTGCTACTACCCCAACTCCTATGGTTGCTCCATCACCTCCCTCTGGTTCACATGATGTGGGTACTTTTGATGTTCCACCTACTCCCTCTCCACATGTTTTTGCCTCTACTCCATCCGTTGTTGAAGCTACTACTACACCAGTTGTTGATCCTACCACTCCACCAGTTCCTGAGCCAACTGCTACACCCAATGTTGATGAATCTGCCACTACCCCCATTGTTGTTGATCTGACTACTCAGGATGATGCTCAGACTTCTCAATCTGGTGCTACTACTACAGCTGGTGGTACTGCCACCATGGCCAAGATTAAGGAGGAACCATCACCTTCTACAACTTAGCCTCGCAGGTCTATTCGCAAGAAGAAGGCTCGCCGTGGCAAGGTTGTTCCTTGGGAAAAGAGGGATCCTACAAATTTGATTGATGCCGCTTCTGATAGCGATGACGATATCCCTCTTGGTCGTGGACGCATTGTGCACTAGGAAATTCAACCATCCCCAATTATTGCTGGTACTTTTACACATATGATCAGGACGAGTGATTGCCACCATAAATATTTCTCTGTTCTATAAAGTATTTTATATTGGGGTGGATCGTCAGGATCTTATGGTTCTTTATGGGTTGGTTGATGTTGTTGTCCCTGCGACCCCTGCTACATGGCCTAGTTTGGTTCTTTGGGGAGACTTGAAGATTATGTTGGATTGTCCACCTAGTACTCCTAGTGTTGGGGTATGGCAGGATCAACCCTGATGGGTCATTACTAGGTGGAAGTTGTATGTCGGTTATGTTGTGCATGTGTTGGAGTTGGAGTCTGGCAACAGAGTGTTCATGCTTGTAGATAAGGAGTATCCCCTTACCATTGCTACTATGGAAGCTATGTTGGAGTGTCACCTGCTGGTGTCCAATGCTCCTTCTGGTAATGACTCTGCTATGGCCACCACCTTGGTTAAATCGATTCAGGCACGGCTTCTTGCAGACAAAGTTGCAGCTTCTGGTTAGTGAATCTGGTATGCTTGTTCTATACTTTTGTTATTTTTTTTTCATTCTTTTAACCAATATGTATAGTTATTGGTGACTAACAAACTCATTTATTTATTTAAAAAAATATACTTTTATATAATATCTGCTTATACTTGAAAAAAAAGAAATAAACAACATGTAAATCATATAATATCTGCTTATACTTTTCCATGCTGAAATCTTTTCACACTCGAGCTGTGTTGGAGTATACTTCTGGTGTTGGAATATTTCCACACAACAAATGATGTTCAACTCACCATGTCTCACAGACAAGAAAGAGTTGATTCACCATGAGGGTACGGTTTTGCTGTGATTCTAAAATCTGTTGATGATTGCCAGTTTACCCAAAATTGGATGATCTTCACTCACCTTGGTCCTAGACTGAAGAGTGGCTATTCCAAGGCGATACGGATCTTGGTAAAGACATAAATCAAATCCGTTGATAGTTGTAATGTCTTGTTCAAAACTATAGGGTTTTCAGCTCACTGATGCTTTATTGCTAAGAGTTGGCTAATCCAGGGGGTACGACTTCTGGTAAATACTTTCATCAAATCCGTTGACGGCTGTGATGGTTTGCCCAAAATCATCAGGGTACTCCTACTCACTGTTGATTTATGTTCTAAGAGTTGGGCTGGGTTCTGGTCTCCCAGGGTGATGCTTGATTCCACCAAAAAGACTAGCTAGCCCAAGAGCGAGCATCTACTTGGTAAAGGCTTATCAAATCTGCTCATGTTATTGCGAAGATTAAACAAGTGCAGATATGTTCCAAGCTTTAAAGAAGCTTCCCAGAGTTCTTAGTAGCAGCAAGGCTTGTGTTATGGTTGATGTTGGTTCTATTGTTGTTATGGGTGTGCTGTTTCAATCCTCATATTGTTTCTGCAAGATCTACCAAGATCTTGAACTCAACAAGTCAAATTCAAGTTTAGGGGAAGATTGTTAGGACCTATGTAATAGGTGTTTTGTAATAGGTGGACTAGGAGGTATGTTGTTCCTCTTGGTCCTAGTAGTAGTAGGAGCAACACGTGCTCCTAGTCTGTTAGAAAGTCAAACATTATTATTTGTAATAGTTTGTTAGGATATGTATAAGATATCTTAGGAAATGATGTGCATATCATCTGTTACACATTTTGTGTTTAATGTAGTTTAGGGTTTCCTTGTAGTATAAAAGGAACCTATTGGCAGAAGGGGTTAGACACACCTTTCACCAGTTTCATTTCATATCAATAATAGTATAAATCCTTAGAAAGGATCAATTATTTATTTAGTTAAAGTGTATCTTCTTGTTCTTAGTGTTTGTATTCCGCACAAATACTTTGCGTTCATTAGAGTCTCTCTGTGAATAGACTTATGATTACAGAAGTCGTTCACCATCCTTAACAGGCTGAAAGATTTACAACTAAAGGAACCAACACCTTATTATAGAAATATTCGAATCTACACAAGCATCCAACGTACCACATGTTTTTCTTGGTCCCAAAGCACCTAATGAGTGCACAAGATCATCTTCAGGCAGCTGGCATCAACAAACAACATCACATGGGCAGTTTTGACCAAGAATTCAATATTTTTCAAAAGGCAATTCTGGACTTTTAGTGGTTGGGGTTTCATTGTATCTTAGTTCTAGTATGTTCCTAGCGATAGTATAAAACAAGTCGACATGTGACTTGTTTTCCTTATTCCAGCTTGTTTTGTAAAAGTTCTTTTTAATGAAAAATAGTTAGAGTTTGTTAAAAATCTTTATCTTCCAAGCTGAGTTCCATTTACATGTTTTCGTAGTGTAACCTTTTTAATTCTTGCAAGTAGTTTAGTCAAAGGTAGCCTAACAAAAAACCTTGGTATACGCCACTTTTGAAGATCCAGCTTATAAGAGCTTTAGGCTTGGTTGATTCACACCAAACAAGCCTAATAAGCCCATACAAGCTGTTAAGTTTTCTGTTTGGTTCCAAAAAGTTGGGTTTCACTTGGGGTTTCATAAATATTTCTAAAATAAATCTTGTTGCTTATTTTTTTTTTGAATTCACTTCCATAATCTAAATCCACAAGATTTATGACAAAAAGCTTGTGGTTAGCTTTTGTGAGCTTGCCTTGTTTGTTTTTTTGGTTTTGTTGTGTGTAGGTACCAAAAAAAGATATATCGTCACTTTTCTTTTTATCTTTTTGAAGATATAGAGGGGACTGTTGTAGTCCCATGTTAACTTCCATTTAATAAACAGCTTCTCAATCCATGTTAGAAATACGTTTTTACGTATTTAGGAAGATTCGGTCACTCCGACAATATACTTAGTAGTAGCTCGTAGTCTAGACATCTTTATTAAACAAACAAAGCCAAGCCTAGCCTACAACATGTGTAGGCCGGCCAAACAATGTAAGCCCAAGCCCATCACAAGGCTTGGGTATATAAACCCTCTCCTTTGATGGAGAGGGTGGTGTGGTTTCATTTTTTTCACATAGTTATTTTTAGTTTCTCTCTCTAAGTTTGTGTGAAATCCACCATCTCTCTATCTCTTTCTCTCTCTAGAAACATAAGCAAGATTTACAATCCTACAAATGGTATCAAGAGCCATGGGATGATTGTATTGTTCATGTGTTTGTGTTCTTGATTCATACGCCATTTTTTATCCATTTTCACACGTCCAAAAAAAATTTTTGTGTTTTTGATGGTTTTTTCTTGATACAAATCTTTTACATAGTTGTGGTAGGGATTTGGTATAGTTACTTTGGCTAAAAACACACAATTTTTGGGTATTTTGGTCATTTTTTGGCTTAAAATCACGAATTGGTTGAGTTTTGTCCGAGAAAAGTGGGAAATATTCCGATCTGGTCATCGGAAAGGGGTTTATAGTACATTCCGATCAGTGCAATCGGAATAGGGTTTAGGCATTCCGATTGGTATTCAGATTGGTATTCCGATCACAGCATTCCGATTGGTATTCAGATTGGTATTCAGTTTTGGTATTCCGATCACGACATTCCGATTGGTATTCAGATTGGTATTCAGATTTGGTATTCCGATTGGTATTCAGATTGGTATTCAGATTGGTATTCAGATTGGTATTCAGATTGGTATTCCGATTGGTATTCAGATTTGGTATTTCGATTGGTATTCCGATTGGTATTCAGATTGGTATTCCGATTGGTATTCAGATTGGTATTCCGATTGGTATTCAGATTGGTATTCCGATTGGTATTCAGATTGGTATTCAGATTAGGTACATTCCGATTAGGGTTCATTCCGATCATCATTCCGATCATCATTCCGATCACTATTCCGATCACTATTCCGTGTGTAATTTTGACTTGGAATTTTTGGTTTATTGAGAACATATTTTAGGGGATTTTAACATTGTTTCTCGACTTCAACTCACAAACAACAAACACATTTACTTTCTTTCATTGATCGATCAAAGTTTGTAAATCTTAACTTATTGAAATGGAGTACACATCTCTCACGGATAAGTCCATCCTCTCGGGTATGGATAATCGTCCACCAATGTTGGTGAAGACTATGTATGAGGAATGGGCTTCCCGAATGGAACTTTATATGTTAAACAAGGAGAATGGACATCTAATTTGGGCATCGGTGCTCAATGGACCATTAGATTATGGTACAGTGACGGAAGGTACGACTACTCGTCCTCGCACAACGGGTGACTTGACTGGAGATATGAAGATTCAAGATAAATGTGATAAGTATGCTACAAACATCATTCTCCAAGCCCTTCCTCCAGATGTCTACAAACTCGTCAGCAAACATAAAGTTGCCAAAGAGTTATGGGATAGAATTCGTGTTCTCATGCAAGGCACCTCGTTAACTAAACAAGAACGAGAGTGTAAGCTTTATGATACTTTTGATAAGTTTGCCTATGTGCCAGGGGAGACTCTCAATGATTACTATCTGAGATTTACCCTATTGTTGAATGAGCTCAATATCTATGGCATGACAATTCCTACCTTTCAATTGAACACCAAGTATTTGAACACTCTTCCTTCAGAATGGAAAAAATACGTGACGGATGTTAAATTGGCTAAGGACTTGCATAACACCAATGTGGATCAACTTCAAGCTTTTCTTCAACAACACGAATGCCATGTGATCGAGGCTCGGTTGTCTACACCTCAAGTTCATGATCCACTTGCAATGTATGCTTCTCAACAAAACATGGCTTATACTTATCAACAACCATCATACTTGCAGCAGCCACCACCACACATCTATCAGCAACCATCTTATCAACCACCAATGATGCCACAGCAAGAATATCAACAAAGTGTTCATCAACAATCTTTTCCACAGCAACCACAATATCAGACATCACCATCACAAGCCAACACTTCTCCATTGGGCTATACTCCTCAGCAAGGATATTTTCCAATAGAAGCACAACCAGCACAAGCTTTCTACTCTAATGAACTTCCACGAATCCAAGCACCGGTCTTTACTCCAAATGATACGCCAGCTGATGTTCTAAACCATCTCACTGCTTACTTGTCAAAACTTGTTGCAACTAGAGGATTTCCACCAACAAACAATCAGCTCCGCACCTCATCAAATCCTCGACAACAAGCCACTATTCAAGATGGTCAAGTGATGGTGCAACCAATTCAGGGAAGGCAAAATTCATATGGACCTCCTACAAGGACTGGGAACAATCAAGCTGTGAATTCTCAAGCTAGTGGAAATGGGAGTCCTATTGGTCCTAAGAAGGTTGTGACTTGCTACAATTGCCGAGGACAAGGTCATATGGCTAGGGAATGCACTCAACCGAAAAGGAGGAGGGATGATGCATGGTTTCGTGAGAAGATGTATTTGGTTGATGCTCAGTCTAAGGGGAAGATTTTGGATACATAGGAGTTAGCATTTCTTGCAGACCCTGGGGCAGCAGATACTGAAGGCATTGCAGTCGTTTCTACTTCTAATGCAGCTTATCAAGCGGACGATCTTGATGCATACGATTCGGATTGTGATGACATTCACACTGCCCAAGCTGCTCTCGTTGCTAATCTCTCTCACTACGGTTCTGATGTCATCAGTGAGGTACCAACCACATCTAATAATATTGATGATAACCAACATCAAGTTGGGCATGAAAATGACAACCTCGAACAGCATTCGGGGACTAGTAACTCAAATGATGTGGTACCCAATCCAACACATTTGAGTGAACCTCAACCAAATGCTACGACGGGTATAGAATCTTATGCTCAACATGATTTGGTCATGGTACCTAAACATATTATTGATAAAATTCATATGGCCCTCAGACAATCCGTAGATACGAATTCCACCCTAACTGCTGAGCTTGCGTTGCATAAAGAAAAGGTCAAAACTTTTAAAATGGTCCCTCAAGAAGAAAAAATAACATGTTCTGAATTTGACCAATTTCGTTTTGAAAAGATTGAACACTTGAAAGAAATAGAATCATTAAAAGCTAATCTTTCCAATGAATTAAAAGCAAAAGAGTCGGTTGTCAATGATTTTCAGAAACTTAAAATGGATTTCGAAACTCTCGAGTCTAAAAAGTTTGAATCGGAAATTAATGCTACCAAACTTCTTAAATTCAAAGAACAACAGCTTTTAAAACAATACGCTTCCACAGAAAAGGTTCATCTTTTAACTAAATCATTTAAAGACTTCGAACTTAAGCGTCTTCAAGATTTACCACCTAATCCCGGTTATGCAAAACAAGCTCAGGAATATATTCTCGGTCTTTATGATATGACTATAATTGGCAAATCCAAAGAAGCACCTTTTGTTCGTAGTTCTGACGCGACACAGTCACTTGCGGATGAAACTCATTCTAAAATGCTTTCAAAATTCCATACAATTGATTATGATCAACATAACAAAGATCAATTTTCTAAAAAGACCCGCATTCGCTTACAAAAGGAATTAGCTGAATTGACAGTTCTTGTGCCCCAAAGTTTGTCAAATGAAAACCTTCCTAGTACGTCTCCTACACTCGTCAAAAAGGATTTAACGAAGTTAATTCCACCGGTAAGTAAGCCGTCCGTTAACTTAAATGCGGTACACCAATACTTAGCCGATTTTGACAAGGTCATTTTGGAACGTACGACGGCTTCGGCCATAACGGAAGGTGAATGGAATTTTGAGCACACTAGATCTGCGTTCCGAGACGAAATTATTCCGTTTGTAAAGAATGTTAAAGCTTGTCTTAGTAATCTTGATCAAGATTTGTATTTGGAAATAGAAGAAGTTAAACGTGTTTTCAATGAAATAGATGATGCTTATGAAAACAGTTTACTTGAAATAGAACGAGTTTCACGCCAAAATGATCAGCTTCTGAAGCAAGTGATGTCTCATGATATAGTTTCCGTCTGTGTGAATAAATGTGTTGATAATGATTCTACTGTGCATAATGTTGAATCTGTGGATAATGTGGTAGATAGTACTTGTCACGAATCTGACACTGAATTTTTAAAGCTTCAAGATTCATATTCTTCGCTTTCAAAACGTTTTGATGAGATTCAAACACATTGTATTTCGCTTGAATGCAAGCAACAATTTATTCAAGAAATCTTTGAAACGTCATTCGAAGGTGTTAATATCGATGATGCAAATTTTGAAAAGAATTTTCGATTGAAATTACAATCAAAACAGCGTCAGCCAAGTGACAAAGTTGCTAACTCATTGCCGATAGAAATAGAGAAATCTAAGGAGCTTAACTGTGTGAACGTACTTGAGGCCGCTGAGAATTTTAGACTTGATCTAGATAATCGAGTTTCCAAGATTTTGTCCAAAGTTGATAACTTAAAACAGAAAAATACACGACTCTTCGATTCAGTACAGCCCGCATGTGTTGATACCACTGCACAGAATCAATCATTGATTGAACAATTGAATCGAAAGTCGGTGGAAATATCTGATTTGAGGGAACAAATGTGTGATAAAAATCTGGTCTTGGCTGAGTTAAAGGAAACACTTCGTACTCTAAAAGGTAAGAATGTTGTGGATAACGCAACCATTATCTCAGCTTCGTCCTCTAGTGCAATCAAAAGGAACCTAATAGCCGTAACACCACTTAACAAGGGCCCTAGGACTAAATCATCTCATACTTTGGTCACTAAAGATAAGGCGGAATCAAAACCAGCTTCTAATATTCCCGTGTTGCCTTCTACAGGAGTAAGCACCACTACTAAGGCTCAAAGATCTAAGCTTAAGAGAAACAAGAAGAATGATAGGATCTTGCCCCCATCTAGTAGTCAAGTGAAGAAGAAAGTAGAAGCCCATCCTAGGAATGTTATTTCTGTTTTGAATAAAAAGAATCATGTAGCTAAACCTAAAGGCTCTGCGGTTGTGCAGCGTTCTAAGCCTACTGTGAATTCAAATTTGAAATGTTGGAATTGCAATGAATGTATGTTTTCTAGTCGTCATGATTCTTGCCTTATTGACCATGTGAATGAGATGTATGCCCGAAAAAATGGATTAGAATGGAAACCGACTGGGAAAGTGTTAACCCAAGTTGGCTGGATGTGGCGTCCCACTGGTAGAACTTTTACTATAGTAGGAAATATGTGCCCTTTAACTAGGATTACTCCCACTGAAGTGAAGAAAGCGTGCCCTTTAACTAGGAGTACCAAGGCTACCAAAACACAAGCGTGTCCTTTAACTAGGAACACCGACACTACTGTAGGAACAAAGTGCCCTTTAAATAGGTCTACTCCCACTGTAGTGCCCGCTAATAATCCAAAACCTAAGAAAGTTGGAACAGTAAAACCTGTTAGTGCTAAAACTCACATTAGAAAACGCAGGAAATCTAAGGATAACACAAGTGTTAGCAATTCTGATAATAACATATCTGTATCTGCTAACACTCCGGAACCAATAGTTTCCAATGCATTGTCTACTGTTGTGGTTGAAAACAGGTGGTCCAAATTGTTCTCTGGTATTTGGACTCTGGTTGCTCCAAGCATATGACCGGAGATCGCTCTCAGCTCAGAAATTTCGTCAGCAAGTTTCTTGGTACGGTTCGATTTGGGAATGATCATATTGCAAAGATAATGGGTTACGGTGAATATCATATTGGGAATGTTATAATTTCAAGAGTGTATTACGTGGAAGGTCTTGGTCACAACTTATTTTCTGTGGGACAATTTTGTGATGCAAACCTAGAATTTGCTTTTCGAGAGCATACCTGCTTCATTCGTGATTTGGAAGGGGTTGATTTACTGAAAGGTACTCGAGGGAATAATTTGTATACGTTGTCTCTACAAGACATGATGGCCGCTTCTCCCGTATGTCTTCTCTCCAAAGCATCGAAGACTAAGTCATGGTTATGGCATCGACGGTTATCTCATCTTAACTTTGACGCTATTAATCATTTGGCGAAAAACGAACTTGTTCGTGGTCTTCCTAAACTATCATTTCACAAGGATCATTTGTGTTCCGCGTGTACAATGGGGAAAAGCACTAAGAAATCTTACAAACCCAAGACGGAAGACACCAACCAAGAGAAACTTTATCTGTTGCATATGGATCTTTGTGGGCCAATGCGTGTTGAAAGTCTTAGTGGCAAAAAGTACATCCTCGTTATTGTCGATGATTACTCTCGGTTTACATGGGTGAAATTTCTGAAAGCAAAAAATGAGGCACCTAAATTCATCATCGGATTTCTCAAGATGATTCAAGTGCGTCTCAACACTACTGTCCGACGCATTCGTACAGATAATGGAACCGAATTTGTGAATCAAATATTGAGTGATTATTATGAAAAAGTTGGTATATCTCATGAAACATCCGTTGCACGCACTCCACAACAAAACAGTGTCGTTGAAAGGCGAAATCGCACACTTATGGAAGCTGCTCGAACGATGTTAATTTACGCAAAGGCTCCATTGTTTTTATGGGCAGAAGCAGTATCCACAGTAGTGTACACCCAAAACCGGTCACTAATTCGTAAACGCCATGGTAAAACACCTTATGAGCTTCTCCATGGAAAAGTACCAGATTTATCATATCTACGTGTATTTGGTTCTCTTTGTTATCCAAATAATGATGGTGACAATTTGGGAAAACTTCAACCAAAGGCTGATATTGGTATTTTCATTGGTTACGCACCCGCAAAGAAGGCATACCGAATCTACAACCGTAACTCTCGCAAGATCCTCGAAACTATGAATGTTGATTTTGATGAGCTGACAGCAATGGCTTCTGAGCAAAGCAGCTCTGAACCCGCACTTCATGAAATGGGACCCAGTAACATTAGTTCTGGTCTTGTCCCAAACAACCCTACTTCATCATCATTTACACCACCTACTAGGAATGAATGGGATACGTTGTTTCAACCGTTCTTTGATGAATTCTTTACTCCTCCAACTATTGTTGCTCCAGAACCTGAGGTAATAGCTCCGGTAACCGAAGTTGTCGCTCCAGCAACCGAAGCACAATCAGACACATCTGCACCTACAATTGGTCAAGATATACCTTCAACAAGTAATTCTCAACCAACACATGTTTCAACTACCCATGTCATGCCTATTGATGATGAAGAGGATGATGATGATCACGATTTGGAATTCGCTCAAATGCGTGAACTTCCATTCTTTGGTGTATCTATTCCCGAACCTAATCAAGCCGGGTCGTCCACCTCAGAGGAAGCTCCTTCTACAGTTTACTCCAATCCACGGATTCGTGAACATGACAGCAAATGGACAAAGGATCATCCTATAGATTCTATTATTGGTGACCCTAATCGTCCGGTATCCACACGAAGTCAGTTACAAGAAAGTGCATTGTTTTGTCACTTTGATGCTTTTCTCACTGAAGTTGAACCTAAGACATGACAACAAGCTTTTACTCAATCCTGTTGGATAGAAGCTATGCAAAACGAACTTAACGAATTCATACGTCTTGATGTTTGGGAACTTGTCCCATGCCCGGATCAAGTGCAGTTACTCACTTTGAAATGGGTTTACAAGGTGAAACTCGATGAGTTAGGCGGAATATTGAAGAACAAAGCTCGACTAGTAGCTCGTGGATACAAGCAATTATTAGGCATCGACTTTATGGAATCCTTTGCACCTGTTGCCCGTTTGGAAGCTATTAGACTATTCCTCGCTTATGCAGCCCATATGAATATGATTGTCTATCAGATGGATTTGAAGACGGCATTTCTTAATGGTGAACTCAAGGAAGAGGTCTATGTTCAACAGCCGGATGGTTTTGTGAATCCTAATTATCCTAATCATGTGTACAAGCTTAAGAAGGCTCTCTATGGGTTGAAGCAAGCTCCTCGCGCATGGTATGATCTATTGTCACAATTCCTCATTATGCAAGGCTTCGCTAAAGGCAAGGTGGATCCCACGTTGTTCATTCAGAAACGAGGTAAAGATATGATTATGGTACAAATATATGTTGATGATATTGTATTTGCAGCCTCGACCCAAACCTTATCGGATGAGTTTGGGACACTCATGTCTTCCAAGTTTAAGATGTCAATGATGGGCAAGGTATCATTCTTCTTAGGACTTCAGATATCTCAGTGTCCCAGAGGCATCTTTATCAATCAATCCAAGTATGCCCTTGAATCGCTTAAGAAGTATAAGATGGAATCTTGCGACCCCGTGGATACTCCAATGGTGGAACGAACTAAGCTTGATGCAGATCCACATGGAGTTGCCGTTGATCCGATGCTTTATCGTGGAATGATCGGTACTCTTCTGTATATCACAGCTAGTCGACCTGATCTTCAGTTTGCTATATGTATGTGTGCCAGGTATCAAACTAGGCCTACTGAGTTACACTTAGCTACTGTTAAAAGGATCTTTCGATATCTTAAAGGAACCATTAATCGGGGAATTTGGTATTCGAAGGACTCTTCTATTGCACTAATGGCATATGCAGATGCGGATCACGCGGGTTGTCAAGATACACGGCGTAGCACGAGTGGAACTTTGCAACTATTAGGAGATCGACTAATCAGTTGGGCATCGAAAAGGCAGAAAAGCGCTGCAATTTCAAGTACGGAAGCAGAATACATAGCTATGTCCGGTTGCTGTGCTCAAATTCTTTGGATGAGATCGCAATTAACCGACTATGGTCTAGGTTTCAACAAGATTCGATGTACTGTGACAACAAGAGTGCAATTGCCTTATGCTGCAACAACGTTCAATTCTCCCGGTCGAAGCATATTGACATTCGCTACCACTTCATCAAGGAGCAAGTGGAAAATGGAGTAATCGAGCTTTACTTTGTCCGATCTGAGTATCAATTGGCGGATATTTTCACGAAGGCTTTAGATCGCGCTCGAATTGAATTTTTGGCCGACAAGCTAGGAATGAGAACCTTCTCGCCTGAGACTCTTAAGGAACTAGCAGATGAAGCGAAAGAATAGTGGTGGTATACTATTCTCCGTATCCTTGGTGATCATCTGTATATATTGTTTATATTTTTATCCACAAAAACAAAATACAAAAATATAAAACCATATAAAAACCATAAAAATTGAAAAATCTAGAAAAATCCAAAAATACTTTTACTTTATTTTTCTAAGGCATGTCTTTTGGTACGATAATATTTACGGCCTTAGAAATGTTGATTAATATCGACACGGCGCCATAAATAGAGGTCGTACAAAAGTTGTAAATATTTCATAAAACATGCCTAAATGGCCTGTAGTTATTTCAGACTGCAACCCGGTTTTCACATTAAAGTTAAGTATTTCTTATGAAAGCTTTGGCTCACAACGGGAATTAATTTTCTCGGGCAAGATTTACTTTAAAACCTTGTAAGGGATCAAGTTTACTTTATAACTTGGTCTAACACAAATCTATGTACGTTTCAGTGCATTTATTTGTTAAAACAAGAGAAGTCTTGTTTTTATGAAGCTATCATCTCTACAACCATAGCAATCTACAATTGGTATCTACATACTCGACGATGCGACTACTCAACCGACGACTACAGCTCTTTCGATAGAACACGGGTCAACAATTGAGGGGGAGTAATTGTCAAGCATTCAGAATCTTCGATGCCGAACGTGCCAAGTTCACAAGTTGGTGTCAAGACAACAATACCAATCGTACATGTGGTGTCAAGAGATGACTTCAGACGTGACGAGGCGACCAACATATGCTGCCAAGAACCATTTGATCTTATCATATGATGTTCTCATCTATCAGGTCCAACCTTGTTAATTCTTTTCTAATATGGTGAATATGTGATCATGTTACAAATCGGTATCATATCTCATACGTTTGATATCATGAAGATAAAATGGACTTGCATTTTTCTTCCCAAAACCTTTGTTAAAACTTCATTAAATCAATTGATATTAAAAACATCGATTGGGTTAATATTTTTAATATGGGGGAGAAAATGTGATTTAATATGGGATATTATCACAAATGGTTTGACTTAATGTGCTGGCTCATCCCGACATGTGCGAAATGTTTTCGAATATCGTGGCATATGTTAAGGGGGAGCAAAACGGATTTGCATATCAAAATGGATTTTCATGGTGACATATACTTACCCAAAACCCATTTATTTCACGACGATGAAGATTCTGGTGACATAAGGATGGTAGGATAGGTTAAGTCCTATGATTCTTCCAGAACCGGAGGAATCTTCCCAAGGACATTCCATAGCTAGAAATAGTAGTCCTTAGGAAAGTTGGAGAAAGATTGTGAACGTAGCTGAATGCCGACCAAGTACTTAAGTTAGCACTGGAACAATCACAACAAGGTGCTAGTTATGACGTATTGGTAAGCATTGAAGGGGTTGAAGAATGAAAAAGAATTGTAAAGACAAAGGGTGTAAAGAAAGAAGCCCTCCTTACAACTTTAGGCAGAAACCGGGTCAATACATATGCTATTGAGATCATTTTAATGAATCTTGATAGTGAAGACAGACATCATGGACCCAGTGATGCAATGCACAACCCATCCCAGCTAACTCAGATATCTCTCAAAAGGTATTTGTTTTAATCACACGGAGACAACACGTTATCTATCGATTTATTCACTCCGAATAAATTGGTATTGAAATGGTGGCACTCCTCTCCAGCCTTCGATCACTAAAATCCAAAGTGCACGATCGAGTCTAGAGCCATTTGAGATCATCAAATATCTCACTAGGACACACTTTCATATTTCCTTGCTTCTTCACACACTGTGAAAAGTAAGAAAGATTTTAAGAGTCCTACGCAAAATCTTCATGATCTTACCTGAACATCCGAGTAATACGAAAGTATTTACAATGAAGATGGAAATCCTTCTTGAGCGAACATCAAAAAGCTCATGGTAGGTGACTTGTGCGATTCTTTATGAATCAAACTTGTGATAACTGGAAAGAAACAGCTGTTTAATTCTTAACTGAATTTAAACACGTTCCAGGCCTCTACGCAATATCTTAGTGATCTTGCCAGAACACTCAGAGTGATACCTTAGTGTTCACAGTGATGAGTGGAAATCCTTCTAGTGTTAACCTCAAACAGCACTTGGTAGGTAACTTGCAAGATTCTATACGAATCAAGCTCGTGACAACTGGAAAGCAACGATGGTGCGGTTCTTAATTTAATTTCACTTGTTCCAGGAACATGAATTGACGGCTTCAAATCATGCGGATATCTTTATCCAAATGATTCACTCTTTATGTTCGCAGTCAGCTTTGGACGGTCGAATAAAGAGAACGGGTTTACCCGCAAAATCCTGTCAGGAAGTTACTTAATTGAAACTATCCGTCACGGGTACGATATCTAATATCGTCCAACGGTCTTCACCGACCGGAGGTAAAATGCTACCGATTTAGAATGAAATGTTCAAAGCCATTTCGTTCGTGTCTACTTATGTTGCGGCATTTGAAGACGGTGGCGTTGCGGAATCCGAGAAGAAGTCGTCCCCGCATGCTTATACTTTATGCACTTAATACCTCATCTAATTCAAGAAATCCTAAAAGTTAAGTCTTCCGTTGTATCGAACTCTGAAGCTTTCAATAATTACTAAGGCATAAGTATGTGGGACGTGAGGTCACGAAGAGGCGAAGATCACAAGTGAAGGGTGAACGAGATCAAGGCAAGAGATTAATGCTCAAGACTGATATCAAAGATCACATCAGCATGTTCACCAGAAAAGAAAAAGAAAAGAAAGACGAAGACTACGAGCTCAAGACAAGCATAGTATGCTAGGTTTATTTTATTATTGTAACTAGGGTAACACCCTTGTTTGGAGTGACCTCCCTTAGGGGGAGATTGTTAGAAATACGTTTTTACGTATTTAGGAAGATTCGGTCACTCCGATAATATACTTAGTAGTAGCTCGTAGTCTAGACATCTTTATTAAACAAACAAAGCCAAGCCTAGCCTACAACATGTGTAGGCCGGCCCAACAATGTAAGCCCAAGCCCATCACAAGGCTTGGGTATATAAACCCTCTCCTTTGATGGAGAGGGTGGTGTGGTTTCATTTTTTTCACATAGTTATTTTTAGTTTCTCTCTCTAAGTTTGTGTGAAATCCACCATCTCTCTATCTCTTTCTCTCTCTAGAAACATAAGCAAGATTTACAATCCTACAATCCATAATGTTAAAAAAGAAGGTGGTTTGAAGGTCTTGTTGTGTTTTCAGTTTGAGCAAAACTAAAAGTGGTAACCCCTTTGATCTCTCTTGATTTTTTTTTGTAATTTTGTGGATTTGTGTGATTGCCGCCATGAGTAGTTTAGGACCTTTATTTTTGTATTTTATTCATTTAGTGCATGTTTCTGTAAATTAGAAAAGGTTTGGTTGTGTTCCTTAAACATTCTATTTGTTAAACTGTCCACAATAGGTTTTAAAGGGGTGTTTGGAATAGGGTACTTAAGACTGTTTAAGTGACACCTAGTACACACCATAGGGTCAGACACCATAGTTTAGGGTTGTTAGTAAGTTTTTAGGTCTTGGTTAATTTGTGTAGCTTAAAAATCTCAAAGTTCAAGTCTTGTGCTAAAAACTACCAAACACAACTGAAACAGTAGGATTTAGGTTGAATTTTTGTGTTTTGTGGTTTTAGGATTGGTTAACAACAAGTCATAGGCAAGTCTATGGGTGTGCTTCACTGTTTTGAGCATAGGGTGGTTTGCTTGCAAGGTTTTGGTGAGCCAAATCTCACATACTCTGTCATTTGCACCAGCATTACCACTTTCTACCCACCTTAACACATAAGCAGACTATTAGTGTTTATTTTTGTATTTTATGATTTGAGAATTGGAACACAGTTAGAGTACAGGGTAGATTAGGTTTGTATTATCTGGTAGTTGGAATTTGTTAGCTTTAGTAGCTTATAATTGCATTAAAAGTCCACTGTATTGCATAGCAACCCCCATACCTCATCTATCTGTCCACAGTTGGTGAACCTTGGTGAATTGTGCTTAATCTGTGATTGTTTATTGTGTTTGTGTGTTTGACTTGTCTCTCCACAACTCAAAGGTTGTGGGGGTGCCTATTGTACCAAAATCAGCAAGCAAGAGGCTCAATTCATAGCCCAAAACAACCACAGACACCTTCTGTGTAAACAACACAGTCAGCGGGAACCAAATACCCATTGACAGTTCCTTTTTCCCACTGTTAGATATAAGACAAAACAAGTCACTATCCTACTCACTGTTCTTTGTCTTATTAGGGTAATTTTCAACTTTTCATACTTTTTTCATTTTTGCTAGCTTATTTTAGTTAAATTAGAATTTTAAGAAAAAGTTTTTATATTTTTCTCACTATTTTATTATTTTTATGATTATTTTAATTAAAAATTAGTTTTTAATGGTTTAAAAACAGAAAATTAGTTTTGAAAATTCTAGAAAAATACTTTTTAGTTTTAAAATACTATAAGTAAGTTTTCTATTTGATAAAATCATATTTTGTACTTTTTGTTGATTTTATTAAATTTTAGAGCTTTAATTAGCATTTAAAATTAAATATTATATTAGTAATAAGTTTTAAAATATTTTTATTGAATTTTTATTCTTATTTATATTATTTAGGATTTAATTTTGATTTTTAGTTAAACTTTAGTCTAAATTTTTAATTTCGTCGCGTTTGTATGTTTACGTTTTATTTATCGTCGTAGTTTAAAATTAGTGTAACTCGTCTTTATTTTTCACCCCTTCCTCTCTAAAAAACGTACTAATTCAAATCTTGTTTTTATATTATTGGCATTAACACACTTCCCACGAGAGGAACGAACTCACTTGTCGATCTTTACGATTTTCCTAAATCGTATCGATTAATACTTTTTCGAATTTATACTTGTTTTATTTTTCCTCAAATAAAGCAAAGTGTAATTTATCCTACATCAATGATGTATGCTTCGGATGATGAATCTGGTCATGTTGATACAAATAAAATAGCGGAAGGGTACTTTAGTGATGATGAGTGTGTAGGCGAGAATGCTAGCGACTTTGAAGGAGTGGCTGAAACGAGGTTTGAAGTTAACCCAGCCTCGCCTAAGGTCAGTAGTGGTGAAAAGGTTGATCAACATTCTGAAGATCCTTTCGAGATTTATGACTTATTACATAATAAGAAGAATGAAAATGTGGTTCAATTACCGAGCCCTTCCATACCTCATCCACCTGGGGATACTCCGGCAGGTACTATGACAGGTAACGATAAAGGTAATGATGCAGGAGAAAGTGTTGAGAACTTGGATAAAGTATCTTCACTGAAGATTAATGTTAACGTTATGGATTCTTCACAAGCCATTCTTGATTTGTCCGTTAATGAATCTGCGAGACAAAGTGGTACTAATAAAGGTGGTTCCGTTTTGGGCATCTTGGAAGATGTGATACGTGTAGGTCGGGCAATAGGGTATACAATGGACGGGTTTGCAAAGGATATCAAACATATTATCAAGAATCAAGGAGATAAGGGTGTTTTTAGATGAATATTTTATCTACAAACGTTCAAGGTCTTGGTAACAAGACAAAAAAAGATTGGATAAAGGAGTTAAACACGAAGAATAAAGTTAATTTTATTGCGATTCAAGAAAATAAAATGACTAACATCTCGAAATGGATGTCAAATACTTGTGGGGAAATTCTAGCTATGATTTTCTTTGAAGTGATTCATTAGGGTTCTCGGGAGGTATATTGTGTATTTGGGAGGCAACGATTTTCAAGAAAGACTATGCTATAGTCTCGGACAATTTTATCGCTATATATGGGACATGGCTGTCGAATAATACTAAAATTCTTATGGTAGTTGTTTATGCTCCTCAAGGGGATACTCATAAATGGGATTTATGGGATTATTTGACGATTTTATTGGGGCGTTGGAATGGAGAGGCGGTTATCATGGGGGATTTTAATGAGGTACGCTCCTAAGACAAAAGGTGCGGGTCATATCTCAATACATTGAGTAGCAGGAATTTTAATCAATTTATTTTATCTTCGGGTTTGATTGATGTGAAGATGGAGGGGTACACTTTTATTTGGTCTCATCCTACGGCGACTAAGATGAGCAAGTTAGATAGATTTTTAGTCACTGATTGGATTATTTCATTATTTCCTTCCATTACTACGATCTGTTTTGATCGACACTTATCTGATCATCGCCCGATTTTACTTCGTGAGGTGCAATCAGACTTTGGTCTGATTCATTTTAGGTTCTTTCATTCGTAGATTAGCTTTGTCGGGTTTGATCAGATGGTGGAACAGTCTTGGCGATCCTTCTCTTACTTTGATAACAACAAAATGATTCGGTTCAAAAAGAAGTTACAAGATCTTAAGTCTATTGTTAGGCTTTGGATTAAAGAGAAACATTCTCAGATATCAAGTTCAAAGACTGATATCACCAACGAGCTAAGGGACATTGACATTGATTTTAGATAAAGGAGCGGTCTCGGTACGCTTCTTCTTAAGCGGTTGGAGTTGAAACGCCAACTTAATGATAATTTTCAAACAAAGTTTTTCAAAAATACTTAAAACATATTTTAAGCCTTTTGAAAATCATTTGACCACTTCAATACTATGTTGTAATACCTTAATGAAGTATTACGAGTGGAATCAAGACCGAAAAAGACCGTGTAAGACCGAAACGGAAAAACGACTACTCGTAAAAAAAGAGGAAAGAGAGAAACAAAGAGGAGTGAATAAAAGCCAAGTATCAATGCTCAAGAGACGAATGAAAATCTTCAAGTAGTTGAGACGAAGATCTTGTGTAATATATAGTGGTTCATGACGTGCCTTTCCAGCGTAGACGAAACGGCTTTGGTAATGAAAGATACCAAGCTCTTTTTATTACATAGATTAAGAACACTTAAAACTAAATGTCTTAAACTTTCACTAAATATGAGCAAAGATATAGATCCACTTTCTATCCCTTGTGATCGTATTAATATCATTGTTAAGGATTACAATGACAATTTCAATTCCAAATATGTAGTGTCCTAGATACATCATATAATGTAATTTGGAATCTCAAAGGATTAATAAATCAACTTAGAGATGAGCTCAATTGCACACACTACGCATGATATAGCGCCTACTAACCGTATTGAGTTGCAAACCATATTAATCATGCTTGATACTTTAAGATACTGCTAACTCACTCTACAACACCTATGTGAGTCAAGTATCCAATACCATGAAGGTTTGAGAAGGTAAAAGAATAGAATCACATATTAGAAACAAATGTCAAGGCAAGGATGCCAAGATCAAGCACATAGTCAAGTAATGATCAAAAGAGTGATCAAAGGGCATGTGGAAGGACGAAAACGTACCTTAGCCGCAAAGTGCATCCCTAGTCTTCTATGGACTAATGCAACTAGGGTTGAGCATGGCAGACCCTAAACCGACCCAGACCGGACCGAACCAAACTGGACCGTACAATTTCGATCCAGTCCTCGGTCCGGGGTTTTGGACCATTTCGGTCTTACAAAAAATCTTGTCAATTTTACCTAATAGGACCGGACCGGACCGAGGACCGACCCAGACCGAACCGGACCAGACTATTTTGGTCCGGTCTCGGTCCGAGGTTTCGGACCATTTCGGTCCTTGGTCCGGTCTGTTCTTGGCCAGTCCGATCCGGTCCTGGACCGATGCTCAGCCCTAAATGCAAGTACCAAACTTGACTAAGATGTATATATAGTCTTCTAGGACTAGTACTACATTCACCATTCTTGATATCATATTCCAAAGATGTTGGAGATAAAAAAGAGACGAGTCTTCAACAAGGGTAAGTAACTCAATCCATAATCAAATTAATGATTACCCTTCATGAGTATCTACACAAAAGAAAGATACAAACTAGTAGATACATTTCAAGAGAAAATATGAATTGCATAAAAGCTACTAATACGATCATAATCAAGATAATTTGATATAGCTTCAATTTAAGGTCCATTTTTAAAGAAAAATAGTTTTAACAAAGAAGGAGACTATAGAGAAACTAACCCTTCTGGTGATATGGGTGAGTTTGGAGGGGTTAAAGGTGAGGTTAACAAAGGCTCAATAAAGTCATCCTCAAAAGGAATGCTTTGAAGAGGTTGAGGATTCACATCCAAGTGAGGACTTGAAGTGAGGGGTGAAGACAACTCATTCATCCTAGATTGGAATGAAGAAGAGGTAGAACCATGGGAATGGTTAGCACCATGAGTTGAACTAGTCTTGCATGGAGCAATAAGTGGTGAGGGTGATGAAGAAATAAGAATAGGAGATATCTCATTCTTGCATGTAAGAAAAGATGAAGAACCTTTTTAGGCATCTTGATCTTAATCTTAAGGTTTCTTTTGGTAGTAGAGTGTTTGGAGGAGTTTGATGATCTTGTGGAGACCATGGTTGTGTGCTAATGTTTAGAATAAGGCTTAGAGGATGAAGAAGAAGAATAACCAAGAGAGGTTTAAGAAGGAGGTGGGATGATCCAAACTAGCAATGTGTTAAAATTCATTTTGGTGAATAATGAAATATGCTAGGCTTAATTGGGAAAAAGTTGGCTTTTAGCAAAAAATTCATCAATGTTTACAAAGATTTAGAGAAAACAGTGTAAAGAAGAGATGCTTTCGAAGACAGAACTTGCGGTTCCTCAAATAGAGGCGCGGTCCGATATTGATAAGGAACCGCCCAGAATTATGGAACCGCGGGCATAAGGCTTCATAAAAAGGACTTGCAGCAATTTTCACAAGCCCAAATTTTTAGCAAAGTTTTAACAAGTCAACATAGACTACTAACCAAAATCTAAATAGCTAATAACACATAATTGCACAAAGTCATGTAAATCGAAAGTTCGATCACATGAACAGAGTAGGATTAAAATAGTATTGAATCTAAACACAAAGTATTAGTTCTACAAACCAAAGTCTAAATGAAAGAAACACGAAACAAGTTAGAGTTACAATCGTGGCATCAACCAAAAGCAATAGCACCGCATTCAATTTCTCTCATTACCATTTCTTCAATGTGGCTTGATCCTTCACTTGGGTTCTCTAGAAGATGACGGTTTAGGAAAAACTGATAATCATGATCAATGTCTTGAGAAGAAATAAGTGAACTAGAGAATGAGAAAGAGTTACTCGGAGAGCTCATGCCGGTGATGATTTCAAACTTGTCTTTCCAAATTGTTGGAGACGAACCACACCCAACATCATGAGCTTCATCTCGATGACCACTTTCCTTTTTACAATTGTCATTTTTAGATTCTAGTATGATATTCCCTTCAATGGGAGACATCACACGATCAACGGAATAGAAAGATGACATTTTAAATAGAGGAAAGTCATGATCAACTATTCTAAGAAGACGAGTAAGAAGCATAGCAAAAGGAAGACTAGGATTTTTCGACTTAAATTGAAAATATCTAATCCTACTAACGATGAAATACGCAAGATTGTATGGGGTGGAAGTAGCAACACAATACAACGTGTGTGCAAGACATGCGGGAACACGATTGCGATTTCCACCAAGACACATTACGTTTTCCCTAATGATTACCGCCCAAGGGATCATGAAATCATTAAGTTTGTTAGTAATCAATTCCCAAGGAATGAGAGCACGAATATGTCCTTGAAAATTACCTAGAAGAGAATTTTCACGAGGTTTAGAAATGGCTCTGGAAATGAGCGAAGGAGAAGGAAGCTCGGTCACATAGTGCACTTCAATAGAGGCCGATTCTAGAGAGTCAATACTCCAAGCATCGGTGAACTTACATTGACCAATATATGTCACCTTAAGAATTTCACCAAATTCTTCGATAGTGTATACAATGGTTTTCACCTTTATGGAAAATCTTATAGATAAACCATTATTGATGCAAATTAATGTGAACAAAATAGAGAACTCCAAGAGAAAAGAAGGAAAATTTGGCTCATCAATGTCAAGCAAACAATCAAAGCCAATGCATTTGAACATGAATTGAATGAAGTTAAGTTCATGGAGGTTAGAAGGGACAATGTGTCATTTATGAAAGCTACGAGTTTCTAAGGAACAGTGTTTTTGAGAGAACGAGATTGACACGAAGAAGAAAGAATAGGCATGTATTCTCTAGTTTTCTCATGATCTTTTCGAGTTTCCAAAGGCATGATTAAGTACCTATATTCAACACAGAAATATTTCCACAATCACTCTTATGTTACATAATTGAGCAAAAATCAAAATTATAAGGATGTGCTTAATTAATTACTTGATTAACCAAAGGATTAATCCTTAACATTCTCATGTTCACAATGTACCCATTTCATCCTTGACTAATACATATGAGTTATGTAAAATCAAACATGAACATTGAACATTGGTTTTTCAAAATCCATTTTTAGGTAAGCATTAACAATGAAATTACCAATGTGTTCAAGGTTTCATATCAATTCCATCATTTAACCAAAATATATTAGCTAAAACTCGGATGTGTTCTATAAGTGGGTTTTAGTGACATCACAATGAATTCAAACCTAAGGAATCATAGCATTACAACTATGTCAACCCACATTCCTGATTAGGTTCCAATTCGGTTTTAATTTCAAAAATCCCCAATTATGAAGTTAAGAACCCTAGAAGAAATTGATTGAAATTGAATGAAGATACTTACAATTAACTGATGTTAGATGAAGGATGAATGAAGCTGTTGTCTTGGAATCAATTAATTTGAGTGATTGAAGCTTTTTGAAAGATCAACAATGGTGGTTTTGAAGGAAAACTCGTCGCCTCTATGGAGAAGAAAGAGTGGGGGGTTTTGAAAAAATGATTTTTATTAAAACATGATTATTTTAGTCGCTAGTGGACCCCGTACGATATCGATAACGGATTGCTTAGTTGAGCCGCAATTAAAGAACCGCCAACAGAGGGCGTTTTTAAACCAAGAAAAACAAAGAATTTTCAAAACCAAGTTTTTCTAAAATACTTAAAATATATATCAAGTCTTTTGGAAATCATTGGACCACTTCAATACTAGGTAATAATGCCTTAATGAAGGATTACGAGTTAAATCGAGACCGAAAAAGACCAAAACAGAAACATGACTACTCGTATAAGAGACAAAGAAGAGAGAAACCAAGAGGAGTGAATCAAGGCTAAGTTCAATGCTCAGGAGATGAGTAAAAATCTTCAAGTAGTAGAAACAAAGAGCTTGTGTCATCTATAGTGGTTTAAGACGTGCCTTTTCGGCGTAAGTCTAAACGGCTTTGGTAGTGAACCATACCAAGCAATTTTGTAGAATAGAGTAAGATCACTTTCAAGTATTAGTCTTAAACTATTTCAATATATGAGCAAAGTATAGATTCACTTTCTCTCCCACTTGATCGGAAAAATATCATTGCTAGGGATTGTAATAACAATATCCTTAGAATATTTCAATTCCAAATGTGTAATATCCTAATTACAATATATGATGTAAGTTGGTATCTCAAAGGATTAAACAATCATCTTAGAGATGAGCTCAATTGCACATATTACACATGATATAGGGCCTACTAACCATATAAGATGAAAACCATATAAATCATGCTTGATACTCTTAGCTACTACCCACTCACTCTACAACCCCTAAGTGAGTCAAGTATCCAAGCAATGAAGGTTTGAGAGGGTATAAGAATAGAATCACATACCACAATCAAATGTCAAGGCAAGGATGCCAAGAACAAGCACATAGTCAAGTAATGATCAAAAGAATGATCAATAGGGTGTGTGGAAGGATGAAAACGTATCTTAATCGTAAAGTGCATCCCAAGTCTTTTAAGGACCAATGCAACACCCATACTTGACTAAAGTGAGTACTAAGTCTTTCAGGACTAGTATCACTCACACCAATCTTGATCTCATCATCCTAAGATGTTGAAAATCAAAAGAGATGAGTCTTCTACAAGTGCAAGTAACTCAATCCACAATCAAGTTAATGATTAGTCTTCATGACTACCTACACAAAGAAATATACAAACTAGTAGATACATTTCAAGAATAAATCTAAAATGTATATGAACTAATAAACAAGATATGATACTAGATTACCAATTAAAAAGTCTATTTCTATAGAAAAAATAGTTTTAACCAAAGAGAAACTTTAGTACAACGAACCCTTCTAATTTGAGGAGACAATGGATCGATCCAAGTTTTAAAGCACAATATACTTCAAAGATCTTGAGTGACCATCGTTCTAATACCAATTATAGAAACTAGAGGGGGGTTGAATATTTTTTCTCGGTTATTGTCCTAATTAAAATTCTTTCAATTAGGTTTGTCCCGAAATTACCTTTTACTTGAAAACTAGTTTCATAGTTCTTAGGTTCAATTCTAATGTATTAACAATATCTAGTGACAATGAAATGCAAAGAAATAATGAAATCATAAGTAAAGAGTAAGGAAAGAAGCAACCTAAGGAAAGACAACAAGATTTATAGTGGTTCGGTAACGAAGCTCTATCCTCGTTCCTACTCCACTCCTCGAGTACACCTTACTCGAGATTTCCACTATATCCACAAGCTCCCTTCTTGGCGGAGAAAACCTTACAACGTCGCTTACATTATTTTCTGACACTAAGCTAAATGTCAAGACCTAATCTTAGCTAGGACCAATCTACACACATCACCTACTTCACCATTTTCCGACACAAGGCTAGATGTTGAGTTCTAATTGAAAGATCGAACCAATCTTTGTCGCTCATCTTCTTTTCTGACACAAAGCTAGATGTGGAGTTCTAATCCAAAGCTAGAACCAATCTTCACAACTCTTCACTTTCAAGTTTAGTGAGAACTCACAAGACACATACACACATCGCTTTATAGTTTAGTGAGAACTAACACACAAGACTTACAACTCAAAAAAAACATATCCAAGTATACACATGTAACTTGAATCCACACATGAAAAATCCAAGTATACACATATACAATGGATTTACACAAGATTAATTCAAGTATTCACTAATACATTCGATCAACACAACACTAATCTAAGTATACACATATACTTGGATCTACACAAGACACAAATATAAAATCATGAACATGACTAGATCTAAGGAAGAATGATCTTCATCAAGGCTTCGTCTTTAATCATATTACAAATGTGTGAGTGATCTTCTTTTTGGACAAGTAAAGAAGAGGATCAGGAGGATAATCATAAGTAAACATACTTAATACATTAAGTGATAATTTACTAATGATTAGGAAATAGAAAAGAGAAAGGAGACAGAAAGATCTCTCTACTTGCGGTTCCTTAATTGTCACTGCGGTTCCTTATTGAAAGAGAACCACATACCTATTTAAGGAACCGCGAGTAGTAGACTGCCGCTCCTTCTTTTCCTTTAGTGGTTAAACATTATCTGAGGTAAGTTTTACCTTCAAAGGATATTCCTATGGCATTTGTAATATGCCATATTAAAATTTACATTTTCCATTTTAATAAAACATTTTCTTAAAAAGAAGGTTTATTAACATCTTTTGTCACATTTGACAAAATGTTAGTTTTCAGGTTAATCACTTTCTGATCACTAAACATGATTAAGATATGTTTGTGTAAGACATAAATTATTATTACCTTGATGATAGTGTTTGTTGAATAATTCGTCTTACGATTGTCTTTGACGATGAATGTCTTTATACTTTGTCGTGATCAAAACAAAGAAATATTAGTTAACACTAATAATGTTTTTAGGCATCACTTGCATTAACAGAAGTTATCTCCTCTTAATACTTATGGATTTGGAATGCGTTCTTTGGTGTCCTTAGGATGAATAACGACGTGAATGTTTTACGTCAATCCCCTGTTTTCAATTATCTTAAATCAGGTAAAGCACCAGATGTGGTATTTGTGGCTAACAACGTTGTTAATGCAAAGTAATGCCTAAAAACATTATTAGTGTTAACTAATCTTAGTTTTTTATCACCACAAATTAAAAAGACATTTATCGTCAAATACAATCGTAAGACGAATTATCTAACAACACTATCATCAAGGTAATAATCATTTATGTATTGCACTAACATATCTTAATCATGATTAGTGATCATAAAAGTGATTAGTCCTAAACTTACATTTTTTCAAATGTGACAAACGATTTATTAATAAACTTTCTTTTTGATAAAATGTTTTATTAAAATGGAAAATGTAAATTTGAATATGGCATATTCTAAATGCCATAGGAATATCCTTTGAAGGTAAAAACTTACCTCAGATATAACTTCCCCACTAAAAGACAAAAGGGGGCAGAGTCTACTCCCACGGCTCCTTAAATACCTATGTGGATCCTTATCAATAAGGAACCGCGTGGACAATTAAGGAACCGTGCTCAGAGAGCCGTTGGCTTTTGTCTCCTATAAATAGTGGATCAAATCTGCATTTTCCATGACCCTTTTTTGGACACTCTTTCTGTCATCTTTTTCTTTTATTATTCCTAATCATTTGTAAATGATCACCTAATGTGTTAAGTATGTTTACTTATGATTATCCCCTTGATCTCATTTTTTACCTTGTCCAAAGAGAAGATCACTCACACACTTGTGATGTGATTAAAGATGAAGCCTTGATGAAGATCATCCTCTTATAAAGATCTAGTCATGTTCATCATTTGTTTTTTTTGTGTCTTGTGTAGATCCAATGTATTTGTGTATACTGGGATTAGTTGTGTTAATCCATTGTATTAGTGAATACTTGGATTAGTCTTTTGTAAATCTATTGTATGTGTGTATACTTGGATTTGTCTTTTTTAGATCCAAGATACATGTGTATACTTAGATATGTTTTATTGAGTTGTAAAAGTTATGTGTTAGTTCTCATTAAACTATAAAGTGATGTGCGGTGGTTGTGTCTTGTGAGTTCTCACTTAGCTTCAAAATGAAGAGTCGTGAAGATTGGTTATAGCTTTCGATTAGAACTCGACATCTAGCCTTGTGTCAGAAAATGGTGAAGTAGGCAACGTTGTTAAGATTGGTTCTAGCTTTCGATTAGAACTCGACATCTAGTCTTGTGTCGTAAAATGGTGAAGTAGGCGACGTGTGTAGATTGGTCCTAGCTAAGATTAGGTCTCGACATTTAGCTTAGTGTCAGAAAATAATGTAAGCGACGTTGTAACGTTTTCTCCGCCAAGAAGGGAGCTTGTGGATATAGTGGAAATCTCGAATAAGGTGTACTCTAGGAGTGGAGTAGGAACGAAGATAGAGTTTTGTTGTCGAACAACTATAAATCTTGGTGTGTTCCTATTAGGTTGCTTATTTCCTTACTCTTTATTTACTTTCATTATTACATCACATACAACAACTACATGTCACTGTTAATGCATTAGAATTGAACCTAATCATTATGAAACTAGTTTTCAAGTAAAAGGTAGTTTTGAGACAAACCTAATTGAAAGGAATTTTAATTAGGACATTGATAGGTGTGAAAACACCCATCCTTTTACCACTTATTTCTTGCTAAAACGAGACCAAAACGCGTATTTAATATCATTTGTTTGGAGTTATGCGTAGTTTGTGTGTTTGTTGTGTTTTTAGAGCCAACCGGATAAATATTGAAGAAAACATGGGATTGCACAGGTTTTATCGAAGAAAGAGATGGAAAGACGAAGTCTATAGTCCAAGAGATGCAAAAGAGTTGAAGTCAATGGGCCTATTTGAAGATTTATCGAAGAAAAGGACCAAAGATGGAAGATTTACATATGTCAAAGAACTCAAGTCTATTAAATAAAGAAATTAAAAGACGAGTTGAATTTATTCATCGACAAATCCTGAATCAGAATCGAAAACGTCAACTTTACTGAAAAGACGAGAAAACAAAAAGAAAGGAAGAAAGCCCACTCACCAACCAAGTCCATGGCCTATAAATAGAGGATTCCTTCACACATTAGAACTAGTTTTTCATTTCCATATTTTTCTTTCTTTTGTTTCGTAGGGTAACCAACTCCATTAAGGAGTTTGGTGATTTTAATTTTCTTTTGATTTCTTCATAGACCTTGTAAGTTTTAATCTTCCCTTTTGTTTGTTTAACCTTAATCATTCAATACCATCTTTGATTTAAACTTGTTCTTCCTTTTCTTATTGATTCAAAGTTTTAAGTTTTTATTTTATTGAGTTTGATCTTCAAAAGTAAGTGGGTTTTGTGTTTTTGTTGATTTGATTTAAAGTTTATCATTAGTAGATGATTGGTGGTTAGTTTTGTTTAATCTTTGGTAAAATTTTGGTTGAATTTTGGTTAAAATTCGTTCTTGTTTTATTTCCTTGTTCTTCGCATACCTTCTGTTTTCCCAGATTCCGAATCAACATAATATTCCGGATCAAGGGATTTTATCATTTTATTCCGGGTGAACATTTTATTTCGGATCAAGCTTTCGTTTCAAATATTCCGGATGAACATTATATTCCGGATAAAACTTTTCAAGAATTATTCCGAATGAAGTGTTTTTATCAGATATTCCGCATGAACATATATTCCGGATAAAGAATTTATTCCGGACCAACTAGTATTCCGAATAAGCACAAACATTCCGAATGAGCCTTTTATTCAAATTTATTCCGAACGAGCAGTGTTTTCCGAGTCAAGCAATTTATTCCGAATAAGCAAGTTTATTCTGGATCAGTCATTATTCCGCATAAAGCCATTATTCCGAATCAACAATTATTCCGAACCAGCTGATTTCCCTTTTTATTCCGGATGAGCACATATTCCGGATGAGCACATATATTCCGGATGAAGGTTTTTATTCCGCATGAAGGTTTTTGGCCAAGTTATTCTGAATGAGCCGTTATTCCGAATGAGCCATTTATTCCGGATGAAGGGATATTCCGCATGAAGGTATTATTCCGGATGAAGGGATATTCCGCATGAAGGTATTATTCCGAATGAAGTGTTTTGTTTGATTATTCCGCATGAACTTTAATTATTCCGAATCAGCAATTTTCCAAGTTAAGTTATTTCACTGTTTTACTGTTTAAGTGCTCAAGTTTAATTCAAGCTTTATTTTTATTAGTTGTTTTTGGCTTATTTTCTCTACTGCACGCATTTAATCCTTTTTAGTAGAATAGAAAACCAAACCCGTTTTTAGTAACCAAGAACGATAATTCCACTTTGAGCCGTGATCAATTCGAGAAGATACCGAGAAACGAACTTTCAACCTAGCAAAATCTATGTATCAAATGGCGCCGCTGCCGGCTCTTTTCGTAAGGATTAACGGTTTTTTGTGAGAAAATTGGATTTTGGGATCCGTTCTCCGTGAACGTTACTTTTTCATCATAAAATTTTTTCAAAAAACCTAAAAAATATAAAATTTTCAAAAATCCAAAAAAATTAAAAAACAAAAAAAACCAAAAAGATTTCTGCTTTGTTATTTCTTTTGCAGGTGCATGCGTACACGATCAACGTCTTATCCCGAGCCCAAGACTCTCGATAACTTAGACATGGCCGGTGTACACAACAATAATAATAATCCACCTCAAAACAACATGAATAATAACAACAATGAACATCTACCGGACAATCGTCCAATGATCGAACTTTTGCAAGCACATGTAGAGGGAAACAACGATGCTATTGTCATACCCACGATTGCAGCCAACAACTTTGAGCTCAAATTCGGCTTCATTCAAATGGTCTCTGCTCAACCATTCTTGGGGCGTACCATTGATGATCCTCATGACCACATCAAAAGGTTCCTTCAACTCACGAATACGGTCAAATTCAATGGGGTTCCACAAGAGGTAATCCGCTTACAACGATTTCCTTTCTCCTTAGAGGGACAAGCCCGACATTGGCTTGCAAAGGAACCGCCACAAAGTATTCTTACGTGGACGGACTTAGAGACCAAATTCATAAACTACTTTTTCCCACCCTCACGTACTACCGCTTTGCGGAATGAAATTATTAATTTTGAACAAAAGTACGATGAGACTTTTAGTGAATCTGGGACCGTTTTAAAGACCTTTTAAGAAAGTGCCCACAACATGGTTTTAGCAAAGTGCACCAAATTAATACTTTTTACAATGGTTTAAGCATGAATGACCAAGATTCACTAAATAGTGCCTCGGGGGAAATATTTTGGTTAAGTCTTCTAATGCCGCTTGGGATATTATTGAGAATAAGTCTAGAGTGCAAACCAAGAGTGTTCGGACCAATGCCGCTAGTGCTAGCACTAATGACAACGACAAGAGAATTGATAAACTTACTTCGCTTATTGAATCACTTGCTGTCCAAACCGCTAATAATACCAAAAGCATCAACGCTCAAAACGCTCAAGTCAATGCTGTAAGCCAACCATGTGAAATATGCGGGGGTCCTCACTCTTACACTACTTGTACCTCTACCCAAGACTATCTTTGTGAGAATGTTAACGCAGCATACGGTACCTATCCTCCGGGAGGCTATCCAGCCCGCCCTCAAGGAGACCGTAACTTGCTAAGTTATCGTTCCAATAACTTTCTTTCCCCGCCCGGTTTTCCTCCAACCAATCAAAACCAACAACAAAACCTTAACCGAACCAATCAAAACCAACCTCGAGCACCATACCAACCACCTCAAAGACAACCATATCCACCTCAAAATCCTACTCAAGTTTACCAACCCGCTCCTTACCAACCACCTGCTTATCAAGCACCTCCTCCTACCCAACCCACCGTTTTCAACCACGAGGTCGAAACGTACATGCGGACGAATGATGTGTTGGTGAAGAATCTGCAGACACAGATTATTAATTTGAAGGGCGATATGGTGAAACAAGGGAATGATCTTAGAGCCGATATGCGAAACTCTTTGAGTAGTCAAACCAATGACCTAAGGGACATGATGGCTGGTTTCTTCCAAGGTAATCAACCCTCTTCTTCGGGTACTCTTCCGAGTAACATCGTTGCTAATCCAAGAGGGGAGATGAAAGCAATCACCACTCGCAGTGGAAAAGGTACCAAGGAACCCGAGCTTCCTACACCAGTGATTGTGACAAAGGAAAACGAGTCTACTTCTCCAATTCCTCCACCTCTTACTTCTACCCCTCCACCACCCAAGGATATGAGTGATCCTACAATTCCAAAGCCTTCCTCTTCTTCCGATGTACCTTATCCCTCAAGATTGAGGAAAGAGAAGCTCAAAAGCAAGGACGATATTCAAGTTTCAAACTTTCTCAAAATGTTTAAACAATTGAATTTCAACATCTCCTTTGCTTAGGATCTCGCTCACATGCCTAAATATGCGAAGATGTTTAAAGATCTTCTTAGTGACAAGGAAAAGCTTCTTGATATTGCTAATACCCAACTTAACGAGAATTGCTCCGCGGTTCTCTTAAGGAAATTTCCAACCAAACTTGGTGATCCGGGTCGCTTCTTAATCCCTTGCAACTTCCTGGGAGTGGAGAATTGCATGGCCCTAGCCGATCTAGGTGCTAGTATCAACTTAATGCCTCTAAGCGTTTGGAAGCAATTATCTCTCCCTGAGCTAGTCCCCAACAAAATGACTTTGGAATTAGCTAACCGTACGGTTGCTTATCCGGTGGGGATAGCCGAAGACGTTTTCGTTGGCGTTGACAAATTCACCTTCCCGGCGGATTTTGTTGTCGTTGACTACGAGATGGATCCTCGTGTTCCATTAATCGTTGGGCGTCCATTCTTGAGGACCGATCGCACTCTCATCGATGTAGAATCGGGTGAGCTTATCATGAGAGTTGGTGACGATCAAATTCTCTTCAACATGGGTAAGATTTCTAAACAGCCTTATTCATACGAGAGTGTTAATTGTATCGACGTTCTTGATGAGGCTTGTGAAGAACACTTTAATGATGCTTGCAAAAGTAGTCTTACCTCTCTTCCCAATGTTGAGACCGTTGCCTCTATTGCTCCATCACTAACGCCATTTGGAGAAAGTGATTTCCTTTTGACTGAATTTGAAGCAAATTTGGGAGATGTGAACTTACAATATGATGATTCTCCCACCGATTGGGATGAAGACATTCGTACCATTGAGAAACTTCTCAATGAGGACCATATTTCTCCACCATCTCCCAAGGCTATTGCTATCGATGAACCGAATTTGAATACGCCTTCCATCGAAAATCCTCTGGATTTAGAGCTTAAGGAATTATCGTCTCATCTCGAGTACGTATTTCTTGAAGACAAGAAGAAGTCACCCGTCATCATCGCTAAGGACTTGAAAGAAGAGGAAAAATCTCGCCTTATCGCCGTGCTTAAAGATCATAAGAAGGCAATTGCTTGGAAAATTTCCGATATCCGCGGAATTGATCCAAACTTTTGTACTCACAAAATTCTCATGGAAGATGACTTTAAACCCGCAATCCAAAGCCAAAGAAGGGTTAATCCTCGAATTCATGACGTCATCAAACAATAGGTTATCAAACTTCTAGATGCCGGCATGATTTACCCTATTTCGGATTCGCCATGGGTAAGTCCCGTCCATTGTGTGCCCAAGAAAGGCGGAATAATCGTTTTTCCCAATGAACACAACGAGTTGATTCCTACTCGTCTCGTTACTGGGTGGAGAGTTTGTATAGACTATCGCAAACTCAATAATGCCACGAGAAAAGATCACTTTCCTCTTCCTTTCATGGATCAAATGCTCGAGCGTCTAGCGGGTAATGATTACTATTGCTTCTTAGACGGTTTCTCCGGGTATTTTCAAATTCCCATCGATCCTAAAGACCAAGAGAAAACCACATTCACTTGTCCCTACAGAACATTTGCTTACAAAAGAATGCCTTTCGGCTTATGTAATGCTCCTGGGATGTTCCAAAGGTGTATGATGGCTATCTTCCATGACATGGTTGAAGAAACTATGGAAGTCTTCATGGATGATTTCTCGGTTTATGGCGATTCTTTCTCTGCTTGCCTTGCCAATTTAGAACGTATGCTTAAGCGGTGTGAAGACACTCGCCTTGTTCTAAATTGGAAAAATGCCATTTCATGGTAAAAGAGGGCATCGTGCTAGGACATAAAATCTCTAAAGCCGGTCTTGAAGTGGACCGTGCTAAAGTTGATGACATAGCCAAATTACCTCCACCTTCAACCGTGAAGGGTGTGAGAAGTTTCCTCGGTCATGCGGGCTTCTACCGTCGATTTATCAAAGATTTTTCTAAAATCGCTCGCCCGATGACCCACCTCTTGGAAAAAGATACTCCTTTTATCTTTTCCAAATAGTGTATTGAAGCCTTCAACCTTCTTAAGGATAAGCTAACTAAGGCACCGGTCTTGGTTACCCCTAATTGGGAGCTACCTTTCGAATTGATGTGCGATGATAGCGACTTCGCTATTGGAGCGGTTTGGGCCAAAGAGTGAATAAACACTTCCAACCAATCCATTATTCTAGCAAGACAATGACAGGGGCTCAATTGCATTACACGACAACCGAAAAAGAGCTTTTAGCTGTTGTCTATGCTTTTGAAAAATTTCGCCCCTATCTTGTGCTTTCCACTACCATAGTGTACACGGACCATTTCGCGTTGAAGTACTTGTTAACCAAACAAGATTCTAAACCAAGACTTCTTTGTTGGGTTTTGCTACTTCAAGAATTTAAAATCGAAATTCGGGATAAGAAGGGAGCTGAAAACCTAGCCGCGGATCATCTCAGTAGACTTGAGGATCCTTATCAAGGGGATCATCCGAACAAAGAGATCAATGACTCTTTTCCCCTTGAGACCTTAATGTCTATCAACTCGAATTTTGATGAGACCCCGTGGTTTGCGGACATTGCGAACTACTTGGCGGGTGGAATTCTCATTGACGGGTTAACATCCCAACAAAAGAAAAAGTTCTTTAAAGATATTAAGATTTACTTTTGGGATGACTCGTATCTCTTCAAACAATGCGTTGATTTGATTATTCACCGATGTGTTGATGGACCGGCAGCTTTAGATATTCTCGAAGCTTGCCACAAAGGACCCACCGGTGGTCACTTTGGTCCTAACTTCACTGCAAAGAAAGTGTTTGACTCGGAATTTTATTGGCCCACCATTTATCGTGACGCTCACGAAATGGTTAAACATTGTGATGCTTGCCAACGACAAGGCAAGATCACACATAAAGATGAGATGCCTCAAAATTTCATACAAGAATGTGAAATCTTTGATGTATGGGGCATCGACTTTATGGGGCCATTCCCTTCATCTAAAGGAAACAAATACATCCTTGTAGCCGTTGACTACGTTTCTAAATGGGTTGAAGCCAAAGCTTTACCCACTAACGATGCAAGGGTGGTTTGTAACTTTTTGAAGCAGCTATTCGCTAGATTCGGTGTGCCTCGTGCCATTATTAGTGATCGCGGGACTCATTTTTGTAATGATCAATTCGCAAGAGTCATGGCTAAGTATGGTGTCAATCATCGTCTTTCCACCGCATACCACCCACAAACTAACGGGCAGGCTGGAATCTCTAACCGAGGGTTAAAGCAAATTCTTGAACGAACTGTGGGAGAGCATCGTGCCTCATGGGCCGATAAACTTGATGATGCTCTGTGGGATTTTCGTATCGCATACAAGACTCCGATTGGTTGTACACCATATCGTCTCGTGTACGGGAAAGCATGCCACCTCCCCATTGAGTTGGAGCACAAGGCTTACTGGGCCTTGAAGTGGGCTAACTTCGACATCAACAAAGCCGGTGACCTACACAAAATCCAACTCAATGAGCTTAATGAACTCAGGAATGAAGCTTATGAAAATTCCTTGATCTATAAGGAACGAACTAAGCTCATTCATGATTCCAAGATTAAAAACCGAGAGTCCCAAGTTTGACACAAAGTTTATTCTTCAACTCTCGGTTAAAATCTTTTCGGGCAAACTCAAATATCGTTGGTCCGGCCCATTCACCATTGCCCAAATTTTTCCATATGGTACTCTCGAGCTCGCTCAACCTAATGGACCTAATTTTAAGGTGAATGGCCAAAGAGTGAAGTTGTACTTTGGAGAGGACATCTCTCGTGAGATGATTCCATCCCTCTCCACCTTTCCTTTGAATTAGTTCAGGACCGAGTCAGGCTCGTGACTCGGTTAACAAAAACAAGCGCTCCTCGGGAGGCAACCCGAGTATCTATCCCTTTCCGTTTTACCTCCTAAGTGTAGGGGGACCTATATAGGTTGTTTGTGTTTGTGTGGTGATGTGATTACAGGGATGAATGCACTTTTGGAACCTTTGAAGAACCGTGCTCCCGTGTTATCCGCAATCCGGTTCTATCTCTCAACTATCGTGATTCAATTTTCTTCATACTCACATTTGAAATTGATCACTTTAGTCGTCTCTTCCTTAGCTTGATTTAACCAACGTGCACAATGTCATAAGTGTAGGGGAGACTTTTCCCACATGCTTAAACATTGAGGACAATGTTTATATTAAGTGTAGGGGAGACTTCTATCGAAGTTTTAAGTGGACTTTTTCATTAAAATGCCTTTATTTAACCGGAAAATCATCTTTTTCAGCATTTTTCAAATTTTTAATTAACTTTGGCCATATAGTCGTAATTTTTAAATTTTTATCGTTGCTTTCATATGTATATATCCCACAATAAAGTCAAAAATATTAATAAAGTGGTGTAGCTAGTTTAGAAGTCTCTGACATATTAGGCCCGTTGCAATTATTTTGACTCAACCCGAATGGACTTATCCAAGTTTATTCTAGCAAGTATCCTTAACCATGTAGACCTTAATTGGTTTATTAGGCTAAGCATCCGAGAGTCTCATTATTTGAGATTTAAATTATGGAGAACGAGAAATGATAGAGCCAGTTATAAGTCGGTATTCTTGCACAAGCACACTTGGTGTGATTATAAGCTTTTCCTCCCATCGCCTTAAATGAATAAATGCAATAAGTAAGGTCGTACGATTTTATAGAATAACTTAGCTTCTAACCCAAGATCGTTTAAAAGTTGCTCGGTAATGATAAGAGTTCATAGCCAAGGCATAACTAATGAAGCGGGGGGCGAAGATTGGCGAGTCCGAAAAGGCCCTAACAAGGCATGAGGATTCCATTTTATTGCTAAAGATCCAAGGTGATGTGAAAATCATTATTCCCAAAATCAATATGAAGGATCAAGACTCACGACGAAAAGCAATCAACTCCCATAAAGATCATGGAGAAGTCTATCCGAAAAGACCCTAACAAGGTATGAGGATAAATAGATCCAAGTCCGAAAAGGAGGCGGATCGTTGTATCTCAAAATCCCAATTAACGATTGAAGAAATAATGATAAAGTCGTGGTCAACAAAGTTGGAGTATCCCTCAAAAGTCTCCAAGTGAAGAAACTCTATTAACGAAGAGAAGACCATTATCTCAAGAACGTCTCTCAAGATATGAAGTATGAAGTACATGCCAAATATCGGCCCGAGAAAGGTCTCAAATCGTGAAGCGAGTTATGCCAAGATATGAATGTTTTGAGGTCTCGAGAAGTAGTTTTAAGAGATTTTGTCCTTTACCTAATATAAATCAAATCGTCCTACTTTGCTTTCAGCCTAAATAAACTATCGCAATAAGTCCAAAAATGCATCTTCGTGATCATTCTAAGACAATAATAAAATATAAGGGATACACATAGGAATAAGGGAGTTTAAGCATATAATTAAGCCATGTGTGTAAGTGTTTGTTTTGCTAACTTATAATAACAATGATCTCGTTTTTAAGCTTAGTTTGGGGAACGTGAAACTTGAGGGTGATAAATCTTCGCAGCACCAAAGCCCTAATGTAAGTCTTAGATCTCTTTGCAAGTTATTTCCATGTAGCTATTTTCAAGTGAAAATGGTTTTCTATCCCTTTTGTTTCCTTTAAATCTTTTATTTCTTCAAAGTAGTTTAAATTTTTGTTTTAGTAGTATATTAATAAGGCCAAGGTTGATTGATTATGAGAAAATTGTAAATTTGCTTTGTCACTAAGCATTGCATGAGGGCATGGCAATGGTTAAGTGTAGGGGATTTGATAGGTGTGAAAAAACCCATCCTTTTACCACTTATTTCTTGCTAAAACGAGACCAAAACGCGTATTTAATATCATTTGTTTGGAATTATGCGTAGTTTGTGTGTTTGTTGTGTTTTTAGAGCTAACCGGATAAATATTAAAGAAAACATGGGATTGCACGGGTTTTATCGAAAAAAGAGACGGAAAGACGAAGTCTATAGTCCAAGAGATGCAAAAGATTTGAAGTCAATGGGCCTATTTGAAGATTTATCGAAGAAAAGGACCAAAGATGGAAGATTTACATATGTCGAAGAACTCAAGTCTATTAAACAAAGAAACTAAAAGACGAGTTGAATTTATTCATCGAAAAATCCCGAATCAGAATCGAAAACGTCAACTTTACTGAAAAGACGAGAAACCAAAAAGAAAGGAAGAAATCCCACTCACCAACCAAGTCCATGGCCTATAAATAGAGGATTCCTTCACACATTAGAACTAGTTTTTCATTTCTAGTTTTTTCTTTCTTTTGTTTCGTAGGGTAACCAACTCCATTAAGGAGTTTGGTGATTTTAATTTTCTTTTGATTTCTTCATAGACCTTGTAAGTTTTAATCTTCCCTTTTGTTTGTTTAACCTTAATCATTCAATACCATCTTTGATTTAAACTTGTTCTTCCTTTTCTTATTGATTCAAAGTTTTAAGTTTTTATTTTATTGAGTTTGATCTTTAAAAGTAAGTGGGTTTTGTGTTTTTGTTGATTTGATTTAAAGTTTATCATTAGTAGATGATTGGTGGTTAGTTTTGTTTAATCTTTGGTAGAAATTTGGTTGAATTTTGGTTAAAATTCGTTCTTGTTTTATTTTCCGGATAAAGCTTTTCAACAATTATTCTGAATGAAGTGTTTTTATCAGATATTCCGCATGAACAGATATTCCGGATAAAGAATTTATTTCGGACCAACTAGTATTCCGAATAAGCATAAACATTCCGAATGAGCCTTTTATTCAAATTTATTCCGAACGAGCAGTGTTTTCCGAGTCAAGCAATTTATTCCGAATAAGCAAGTTTATTCCGGATCAGTCATTATTCCGTATAAAGCCATTATTCTGAATCAACAATTATTCCGAACCAGCTGATTTCCCTTTTTATTCCGGATGAGCACATATTCCGGATGAGCACATATATTCCGGATGAAGGTTTTTATTCCGCATGAAGGTTTTTGGCCAAGTTATTCCGAATGAGCCGTTATTCCGAATGAGCCATTTATTCCGGATGAAGGGATATTCCACATGAAGGTATTATTCCGGATGAAGGGATATTCCGCATGAAGGTATTATTCCGAATGAAGTGTTTTGTTTGATTATTCCGCATGAACTTTAATTATTCCGAATCAGCAATTTTCCAAGTTAAGTTATTTCACTGTTTTACTGTTTAAGTGCTCAAGTTTAATTCAAGCTTTATTTTTATTAGTTGTTTTTGGCTTATTTTCTCTACTGCACGCATTTAATCCTTTTTAGTAGAATAGAAAACCAAACCCGTTTTTAGTAACCAAGAACGATAATTCCACTTTGAGCCGTGATCAATTCGAGAAGATACCGAGAAACGAACTTTCAACCTAGCAAAATCTATGTATCAGACATAAACCGAAGAGAAACTATTCACCCCCCCCCCCTCTAGTTTCTACAATTGGTATCAGAGCGATTGCCACTCAAGTTCTTTGAAGTATATTGTACTTTAAAACTTGGATCGATCTATTGTGTCCTCAAATTAGAAGGTTTTGTTATACTAAAGTCTCTCTTTGGTCAAACTATTTTTTCATTGAAAATAGGCCTTTTAATTTGTAATATAACATCTCATCTAGATTAGTAGTATTTGTACATTTTAGATTTACCCTTGAAATGTATCTACTAGTTTGTATCTTGCTATGTGTAGGTACTCATGAAGATTAATCATTAAATTGATTATGGATTGAGTTACTTACACTTGTAGAAGACTCATCTTCTTTGATTTCCAACATCACTGAATGATGATACCAACATGGATGAGAGTGATACTAGTCCTTGAAGACTTAGTAGTCACTTTAGTCATGTTTGGGCATTGCATTGGTTCCTTGAAGACTTGGAATGCATTTTGCGGTTAAGGTACGTTTTCGTCCTTCCACGCGCCCTATTGATCATTCTTTTGATCATTACTTGACTATGTGCTTGTTTTTGGCATCCTTGCCTTGAAATTTATTTGTGGTATGTGATTATTTTCTTATACCCTCTCAAACCTTCATTGCTTGGATACTTGACTCTCTTCGAAGATGTAGAGTGAGTTAGTTGTAGCATAAAGTATCAAGCATGATTTTCATGGTTTGCACCCATACGGTTAGTAGGCCCTATATCATGTGTAATAAGTGAAATTGAGCTCATCTCTAGAATGATTGATTAATCCCTTGAGATACCAAACTACTTCATAAGTTGTAGTTGGGATATTACACATTTGATATTAAAATATTCCAAGGATATTGTTATTGTAAACCCTAGCAATAACAATTTTCCGATCATGTGGGAGAGAAAGTGAATCTATACTTTGCTCATATTTTAAAATAGCACTAAGACTACTTTTGAAAATTATCTTAATTTATTTTACAAAATTGCTTGGTATGGTTCATTACCAAAGCCGTTTAGACTTTCACCGGAAAGGCACGTCTTAAACCACTATAAATGACACAGGCTCTTCGTTACTACAACTTGAAGATTGTCATTGTCTCTTGAGCATTGAACTTGGTCTTGATTCACTCTCGTTAGTTTATCTGTTCTTTGCTTCTTTTCTACGAGTAGTCGTTTTTTTCGTTTCGGTCCTATTCGGTCTTTTTTAGATTCGATTTAACTCATAATCCTTCATTAAGGCATTATCACCTAGTATTGAAGTTGTCCAATGATTTCCAAAAGGCTTAAGATATATTTTAAGTATTTTAGAAGAACTTGGTTTTGAAAATTTCTTTGATATTCATTGTTAAAAACCTCCCACTGTGGGCGGTTCTTGAATTGTCACGGTTCAAGCATGCGGTTCTAAATCGATAACGAACCGCGGGCCCACCAGGTGACTAAAATAATCAGTTTTTTATTAAACATCACTATTTCAAAACAAACCCACCCTTTCTTCTCCATAGAGGCGATGTGTTTCCTTTTTTTCCACCATTGTTGATTCTTCAAAAGGTTCAATCACTCAAGATCAATTGATTCCATGTTGTGGGTTTCACTCATCCCTCTTCCGACATCAATTAATTGTAAGTACATTCATTCAATTTCAACTAATTTGTTCTAGGGTTCATACTTTCATAATTGGGGATTTTTAAAATTAATATTGAATTAGAACCTTGTTGGGAATGTGGGTTGACATAGTTATTTTACTATGTATCCTTAGGTTCGAATTCATTGCGATTTTACTAAAACCCACTTGTAGAACAATCCGAATTTTGACTAATTAATTTTAGTTAAATGATGGAATTGATATGAACCCATGAGCAATTTGGTAATTGCATTGTTAATGCTTACCTAAAAACGAATTTTTGATAAACCTTTGTTCAAAATTCATGATTGATTTTACATTGTTCATATGTTATAGTCAAAGATGAATTGGATTCATTGTGAACATAGGAATGACAAGGATTAATCCTTTGTGTGTCAAGTAAATTGACCAAACACATTCTTATGTTTTTGGATATTTAGTCATTATGTAGCATATGAGTGATTGGGGAAATATTTTCTTTGTTGTTTATAGGTGATTAATCATGACTTCAGAATATCAAAAAGACCACCAACGTACTAAAACTTACATGCCTAATCTTGCCGAATTTTTTCCTTCACCAGCTAATACCTTTCGTTCACTTCAAAACTGTTGCTTTCATGAGGGTAGAGTTGTCGAAGAGGACATTCAGGGTTATGACTACATCAAAGTCATGTTTGCTCAAATTGGCTTTGATTGTTTGTTATATATCAAGAACCCATTTACCCTCACTTTCTCTTGGAGTTCTTTAGCTCATATTCTCTTATCTCTAATGATAACAGAATATTTGTTAAGTTCATCATTAATGGTAAATTCATACAATACTCTCTCGAGGAATTTGGCGAGGCACTTCGTGTGTCATATGAAGGTACTTGTCGTTTCACTGATTCATGGAAACTTGATTCTATAAATGAGTCTTACGATAGTCCTCCAAATGACACCGAAGAGCTAGACCTTGACCTCATCCTTGATGTCATTACTAAAGGGCGTGGTAGAATCGTTGTACGAAGTATCCACACTACTAAGCGATCCTTGAATTGCTATGAGATACTCATATGTGAGTTAATGATTGTTTGGTCCAGTGGGCCAACATTATTGGGGAAAATGTGTTTTGTCTTTGTAGAAACCTAGATCATATCCCGGCGTGTATGGCACATATGATATGTTGCATCTTTACCAACACCAAGTACAATCTTGCATATTACATAGCTTGACAGATCAATTATGCTCTTTCTAGACCAACCATAAATATTCCATATGCCATGCTCCTCACTCGTCTTTTCAAGAAGGTTGGTGAAGACTTTACCGAACTTGATCTTTCTCGCTTTCAACCGATTAACCGTGTTATGATGCTTATTCGAGAGGTGCAACCATGAAATCCTATAAGTGATCGAGGTACGAGAATGAATGACCCACAAGAGTCTGATGATAAGCACACTCCTATGTCACCAAGTGATGATGAGGACGTAGGTACTAGTGCTCACTTTGGCTCTTCGAGTGACTCCACCCCATCCATGAACACTTTTATGGACAGGTTAAACCATATTATTCCTCCTTCTCACTATGCCACCAGTGATCTTCCGGAAAATTTCGGACTTGAGCATGTTTGTTGTTCAAATCTTCGAACACGTGGTGAGTTGTATGATCATAGAGTGGAGCAAAGGGGTGCATTCAATAGAATAGGAAAAATGATCAAGAGCTTTGGCAAAAAGAATGAGGATCATGTGAAGCTCAGTAATGATTCAAGGTTGACATGTTTGTGAACATGTTTTTTAGTGTTGAACTATTTTCTTTCATTAGACTTGTTTTGGTTTCTTGTTTTTAGGATTTGGTGTTATCTATCTAACACTTTGTGTTTGGATTACTAGATATTTTAATCCTAAGTTGTTTATGTGATCGATGTTTCGATTCACATATCTTTGTGCATTTATATGTTTGTTAGCTTTCTAGATTTTGGTTAATAGTCTATTTTGGCTTGATAAATCCTTGTCTAAAACCTAGGCTATTAAAAGTTGCTGGAAATCCACCTTTTTGAAGCCACTGCCCACGGTTCTTTAAATATGGACGGTTCCTTAGTGATAACGAACCACAACCCTATTTAAGGAACCATAGGCTCTGGATTCGACAGAATCTTCGCTTTACACTGTTTTCTCTAAATCTTTGTAAACATTGATGAATTTTTTGCTAAAAACCAATTTTTCCTTAATTAGCCTACCTAATTTCAATGTTCATCAAAATGAATTTTAACCTATTACTTGTTTGGATCATCCCCTCTCCTTCTTAAACCTCCCTTGGTTGATCTTCTTCTTCATCCTCTAAGCCTTCTTTCTAAACCTTGTCACACAACCATGGTGTCCACTAGATCATCAAACTCCTCCAAACCATCGTCATCCAAAAGAAACCTCAAGATCAAGATCAAGTTTCCTAAACTTGGCTCTTCATCTTTTCATACACCCAAAGATGATATTTCTCCAATTCTCATTTTTTCATCACCTTCACCACCTCTTGCACCATGCAAGACAAGTTAAATTCATGGTACTAACCATTCACATGGTTCTACCTCGTCATCATTCCAATCTAGGATGAATGAGTTGTCCCCACCTTTCAATCCTAGTCCTCTCTTAGATGTGAACACTCAACCTCCTCAAAGCATTCTCTTTGTGAATGACATTGTTGAGCCTTTGGTTACCTCACCTTTCACTCCACCAAATTCACCTATCTCACCATTGGACACCATGCCTCATCCTCCTCCTCCTCCTCTTTTCTCTAACACTCCACTTATGTGTGTTCCTCTTGCTAACCCCTTGGGTGATCCACACTTGTTTGACTTTTTCATGCACAATGGAACCAATTTCCCTTGTTGCTTAAACAATTTCTATCTCATTGATTTCCTTAGGTTGGGGATGATTAGGGCTCACATTAAGTTGCAAAGCTTCTTGTTGAATTTATTTGCTAATCCTCCACCTCCTAGGAGATGAATGATGATTCTCTAAAAATGTATTTTAAAAGAAAATCAAGCCTAGGAAGACTACCTTATCAAGAACTAGTTTAGCTAACTTTGTAATAGTTAGTTGCTATTTCATTTCTTGTATTTCCTTTTCCTTCATGAGTTTTCATGAGGATGTTTTATGGATTTAGTCTTTGTGTGTTTCAACCTATGTGCTCACACTAATTAACTTCAATTTATTTTAGAATTGAACCTTAATCTATCACAACCTCTAAAACTTGACTAAAATTAGATCAAAATGTTATCTAAATATTTTGTCACCCTTTTTAAGACACTCTTTGTGAGTGTGTTGCCTTTTGTGCAACCAAAGCATAATCTTGTGCTAAAAAGAGGTAAAAATCCAAGATTTGCAAAATTTTGAAAGAGTCTTATTTTTTCTCAAAACTTTGTAAAATTAAATTTTCAAGTCCACTGTATGCGACTCTTTAAAAGTTGCACGAATCCTTATATTTAAGGAACTGTAGGTTCTTTTAAAGAACCACGGACAGCAAGCCTAATTTTGGCTCGTTTTTTGTTTTTCTTCTTTGATCACAATCTTTTTCAAGATTCTTTGTTTGCCAATTTTGGCTAAACATTCTTTGAAACCTTTTGTTTTCATTTCAAATCTTTGCCTTGTCTACTTTCTTTAAATTCTCTTCTTTTGGGAGTTCTTTTTCTCATCCATCACAATGTCTAACTCCTCTAATCTTAACCTTGACATATCTTTGTCACAATCTTCTAAACCTAACGTTTTTCTTTTAAGCTTACCAAGAAACCGAAAATCTCGGTTCGACCCGTTTGGATCAAGAAGAACAAGGATCATCATGATCCCTTTTCTCTCAAACTTGCAAGACTTCTTCTTTCTCTCCTATTGAGTATTTGAATGAGACTTTCTCAATCAGTCTAATTACCAGAGAAAGAGAAACTCTTCCACCGCCACCTAAACCTTGCAACATACCTCATCTCAATGACCTCTCTTCTTTCCCAAATCTCACTAGGCATTGTGAAAACATTTATTATCCATTATCTCCCTCTCCACCACCACCTTATCATCTTGATGGTCCTCCCCCATCTAACGACTTTGTTTTGCATCATGGAAGCTCGTATGCTTGTTTTCGATTTCAACAAATTGAACTTGTTCATGTGTATGAACAGCTAAATTTTCTTGAATTTCTTCTTACTCGACATCCTCTCAAAGTATTTGTTCTCATGAACAAATCTTTGAATGATGCATCGTCGTCTTATTTTTCCAATTAAACCACACTTTGTGTTTTAGTTGTTTGAGTCAATAAAAACTTAAGCAATCTTGGATGATTATCACTACTAGAGTAGTTTATGCTTATGTTGTTTATTTTCCTTATTTGTTGCTTTAAATATTCATATTGTGTATATGAATATTTCTCTTGTATGTTCTTTCATATTTTTGTAATATGAATGTTATGTGTGTTATTTCCTTTCCCGCTAATTCTTTATCACGCACATTGCTAAGGGTTGATCATGGTTAAAATTTACAATTGTTTTTTGGTGATTCCAACAATTCTAAGTTTCTAACCCTTTGACATATTATCATTTCAATTGGTATGGATGTTTCTTTTCTACCTCTATTCCATCAATTGAACTTTGATTTTGTCAAAACACCCTCCTTGGGCATACTTAGCAGATACTTACTTCTAATTTAAGATTTCTTTTCTTCCTCCCTCTCAAGTTACTTAGTAGGTAGTGACTATATATATACATTGGTGTTTCTTTTCTCTCTACTAACCTTTGTGTAGCATGTCACTTTAGCTCATTCACTTGGTGCCCAAGCTAGAGGAGTAAGCACCAAGGGGGAGCTTCTAGCAAAGTCGATTCTTCTCTTCTTCAAAGACTTGTACTAACCTTTTTGCTTCGACAAAAGGGGAGAAATGATAGTGATAAACTCGTTAATAATTCGAATAATTTTGTATTTTACATAAATGAGTTTATAGTTTGTCGTAATAAAAAAGGGGGAGATTGTTAATGCAAAGTAATGCCTAAAAATATTATTAGTGTTAACTAGTCTTTCTTAATTTTGATCACGACAAATTAAAAAGACATTTATCGTCAATACAATCGTAAGACGAATTATCTAACAAACACTATAATCAAGGTAATAATCATTTATCTATTGCACTAACATGTCTTAATCATTATTAGTGATCATAAAAGTGATTAGTCCTAAACTTATATTTTGTCAAATGTGACAAAAGATTTATTAATAAACTTTCTTTTTGTTAAATGTTTTATTAAAATGGAAAATGTAAATTTGAATATGACATAGTCTAAATGCCATAGGAATATCCTTTGAAGGTCAAAACTTATCTCAGATATAACTTCCCTACTAAAAGACAAAAGGGAGTGGAGTCTACTCCCACGACTTCTTAAATACCTATGCGGCTCCTTATCAATAAGGAACCACATGGACAATTAAGGAACCACGCTCAGAGAGCCATTGGCTTTTGTCTCCTATAAATAGTAGATCAAATCTACATTTTCCATGAACCTTTTTTGGACACTCTTTCTGCCATTCTTCACTTTTCTAATTCCTAATCATTTGTAAATGATCACTTAATGTGTTAAGTATGTTTACTTATGATTATCCCCTAGATCTCTTTCTTTACCTTGTCCAAAGAGAAGATCACTCACACACTTGTGATGTGATTAACGATGAAGCCTTGATGAAGATCATCGTCTTCTAAAGATCTAGTCATATTCATCATCTATTTTATTTGTGTCTTGTGTAGATCCAATTTATTTGTGTATACTTGGATTAGTTGTGTTAATCTATTATATTAGTGAATACTTGGATTAGTCTTGTGTAAATCCATTGTATGTGTGTATACTTGGATTTGTCTTGTGTAGATCCAAGTTACATGTGTATACTTGGATATGTGTTATTGAGTTGTAAAAGTTTTGTGTTAGTTCTCACTAAACTATAAAGTGATGTGTGGTTGTGTCTTGTGAGTTCTCACTTAGCTTCAAAGTGAAGAGTCGTGAAGATTGGTTCTAGCTCTCGATTAGAACTCGACATCTAGCCTTGTGTCGGAAAATGGTGAAGTAGGCAACGTTGTGAAGATTGGTTCTAGCTTTCGATTAGAACTCGACATCTAGCCTTGTATCAGAAAATGGTGATGTAGGCGACGTGTGTAGATTGGTCCTAGCTAAGATTAGGTCTCGACATTTAGCTTAGTGTTGGAAAATAATGTAAGCGACGTTGTAAGGTTTTCTCCGCCAAGAAGGGAGCTTATGGATATAGTGAAAATCTCGAGTAAGGTGTACACGAGGAGTGGAGTAGGAACGAAGATAGATCTTCATTGCCGAACCACTATAAATCTTGGTGTCTTCCTATTATGTTGCTTCTTTCCTTACTCTTTACTTACTTTCATTATTACATCACATACAACAACTACTTGTCATTGTTAATGCATTAGAATTGAACTTAATCATTATGCAACTAGTTTTCAAGTAAAAGGTAGTTTTGAGACAAACCTAATTGAAATGAATTTTAATTAGGACATAAACCAAAGAGAAACTATTCAACCCCCCCCCCCCCCCCCTTCTAGTTTCTACAAACGTGTATTATCAGAGGAGATATTATCCGAAATGATCGGTTCTTATTAAGTCTATAAATATCCAGGATCGAATGATCACAAACGGATAATGTATAAAACGAAGCACAAAGCATAAAAAAAGATGTTGAACGAGCATTCGGTGTATTGAAAAGGAAGTGGAAGCTAATTAAACACCCGGCTCGAGGAATATCAAGACGTAGATTATAGGACGTAATGTACACTTGCATCATATTACATAATATGATAATTCAGCACAACGAGGCGACGGTATCTCCCACATTTTATCCCGAAGAACAACATGGTGATGAAGATCCGGTAAATGAAAAATCGCTGGAAATTACTTGAGAGAGAATCAGCGAAAAATGTCATCTAAACCTAAAAGCCGATTTAGTAGAACATATTTGGAATAGCCGCAATTAATTGTAATGTTTTTATTTTATTTGAAATTATTATGTAATATTTTTATTTAATGAAAAAATAAAATTAAATTTGATCGTCTTGTTGTTAAAACAAATCGTATATAAATCATCTGAGAGAAAAAGCTAATATAATAAAAAAAATTATCATCGTATGCGAATATCTTAATACTTTATAAAACATTTATACCTTTTTATTTTTAAAAGTCTTAAAAAGTTTAAGCTTTAAACATTTCTTCTTTAAGAAAGACATGTATTAATTTTGCTACAAAACCATACAAATATAATAACTAATAGTTATAACTGAAAATTAAAATGTCTTAATGTGTAGTTAATTTTGTAACATCTCAGTCAACATTAACTGTTATAAAAACCTATTAAGTAACACTAAAACTAATGACACATATATTTTTCACCCACAAACGTACAAAACAAACAAATATAGAATCTCTCCATTAATAATACGTTTATTCGTCGTAAAATATAGTTACTGGGTACCCGCCGCCGCATTGCGCGGATACCCTGCTAGTTTCTTCATAAAAGATACAACACTTCATTCACCGAAGTAACTTTACATAATTATTTTGTTGTATAAAATACTTTTCATCATGGCATCAGAAGTTATGTGCTTATATATCCGACATGGCTTATATGGTGAATATTTTTGGAGTTAGAAGTCCAGATATTGTACAAAACTGTACCTTCACTTTCCAAAAATATATATTTTAAGAAGATTTGGTTGTCGAAAACAAAATCTCATAATACAGGACGTTCAATTTTCATATTAATTGTCCACCGGCATAGACCTCAGTGAGTTGTCAATTTAGTATACAGAAAAAATCATAACTCTAAATTCTTTTAAATGTTATTATGATTTGCTTACATATAAAACAATCAAGTCATGATCCAACTAACTGAATAGCGTATAACGTATTGTCATATGAAGTGTTCCTCGAATGTTTCATAAACATACAGACCATAGACATATAAATTCGCAACGTAACTATACAGTCGAACTTAGAGCATTCGTATGGATAAGCAGAGGCGGATGTACGTTATAGGTACGGGGTTACGACGCCTCACATACAGTGGCGGACCTAGCCAAAAATCCAAAGTGTTTCTTTATTATAGTTAAGAAAAAAAAACAGCGAGCCAAATGCTGATCGTGTCGGGTCGGATCCATTACCCGAAACATCGTACATAACAAATAGTTAGCAGGTACATAGCAAACGTTTGCGAAATCACAAGTTAAAGTTTTTTTGCAAATCACAATAGTTTAACGTTTTCAATATACTTATAATCAAATAAGATCTATTAGTACTACCTTTTATTAGAAGATATAGTGGTCCCGGTTTGTAGGCTTTATTAGAGTATTGGCCTATAGTAACCCACAAACCAGACTTAGGCCACTATATCTTCTAATACGTTTGGTGTTTGAAATAAATAAACAGACGTTAGTAATATTTTTATCTAACATGAAATACATCCTAAATCTATTTGTACTAGCTTAATACAAAGAATAACACATGTTTCTTCTAGTAAATATTTGTTGACTTTTATGAAAAAGCATGTTAACTTGTCACAAACACAAGGCACAAGAACTTCTCACAAGGCCCTAAGTTACTAAAATAAAGTGCATTACGTGTAGGGGTTAAAATAAGAATTTCTCTCAAACACAAGGTTCTAATAATAAATTAAAATATGCAAGTCTAGGTCGTCTTCTTCATAGAAAAAAACGCCGTTTAAACCTCCATTAAAAGAAAAAGTTGATATTTACTTTCTTATATAGTTTCTCTGTCGGTTTTCTTTCCTTTCTTCTTCTTTCTCAGACACAAGGTGGTTCCCTATCATTTTCTAAGGTATGTCCTGATTTGTTTTTATACATAACTTCTAAAGAGAACCGATCTCTAAGGTGGTTCCTGGGAACCACCTTCTTCCTAACTAGGTCGGCCTCTGCTCCCATAGCTCGACCAAAAAGATGATATTTTAGTGTATTTTTTCTTTAAATTTGAACGTTTTTTCTAAATGCCCTCACTCGAATTTCAAATTGCCCCCTCACTCATACATATAATTCTAACATTTAACACTGAAAAACCTAGAAAATGTTAATTTTTAAGTTATAATATTCAATTTTTTATTCGAATTCTAATTTTTTCGCCTTCCTATCGTCAATTTTTTTTGCCCCCCATATTAAAATTTATTGGGTCCCCTGCTGGATAAGGGGCCAGCTAACGCGTGAAACACTTCGCGTGAGAAGTGTAGTCGCAAGATCGAACCACTGTTTCAACCCTATAACAAATACCTCATTTGCACATGTATTTTTCTTTTATATTTTATGAATTCTGAACTTTATTTTCAAAATATTCATTTCGGAACGTGATGGCGGTGTGTACAAAGCTCGGGAGCGAATTCATCACCATCTGGCTGATTGGCGATTACAGCTTCATGCAGGCGAGTAACAGCCTGCAAATCGAACAGAGGACGGGTTTTGGAGTTAGCTCACCCTCGCGTGATCACAATCCTTTGTACCGGCCATTGTAGCACGTATGTCGCCCATGACATAAGGGCATGAAGACTTGACGTCATCCTCACCTTTCTACGACTAATAACCGACAGTCTGCTCAGGCTCCATACTCAATGATGACAACAACACAAGGGTTGCGCTCGTTGCGGGATTTAACCCAACACCTTACGACACGAGCTAACGGCCGCACGCATTACATGTGTCCGCATTCCCGAATGCACCCCTCTCTTTTAAGAGGATTCGCAGCATGTCCAGGTTCTTCGCTTTGCATCGATTTAAACCACATGCTCCACCGCTTGTGTAAGCCTCGTAAATTCCTTTGAGTTTTATTCTTGTGTACCTACTCTCTAGGCGGGATACTTAACGTGTTAGCTATAACAGTGACAAAGTTGATACGCATCATCTTATGAATTCTTTCTAGTAAACTTTTATTAAATTAAAAAACAGTAAAATATAAAAGATGTAAGTAATTTTCACATCTATGTCCGTTACATTGACATTCAACTTCCTTAAAGAAAAAAACACATAAAAAGCTAAACTACATTGTCATATAAAACATATAAAAATCTAATGCTTAATACGACCTTGGATCTTGAATTCATAATTATCAGCTATAAACTGTACAGGCTATAAACTGTACACTGTCTGAAATATCCTGACCTTCATATATATAATTATCATATAAGTTGTAATCGGCATAAACATCCACATAAGATTGTTGTAACAGACTATTAGTTCAATAACATATATCAAACGATTCAGCAGTTAGAAGTCTTGTTATTTTATTCACATGTTTAACTACATTCATCATCAAAATTACTCGAATATTGAATCCTTTTCTTAGGTACTTATTTTCTTCATCCACAAAAATAAGTTTCAATTCTGCATAGAAAAATGTCATCATGAGACTAAAACCTTCTCAAGTCCCATAAAGCAACCAACTTAAATGTCTCTCGATCTGCACCAAAATCATTATTATTTCAACTTAAGTAAGCGTTTTTAAAGGATTTGAGTTATTAACATCTTTACTAGAAACTTATCTTGCTTCTTTCTATCACTATTATTTGTAGTTTTCTTTTGAACGAGTCTATATTCATGGTTACCAGATTTTAAATGCACCTTAAAACCAACCGACACACTCCTAACGACATGCTTAAGCTTCTTCACATTTCTTGTTCTATCCAATTTCGTAGTCTTAGAACATTCATCTAGCTCATTACCAATAGTCATACACTTAGAACATAAAAAAAAGTTTTCACTCATATTCAATACGAATAATGCTCAAATAAAAATTGTCGGCAACCCGTCATGTGTCTATCACACGCTTAGCGCAACGGTGATGCCGGACCATCACGACCACGATCAACATAACGCCGAGGAAACTATATCAGGAAAGATGTACTATATCATTTTAAAGTAATTTTTTAAAAGCTAAACCCAAAAAAACGCGATTAGCTAGAAGTAGCTTTGACTTGTATAACGTGAAGCCGGTCATTGAGAGTCAAAGTAAGTATGTAAAGACTAAAATGTGCATATTGCACGTGCAACTTGTATTATCAACCATCAATTTATGTTATCTTACTCAAATCTTTTCGTTCCCAATAATCTTTTGCCGGCTCTTTGTGGGAACCACCTCTTTTGTCCGTACATGTTTCTCTCATTCTACACTGTCGGCAAGATACTACTACTGTTTATTTACCATAGCTACGGATGGACAGATAGATACACTCGTACACACATAAACATTTGCATATATTGATCATTCAACTTGCCAAGAGTCAGGGACGAAGTCAGGACAAAATATTACCGGGTGCACAAATTTTTTTGAACCGTAATATAACATATGTAAAAAGTGAATTAAAACGAAAAGTGGAAACACGTTCCAATTGACTGGGTGCATTTAAGATGCATTTAGGAAAAATCGATGTTTTCTTCACAAATTAACACTACACGAGAAAAATCCATAGGGGTCACGGGCACCCGCGGGAACCCCCTGGCTCCGTCCCTGCCAAGAGTTGAGACATGTACATCCATGAATTTACATAATTTCACAGACTAACTTACACCAATTACCGACATCTATGATTTGCAAAAGGGAAAATTCCCCAAGTTCATAGCCAAATCTCATTTGCTTTTTAGTTCAAAAATCATGTTTTTACCATATACATCCAGGACAACATAAAAAATAAGATAATTAGTGTAAGATTTTATCAAATGTAAAAAAACACTGATAAGTTGTTTTAAAAAATAGGACAACAAAAAACGCTAATTATAACACTTTACATTTGATTGTCCGGCATCTTTTTATTGCTCTAACACATATTTTTAGACTATAACTCGAAAAATGCATCAGTCAATAGACTCTTTTGATAAATTTTCTTTGGCAAAATGATAGTAATTGAAAATATACAGTACAATGAGCTAGCTGCCTTCAACATCATGATGATCATGTACTGGTACACCACAGTTTTAACGTGGTCTATTAATAGCATCGTATCCTTCCGTATCATTTAATGCTTATATATATATTAGTTGTATATAGATTTTAGTTTACTTGCCGGACAGTACAATTGTAAGGTAAGGCAGTACTGAATATCGTTTCTTACATGTTATTCGTTTTAATATTGTAAGGTAAGGTAGTACTGAATATCGTTTCTTACATGTTATTCGTTTTCATACGGTTAAAAACTGTTTATAAGAAATGTTAGACATAAACATTTATACTCCTATCTAAGGTAAAAAGGCTGATTTTGATTATATTAAAGATTGAAAATGACCTCTCGCTTTAGAAAGAGTGATAATTAAAATTCTATCCTTTATCTTTATAATTAAGAGATAATCAACTACTCCAACCTTGTTAGCCGAACAACAGAGACACTATATTAGAAACGTATGATCATGTATATCTAGTCTTCCTTTTAGTTTTCATGTGTCCGGCCAGTAAACTACATATATGCGTGTTTAAACCATGTCCGAACATAAGACTTATCACAAAAAAAGACAAAATCATATTTTAAGGTTGTTAAAATAATGAAAGAAATAGCTGGTATGTTTGTACTTTATCATTACAAAGAGATACTAAAAATTTATAATCTCCAAATCATATATACCCCTTCCTACCACCTTCCATTTGCCAAGTTCTTACCCCCTTTCTCATTCTACCAACTCTATATACAATTATACATCACTCCTATATGCATATAAAGTAATAAAACCCTCATAAATCCCACTCCAATTCAAACAAACACCAAAACCCTCTTCTCAAATCATTTGCCATGGCTATATCTCCAAGAAAGCTTAGGAACGATGTGTATTCATACACATACCAAAACGACTCAAACACACCTTTGGTCATCTCAGTTCTGGCTTCTTTAATGGAAAGAACATTAGCTAGAAATGAAAGAATTGGTAGAAAATATGGTGCCAACATGTCTTCCAAAATTAGGGTTTTTGATTGCTATGAGACACCTGACATGACCATACAATCATATCTTGAGAGGATTTTTAAGTACACTAAAGCTGGACCATCGGTGTATGTTGTGGCGTATGTTTATATCGATAGATTTTGTCGGTCACAACCCGAGTTCAGGATCACTGGTCGCAATGTTCATAGGCTTCTGATTACAACTATCATGGTGGCTTCTAAATATGTTGAAGACATGTAAGTTTTTGGTTCTCAACATTGATAAAATTAACTTTCACTTCAGTTAGTAATTTCTGTAAATTCATGCAATATGAATTCCTACGTAACGACAAATTTAACTACTAGCTAGTGACATGATTGTCAACTAAGAATCTTTGATTGAAATTTGATAGTGTATTAAAAACTAAAGTTACCATTATAAAAGTATATTTCTAGATTTTATATGATTTAAATGTATCTTTCGAAATATATAATTAAAGTTGATGCTTTTAATTTGGTAGCTACCTCTTCAATAATTTGCTTGTTGTTTTGGTCCCAACATTATTTTATTAGAATCAACAAAATGTATATCATTGCGGCAATTTTAAAATCAATACATTGACATTTGATAAAACTAGAATAACTTTGTGGGGTCTAATTAATAATTTGTTCTCACTATTCTTGTGATATAAAATTGCAGGAATTATAGAAATTCATATTTTGCAAGAGTTGGTGGAATCACAACAAAAGAGATGAACAGCTTGGAGCTTGATTTTCTGTTCTTAATGAACTTCAAAATGCATGTAAACGTGAGTGTATTTGAGAGCTATTGTTGCCATTTAGAACGAGAAGTTAGCATCGGTGGTGGTTATCATATCGAAAAAACTTTACGATGTGCCGAAGAAATTAAAGCTCGACAAATAGAAGAAAGAGGGTTTAATAGATTAACTCGGATTACTTTGTAAACTAGTTCGATCGTAACACTTTCATAGCTAGCGTTGTGCTATACTATAATTTACATCTGTATATATGTAGCAAGAAAATCATGGATATTATTTATTATTCTTTGCTTGAAATAGACTTTACTTATGAAATTTATTAAGAATGTTGGAAAATTGTTTTGAAATTTGTTCCTTAAAATGAGATCTTAGAGTAAAACGTAGTATTAAAATGCATTAAATAAATATTAAATAAACTTATAAAATACTATATTTGAACATAACTTTCAATTAAATTAATATGTATTTAATGCATTTATATGTTAATTTAAATAATTTATGTTCGTTTAATATACACTAACTTTTGTTCAGTGAACATTAGTTAGCAAAACCCATATAATATAATTACTGCTGTCACTACAACAAAATCATTGTTTAGGGTCGGACTAAAATTAGGGTCGAAATTTTCGACCCTAAATTGAGGTGGGGCCCACACATTTTCAACCCAAAAGAGCCCAAAAAGGCTGGTCAAAAAGCAGGTGGGACCCAAAACATTTAGGGTCGAAATTTCGACCCTAAATTAAAAGTTTTAAAAAAAATTAATTTATTTTTTATATAAATTATTTTTAATAATTAAAAACTATTTTAAAAGAATTAAATTTTAATTTTATTAATTTAGGGTCGAAATTTCGACCCTAAATATAAAATTTAAAATAATTTTAATCTATGTATTATATATTATATTTATAATAACTAAAAATAATTTTAAAAAAAAATTATTTTTAATATTTAAAACTTTAGGGTCGAATTTTCGACCCTAAATTTAAAATTTTAAAAATTTTTCACGAAAAATTTAAAATTTCACACGAAAATTTTTCACGAAAAATTTTAAATATTCGCGGTTTATATTTAGGGTCGAAATTTCGACCCTAAATTATTATTTTTTTTTTTTAAGTGTTAATGCTTTTAAAATATTAATATATGTATATATTTAGATGGTTTTTTTGTCTGAAATGTACTTGTATGTTTGTATGAATAAAAAAGGCTCCTTTATTTATGAGTTTGAGCAAAATTTGATTGAAGTAAAATGCTTTTGACTGAACTTTTGACTGCAAAACCTAACACAACAGACTTAAACTAAATTGTGTGACTCAAACAAACTAAATTCTCACAATGCTCCTTTGGTTTGTTTGTTTTCGTTGTTGCTGTGTGTGTTTGTTGTAGCTTAGGATGTGCCATTGAACATGGCTTTGTAAAATATTGTAAGCCTCAGTGGGTGAAAAGACAAAAGGGTGTGTCAACAGTAAGAGCTGTTGATATTGGCCTAGGCATGTGTGTTTGGCCATATCAAGTAGTATCTTTTTATCCTACTTTTGGAAAAGAGCAACATGTGAGGATGTGGTTTTTGGAGGGTATACTTTTTCTGAGTACTTTTGGAGAGGCCAGTAGATAGCCATGTAAATGGTGAGTGGTTCTACTGTACGGTGGTGATGGGAACTGTTGGTGGGGGTAAAACGTTTAGTGGGTTGGGTGAAATAGGTGTAGAAAGGAGTCAATGTTTATCTATTTAAGAAGGTGGTTTGTGTTGGCCCATGTCTTATTTATTTGGTACGTGAAGCGCGGGCTGTGCGCTTTGCGGGCAATGTATTGTCAGTTTGAACGCGTTAAATTTAAGATGTTGTTGCAACCGATAAATTAATCTGAAATAGCATGGCTTGTTTAAAATCCGGGTGACAGAAACATACCTGATTACTTATAGAAAGTGTAAGGATCGGTGTGACTCAAACAAACTAAACTCTCACAATGATTCAAGCTAGAATACTAATTACTCATAGAACCAAACACTACTTTATTCCAAATATTACATAAAACCTTTTGTAATATCACATGAGAGACTTACAGACAAACACTCCTAAACATAATTTTATTCGTCACGGACACTTAAACACGCGCTTAATTAAACATGGATATTACTACGATATTAGACTCGTAAACACGGAAAAAAACACATCACAAACTAGTTCAAACTAAGGTTCCCCATGTCATCGTAAAGGTCATGAAGTAGTGCAGCTGAATCCATTGTGTGCCTATCGGAGTGGCGGTACAACTCTATCGTACGCTCAAGGACCATTATCATTCCATTCAAGCGCACACAGTTTGCACACGCTGAAGAGCTTGGAGAAGAAACTGGAATCGTTGAAGGTCTGGGAGAAGAGCTTGGAGGAGAAAAGCTCGTTGAAGGTCTTGAAGAAGAGCTTGGAGGAGAAAAGCTCATTGAACCTCCAAGAGAATTGATTAGTAGTTGTACGCGTTCGTCTTTCCATAAAAAAAATTTGCATCCATACGAAACTGGAGGTTGAACCCGTGAACGTGGACAAGCATAGTACAGTCTACCAAAGTTTTCAGTTGTCCACGATTCTCGAAGAACTACATCTCCACGTCCACACTTGCACGGAAAAGCTTCATGCTTCAACATGTACATAATAACAATTTGTTTATGATGATAAGTGTGTGTGATCTGCTGGTGGTTGTGATGATAAGGAGTGTGTGTGGTTCTCTTTTTATGCTAAAAAAGTGAGGGAAATTGTTAACATTTTCCCTCCAATGTTTTCCCTCCAAAGTTTTCCCTCCAATGTTTTCCCTCCAAAGTTTTCCCTCCAATTGACTCCCTCCAATGTTTTCCCTCCCATGCTGGTGGTTGTGATGATAAGGACTCATATCATGTAATACGATCCCCTATTGGCTCATATCATGTAATACGATCCCCTATTGGCTCATATCATGTAATACGATACCCTATTGGCTCATATCATGCAATACGATACCCTATTGCCTCATATCATGCAATACGATACCCTATTGGCTCACATCATGTAATACGATCCCCTATTGGCTCATATCATGCAATACGATACCCTATTGGCTCATATCATGCAATACGATACCCTATTGGCTCATATCATGCAATACGATACCCTATTGGCTCATATCATGCAATACGATACCCTATTGGCTCATATCATGCAATACGATACCCTATTGGCTCATATCATGCAATACGATACCCTATTGGCTCACATCATGTAATACGATCCCCTATTGGCTCATATCATGTAATACGATCCCCTATTGCCTCATATCATGCAATACGATACCCTATTGGCTCACATCATGTAATACGATCCCCTATTGGCTCATATCATGCAATACGATACCCTATTGGCTCACATCATGTAATACGATCCCCTATTGGCTCATATCATGCAATACGATACCCTATTGGCTCATATCATGCAATACGATACCCTATTGGCTCACATCATGTAATACGATCCCCTATTGGCTCACATCATGCAATACGATACCCTATTGGCTCACATCATGTAATACGATCCCCTATTGGCTCATATCATGTAATACGATCCCCTATTGCCTCATATCATGCAATACGATACCCTATTGGCTCACATCATGTAATACGATCCCCTATTGCCTCATATCATGCAATACGATACCCTATTGGCTCACATCATGTAATACGATCCCCTATTGGCTCATATCATGCAATACGATACCCTATTGGCTCATATCATGCAATACGATACCCTATTGGCTCACATCATGTAATACGATCCCCTATTGGCTCATATCATGCAATACGATACCCTATTGGCTCATATCATGCAATACGATACCCTATTGGCTCATATCATGCAATACGATACCCTATTGGCTCATATCATGCAATACGATACCCTATTGGCTCATATCATGCAATACGATACCCTATTGGCTCATATCATGCAATACGATACCCTATTGGCTCATATCATGCAATACGATACCCTATTGGCTCATATCATGCAATACGATACCCTATTGGCTCACATCATGTAATACGATCCCCTATTGGCTCATATCATGCAATACGATACCCTATTGGCTCACATCATGTAATACGATACCCTATTGCCTCATATCATGCAATACGATACCCTATTGGCTCATATCATGTAATACGATCCCCTATTGGCTCATATCATGCAATACGATACCCTATTGGCTCATATCATGCAATACGATACCCTATTGGCTCATATCATGCAATACGATACCCTATTGGCTCACATCATGTAATACGATCCCCTATTGGCTCATATCATGTAATACGATCCCCTATTGGCTCATATCATGCAATAAAATATATTGGTGATACTTATTAATTTTTTATATAAACAAAATAACTTGTTAATATTTTATATAAATAATTTAGTAATTATAAACTCTATTTACTGTTTTAAAACATTTTAAAATTAAAATTATTCTCGTTTCGAAATTTACTATTTTAAAACGTAATTATTGTAATTTATAAAATAAATTTACATAAATAAAATATATTGGTGATACTTATTAATTTTTTATATAAACAAAATAACTTGTTAATATTTTATATAAATAATTTAGTAATTATAAACTCTATTTACTGTTTTAAAACATTTTAAAATTAAAATTATTCTCGTTTCGAAATTTACTATTTTAAAACGTAATTATTGTAATTTATAAAATAAATAAAATATATTGGTGATACTTATTAATTTTTATATAAACAAAATAACTTGATAATATTTTATATAAATAATTTAGTAATTATAAACTCTATTTATTAACGTTTTAAAACATTTTAAAATTAAAATTATTCTCGTTTCGAAATTTACTATTTTAAAACGTAATTATTGTAATTTATAAAATAAATTTACATAAATAAAATATATTAGTGATACTTATTAATTTTTTATATAAATAAAATAATTTGTTAATATTTTATATTAATAATTTAGTAATTTAAAAACTCTATTTATTGATTTTTTTTAAACATTTTAAATTTAAAACTATTATAGTTTCGAAATTTAGGGTCGAAATTTCGACCCTAAATTTGGCACTAAAACTTTTTATTTTCAAAAAATTTCACGAAAATCTTAAAATTCTACACCAAAATTAAAAATTTCGCGGTTTATATTTAGGGTCGAAAATTAGGGTCGAAAATTTCGACCCTAAAATTTAGGGTCGAAATTTTCGACCCTAATTTTCGACCCTAAATTCTATCCACAACTTAGCCAAAACACTTCATTCTATCTTCATCTTCTTTACTAAAAAAAAAAAACGGGAGCCACTCCATTCTATCTTCACCTTCGCACCACCACCGTGCCATCCCACACTCCGTCCCACCACCTTCATTCTTCAATTTTCGACCCACTCCACCACCACCATCCGTCCCACTCCGTCCGACCCACTCCGTCCGACCCACCACCATCCTTGGCACCACCACACTCCACCCCACACTCCGTCCGACCCACCACCACACTCCACCCCAGTCATCACCACCACCACCCCGTCACCCCATCACCAACACCATCCTTCGCACCACCACCCCGTCACCCCAGTCATCACCACCACCCCGTCACCCCAGTCAGTCCCACCACCACCACAATTTTGTTTAATTATTATTATTATATTATTATAAAGGTATTGATTTTTTGTTTAATATATTAATTTTGTTTAATTTTTTGCTAAATGTGATTGTTAATGTGATTGTTATTGTTAATTTTTTTGCTAGCAACCACCACCACCACCGACGGCAGCAATAGCAACCACCACCGCCGGCGGCAGCAGCACCACCACGGCAGCAACAACAGTAGCCACCTACTACTAAAGGTAGGTGTTTATTTTTCTTATATTAAAAACGTATGAGCTAATTTTTTTACTTGTTTTCGGCTTATTTTGGCTTAATTGATTTCGGGTTATATTTAGTCTTAGTTGATTTCGGATTATATTTAGGCTTAGTTGATTTCGGATTATTTAGGTTTAGTTGATTTAGGCTTAGTTGATTTCGGATTATATTTAGGTTTAGTTGATTTCGGCTTAATTCTTTTAGGCTTAATGGATTACGGCTTATATATGGCTTAATATTTATTAAGGAATTTGGACTTATATATATATAGGGACGAGTTTAATTTTTTTATATGTTTATCGTAGCCAAGACCCAAGTCACAGCCGAGAACCGAATTCCCGAGTCACAGTCGTATAAAAGGTAATGTTTTTTTTTTGAAATTGTTTTAGTGTTTGTTTCAAATTAGATAAAATCTCGGAAACCAACTAATTTAGATTTTTTTTATTTTATGTTTGTGTTTGGTTAGCACCGGGACAGTCGGGACAAGTTCCTCATCCGGACCTTTTTTTCTATCTTTCCATCTTTGTTTATTTCAGCCGTGACCGAGGTGTGTAATTAATATTATGCATATGTTTATTATATTATATATTGTTAGTCTTTTGTAGTAAATAATTTTAGGATTGTTTTAGGATTCTAGTCGATTAATTTTGGAAAAGCCCCGTCCGAAATTAATCAACCTTAGAAAACCCGTCCGAATGTTGGTTTGACTTGTTTGGAGGATACAAATTTGAGTTTGAATGACGAATCGGCAGAAGTGTCCGCCACACAGGTTAATGAAGACGATGATGATCTAATCAATAATGAAGATGATGACGTTGCACATGCCCTTGATGATGATGATGTTCAAATGTCTGATGATGATGAAGTGAACCCTAATAATGTTGTTGAAGAAGTTTTATCTAGCGATGATTCAGATTGTGATAATTGATCTTAAGTTGTAATTTGAATGAAACAATGATTTAATCTTTAGATGTGTAATTTTTTTTAATGAAATTGTTCTTATATGTTTAAATGTGTAAATTTTTATGAATTTGTGTATTAGCATTAACCGGTCCACGAAATTGTGTGTTCATGTACTTGTTATATTACAGATGGCGTGTGTAGGTGGTAGATCACACGGTGGGGATGGTGATGGTACTCCACCTAGACGACCTACAAAGTCCGTACCCGGCAATTGCGAAAGTAAGAAATTGTGATTTATTTTTATTTTATGTCAACTCTTATTGTTAATTAAGTGTGTTTGAATTTTCACGAATCAATAACTTCAATAACTAATCTTTGCAGGTGAACCGATACCACATATGGTTACGGTTAATACGAGCCTAAGGAGGAAGCATAGGGCGCATGGAGGACCTTTGCCAGTTTCATTTGATGTTTATGATCTTAATAGCTTCCATCCGTTAGGCAATAATGCTGCGATGTTGACCTCTCTGATGGGGGAAACAGTCCGACCACTTCCACTTACTTGCGAGTGGGAACAGATACCATTGCACCTCAAAGCCCATATCTTTCCTACACTTGAGGTATTAATTGTTTGCGTTACATCTAGTCTTATTAACTGTTTTGGTTGAAAATTGTTTGTTTATTTAAATGCATATGTTTACATGTAGACCTATTTCAACCTGACGGGTTGGTTGGATAGTCATGATACTGTGACTTATGGCGGGGTAACATATGTGGTGGGAGAAAGGATAACAACAGGAATTAACTGTAAGTTGAGGCTACTTTGGCGCAAAAATAGGAACTTGTTAAAGCATGACTATTATTCTATCCATGATTCGGCCGAGGAAGCGGCGCTTGTACCGCCCCCATCGAGTTCTACATGGGCCAACAGATCAGCAAGGGAGTGGCGTGATTTGTGCCGGTATTGGTCCGACCCGAAACAAGTGAGGAGAAGTGAAATTAATGCAGTTAACCGCTCGAAAAACAAAGTTTCTACACATCAAGGGAAAAAATCATTCGCTCAAGGAAGGAACGAATATGTAAGAATCGTTATAGTTTTTGTGATCATTTAAAAGTTTTATATTGTTTATTTATATTTTGTTATTAATTTTTTTTGGTAAAGATCTTGTTATTAATTTATTTGATATTGTACAGAAAGTCAAGCATGGGACCGATGAGGACCTTATACAAACTTGGAAGAGGGCACGCACAAACAAGAATGGCACTATGTCCGAGGAAAATGCAGACAGATATGTAAGTAATTTAATTTATACATGCTTTAATAACATATTTTTATTTGTTTTTAACTTCTTTTTTTGTCTTTCTTTTTCACAGTCGAGAATGATGTGCATAAAAGAAGCGATTTCTTGCGGTGCTGAGCAGTACAAAAGTGATCAAGAAATAATTGATCTAGTAAATCCGAGCCGCAACACTCAAAATATCGTCGGCAGGGGCAGGAAGTTGCCGGGTGGTGGTACCTCATATGGATGCGGGAGTAGTTCTTATAGTGAGGGAGTGACTCGAGAACAACTCTCGGAGGTACTTAGGATTCATGAGCAAGAAAAAGAGCTGCTGAGGAAGCAAACCGAGGAGGCGCAGCAACGGGCTAATTTGGCCCATATGTATGCTAGTATGGCGCAACAAAATGCTGAGGTAAACAACGCCCGCCTAAGTCATTTGATTTCTCATTATACTTCACATGTGGGTCGAGGGTATACCGGACCTCCTAACCCTTTTATACCGCCACCCCAATTCGCTTCTATGCCTGGCATGTCTCAGATCCCTGGTATGCCTCAGTTCCCTGGTATGTCTCAGGTCCCTGTTATGCCCCAGTTCCGTGGTATTCCTCCCCCTCCCGGATTTCCATATAATGCTCCACTCAACCCACTCCAACCTCCAATTACCCAAAATAACAGTTTCACTAACTGTAATCGACCCGTTGTCAACACCACTGGCCCCTCGAGTTCTAACTCTCGGGAAAGTCCCAACTATACCGTCAGCCTAAATCCTCATCAAAATGATACTCGGACCGTCGACGAGTTGGCTCGAGATCTTGAGAATGCCAACAACATGTCCGATAATGAGCTAATTAACTCGGATGCTGATGAGGGGGATGATTCGGGTGATAATGATCAGGCCAACGGGGACTATTCAGATTAGGAGTTGTTGGTTTTAGACTTTTTATTTTGTGTAATAACTTAAGACTTGTTAAATTGTGAAACATGGATTTATTGTGATGTGTAATAATTTTAGACTTGTTACATTTGTGAAATAAGGATTTAGTGAAATGTATTCTAACGTTTTGGCTATTTAACGTATTGTAAATTAGTAGTATTGTACTGTTTAGTGATTTGTAATATTGTGGATTTGTTGAAATATAGATTTTTTTCCGGAAAAAATGCCGGAAAAAAATCTGGGAAAAAACTGCAAAATGCAGTTTTTTTTTTTGCCCAGAAACCATTTAGGGTCGAAATTTCGACCCTAATCATATAGGTAGGGTCGAAATTTCGACCCTAAATTATAGTTAGGGTCGAAAATTTCGACCCTAAGTTTTAGGGTCGAAATTTTCGACCCTAAATTTCGACCCTAAACCCCTTCTGCACAAAATATTTTTGGTCAAACTGTTTTTTGGAAAGTGGTGGGCCCCAAATTTTCGACCCTAAACTACAAAGGGTTTTTCGACCCTAGTTTTTTAGGGTCCAAAATTTAGGGTCGACCACTTAGGGTCGAATATTTCGACCCTAAATATTAGGGTCGAAAACCCTTTGTATTTAGGGTCGAAAATTTCGACCCTAAACCCCAAAATTGTTGTAGTGTGTTACTTTAAAAACTCACACGATGAATGATTTTTGTTATTATCAACAATACTAATCCTTTATTTTTTAACATGGAAACAAACTAAAACTACCACATACAAGAAATACACGATATGCATTGTTGCTCAAGAAGAAAACGGAAAAACCAAGAGCTTAAAAGATATGGAGTAGAAGATTTGTGTTGCGAGGGTTTGGAAGGGAACGAAAAGAGAGTTCCAAGGTTTATTTATTGAGTTTTGCTAATATTGTTTTTTAACTTTTCATAATTATAAATATTTTTAAAAATGAATTTAATTAATATTAATACATACTTTATTAGAACTTACTTACCTTAATTATATATACTGAAGTCATATATTTAGAAAAATAATTAGTTCATATTTGGAAATTTTCACTACAACAAAATCAAGGGTTAGGGTCGAAAATTTCGACCCTAAATACAAAGGGTTTTCGACCCTAATTATTAGGGTCGAAATATTCGACCCTAACTATTTGACCCTAAAAAACTAGGGTCGAAATACCCTTTGTAATTTAGGGTCGAGAAAATAGGGCCCACCACTTTTCAGCAAAGCTTTTGACCAAAATTTAGGGTCGAAAGCCTTTGTAATTTAGGGTCGAAATTTTCGACCCTAAATAATATCCACGTGTAATTTAAAAAACATTGTGAAAACTTTTTTTTTTTAATTTATTAAATTAGGGTCGAAATTATAATTCAAATTTAGGGTCGAAAATTTCGACCCTAAATATTATCCACGTGTAAATTTAAAAAAACATTGTGAAAACGTTTTTTTTTTAAGTATAGGGTCGAAAATTTCGACCCTAAACATTTTATATTAGTTTTTTTTGCAGAAATCATGTGTGCAGGAAGGATTTAGGGTCGAAATTTTCGACCCTAAGTCTTAGGGTCGAAAATTTCGACCCTAACTATAAGTTAGGGTCGAAATTTCGACCCTAACTATATGGTTAGGGTCGAAATTTCGACCCTAAATGGTTTCTGGGCAAAAAAAAACTGCATTTTGCAGCTTGTTTCCAGATTTTTTTCCGGCATTTTTTCGGGAAAAAAATCTATATTTCAACAAATCCACAATATTACAAATCACTAAACAGTACAATACTAATAATTTACAATACGTTAGATAGCCAAAACGTTAGAATACATTTCACCAAATCCTTATTTCACAAATGTAACAAGTCTAAAATTATTACACATCACAATAAATCCATGTTTCACAATTTAACAAGTCTTAAGTTATTACACAAAATAAAAAGTCTAAAACCAACAACAACTCCTAATCTGAATAGTCCCCGGACTGATCATCATCCCCCTCATCAGCATCCGAGTTAATTAGCTCATTATCGGACATGTTGTTGGCATTCTCAAGATCTTGAGCCAACTCGTCGACGGTCCGAGTATCATTTTGATGAGGATTTAGGCTGACGGTATAGTTAGGACTTTCCCGAGAGTTAGAACTCGAGGGGCCAGTGGTGTTGACAACGGGTCGATTACAGTTGTTGAAACTGTTATTTTGGGTAATTGGAGGTTGGAGTGGGTTGAGTGGAGCATTATATGGAAATCCGGGAGGGGGAGGAATACCACGGAACTGGGGCATAACAGGGACCTGAGACATACCAGGGAACTGAGGCAAACCAGGGAACTGAGACATGCCAGGCATAGAAGCGAATCGGGGTGGCGGTACAAAAGGGTTATTAAGTCCGGTATACCCTTGACCCACATGTGAAGTATAATGAGAAATCAAATGACTTAGGCGGGCGTTGTTTACCTCAGCATTTTGTTGCGCCACACTAGCATACATATGGTCCAAATTAGCCCGTTGCTGCGCCTCCTCGGTTTGCTTCCTCAACAGCTCTTTTTCTTGCTCATGAATCCTAAGTACCTCCGAGAGTTGTTCTCGAGTCACTCCCTCACTATAAGAACTACTCCCGCATCCATATGAGGTACCACCACCCGACAACTTCCTGCCCCTGACGACGATATTTTGAGTGTTGCGGCTCGGATTTACTAGATCAATTATTTCTTGATCACTTCGTACTGCTCAGCACCGTAAGAAATCGCTTCTTTTATGGCCATCATTCTCGACTGTGAAAAAGAAAGAGAAAAAAAGAAGTTAAAAACAAATAAAAATATATGTTATTAAAGCATGTATAAATTAAATTACTTACATATCTGTCTGCATTTTCCTCGGACATAGTGTCATTCTTGTTTGTGCGTGTCCTCTTCCAAGTTTGTATAAGGTCATCGTGGGACCCATGCTTGACTTTCTGTACAATATCAAATAAATTAATAACAAGATCTTTACCAAAAAAAAATTAATAACAAGATACAAATAAACAATATAAAACTTTTAAATGATCACAAAAACTATAACGATTCTTACATATTCGTTCCTTCCTTGAGCGAATGATTTTTTCCCTTGATGTGTAGAAACTTTGTTTTTCGAGCGGTTAACTGCATTAACTTCACTTCTCCTCACCTGTTTCGGGTCGGACCAATACCGGAACAAATCAAGCCACTCCCTTGCTGATCTGTTGCCCCATGTAGAACTCGATAGGGGCAGTACAAGCGCCGCTTCCTCGGCCGAATCATTGATAGAATAATAGTCACGCTTTAACTTGTTCTTATTTTTGTGCCAAAGTAGCCTCAACTTACAGTTAATTCTAGTTTTTATCCTTTCTCCCACTACATATGTTATCCCGCCATAAGTCACACTATCACGACTATCCAACCAACCCGTCAGGTTGAAATAGGTCTACATGTAAACATATGCATTTAAATAAACAAACAATTTTCAACCAAAACAGTTAATAAGACTAGATGTAACACAAACAATTAATACCTCAAGTGTAGAAAAGATATGGGTTTTGAGGTGCAATGGTATCTGTTCCCACTCACAAGCAAGTGGAAGTGGTCGGACTGTTTCCCCCATCAGAGATCTCAACATCGCAGCATTATCGCCTAACGGATGGAAGCTATTAAGATCATAAATATCAAATGTAACTGGCAAAGGTCCTCCATGCGCCCTATGCTTCCTCCTTAGGCTCGTATTAACCGTAACCATATGTGGTATCGGGTCACCTGCAAAGATTAGTTATTGAAGTTATTGATTCGTGAAAATTCAAACACACTTAATTAACAATAAGAGTTGACATAAAATAAAAATAAATCACAATTTCTTACTTTCGCAATTGCCAGGTACGGACTTTGTAGGTCGTCTAGGTGGAGTACCACCACCATCCCCACCGTGTGATCTACCACCTACACACGCCATCTGTAATATAACAAGTACATGAACACACAATTTCGTGGACCGGTTAATGCTAATACACAAATTCATAAAAATTTACACATTTAAACATATAAGAACAATTTCATTAAAAAAATTACACATCTAAAGATTAAATCATTGTTTCATTCAAATTACAACTTAAGATCAATTATCACAATCTGAATCATCGCTAGATAAAACTTCTTCAACAACATTATTAGGGTTCACTTCATCATCATCAGACATTTCAACATCATCATCATCAAGGGCATGTGCAACGTCATCATCTTCATTATTGATTAGATCATCATCGTATTCATTAACGTGTGTGGCGGACACTTCTGCCGATTCGTCATTCAAACTCAAATTTGTATCCTCCAAACAAGTCAAACCAACATTCAGCGTAAAATTTGATGAACTGCTACCATGTATAACATCTTGATCAGACTCTTCAACATCGCCATGATAAACATGTTCGACCACCTTCCAACCCTTTGGTTTTCTAGCAAGGTCTTCAAGGTAAAATACTTGTGATACTTGTGTCGCAAGAATGTATTGGTTATTTTTGTGAAATTCCTTATTAGTCAAAATATGATGTATGCCATGCTCAATGTAAGAACGTCTATTGCGTTTCGTACAATTTGGGGGGTTAATGGTGTCAAACCATTTACATCGAAACAACACAACCTTGCGGTTCCCGATATAAGTGAGCTCCAGAATTTCTTCGAGTTGACCATAATACATCTCTCCATCAAGCACGGCTGTTGAAACACCGCTGCATTGAGTGGTGTGAAGTTTATCGTGTTCATGTATCACAAACCTCACACCGTTAACTACGCATGCGGGGTATGTACATGCACTAGTATGTCCACATGCCAAAGAGAATAACTCTTCATTACAGTCGCCTGTCGTTTTTTTTTTTTCACGAATCTACGAAAGAGATACAAACATATTTAGATATATGAGCAATAACTCCAAGGTAATATATCTAATGTATTTACCTTGTGACTAAACCAGGTGGGAAACCTCGTTTCCACGTTATTAGGCGATTCTCTGCAAAAGTTCATGATATTAGGATAAGTCATCCCGAAAGAAGATTTTTTAAAATATAGATAAGGAAGAGACATACTCTTTTTAAGCCAAGATGTCTGATTCGATTTCAGGACTGCTGTTAAGTATATACCATACAACTGCCCGCGTAACGTCTAAACTCATATGAATATCTTTGACTCTACCCATCAGTTTGCATGCGGACCGGAACACCTGGAATTTATCTTTTTGTTCAGGCAAACCATCGTCATTCCTGTCAAGACGGTTAAATCTCGTCTCGACATCCTCAGCAAGATAACGCGAACAAAAAGTTAATGCTTCTTCTGCAACATAACCCTCCGCAATAGAACCTTCGGGCTTTGCTTTATTTCGGACATAATTCTTTAGCTTATTCATGTATCGTTCAAATGGATACATCCACCTACAGCGAATGAGGGCACCTAGAATAGCCTCATCGGGTAGATGTACAACTAAATGAGGCATTATGTCAAAAAAAGCAGGAGGAAAGATTTGCTCTAAATTAATCATCACACTGATCAATTGGTTTTTAGCTTTTACCATGTCCTCCTCCGTCAAAATTCTAGAACAAAGCTGCTTAAAAAACAAGCAAAGCTGGATTATAGGATCTGCAATGTTTTTGGGCAAGTATTGTTGTACTCCGTAAGGAAGTAACCGTTGCATCATTATATGACAGTCATGAGATTTCATGCCCGTTATATTGTCATAATTAGCGGTGACTTTTTGCTTAAAGTTGGATCCAAACCCATCAGGTAGTCTAACTCCTTTGATGAATTTACAAAAAAGTTCCCTGTTAGCTTTGGTGAAAGAGTACTTTGGATGAGGCTTCTCAAACTTCCCGTTTCCTTTTGGAACTAACCACAACTCGGGTCGAACTCCCAATTTTTCCAAGTCTTGCCTTGCCTTTGCCGTGTCTTTGGATTTATCGTTTTGTAACAAGATATTCAGTATTGCCTCATGCACGTTCTTTTCGATGTGCATGACATCCAAATTGTGTTTTAGTAGAAGAAAGGGCCAATACTCAAGCTCCCAAAAGATAGAACGCTTAGTCCAATTCAATTCAACATTTCTATAAGGAGGTGGGTTGGTTTTCTTAATTTTTGGATGCTTCCCCGGCTTACGACTCAAGAGGCTATTAATTTGTAACTGGATATCCATTTCGGTAAACTTTCCCGGTTTAGGCTTCCGTTCGGCTTTACCATGGAATTGCCTAGTTTTACTCCTTAGATAATGATTTGTTCTTAACCATCTTTTATGACCAACATAAACGATTTTGTTCTTGATATCCATCGATGGAGTGTCCTTGTTACAAGTGGGGCATGCGTAGTAGCCTTGCCCAACCCACCCAGAAAGACTACCCCGAGCTGGAAAATCATTGATGGTCCATAAAAGCGCCGCTTTCATATCGAAATAAGTACCCGTAGCAGCGTCTTTCGTCCTGACTCCTTTCCATAAATCTTTGAGTTCTTTAATCAAAGGCGCCAGGAAAACATCAATATCTTTTGCAGGTGATTTAGGGCCGGGAATTAACATCGTCAACATTAAAGAAGTTTCTTTCATACACATCCACGGTGGTGTGTTGTATGCTGTCAATATGACCGGCCACATGCTGTAATTTTGACTCATAATGCCATAAGGATTAAAACCATCAGCAGCCAACCCTAATCGAACGTTTCTAGTGTCACTAGAGAAATCAGGTAGCATCAAGTCAAAATGTTTCCATGCTTTACCGTCACAGGGGTGATTCAACTTGCCATCCTTAGACTGTCCAGTAGCATGCCAAGTCATCCACTTTGCTATGTGTTTTGTGTTGAACATGCGTTGAAGTCTAGGTTTTAACGGAAAGTAACGCACCACCTTGTTTGCAACCAACTTCCCCTTTGTTTTCTTGGGGTCTTTATATCTACTCTCTCCGCAGACTGGACAATTATCCCTCTTTTTGTTATCCTCTGATCCCCAATATAAAAAGCAATCGTTTATACAAGCATGAATCGATTCGTATCCTAACCCGATCTTTCTGTATGTCTTCTTGATTTCATAGTATGATGATGGGAAATTGAAACCTTGACTACGGGTACAAAACTTCTAGAGACAAGCTAGAATCTGGTTAAACCCGACATCACTAATTTTATTTAAAACCTTGATGTGTGCAATCTCTGTTGTAAATTCCAATGTAGTCAAATTGGTAAGCGTGTGCAACTTTTGGGTGGACCTACTAAGTAACTCTTCAAACTCGTTATTAGGACCCGTTGTTTGATCAGGTGGAGTTTGAGTCGGAGGAGTTTGAGTCGGTGGAGTTTCGACATTAGTTACAGAAATATCTTCTAAGAACGTTTTCATGTCAAGGTGTTCATGTGAATGTGATACTGGTGTAGGAAGCGGAAGAATCGGTTCACCGTGATATTTCCAAGTAATATAATGTTCGTCCCACCCGTGTTGGGATAAGTGTACCTCAAGAGTGTGGAGGTCAACCATTCTCTCACAGTTACAACAACGTTTACATGGGCAACGGATCATTTGTGTGATGGGGTGCACAAATGTCTTACAATGCTCGAGGAAGGTGAAAAGACCATATAAAAATTCATCGAAATTACGATTGGATATAGTTGTCCAACTCTTATCAATTATCATAACTGTGTTGCAAATAAACATTATTCAAATAAATGATTTAATTAAACACCTTAAAACAAACAATCAGGAATGTTTTTTCACCTACTAGTGCACTATGGAAGGCAATCCTAACCCACTCTTTGAATGTTTCGTCTCATATATGAATGCGTATAACTGATTTACTATTCGAGAATATTTCGGCAGTTATACGCATTCGTAGGAGTAAAGGAGAAACGCTGTCGAAATCATCTCAAATAATAAACCAGTTATACGCATTCATATCCTAAATGAGACAAAACATTCAAAAAGCAGTCCCAAAAATGGGGACTTTCCGAAATTAATTTCTAATAAATTAATTTCGGACGGGTTTTCTAAGGTTGATTAATTTCGGACGGGGCTTTTCTAAAATTAATCGACTAGAATCCTAAAACAATCCTAAAATTATTTACTACAAAAGACTAACAATATATAATATAATAAACATATGCATAATATTAATTACACACCTCGGTCACGGCTGAAATAAACAAAGATGGAAAGATAGAAAAAAAGGTCTGGATGAGGAACTTGTCCCGACTGTCCCGGTGCTAACCAAACACAAACATAAAATAAAAAAATCTAAATTAGTTGGTTTCCGAGATTTTATCTAATTTGAAACAAACACTAAAACAATTTCAAAAAAAAAACATTACCTTTTATACGACTGTGACTCGGGAATTCGGTTCTCGACTCGCTTCCCCGCTAACTCGGCTGTGACTCGGGTCTCGGCTACGACAAACATATCAAAAAAAAATTAAACTTATGCCTATATAAGCTGAAATCTATTAAGCCTAAATCAGTTAATCCCTAAATATAATCTGAAATCATAAGCTTAAATATAATCCGAAATCAACTAATAAGCGCATATCGTGATAAGCTTATCAAAACAAATACACTTCTCAAACACCTTTCAACTAAGCCTAAATAAGCCTAAATCAATTAAGCCGAAATCATAAGCACATGTGGTGGTGGTGGAGGCTACTGCTGCTGCCGATGGTGGTGGTTGCTACTGCTACCGCTGCCGGCAGTGGTGGTTGCTACTGATGCCGCACCGGCGGTGGTGGTGGGTGGTTGCTAGCAAAAAATTAACAATAATTTAACAATAACAAAACATTAACAATCACATTTAGCAAAAAATTAAACAAAATTAATATATTAAACAAAAAATCAATTACCTTTATATTTATTAAAAAAAACAAAGTGGTGGGACTGTGGTGGTGCTATATGCCGATGGTGGTGGTGGGACTGACTTTGTGGTGATGGGTGACGGGGTGGAGTGTGGTGGTGACGATTTTGTGGTGATGGGTCGGAGTGTGGTGGAATAGGGTGATGAAAATGGTGGTGTGTGGTGTGGGTGATGAATGTGGATAAAAGAAAAAGAGATAAATGACTCCCGTCTGTGGTGGTGCGAAGGTTGTGGTGGGAAGGAGTGGCGGTGCGAAGGAGTGGTGGTGCGAAGGAGTGGTGGTGCGAAGGTGGTGGTGGTGCGGATTGGTGATGCGAATGGTGATGCGAATTGGTGGTACGAAGGTGGTGGTGATGCGGGTTGGTGGTGCGAAGGTGGTGGTGATGCGGATTGGTGGTGCGAAGGTGGTGGTGATGCGGGTTGGTGATGCGAATGAAGATGAAGATAGATGACTCCCGTTTTTTTTAATGAAGATGAAGATAGAATGAATGAAGTGTTGTGGGTAAGTTGTGGATAGAATTTAGGGTCGAAAATTAGGGTCGAAAATTTCGACCCTCGAAATTTTTGACCCTAATTTTCGACCCTAAATATAAACCGCGAATTTTTTAATTTTGGTATAGAATTTTAAAATTTTCGTGAAATTTTTTGAAAATAAAAAGTTTTAGTGCCCAATTTAGGGTCGAAATTTCGACCCTAAATTTCGAAACTTTAATAGTTTTAAATTTAAAATGTTTAAAAAAAATCAATAAATAGAGTTTTTAAATTACTATATTATTAATATAAAATATTAACAAATTATTTGTTTATATAAAAAATTAATAAGTATCACTAATATATTTTATTTATGTAAATTTATTTTATAAATTACAATAATTACGTTTTAAAATAGTAAATTTCGAAACGAGAATAATTTTAATTTTAAAATGTTTTAAAACATTAATAAATAGAGTTTATAATTACTAAATTATTTATATAAAATATTATCAAGTTATTTTGTTTATATAAAAAATTAATAAGTATCACCAATATATTTTATTTATGTAAATTTATTTTATAAATTACAATAATTACGTTTTAAAATAGTAAATTTCGAAACGAGAATAATTTTAATTTTAAAATGTTTTAAAACATTAATAAATAGAGTTTATAATTACTAAATTATTTATATAAAATATTAACAAATTATTTTGTTTATATAAAAAATTAATAAGTATCACTAATATATTTTATTTATGTAAATTTATTTTATAAATTACAATAATTACGTTTTAAAATAGTAAATTTCGAAACGAGAATAATTATAATTTTAAAATGTTTTAAAACATTAATAAATATGAGTCAATAGGGTATCGTATTACATGATATGAGCCAATACGGTATCGTATTACATGATATGAGTCAATATGGTATCGTATTACATGATACGAGTCAATAGGGGATCGTATTACATGATATGAGCCAATATGGTATCGTATTACATGATATGAGTCAATAGGGGATCGTATTACATGATACGAGTCAATGTGGTATCGTATTACATGATATGAGTCAATAGGGTATCGTATTACATGATACGAGTCAATAGGGGATCGTATTACATGATATGAGCCAATACGGTATCGTATTACATGATATGAGTCAATATGGTATCGTATTACATGATATGAACCAATACGGTATCGTATTACATGATATGAGTCAATATAGTATCGTATTACATGATATGAGTCAATATGGTATCGTATTACATGATACGAGTCAAAAGGGGATCGTATTACATGATATGAGCCAATAGGGTATCGTATTACATGATATGAGTCAATAGGGGATCGTATTACATGATATGAGCCAATATGGTATCGTATTACATGATACGAGTCAATAGGGGATCGTATTACATGATACGAGTCAATGTGGTATCGTATTACATGATATGAGTCAATAGTGTATCGTATTACATGATACGAGTCAATAGGGGATCGTATTACATGATATGAGCCAATACGGTATCGTATTACATGATATGAGTCAATATGGTATCGTATTACATGATATGAGCCAATACGGTATCGTATTACATGATATGAGTCAATACGGTATCGTATTACATGATATGAGTCAATATGGTATCGTATTACATGATACGAGTCAATAGGCGATCGTATTACATGATATGAGCCAATAGGGTATCGTATTACATGATATGAGTCAATAGGGGATCGTATTACATGATATGAGCCAATATGGTATCGTATTACATGATATGAGTCAATGTGGTATCGTATTACATGATATGAGTCAATATGGTATCGTATTACATGATACGAGTCAATAGGGTATCATATTGCATGATATGAGCCAATATGGTATCGTATTACATGATATGAGTCAATAGGGGATCGTATTACATGATATGAGCCAATACGGTATCGTATTACATGATATGAGTCAATATGGTATCGTATTACATGATATGAGTCAATATGGTATCGTATTACATGATATGAGTCAATGTGGTATCGTATTACATGATATGAGCCAATATGGTATCGTATTACATGATATGAGTCAATAGGGTATCGTATTACATGATACGAGTCAATAGGGTATCGTATTACATGATATGAGTCCTTATCATCACAACCACCAGCATTGGAGGGAAAACATTGGAGGGAAAACATTGGAGGGAAAATATTAGAGGGAAAATGTTAACAATTTCCCTCACTTTTTTAGCATAAAAAGAGAACCACACACACTCCTTATCATCACAACCACCAGCAGATCACACACACTTATCATCATAAACAAATTGTTATTATGTACATGTTGAAGAATGAAGCTTTTCTGTGCAGGTGTGGACATGGAGATGTAGTTCTTCGAGAATCGTGGACAACTAAAAACTTTGGTAGACTGTACTATGCTTGTCCACGTTCACGGGTTCAACCTCCAGTTTCATATGGATGCAAAAATTTTTTGTGGAAAGACGAACGCGTCCAACTACTAATAAATTCTCTTGGAGGTTCAGTGAGCTTTTCTCCTCCAAGCTCTTCTTCAAGACCTTCAACGAGCTTTTCGACTCCAAGCTCTTCTCCCAGACCTTCAACGATTCCAGTTTCTTCTCCAAGCTCTTCAGCGTGTGCAAACTGTGTGCGCTTGAATGGAATGATAATGGTACTTGAGCGTACGATAGAGTTTTACCGCAACTCCGATAGGCACACATTGGATTCAGCTTCACTACTTCACGACCTTTACGATGACATGGGGAACCTTAGTTTGAACTAGTTTGTGATGTATTTTTTTCCGTGTTTACGAGTCTAATATCGTTGTAATATCAATGTTTAATTAAGCGCGTGTTTAAGTGTCCGTGACGAATAAAATTATGTTTAGGATTGTTTGGTTCTGTGATTAATTAGTGTTCTAGCTTGAATCATTGTGAGAATTTAGTTTGTTTGAGTCACAAAATTTAGTTTAAGTCTGTTGTGTTAGGTTTTGCAATCAAAAGTTCAGTCAAAAGCATTTTACTTCAATCAAAAGCATTTTACTTCAATCAAATTTTGCTCAAACTCATAAATAAAGGAGCCTTTTTTATTCATACAAACATACAAGTACATTTCAAACACAAAACCATAAAAGATGCAGAAGCATCATTATACACAACAACATGTGTTAGTATGGTTCTTATTCTATATGAACAACAATTATTAATTAGATTAAAAGAGACACAGTCTTAACGAATTCCTTCATTAAACTTTGCTCAAACTCATAAATAAAGGCTCCTTCTAAGCATTTACGAATGCTTATTTATTGATCCTTCATTTTCTTAACGAATTCCTCCTTCTCAGTCTTTCTTGCTGCTGTATCTTTAATTAAACCTTCCAACCGACTTGAGGTTTTCTTATCCTTCTTTTGAGTATCTTTCAATACTTTAGCGCATTTCTTTAAGATATATATATATATCTCCAGCACGTTCTAATTCCTGGATAAACTGTTGTCTTTCTTCAACAGCTTCATCTAAAACCTCATGTAAACGTTCAAGTTTCAGACCAAAACGTTTGTCCGCTTCGGCAGATTGTTCAAAATATGCTACCATTCGATCAGTCCAATTATCTGAACCAACAACTTCTTTTAATTCTTCTAACCTTCCTAACCAGACCATTATTGTTGTTTTTTTTAGTATTGGGAAACTGAGATGAGTGATAATTGGAGGCAAACTACAAACCATTAAATAGCAAAATAACTACCCAATATGGATGGCACACATACATCTATTATCATCTTCCTGTTCACAATGGGTACATAATGAAAGCACTAAAACTAGTACCATCAATAGTGGGACTAATGAAAGCACTAAAACAATGGGTACAGTCATTTGTAGTCTAGTTGGTTTTTCATATTGGTAACCAGCTTGATCTTTCTGGATTTGTGGTGTAATTGATGAACTTGTTATGTTCTTGTAGTTGCTAAGTTGTTTGCACAGCTTTAGTTCTGCTTAGACTTAATTATTTTTAGCTATTACTGCATTATCTAAATATATACATATATTAATATTTTAAAAGCATTCACACTAAAAGAAAATTTTAAAAATATATTTAATAATTTAGGGTCGAAATTTCGACCCTAAATATAAACCGCGAATTTTTTAAATTTTTCGTGAAAAATTTTCGTGTGAAATATTAAATTTTTCGTGAAAAATTTTTAAAATTTTAAGTTTAGGGTCGAAATTTCGACCCTAAAATATTAAATATTTAAAATAATTTTTTTTAAATTATTTTTAATTATTAAAAATATATTATATAATACATAAATTAAAATTATTTAAAACTTTAAATTTAGGGTCAAAATTTCGACCCTAAAATATTAAATTTAAAAATAAATTCTTTTAAAATTATTTTTAATTATTAAAAATATATTATATAACAAATAAATTAAAATTATTTAAAAATTTTAATTTAGGGTCGAAATTTCGACCCTAAATTTCGTGGGTCCCACCTGCTTTTTGACCAGCCCTTTTGGGTTGAAAAAGTGTGGGCCCCACCTTAATTTAGGGTCGAAAATTTCGACCCTAAATTAGGTCCGACCCTAAACATTGATTTTGTTGTAGTGTTTATAGTTATGGAAAACTAAAAACACACTCATAGGGTGGTTATTAGCAAAATCCAAGGTTTTCAAGATCGGGATTTTACCTAGGATCGTTTTCGTCTTTTCAAGATCGAGATCGTAAAGTAGGATCGTGATTGTAAGATCCTGCAATAATGTAATTTTCTTAGTAGTATTTGCAATATTTTACAAATTTATAATTAATATACATCGTAAACACAAAATTATATGAATATTTCATAAAAATGTGGTCCTAAATTATGATTATGAAATGTCTAAGAAGATTTATATGTTCGTTTTTAGATTATAAAAAATAGAACCTATAAATTTATAGTTTTTTAGTTTGTCACTCGAGAAAAAGTAAGATCGGATCGTAGTAGATCCTAAGATCCTATGATCAAGATCGGAATCCTATAAGATCTTAAGTATGCAAAGATCTTACGTAAGATCCTGATCGTTTTTGCTTTACGACATCGTAAAATCGTAAGAATTTAAGATAAAGATCGAGATCTTGACAACCTTGGCAAAATCCTTATTTATTTTATATTTTTTTCAATACAAAATTAGGAGAACATTAAGTTATTACTTGCAATAAATAAAGGCACATTTTAGCCGAGTTTATAAATAGAAAACAATGTATATTTTTAAATAAACATTTGGAATAGGATCCAATGATTTTGTCTACAAATCAGGAGCTCAAAATGATTTCAGATCGTTTGTAATCTATATATTATTATTAGATTGACTACTTGAAAATACAAAGACTTGAGCACCTCCTTTCCAAGGGGTCATCATCTTTATTATCAAAATGTAAAATTCAAAAAGCATAACTAGTTTTTAACAAGTTTATGTTATGTACTGTAGAAAATTTTTCTCCCCGGTTGCACAACCTTAATGCATATACACTAAAATACACCGCTTTCATCTAAAAATTATTATTCAGTGTTAACTTTTAAAATTTTAATTTTACAACTTTGATTTTAATTATTAATGATTGTGTTATATAAAATTTGATGTAAAATATATAAATAGATTGAAATTTAAATATATTTTCATTTGTATAGTTTTTATCAAATAATATATAACACAAAATAAATATTTAAAGTCAAATTCTTCTTTTTAACCACTCAAGGGTGTTCTAGTGGCAGAAAGATTTGTGGCTATCACTCCAAAGTGTGTGAGGTCTCAAGTTCAATTCCCACTAGGTGCAAACAACCTTGAAATGGCCACGCCAACCTCCTGAAAAGGGAGGGCTTTACCTATCAAATCCCCTACACTTGACCATTGCAATGTCCTCATGCAATGCATTAGTTACAAAGCACGTTTACATTTTTCATCATAATCAATCCACCTTGGCCTTTATTAAAGAGATAGAAAACTATAAACATTTAAAGTAAAGAAAATAAAAACATACCTTGGGTTTTGGAAATGTCATGAATAATCATCATCCTCAAGTTTTCGTTTTCTCCAAACCAATCTTAAAAACGAGATCATTGTTATTATAAGTTAGCAAACTATCACGAACTCATGTGGGCCAATTATTCACTTAGACTCCCTTATTCCTAGGGGTATCTCTTATATTTTATTATTGTCTTGAATGATCACGAGGATGCATTGTTGACTTATTTCGATAGTTTATTAGTCCGAAAATAAAGTGAACGATTTGATCAATAGTTAGCTAAAGGACAAAATCTTTTAAAACTGCTTCTCGGGACCACATAAAGTTCATATCTTGGCATAACTCGCTTCGCGATTTGAGACCTTTCTCGGACCGATATTTGGCAGCGACTTCATACTTCAAACCTTGAGAGACGTTCATGAAATAATGGCCTTCTCTTCATAATAGGAATTTCTTCACTTGAAGTTTTGAGAGATTCATACTTGGACCACGACTTCTTCATTTTTCTCCAATCTTTATTTTGGACTTTGATATACAACGATCCGCCTCCTTTTATGACTTGGATCTATTTATCCTCATACGTTGCTAGGGTCTTTTCGGATACACTTCTCCATGACTTTTGGGGAGTATTTGTTTTTCGTCGTGTGTCTCGATCCTTCATATTGATTTTTGATAAATGATTCTTCACATCACTTTGGATCTCTAGCAACAAAATATAGTCCTCATGTCTTGTTAGGAACCTTTTTGGACTCGCCAATCTTCGCATCCCGCTTCAATAAGTTATGCCTTGGCTATGAACTCTAATCCATACCGAGCAACTTTTAAACGATCTTGGGCTAGAAGCTAAGTAACTTTTCAAATCGTACAACTTTATTTATTGCAGATAAATTTATTAACAAGCGATGGGAGAATAGGCTTATAATTAACTCACATAAATTCACGAAAGAATACCAAACTTATAATTGACTCTATCATCTCTCGTTCTCCACAGTTTAAAATCTCGAGGAATGAGACTCGTGGATGCTTAGCCTATTAAATCAAAGTTTTGGGTTTTCGAGTCGCCTATAGGATCTTGCAAATTCTTAGACTTTTTCAAGTTTAGAAATCGCATTTTAAAGTTCCCTTGATAAACGACTCTCTAGGATCAATTATAGGAACTTGCGAAAAGTTCTTGTTCTTAACCCGTGAGAGTTAAGACTTTCGCGTTTTATAGCTCCCTATATAAAAGCCTAGCAAAACTTGACTTAAACACGTTAAGGATACTAGCTAGAGTAACTTAGATAAGTAAACTCGGGTTGAGTCAAAAGATTCACAACGTTTGAAAATTAAAACCACTTTATTAAACTTTTATTCTAATAAGGAAAGAAAATAAATATACAAAGGGAAAAACTAATAGGCCAAAATAGATCAAAAATTTTAAAAAATGTCGAAAAATTGATTTTCCGGTTAAAATGAAGACAAATACAAGGAAAATGCCACTTAACTTCGATAGAAGTCCCCCCTACACTTAATATAAACATTGTCCTCAATGTTTAAGCATGTGGGAGTAAACTCCCCTACACTTAGGACATTGTGTACTTTGTTTAAATCTCGCTAAGGAAAGGACAACTAAAGAGATTCCTATTTTAATATTGAGAAAATATAAAATAGTGAATCGAAAAGAGTTTAGGATAGAACCGGGAAGAAGTGAGCACGGAATCACGGGTCGTCAAGAATCATCAAGAGTGGATCATTGAGCGCTCGAATCCCTGATTAAGAGAGGAGAGGAAATAGCAAACACCAACGGGTCTCCCCTCTACACTTATGATAAAGAAAGCTAAAAGATAGATGCATGGGTTGCCTCCCAAGAAGCGCTTGATTTTTGTTAACCGAGTCGTGAGCCTGACTCGACCTTGATTATCAACGGAAGAAGCATGAAACATATCCACCAGGATCAAAGACATAGTTTTCGTCCATCAAATAGCACAAGCTTAAGGCGAACAAGGCAAGCCAAAGAAGAGTAGGCAAGGTTCCCTTAAGCAGCGATGGAGCACGGTGGAAGCAAGGGTGAAGTCGTGCAAGCAGATTTCCATAAGTTCCAAAGATATTTCCTTTTATTTCATCAGGTGGATACTGAGATGGCTGCAGAATATCAATACCGGGGTCGAACACCTTTTCCTTTAGGGGAAAATAGCACTCAGGCTCAACAGAATGGGAAGAAGATCCGCGAAGAAGCACAACCTCGTCCCCAGAAGGTGGACAAAGAGGTGTTAAATCATATGTGCTGCGGATGTCGGTGTCGACCGGTTTCTTCTCCTTTGAAAGGATGTTCTTCAAATCCAAAGTAGGATCAAGACGATAATCTTCAAAGTCAAAAGGAGGAGCATCACTCTCATGACGGAAGTATGTGTTGAGAAACGTAGAGAAATCTTCCTCAAATGAGTAATCGTCCAAAGTAGGATCGAGTGATGGCAGAGGATCTTCATCATGTGAAGAATCGCTCGAAAGAGTATCAGCCTCATCGAAATCATCATATGTGGGCAGATCAGGATACTCAGAAGTAAGGTCATCATAATCATCCGAATCTGAGCTAGACTCATCATCATAAGCATCAAAGACCGATGGAGAATCATAAATGGGAGAAGCGTCCAAATTGGGGAGAGAATCACCCACATCATCATGAAACAGTGGATTATCATTGCAAGACTCGAATAGAGGAATGTTGTAGACAACAAAGTCATCAAGCACATTAATCATATTCACTGATTCTCGGCCTCCAAAGGATTTGCTTGTAAGCTTTCCCATTTTAAAAACTTGTGAATCATTCCCGACTCTTAAGATTAACTCACCTTCGGCTACATCAACTAAAGCTCGTCCGGTTCTTAAGAATGGCCGACCAAGTATTAAAGGAATACGAGGGTCCATTTCATAATCAACAACGACAAAGTCGACCGGGAAAGTAAAGGTGCCAACTTTAATGAACACGTCTTCGGCTATACCAACGGGGTAAGCGAGAGTGCGGTTTGCAAGTTCAAGAGTCATCTTTGTTGGAGTGAGGTCGGGTAATGATAGTGTTTTCCAAACACTCAAAGGCATAAGATTAATACTGGCCCCGAGATCAGCAAGGGCAGTAAATTCTTCAGTTTTGTTGAAAACGCAAGGCAACACAAAACGACCGGGATCTCCAAGCTTTTCCGGAAGTTCTTTAAGAATAACTGCAAAGCAGTTTTCATTTAAGCGTGTGTTGGCAAGATCAATCAACTTCTCCTTCTTGTTAAGAAATTCCTTAAATGCTTAAACAAATTTGGGCATGTGGACAAGTGCTTCAAGAAAGCTAACGTTAAAGTTCATTTGAGAGATCATCTTCACATAGCGTGACACTTCAGATTCATCCTTGGTTAGCATTTTAGTCTTGCCTAAACGAGAGGGATAAGGGATATTGGGTTTGGGTGGTGAAGGTGAAGGCGTAGCAGGTAAAGGTTGAGATGTTGAAGGGTCCTTCCTAGGTACATCGTCATGGCGAGGCGGAGACGGTAATGGTGCACTCATACTAGGTGTAGGAGGAGTAGGGATAAATGGTGGTGGAGGAGGTGTAGAGGATGGGGGTGGGATAGGTGGATCGACAATGGTAATTCCACTACGAGTAGTAATAGCACACACATTTGCTCGCGGATTGGTGACGGTGTTTGAAGGTAGAGAACTCGAAGTAGAAGGTTGAGTTGTGGGCAAGAACTAGCAAGCATATTCTTCAAATCATTGGTTTGATTGCTGAAGGATGATTGAATATTATCTCGAAGCTCGGATCTTATCTCATTCCCTTGCTTGGTGATATCCCCTTTCAAATGGATAATTTGGCTTTGCAGATTCTTAATTTGCTCACCTTGGGTTCTCATGATGGCTTCAACATCCGGGTTAATGGGTGGGGTTTGTTGGGCGGGTGGGTGATAAGGATTAGAAGCTCTTGGTGGGATTTGGTTGCTTCTAGTGTAGTTGTTGGCGGGGTTTTGGTTTTGAGTAGAAAAACCGGGTGAAAGGTAGTTGTTGGACCGGTAACTCAGCAGATTTCTATCCCCTTGAGGTCGAGCTTGGTAATTTTCCGGTGAATAATTACCATAAGCTGCATACACATTTTCCGGATTTCCTTGTGTAGAAGGACAATCGGTGTATGAGTGAGGACCGCCGCATGTTTCACAAGAAGGTGCAACCGCTTTAACTTGTTGTTGTTGTTGGTTTGAAGCGAGAAGCGTGATACTTTTGCTCATTTCAGTCATCATGCGGGTGAGTTCGGTAATATCATGGTTTGCTGAGGTAGAAGAAACATTGACTCTCGGGTTGTTCCTTGAAGAAGCGGAGGAATCCCAGTTTTTGTGATGAGTAGTCATGTTCTCAGTTAGCTCTCTACACTCTTCGGGTCTCCTTTTCATAAATGTGCCACCGGCGGCTGCATTAATCGTATCACGATCTCGAAAAGTCAATCCGTTGTAGAAAGTATCAAATAAGGTGACGGGAAGCATGTTGTGGTTTGGATAACGATCAATCAAGACATTATATCTCTCCCAAGCATCAAAAAGAGATTCATCAGGATCTTGCATGAAACCGCTGATTTGATTGCGAAGGCTTGTGACCATGGATGGTGGAAAGTAGCGCGACAAAAAACGTTGAGTCATGTCATCCCAAGTATGAATTGAATTCTTCGGGAGACGATCAAACCATTTCTCGGTGTGATGTGATAAAGTATGTGGAAAGAGTTGTAGGCGTAGAACATCCATTGTGGCACCAGGCAACTTCATGCTTTGGGTGATTGTAATGAACTTGTCGAGGTGTTTGTTGGCATCATCATCAGGCATTCCTCTAAATGGATTAGTTTGCACTTGCTGAATCATGTGGTGCTTCAACGAAAACTCAGGAGCCGTGATTTGCATCGGCGCAATCGGTCCTCCTCGTCCAAACATGGTAGGTTGACAAAGCTCCTCCATTGTTCGAAGATCCGGCTGTGGAAGAACATTGTTATTATTGTTGAGGTGTGGTAAATTATTATTGTTGACACCTGACATACTTAAATCTTCTCGAGTCTCGGGCTCTTGATAATTAGAAGATCTAGTACGCATACACCTACAAAGACAAAAGAAAACAATACCAAACACAAAGACAATATATATACACAATAAAGATAAAATCTTTTTGGATTTTTGAAATTTTTAATTTTTATGGATTTTTATCAATTTTTTAATTTTTATGGGTTTTTTTTAAATTTTTATGCAAGAAAAGTAACGCTCACAAGTGAACGGATCCCAAAAAGCAACGCGTCTTTCACAGAAAACCGTTAATCTTTACGAAAAGAGCCGGCAGCGGCGCCATTTAATACCAGGCTTTTGACACCCCGTATATAAATTAAAGTTCGAAGTAGAGGTCTTGACGAATTGATTATTGGTTTTAAGTATGACTCAGTCGTTCTTTGGTGAAACAAAAGTGTGTCGTTGTAGTATATTAAAAGGTGCAAAACATAGAAGTAAATGACGTAAAGTAAAATGACTTAAAAGTAAAATGGCATTTAAAATAAAATGGCGTTAACGTAAAACTAAGTCTAATTAAAATTAAGTGGTGCAATATTTAAAACTTTGAAAAGTAAATTAATTAAATGACTTAAAATTAAAGCGAGACGAGAATTAAAATTTGACAAAGTACTAAAACGTAAACTTAAAAATTAAACAAGACAAAATAAGTGAAAAACAAGCCCCAATCGGAATATATTCCGATCAGACTCAATCGGAATGTACACAAACCTCTTAATCGGAATGTTGATCGGAACCTATCGGAATGCTGTCACCTCCGATCGGAATGATCAAACAACCCCAGATCGGAATGATGACTTACCTCTGATCGGAATGTGGCACAGACCCTGGTCGGAATGCTGAGCGGAACCCCTAATCGGAATATCGTCACTATACCTGATCGGAATACCACACAAACACCTCGATCGGAATGAGGAAAGGAGCGCGAATCGGAATGCTGTCACAACTCCAAATCGGAATACTCAAAACTCACCCTGATCGGAATACCAAAGCCCTCCAATCGGAATGTTGTAAACCCTTATCCGATCACTCCAATCGGAATAATAAACCCTTTTCCGATTTAGCAGATCGGAATACGGTGAAAAGAAGGCAAAATAAGCTAAACAAATAAGCTATAATTCTAATAAGCACACAACGAAAATCCTAAGACAAACCGTATAAGAAAAAGCTACTAAACTGAAATTTAAAGACTTTTTAAACACGAAATGAAAAAGGTTTACGAAAAACAAACTTTTATATAAAAATAACTTTTATAAAAACTTTATAAACTTAAAGATAAACACAATAAGCTATAAAAATCAATGATCTAAAACAATCAAAAGCATAAAAACACAATCTATAATCAAATAAGCAACACAATAAGCATGTAAACATAAAGATCAAGCAAAGAAATAAAGGTAGAATGAGAGATAAAAACAAGTAAAGTAAAGGTGCAATAAAAATAAACTTACTTGGAAAATAAGTTGCAAGACAAGGTAATTAAATGGAATAGTAATTAAAGGTGCGAGGTAATTAGCATAAAAGTAAAGGTGGAAGAACTAGTGTCACTCTAGCCAACAAAACTAATGAAATGAAAATGAGGGGTATTTATAGGAGATTAGGAAGGTGTTTAGAGGAAGCTTCCTCTCCTCCTTCCTTTCTTCTTAATTGCATCTTAGTCCTTTTCTTCTTAATCTTCTTAAATCTTCTTAATACTTGGACTTTGTTTTCGGATTTCTTCGAACTCGTCTTTTAATTCTTCAATAAATAAGACTCGAGTTCTTCGGCTTTAAGTAAACTTCCGTCTTTTGACTTTTTATTCGATAAATCTTCAGAATTGGTCTTGGACTTCCGTTCTTTTTGTACTCTTGACTTCTTGACTCCTTCTTTCATCTTTTTCTTCAATAAAAGCCCGTAAATGCCGTGTTTTCTCCACTTTTCACAATTTCGTCCTAAATCACAACATAAAACACAAACCACGCATAATTCCGACATAAAAGACATAAAATACACGTTTTTGCTCGGTTATTATTGTAATTAAGTGGAAAAAAAAATTAAAGTCAAAGTTTTTACATAAAGACTTTAAAAATCAACAGTGAACAATAATTATGAGACGAAAAAGAGTAAATTGCTAAAACTTGTAAGCATGACTTGGAATATACCAAGTCATTGGCAAAATTTTATAAAAAAGATATCGTCACAATACAAAAAAACCCTTTCAAATATAAGAGTAAACAACTTTTTGATAGTTTTTTCTATTTTAGAAGCACTTTTAAGCCATAGAATGCTTGTATTATTATCATGTATTATTTTCGTTTTAAAATAAATGTTCACGTTTGGATTTTTAGACTTTATTTGTGTTATATAATAGTTGATAAAAATTATATCAATGAAAATATACGTTTAAAACTCTATCTATTTACATATTTTCAATCAAATATTATATAACACACTTAAAGATAATTTGTGTTAAAATTGGAAAAAAAAAATTAAAAATCAAAAGTTAGACACTTATTTGACACGAAGGTAATATCAACTTAAGAAAGGATAGTACATCCCTTATGGTGTGACTGCCATTTCTTATTTTTGACACATTATTCTTGTCATTTTTGTGTCAACAAACTACACTTTCCACAAAATGTCAAAATGATACGTAGTGTTGAGTTTGTGAGATTAAAGGGATGGATGGCTCGGAGTAGGGGTGTGATTCGGGTAATTCGGTTGGATTTGGGTTGATTTAGGTCGGATCAACTCGAGTTTGGGTCAATTTAGGTCGGGTTAATTCGGATTTGTGTCAATCTGAGTATAAGCAAAAAGTTTAAAAATTAGCTTATTTAAGTATTTTTATAATTGAAAATGTGTTAGTCGAGTCGGGTTCGGGTCAATTCGGGTCAATTCGGATCGGGTCAATGCTAAAAAATATAACCTCGAACCTGACCTATTTAAAACTCGGATCAATTTGGGTCAACCCAAATAAGTTTTTCTGACCCGAATAACTCGACCCAAATTGGCTTATTCGAGTTCGAGTAGGATCGATTTCTTCGACGCCCCTACCTAGGAGGATTATTCTTCTAATAAACTGAAGAGACAAGATGAGTTGGTTTTTCAAGTCATATCAAAACAAAGGATTAAGAATTAGATACCTTATAATAGAGGGGAATCACGTTCCCCTAGGAACAGTGATCACCTCACATTGCAAATAAAAAAATCATTATAACCCCCTCACATAACCCCCTCACTGTCACGATAATAAAAAAACCCCTCACATAACCCCCTCACTGTCACGATAATAAAAGAAATATTTACTTTCTATATCTCTCTCGAGTCTTCCATACACAAAATGATTTTCAAAAGACTATCAGATCAACACAATGAATTTAGTTGTCTTTCAAGATCGAGAATCAATCATGATGTGTGCTTGGATGATTAGGATTTCTGAGGTTTGCTGCCCATGGTGTTGTTGATGGCTTTGAAGACAAAAAAAAATTGGTTAGTTACTTTCATCACAACTTAAACACGAAAAAAAGGTAGCTCTGTCGATTGATCAAACCCAAAAACAACCAAAGATTCACGAAACTATCAATACATCATATGATGGTTTCGATAAAGATGTGTTCTTTGATAGTGTTTTTTGTTTTGTTATTTTCTCTGTTTTGATTTTCTTTTATTTTGTGGTTTTCTTTTTGGCCGCATCTGCTACTGTTCTTTGTGGATATATGATTTCTGCATTGTCGTTTCTTGGTTGGTTGCAAGGTATTTGATTGTGGTTTCCTAAATCTCATTATCATTTGTTATTTGTTTGCCCTTTGTGCTGTGAGTTAATTGAGTCCTCTTAAAAACAGAATATCCTTATGGCTACCTAAAATGATGCAATCACTAGAACCGCCACCCTTGCAATGCCCAAACCAGTTGGTTTGACCAAAAAAGTAACTGATCCAATAAACAGTTTTGATGTGTCATTGGTTAGATTTTGTAGCTTTCCCAAGTATTTTCATTCAATGCGACATTGTTCCGTTGTCGCTATTGATGGCAGGCGACGATAGAGACAAACGTCTCTTTCGTTGCCGCTGTTGATGCGATGCGATGATAGGGATGTTGTGATCGGCTCTTAAATAGACGAGCTCCTTTGTTATGCTGCCGGTTTGTGGTTGGTTGGTTTATTTATGTAAACAACAAAAAAATGTTGATTGCGAATGGCCTATGGTGAATTCCAAATGGTTTAACTAAAGGCGTGACCATCTGTGTCGTGGCGGGGCAAAGTATTTACTTTGCAGCCATTGCGGATATATTCGCTTTTCTTGGATACTAATGATTGTGCGGCTCATTAAAAGTGACTGTTGTTTGTTATGGCTGATAATCAAAATGATCTTATATCTTATGGTTGTTACTACACTAAATTGTGTGTTAAGGAACATTGTTTCGTGACCCGTCCTATCGTTGCCGCCATCCTTGGCAGGCAACGATAGACCCAGGTGCGTAACGACCGCCATAGGCTACAATAGACCATGAGTAATCATTGATGTTGTGGTATTCTGATATTGGTGGCGTCATTTGATGCTTCTTAGCTTCAGGATATTTGTTAGAATGACCAATCAGGCAATGACCAAATATCGTTATCATTTGTTCTTTGTGTGCTACATGCGTCACTGTAGCAATTATACCAAGTAGGTTTTGTGTTTTATATGCATATAGTGATGGGATTGTGGTGAGTTAATTGAGTCCTGTTAAAAAAGAGAATATATGTATGCCCACCAGGCTAGGCGACCTATTAAGGATGTCGTTGTGGCGGGTACATGTATTTACAACTTTTGATAATGAACGCCCGTGTGTTTGATTAAAGTTTGGTGCGTTCGTTTCTTGGCGAGGCAAAATATTATGTTTGCAGCCGCGGTGGATGCCAACTTTTTTCGATACTTAAACTCCATGAGCCTCATTGAAACTTTTGCATTAATTCCATTTTCTGATTTAGTGTCTTAGTATATTTTATTGACACTAAATGGAGTTATTATGGGTAATGCTACGGATAGTGTTGCGGTAGTGTCACACCCTATGGATATAGCGTATTGTTGTATCGGGTAAATAAGGTTACCTGCATATTGGCGGGGCAAACTATTATGTTTGCAGTCATGGCGAGTTGACCTTTCTCTTTTGGTACAGATGTGTGGCTTAGGAATTACAATAGTCGCTTTCGATTGGTAACATTATTGTTGTTTTTGTGTCCTACTCTAATGAGTTTCCAATCGAATATAGAGTATGTTTTAGTAAAATTGAGATAATGAATGTAAGAGACTGTGGAATTACTCTCTATGGGATCACTATTCTCTCGATTGGAAAAACTGTACAACTAGAGGTACTATAAAATCTGTGTGTATCTTGGCGTCTTCCATATAACTGTTAGGTTGTACTTTGCCCATTATGAACATCAACATATAAAAAACGTTCCACTCCTAATTCACAGTTGAAATCAAGAGGTATCTTGGCATGCCAGCACACGTACGTGTTTGCATCCATGGCGGGTTCGATTTTGAGAAAATACACAATATATTAACATTTGTCTTTTCGGATTGCTTATGTTTGGCTTGCTTAATTTTGCTGTGCGAGGGATTGAATAATACACAGATGTTGGCGTGGAAACCGTTCAAGGTTGCACCCATGTCAGGTTTCACCTTTTTTTCCCAAATGGCACCTTATTTGAGGCTAAGGTGATGATGAAAAGCTTCCGCGTCTGTGTTTTGTGAGCCGCACCTTACGAGCTCCCATGTCTTGGCCGGGCAGCCACGCTTTTATTGTGGTTGCAGCCATGGTGGATGTTCTGAGTGGTTCCCACAGAAGCGGATTTGAGCCTCATAATGATGAGTCACTTTCTTTTGTGCTATATGTGTGGTTGATGATGTGTGCGAAGCTCATTATTTACTGTACCATACTTTAATTGGCGACGTTGAATATGAGTGCACTTCAATTGGGCGATGATGATTATTAGTGCTTTGGGCACATCTCTGAGCCACATGATAAATGGAAGCTGTCTCAATGATGTGCGAACCGGATGATCAACGACAATCAGATATTTTCCTCTTGGCTCGGTGTCCACAAAGCTTCTTTCATGGGTACGTTTTTTTTCATGCTTGCATGTTTGCCTCTAAATCAGCCCATTTGGATCCTTTCTAACATAAAGTGCATTAATCAAACACCGACAACAACAACCTGGTAGAATGTTTCACTGTCGTTAGAGGCCGAGATACAATGCAAGTGAATATACTCACAGGTTAGCTTTAGCTCTTTATATACAAAACTTTTTAAATGATAAAGACACCCCTAAATCTATTCTGTGTATTTTATGGTAGTTTTCTTTAGTAGAGGTTTCTTAGAAGATTTTTCGCATACACATATTTGAATAAAATGATCTTGATTAAAGGGTTTATTGATTATAATTTTTGGAATGTTTAATCTGTTTGGGTTGCTTATAGATTATATTTTAAGAATTCTAAACAAAAATATAAAACCAGATTAAAGATTGCGAAAATTATATTTTTGTTATGTTTTTATATTTGAAAACAAAGTGAATGCCACTTTTGTTACCTGTATATATTTGCTCACTTGCAAAACTACAGTTCATTGCTATGTTTTTATATTTTTGTTTAGAATTCTTAAAATATGATCTATATATGCTCACTGTCATTCACTTTGTTTGGGACAATGCTCTTGAAGGGGTTCTTTGCAAAACTACAATTCAAAGCTACAAGGTATTTTTTGTACAGGTAACAAAAGGTAACAAAAGCTATCGCTGACATAACTACAGTGAGCATATATACAGGTAACAAAAGGTATCGCTGCTTGAATCACTATTGTACGCTATTACATGAAAATTGTCAAGGGATAAAATGATGAATACTATCTTTTCAGGTTCACTAATGAGTGTAGTATGTAGTGTAACTGGCTAGCCAAAAGTAGGAAGGAATAGAAAGCACTTAGGATTTGTACCCGAGTATATAAATAAAATCGCCATTCCAAGTGATTGTAAACATTACGAATTTTATCACCAAACTTAAAATGAAAAATGCTTGCGTCCATTTAGTAAATGTTAAGGTATGGCATATATTTCTGATATGGGTATACTGTGCGCCGATTTAGGAAATGTTAAATCCTTAATGGGTGTCACCGTTTATACAGCTTACCGAGAAGTAAGTGTCCCCGTTTCCCAAGCTCTTAACAACCTAATTTATATTATTTTGTAGTTCCAGCTCTGGGACTCCTAATGACAACAGAAGTGGTTGAGGAAGCGACAAAGTCCAAAGCATAGTAAAAATTTCATCAATTATATAGTATGTTATTTGAAAGTCAAATAATGTTGTTCAAAATGGGTTTCATTCTTTCAAGGTCCGAACTTATTACTATTCACCTCACGAATTCCTTGCAGGATACATGAGTTGGTGCAGCCACGACAAGCTCTGGAGAAGTGCCAATATCAACATTGCTGGACCGAGCTTCATACGCACCTAAGGTGCATATCCTGTTGACATTCCTCAACTTTTGGGTTCCACGTGTTCTTATGACAGCTTATATGTTGTTTGTCGCATACCTATCTAACTGTGTTTTCATTGATTGTTGACGATGCAGCCTTATTACGAATCTTCTATTCACAACACCAAAAACTGAAAGGTTGTGCCTCAGATGAAGGCAAGCACGATAATGGAAGTGCCATTAAATAAGAGGGCGAATTTTACGTAGTTGCACGTATATGCTCGGCTGCTTGCCGTAAGGAATGTTTGCTAAAACTGGAGGAACAATGTCAACAACACCAGCTCTTCTCCTGCCGCCAAGATCAACCAGTAAGCTAAATTATACAGTGATAATTGTATATATACAAATAATGTAGGTTTTGATAAATAGGTATTCATGGTGTTTTAAATTACTTATAGATGTATGCTTCTTTATGATTGTTTGATGATAAAATTAATAGTCTTGAATATCTTTGGCCTACGCTGTGCAAGCAGGATCAACTAACATTGTAGACACAATAAAACTCTTGCAAAAAACGCCCGTCTTTCGCGTCGCAGCGAAGCGCGGACAAAAACCCTAATACATTTAATTAACGATGGTTCACTCTAACCCACTTATTCCCACCAAATGATTTACGATAACATCCATCACCAAGATGTGAGCCATAACTTTATCCAATTATCCTTATATATATATTAGTACTGCGTATAATTCATTAGTTTGTAAGAGGATGGGTATTGGTTTAAAATCGGATCGGATTATTTAAAACTGGACCAAATCAAAACCAAAATAATTCAAAATGTCTGATCGACGATCGGACCGATTATCGAATGTTCGATTTGATTTGGTCTAATCCTTTTAAGTATAATTAACAGATTTTTGATAAAACTGTATCAGATTGAAGCTCAAATGTGACGAAAATCATCAATCGATGATCGAATCAAAATACGTTCATTCTCGTCCCGTCATTTTTCGGTCTTATCTAATCGATAATCCGAAATTCTCGCTCTACTTTGCAATATGTGATATGCCCCTTTTAATTTAGGTAGTTATTAAAGTTAGTTGATTGACATTTGTATTGACATGCATGCATCATGCGTTTATTGGTCACTATTTTAAAATACATAATTATAACATGATTATGAATATTATATGAAAATCATAATGTATAATGTTTGATACATTGAATTCTTCTAATCAAATAATTAATGATCTTTAATTTGTTTTAAACTCTAAAGTGTATCCACGTCTCCTCATACTAGCTTCTTCTCTTCCCTTCGTGAGTGACATGTTCTTTTGATGGGATACATGTCTCAACAATTCTCAAACGATCTACATGTGCTAACAAAAAGACAAAAATTTCTTTGCACCAAATTCAAAAATAAACAAAAAAATCACGATTTCATTTGTGAGTCGTAAATAGGAGTAAAACAAGTAGCCTGATTAATGATTAATGAGTGTTAACCAGTTCATTTTGTATATTAGTTATCGACTTAATAACTAATCTTTCCGTTCTAAAATTATTGTCATTAGACAAAAATTACATATTTTAGGAAAATTACATTTATTATAACTTTCTATCTCTTATTTTTTTAGCATAATAACAGTTTTATCTTTAACTAATTAATTAATTCTTTTTTAAAGTTTGTAATAAAAATTTCAAGCAAGGATAATATAGTAAATTTTTCAAAAATTTTAATTTATTTTTAATATTAGACAATAATTTTGAAATAACCCAATAGAAATATGAACAATAATTTAAAAGACGGAGATAGTAGTTTCTTATTAACTTTTATAATCCCCTCTTTGATCATACGTTATGTTGACTCTACGAAATTATATAAAAGATATTACGTTACACTTTTAGACCAAAAAGAAATTACATATAAATTTAAATTATATTTTTTTCTAAAAGGCAAACATATATCATTTACTTAATAAAGCAAAACGATTAGTGTAGATTTCATTCGTTCAAAAAACTAATTCTTCCTTTATTTAGTAATATTTTTTAAAATTAAGTTCGATTTTAAAATTTTAAAAATAATAAAACCAAATTATTCCTAAATAAGTGGGGATTTCATTCGTAAAAAAATCAATTCTTCCTTTATTTAGTAATATTTTTTAAAAATTAAATTCGTTTTTAAAGTTTTAAAAATAATAGAACCAAATTATTCCTAAATATGGCTAAAAAATTAAAAAAATATGTGAAAACCTAGTGAAGAAATTTGATGGAGGAAAAAATAATACAAAAGTATATATGTCAAATTTGTAAAAAAACAAAACTTAAAAAAGGAGGAAGTAATTAATAAATTTTTAGTGGTTAACTTTTAAATAAGTTAGATGGAGTTAAGTGAAACATATAATTTCTCATATTTTTACAATAACTTTAAAAAAATAAACACATATATTATTAAAAATGACTTATATATATATTATTAAAAAAACACATATTTTTTCAGTTACAAAACATTTAACACGCTAAAATTTTTATATATCCGTTTTTAAACAAAAATACTAAACCAAATTTAATTTATTTGGAATCCCGTGCGTCCACATGACTTATAACTAGTACTAACATAAAACAAACACTAAGGGGCTATTTGGTTCGCAGTATGTTTTGAAAGGAATTGTAATTAGTGAAAGGAATTGTAATTTGAATGAATTGTAATTGGAAAAGCTGTAATGTATTGTAATTGTAATGTGTTGGAATTGTAATTGGAATATTATATTGGTGTGTTTGGTTGGATACTAAGGTAATGTAATTCAAATTAAAAAAATATAAAATAATAATAAAAGTTACCAAAATAATAATAATAAATAATAATTATATTAATAAAAAATTATTAATATTAATAAAACATTATATAAAAATATTTAAAAAAAATTATAAAATAAATAAATAATTATACTAATAATATTTAATAATAATTAATAATAAATAAACAATAATTAATAATAAAAATAATATAATACTATAATAAATAATAAATGAGTAATAATAAAAATTATTATAATAAAAATATTTATATTTTTTATTATTAATATAAAAAAATAAAAATAAAGAACCTAATAATAAAAGTAATAAAAAATATTTTTATATTTTATTTTAATAATAAAAATATTTTTATTTTATTATTCTTTATATTAATATTTTTATAAAAAATAAATTTTATTATTTTTATTTTAACTAAAAAATAAAAAAATATTTTTATTTTTATAAAAAATAATAATAATAATAAAATTTTAATTTTTTATAAATATTTTTATTTTTATTATTAAAATAAAAATAAAAAATATTTATTTTTTATAAAAATATTAATATAAAAAATAATAAACTAAAAAATACAAAATATTAATATTAACTAAAAGTAATAAAAAATAATAATAATATAATAATATTATTAATATTAATATTAATAACTAATGTTAATAGAAATAATAATAATATTATATTATTATTATTTATTACTATTATTATTTATAAATAATCATATTTTTATATAAAGTTACTGAATTACGATGTAATTCAAAACTTTCCATCCAATTTCACATGTAATCTCAATTCTCTCATTGGATGTAATTGTAATGTTTGAATTACAATTATAATGCAAACCAAACACCATACTTAATGTAATTCGCATTACAATTCCATTCATTTGTAAACCAAACAAATTATGTAATGTAATATAGATTACAATTACATCCAATTACCATGAATTACAACGAACCAAACGCACCCTAAAAACATACAACAAGAAATACAACATGCCCCTCCCACAAGTCAAGAAAAGCAGGAGACAGAACACAACAACTATCGAGCCAAAAAAAAGAAAATTAACGACTAAAACCTTTCAAATACTATAAACCAAAACAACAAAAGAGCTGACTAAACAACTAATCACAAACCAAAACACCAAAACCACGACCTCAATCAAAGAAATATACTTAAATTATATTACTCATATATGATTAATATTATGTATTTAAATACAAAATTAATAAAAATATAACAATTTTTAAGTAAAAATATTTCATGGTTTATAAATGTACACTCCTTCGATACCTCTTTGTTGATTAAAGTTAAAAAAAATTAACGACTTAAACCATTAAATACAACACTGGCGGATTTACTTTTCAAACTATGCTTGTTGAATCATGATTTGTAACTATCTTTTTCTTTAAAAAATTTATGACATTTGCTTATTAATTAAATATGATAAAAGTAAGTAAAATAGAAGGCGCTAAAAGTATTTTCAATCAATTTCTACTAAAAATAATTACCAAAAGTTATTTTTATTAACTTCTACTCTTAAGAAAAAAAAGTAAGTAATATTGAGGAGCATTAAAAGTCTATTTTTATTTAAAAAGAGTAAACAAAAGTGTAAAACTTTTGATAACTTTTTTTTAGTAGGAAAAATAGTAAGTATAAGTTGTAGGTTTTTATGCTTACTTTTATATTCTTTGTGTTTTATTAAGAAAAAAATTTAAAAACTTAGATAATTGTAAATCTTATTAGTAAGCAAAACTATTAATAAACAAATATCATTTATTTTGTAATAAAACAACAAAGAAGCTGACTAAACAACTAATCATAAACCAAAACACTAAAACCATGACCTCGATCAAAGAAATACATTTAAATTATATTAATATGATTAATATGATTACTATTATGTATTTATATACAAAACTAATTTATAAAAATATAGCATTTTTAAATCAAAGTTATATGCGACTGTACTAAATGTACACTCCTTCGATACCTCTTTCACTACAAAATTTTGGACATTTACTTACTAATATTTTTTTAGTATAAAAAACACTATATTATCATAAAACTTTTACCTATTAAAATCTCTAAATAAGAGTAAGTAAAGATACAATCCCCACTAAAAATAAGAGTAAAGAAAAGTTTCGACCCTTTTGGTGACTAAAAAATGAGTAAGGATAAACCTTTAGTGCTCCCCCTTTTGCTTACTCTTATTCTTTAAGTAGGAGTTGATAAAAAAAAGAACAAGAGTAAACAAAATGGGGATCACTAAAGGTCTATCCTTACTCATTTTTTAGTCATCAAAAGAGTCAAAACTTTTCTTTACTCTTATATTTAGTAAGCATTTTATTTCTACCTACTCTTATTTAGAGACTTTAGTAGGTAACTATGCTCGTTGAATCATGATTTGTAACTATCTCTTTTCAGTATAATTTTTATATTAAACTCGGCCTCAACTTAAAACCTTTGGCTATATGGTAAACCACAAAACGTAACACTTTAAAGCTTAGATGACGAAATCATTAATCGGCGTCTCACTTTTAAGTGCTGGAAATCTTGAATAACTTATATTTTTCAATTATTCGTTTACCAATAAATTAGACATTTGTGATGAGAAAGCCATACCATTAAAGTACTACTTCGTCGTCTTTTCCTATAAATTTGGTTTTAAAACTTAGGTTATCGAGTTAACCAAATTCAGACATCTATCTACTTAAAGTTAAATCCGTAATATAGAAATGTTTACTTTTCGTATTGAAGAATATTTAAATGAAATTCATTTTTAGCTTTAAGTATTAAACTGTACTTTTTAAAAAGAAAAGACAAGTTAAATGAATTAATTATTAATCCAATAATGATTAGCTTGGTGTGATGTTTATCTTGGAAGAGAATTGTTTTTTCTTCTCATTTCTTTAATAATGAAATTTAGAGGAGTTAGGAAGTGTTAAATACAGTAACACATTATCTTGTTTATGTTAAAATGATAAAAGATGGATAACCTGATTATCTGTGTTACAAATAGACCTTAATCTGGGTTGGGGTCTAGATTAGTTCATATTCAGAAATGATAGACATGTAAGTTGATATTGATTACTCTAACAAAATCGTTCGACCTAACATACTTTTATAAGTAATAATTTTAGAAGTGACAAGTAGACTTATTAAGCGTTCAAGTGTTGTGTTTAAACAAACACCGTTAGATGAAAAATATGACTCATATAAACTCATTTAGACCTGTTTTGGTCTAGATTGCCGGATATTCAAAAAATAAGTTGTGAATTTAAGATTTCCATCCTGTCAAGCACCACCTAAACAAAATATATAATCTAACTAGTCTCATCACTCATTCCAGTCTACGTACACTTTACACGATGATAATTCGGGTCAGGTTTAGGTTGGTGGGTTCGGGTTGTCAGGTTGATAGGTAAGAAAACTTCAACCCGAACCTGATTCATTTAAATAATCAGATCAATTATTTCAATCGTAACTTGTTTATACATAACCCAAACCTTACTCATTTAATTTAACCCATATATACTTCGGTTGGTATGTTACTAAGATTACACGAGTTAAATAAGTTAAATGAGTGTCGAGTTGGTTCATTTAGCCTGTTTTACAAACAAGAGTTACCGCATTATAGAGATTAAACATGTTAACTAAGTTTACGGTCGACCATTTAACTCATTTTAATCCATTTTACCCGTGTAATAAAATAAAAATAATTTGTAATTTAGATAAAAAAATTTAAACGGGTTGGTGGGTCAATCTATTTAAATTTTTCTCAACTTCAACCTAACCTATTTAATTAACGGGTCAAATAGGTCAAACCAAATCGAAACCAATTATATTTTGACTTAATAATTTTCGTGTTAGTTTCAGATCGAGTTTTGTATCGAGTCATAAATTGCCACCCCTTCTAAATATCACTAACCATGCACATTTGTGATTCAATAGTGGCCTAGTGGGCCTATAAGCCCAAATATGGTTCGCCCTTTTTAGCCATATTTAGTGGAGTCGTCTTACTCGTATAAATAATTTTCGTAAAACTAAAGGTGGAAGGTCTAATTAGATGTACTGAAATAGATATATAGAAACGGGTCAATTCGGGTTATGTGTGACTGACGATGGGAAATATGCAGCCGACACTAGGCTTTCACGGACCACGAGATGCTCACCATTTTACGATGCGCAACAATAAAAGTTACTATTAACTAAAATAGATTTAACGCCGGTTTGTACGTTGGGATCACTAGACGTATATCCGCGCATAGCGACAGAATTGTCTAGCGCTAGATAGTTAAGCATATGCTATTTGACTCGGTGGCCAACCCGATGAGTCGATCAGATTGACCCGGTGATCGAACCCGTAACCCGCTTAATCGACCGAGTTTACTCGGTGGTCGAACCCATTACCTGATGACTCGATCGTGTTCATCCGAAGATCGAACCCGTAACCCAATGATTGACATAGTAACAAGCGATAATTCAATTGGGAAGTGTACTACGAGAAGGAGATCTAGATTACGTAAATGTAAGAGTCAATGATAAATCGCTGCTACTTGTAACTATGTGTACTCGCGTATAGCGACGAAAATTGCATAGCGGTATATTGATCCAACTCGAACGATATAGAAATAGTATAGTAATGTGGATCCCTGATTAAATTGTGCAAACTTAAGTCCAGGACTTGTACTCATCAGTACCAAATCAAATAAAAAATTGACTGGTCTTAAACCATCTTGCTTGCCTAACTTGATTCTTTTAGGCCATTGTCCAACTTGCTCAAGTCCAACTCATTCGTCCAAATCATATACAAAGCTGTTGAAGTCTCGATTAATTAGAAGCCTATATAATTGTTCAAATATCACTATACCACATAAAAAATGGTTATCATAGAAAGTTCACCAAATAATTTATTAGTGAGTATTTATGTACGGAATTCTAAAAGAATACCCTTAAAATATACATGAAATGAATTCTAAAGAAACTACAACATTTGACAATGGGAACACTTAAAAAAAAGAAAGAATGTACAGAGCAAAGTCATTAGATAACTATACAAGATTGTTTATTTTGAGTAAAATGAAGATGGAAAAATCATGCAAGCAATTACAAGTCGACCCAAATGTGTTCACATCACTATCGTATATTGTAGACATTATTTCTCCTGCATATATCAACAATTTCATTTCCGCTCAGTAAAAACATCCACCTTTTACAAGGGGGTTTAAGTTTGTGTTTTGTAGTGGATTATCCAACTATTGCAACTGGACAATCAAACTTTAATCTTTGCATACACGGTTTTGTTTCTACTTATCGATGTAGTATTTGAAGGGATGATCATACAGCATTGCAACTGGACAATCGAACAATTTCTGATGGGATGATCATAAACAGACAATAATCGGATATCAATACACCGAAAAGAAAAAAACTTACTTCTTATCGTTGCCAGGAATATCCGCTTTGATGGCTTTTTCAAGAATGACCTGCAAGTAAATTAAACAATCAGATACCAGAAAAATTCCATACCATTCTATTATGGCCAGTCAATGCATATGTACTCCGATAGATGAATCCATCCCAATTAAAATCAGGTCAAAATTATTCTAATAAAGTTAAAATGTCACCAAAAGTGTAGGACCAAAAAATTATTTATTGTTGTAACAATTTACCTTGCTGCAATATTTAGCATACAAATTGTTGTAACAAATTACCTAGCGATATACACTTTTGATCAAACCACATGTGCATACCCCATAAGGCAACAAGTTGAGTCAAATTAGATACTTGAAAGTGACACACTTCGACTGATTATGTGCATTCGTTTTTATGTAGCCCTAATGAAGCTTGCAACATCTATAACTTACTATGTAATCCAGTGCGAGGAAAAGATGGATATGAATGAAATAACAACTTACTATCTACATATATATTCTTGATATCCTTTGAATCATAATCGGAATGTGCGGATGACCTTTTGAGAGTCTCAACTCTCTCGACAAGACTTCCCCGTAGATCAGATTTTGGCTCCACACGAGTGGTTTTCTTGGATGAGTTGCTATATGGTTCAATTTGCTTCACAAACAGAAGTTACACAAGTAATCAAGTTTCTTACAGTATCAACACACTTTAAAATACAAGCCACTGGATATCATTTTATTGGAAACAATGATGAAAATATATGAACAAATAACACTTATACAAGGTAAAAAATGAAGATACTTACTGAAACATCTGCTGCCCAAACTCCAATAGGGTTCTGATAATATGAGCATCCTAAAAGCTTTCCATCATTGATACGCAGGTCACCCGAAGTTGACCATCCAATATCGACAACATCATGACAGATCACATGCTCCCAAGAATACGACTCAAATGGAATAGGTGTGCACAAGTGAGACTAACTTTTTTCAGAAAAATGAAGCAACAAAAAAGAATAGGGGATTTTAAATCCTTGAAACTGTTATCTAAACCACAAAAGAGTGTATTCTAATCGGGAATTGAACGTACTCCTGTTGCCTGGATAATCAATAAAAGAGCTGTTAAATAAGGGTTTGGTGGAGCACATTGACACACAAGAGAGGTTTCTATAGTGACAATAGCAGTGGTTTAAGAATGAAGTGTCACAGCAGCAAACGTGTCCTGTGAAAGGGTAAAAAAATGTATACCTCAGGTTGAGTTGATCCAATCAATTCAAAGGTTTCCAAGTCCCAAAATTGACAGTTTTGTCTGATGAACATGTGACAAGTATTAATATAAGTATGGTTTTTTTTATCAAATGGTACACACACATCTTGTTTGAGGACATGTTAAGAAAGCAATGGTGCACAGACAACATAATATCAGCATGCAAACACAAGATCAGTAGCACTAAAAGTTACATATTGCTTTAAAGAGAACAAGAAAAATTTTGGTGTCCCATGTGAGCAAAGTAGAATTTACCAAGACACGGACACAAAAAGAGCTATCAAGTTTGCTATATGCTATGAATAAATTATCCATTACCTAAACTAAAAGAAAGCAAGTCAGCAAATATGATGATTTTCAAACACAATAGTCCTAATGTAATAGATGAGGATAAGAGCTTTAAATCACCAACTTTTGAGAATCCGGATGGTGATAACTTGTAAAGCACGTCCCGAAAAAGAACAGGGAGTCATCATAAGTTACGATGAGCTACTAAGTCAAATTATATCTATATGTAGATAAATGTATAGTTAAAGTGTTTCGATATAGTAGCAATTCTAAGTAGGCTAAAGTGAAATTAGTCTATGTATAGGGATTTAATTGTACTTGGTTAGATTGAGTTGGGGTTAGACTTAAACTATGATTGCTTGGTGTTCTATGCAAGGAAGGATACATATGATAAAACGTGTTATCACAGACACATCTTGAACATATAAAGTTGTGCATAATCAGTTGACACTTCAGCGTGCATACATCGTACAATGTATGTAAGTGCATAAGTTTATACTCTTTATACGTAACCTATGGAAAGAAAATATTAAATCGATGGAAATGAGCTAATCCAAACACCCAATTCCACAAACCATATGCAATGGTTGACGATTCAATACAACATACATCGAAGAAGACTTAAGTAAAACCACATAGTCATAATGGGACTGTGTGAACTACCTGAACTTGGTTGAAAACATTGCCTTCACAATATATAGGCAGACTGCAAAGCCCCAACACCACCACGGCACCACATTAGTTTCTGCTCCAACTCGACTCTCTATACCTCATTCTTTTCCACTAACACCATCTAATACTGCCAAAAAATCAGAATCATATCAATTACCACAACAATAAACCTTTTTAGCTGCCTAAAACCTCATAATATAAGATAATCTAGACACCCCATTATAAAAGCATGTTTTTTCAACAATATATTAATATATAGCTGTTGGAAATACGTTTTACGTATTAAGAAGGATCGGTCACTCCAACGATAGTCCATGTAATAGCTCGTAGTTTAGTTACTTATCTTTATTTAACAAACAAACCAAAGCCTAGCCTACAACATGTGTAGGCCGGCCCAAATGTAAGCCCAAGCCCATGACAAGGGCTTGGGTATATAAACCCTCTCCTTAGATGGAGAGGGTGGTGTGGTTATTCATTTTTCACATAGTAAACATAAGTTTCTCTCTCTAGAATTGTGTGTAATCCACCATCTCTCTATCTCTTTCTCTCTCTAAAACATAAGCAAGATTTACACTTCTATAAATGGTATCAAGATCCATGGGATGAGTGTATTGTTTTTGTGTTTGTGTTCATAAAATTCGTGTGTTTTTGCTCCCTAAATCCCACGTCCAAAATTTTTTTTTGGTGTTTTTTTGTGGTTTGATCTTCACCAATATCATCTACATACACGTATTAGTGATTTAGGTTACTTGGATCGCTCAAAAACGCAAAATCTTTGAGTGTTTGGATTCACTTTTGGCTTCAAGATTTGTCATTTTCAAGTACAATGCAATTTCCTTGTTTTTCTCACAATTTCGCAATAACTGATATAAAGTCGCAATTATTTGTCACATTGCGAAATCTTGCATTCTTGCATATTGCGGATTCTTGGATTTTAAAGTTGCGAAATCCTGTTGTATTGCGAAATGTTGTGCTTTAAGTGAATTGCGAAATTGAATCCCCCAAGGTATTGCGGAATTATCTCAGCATTGCGAATTCTACTTCTGAAAAATTGCGGAATCTTGGAACTTTGATAATTGCGGAATCTTGGAACTTTGATAATTGCGGAATTGACATCACAGAATTGCGGAATTGAACTTTTCGTAGTATTGCGGAATTGTCCTTGTTTTGCATTGCGGATTTGAAGTTTTGAGAATTGCGTAATTATTCATTAATTGCGGATTTAGGAATTGCGAAATCTTTGGATAATTCAGGAATTGAATATAATTGAGGAATCTTCACACATTGCGAAATCTTTGGAATTTTTTAAGATTTTTCAAGATTTTCGAAAAACGTGATTTTGAAAATCGTGTGTAATTTTGCAGTTGAATTTTTGGTTTCTCAAGAAGACAAATTTAGGGGATTTTAACATAGTTTCTCGACTTCCACACACGACAACAAGCACATTTACTTTCTCTCATTGTTCGATCATCGTTTGTAAATCTTAACTTATCGAAATGGAGTACACATCTCTTACGAATAAGTCCATCCTATCGGGTACGGATAATCGTCCACCAATGTTGGAGAAGTCTATGTACGAGGATTGGACTTCCCGAATGAAACTTTATATGTTGAACAAGGAGAACGGACATCTTATTTGGGCATCGGTGCTTTATGGACCATTAGATTATGGTACAGTATCGGAAGGTACGACCACTCGTCCTCGCACAACGGGTGAGTTGACAGGAGATATGAAGATTCAAGACAAATGTGATAAGTATGCTACAAACATCATTCTCCAAGCCCTTCCTCCAGATGTCTACAAACTCGTCAGCAAACATAAAGTTGCCAAAGAGTTATGGGATAGAATTCGGGTTCTAATACAAGGCACCTCGTTAACTAAACAAGAACGAGAGTGTAAGCTTTATGATACTTTTGATAAGTTTGCCTATGTGCCAGGGGAGACTCTCAATGACTACTATCTGAGATTTACCCTATTGTTGAATGAGCTAAATATCTATGGCATGGCAATTCCTACCTTTCAATTGAACACTAAGTATTTGAACACTCTTCCTTCAGAATGGAAAAAGTACGTGATGGATGTTAAATTGGCTAAGGACTTGCATAACACCAATGTGGATCAACTTTAAGCTTTTCTTCAACAACACGAATGCCATGTGATTGAGGCTCGGTTGTCTAAACCTCAAGTTCATGATCCACTTGCCATGTATGCTTCTCAACAAAACATGGCTTATACTTATCAACAACCATCATACTTGCAGCAGCCACCACCACACACCTATCAGCAACCACATCAACCATCTTATCAACCACCGATGATGCCACAACAAGCATATCAACAAAGTGTTCATCAACAATCTTTTCCACAGCAACCACCATATCAGACATCACCATCACAAGCCAACACTTCTCCAATGGGCTATACTCCTCAGCAAGGATATTTTCCAATAGAAGCACAACTAGCACAAGCTTTCTACTCTAATGAACTTCCACCAATCCAAGCACCGGTCTTTACTCCAAATGATACGCCAACTGATATTCTAAATCATCTCACTGCCTACTTGTCGAAACTTGTTGCAACTAGAGGATTTCCACCAACAAACAAGCAGCTCCACACCTCTTCAATTCCTCGACAACAAGCTATTCAGGGAAGGCAAAATTCATATGGACCTCCTACAAGGACTGTGAATGCTCAAGCTGTGAATTCTCAAGCTACTGGAAATGGAAGCCCCATTGGCCCTCAAAAGGTTGTGACTTGCTATAATTGCTGAGGACAAGGTCATATGGCTAGGCAATGCACTCAGCCTAAAATGAGAAGGGATGATGCATGGTTTCGTGAGAAGATGTATTTGGTTGATGCTCAGTCTAAGGGGAAGATTTTGGATTCAGAGGAGTTAGCATTTCTTGCAGACCCAGGGGCAGCAGATACTGAAGGCATTGCAGTCGTTTCTACTTCTAATGCAACTTATCAAGCAGATGATCTTGACGCATATGATTCGGATTGTGATGACATTCACTCTGCCCAAGCTGATCTCGTTGCTAATCTCTCTCACTACGGTTCTGATGTTGTCAGTGAGGTACCAACCACATCTAATAATATTGATGATAACCAACATCAAGTTTGGCATGAAAATGACAACCTCGAACAGCATTCGGGGACTAGTAACTCAAATGATGTGGTACCCAATCCTACACATTTGAGTGAACCTCAACCAAATGCTACGACGGGTATGGAAACTTATGCTCAACATGATTTGGTCATGGTGCCTAAACATATTATTGATCAAATGCATATGGCCCTCAGACAATTCGTAGATACGAACTCCACCCTAACTGCTGAGCTTGCGTTGCATAAAGAAAAGGTCGAAACTTTTGAAATGGTCCCTCAAGCAGAGAAAATAACGTGTTCTGAATTTGACCAATTTCGTTTTGAAAAGATTGAACACTTGAAAGAAATAGAATCATTAAAAGCTAATCTTTCCAATGAATTAAAAGCAAAAGAGTCGGTTGTCAATGATTTTCAGAAACTTAAAATGGATTTTGAAACTCTCGAGTCTAAAAAGTTTGAATCGGAAATTAATGCTACCAAACTTCTTAAATTCAAAGAACAACAGCTTTTAAAACAATACGCTTCCACAGAAAAGGTTCATCTTTTAACTAAATCATTTAAAGAACTCGAACTTAAGCGTCTTCAAGATTTACCACCTAATCCCGGTTATGCAAAACAAGCTCAGGAACATATTCCCGGTCTTTATGATAAGACCATAATTGGCAAATCGAAAGAAGCACCTTTTGTTCGTAGTACTGAGGAGACACAATCACTTGCGGATGAAACTCATTATAAAATGCTTTCAAAATTCCATACAATTGATTATGATCAACATAACAAAGATCAATTTTCGAAAAGGACACGCATTCGCTTACAAAAGGAATTAGCAGAATTGACAGTTATTGTGCCTCAAAGTTTGTCAAATGAAAACCTTCCTAGTACGTCTCCTACACTCGTCAAAACGGATTTAACAAAGGTAATTCCACCGGTAAGCAAGGCGTCCGTTAACTTAAATGCAGTTCACCAACACTTAGCTGATTTTGACAAGGTCATTTTGGAATGTACGACGGCTTCGGCCATAACGGAAGGTGAATGGAACTTTGAGCACACTAGAGCTGCGTTTCGAGACGAAATTGTTCCGTTTGTAAAGAATGTTAAAGCTTGTCTTAGTAATCTTGATCAAGATTTGCTTTTAGAAATAAAAGAAGTTAGACATGTTTTCAATGAAATAGAAGATGCTTATGAAAACAGTTTAATTGAAATAGAACGGGTTTCACGCCAAAATGATCAGCTTCTGAAGCAAGTGATGTCTCATGATATAGTTTCCGTCTGTGTGAATAAAAGTGTTTATGATGATTCTATTGTGCATAATGTTGAATCTGTTGATACTGTGGCAGATAGTACTTGTCACGAATCTGACGCTGAATTTTTTAAAGCTTCAAGATTCATATTCTTTGCTTTCAAAACGTTTTGATGAGATTCAAACACATTGTATTTCGCTTGAATGCAAGCAACAATTTATTCAAGAAATCTTTGAAACGTCATTCGAAGGTGTTAATATCGATGATGCAAAGTTTGAAAAGAATTTTTGATTGAATTTACAATCAAAACAGCGTCAGCCAAGTGACAAAGTTGCTAGATCTTTGCCGATAGACATAGAGAAATCTAAGGAGCTTAACTGTGTGAACGTACTTGAGGCCGTTGAGAATTTTAAACTTGATCTAGATAATCGAGTTTCCAAGATTTTGTCCAAAGTTGATAAACCAAAACAGAAAAATACACGACTCTTCGATTCAGTAAAGCCCGCATGTGTTGATACCACTGCATAGAATCAATCGTTGATTGAACAATTGAATCGAAAGTCGATGGAAATATCTGATTTGAGGGAACAAATTTGTGATAAGAATCTGGTCTTGGCTGAGTTAAAGGAAATACTTCGTACTCTAAAAGGTAAGAATGTTGTGGATAACGCAGCCACTGTCTCAGCATCGTCCTCTAGTGCAATCAAAAGGAACCTTATAGCCGTCACACCATTTAATAAGGGCCCTAGGACTAAACCATCTCAAGCTTTGGTCACTAAAGATAAGGCGGAATCAAAACCAGCTTATAATATTCCCGTGTTGCCTTCTATAGGAGTAAGCACCACTACTAAGGCTCAAAGATCTAAGCTTAAAAGAAACAAGAAGAATGATAGGATCTTGCCCCCATCTAGTAGTCAAGTGAAGAAGAAATTAGAAGCCCATCCTAGGAATGTTATTTCTGTTTTGAATAAAAAGAATCATGTAGCTAAACCTAAAGGCTCTGCGGTTGTGCAGCGTTCTAAGCCTACTGTGAATTCTGATTTGAAATGTTGGAATTGCAATGAATGTATGTTTTCTAGTCGTCATGATTCTTGCCTTATTGACCATGTGAATGAGATGCATGCCCGGAAAAATGGATTAGAATGGAAACCGACTGGGAAAGTGTTAACCCAAGTTGGTTGGATGTGGCGCCCCACTGGTAGAACTTTCACTATAGTAGGCGCGTCCTTTGACTAGGATCACTCCCACTGAAGTGAAGAAAGCGTGCCCTTTAACTAGGAGTACCAAGGCTACCAAAACACAAGCGTGTCCTTTAACTAGGAACATCGACACTATTGTAGGAAACAAGTGCCCTTTAAATAGGTCTACTCCCACTATAGTGCCCGCGGTTAATCCAAAACCTAAGAAAGTTGGAACTATAAAACCTGTTAGTGCTAAAACTCACATTAGAAAACGCAGGAAATCTAAGGGTCACAAACATGTTAGCAATTCTGATAATCTCATATCTGTATCTGCTAACACTCAGGAACCAATAGTTTCCAATGCATTGTCTACTATTGTTATTGAAAACAGGTGGTCCAAATTGTTCTCTGGTATTTGGACTCTGGTTGCTCCAAGCATATGACCGGAGATCGCTCTCAGCTCAGAAATTTCGTCAGCAAGTTTCTTGGTACGGTTCGATTTGGAAATGATCATATTGCAAAGATAATGGGTTATGGTGAATATCATATTGGGAATGTTATAATTTCAAGAGTGTATTATATGGAAGGTCTCGGTCACAACTTATTTTTTGTGGGACAATTTTGTGATGCAAACCTAGAAGTCGCTTTTCGAGAGCATACATGCTTCATTCGTAATTTGGAAGGGGTTGATTTATTGAAAGGTAATCGAAGGAATAATTTGTATACCTTGTCTCTACAAGATATGATGGTCGCTTCTCCCGTATGTCTTCTCTCCAAAGCATCGAAGACTAAGTCATGGTTATGGCATCGACGGTTATCTCATCTTAACTTTGACGCTATTAATCATTTGGCGAAAAACGAACATGTTCGTGGTCTTCCTAAACTTTCATTTCACAAGGATCATTTGTGTTCCGCGTGTACAATGGGGAAAAGCACTAAGAAATCATACAAACCCAAGACGGAAGACACCAACCAAGAGAAACTTTATTTGTTGCATATGGATCTTTGTGGGCCAATGCGTGTTGAAAGTCTTAGTGGCAAAAAGTACATCCTCGTCATTGTCGATGATTACTCTCGGTTTACATGGGTGAAATTTCTTAAAACAAAAAATGAGGCACCTATATTCATCATCGGATTTCTCAAGATGATTCAAGTGCGTCTCAACACTACTGTCCGACGCATTCGTACAGATAATGGAACCGAATTTGTGAATCAAATCTTGCGTGATTATTGGCATATCTCATGAAACATCCGTTGCACGCACTCCACAACAAAACGGTGTCGTTGAAAGGCGAAATCGCACACTTATGGAAGCTGCTCGAACGATGTTAATTTACGCAAAGGCTCCATTGTTTTTATGGGCAGAAGCAGTATCTACAGCAGTGTACACCCAAAACCGGTCACTAATTCATAAACGCCATGGTAAAACACCTTATGAGCTTCTCCATGGAAAGTACCAGATTTATCATATCTTCATGTATTTGGTTCTCTTTGCTATCCAAATAATGATGGTGACAATTTGGGAAAACTTCAACCAAAGGCTGATATTGGTATTTTCATTGCTTACGCCTCCGCAAAGAAGGCATACCGAATCTACAACCGTAACTCTCGCAAGATCCTCGAAACTATGAATGTTGATTTTGATGAGTTGACAGCAATGGCTTCTGAGCAAAGCAGCTCTGAACCCGCACTTCATGAAATGGGACCCAGTAACATTAGTTCTGGTCTTGTCCCAAATAACCCTACTTCATCATCATTCACACCACCTTCTAGGACTGAATGGGATACGTTGTTTCAACCGTTCTTTGATGAATTCTTTACTCCTCCCAGTATTGTTGCTCCAGAACCTGAGGTAATAGCTCTGCTAACCGAAGTTGTCGCTCCAGCAACCGAAGCACAATCAGATACGTCTGCACCTACAATTGGTCAAGATATACCTTCAACAAGTAATTCACAACCTACACCCGAATCAACTACCCATGTCATGCCTATTGATGATGAAGAGGATGATGATGATGATCACGATTTGGAATTCGCTCAAATGCGTGAACTTCCATTCTTTGGTGTACCAATTCCCGACCCTAATCAAGCCGGGTCGTCCACCTCAGAGGAAGCTCCTTCTACAGTTTACTCCAATCCACGGATTTGTGAACATGACAGCAAGTGGACAAAGGATCATCCTATAGATTCTATTATTGGTGACCCTAATCGTCAGGTATCCACACGAAGTCAGTTACAAGAAAGTGCAATGTTTTGTCACTTTGATGCTTTTCTCACTGAAGTTGAACCTAAGACATGGCAACAAGCTTTTACTCAATCCTGTTGGATAGAAGCTATGCAAGAAGAACTTAATGAATTTATACGTCTTGAAGTATGGGAACTTGTCCCATGCCCGGATCAAGTGCAGTTACTCACTTTGAAATGGGTTTACAAGGTGAAACTCGATGAGTTAGGCGGAATATTGAAGAACAAAGCTCGACTAGTAGCTCGTGGATACAAGCAATTATTGGGCATCGACTTTATGGAATCCTTTGCGCCTATTGCCCGTTTGGAAGCTATTAGACTATTCCTCGCTTATGCAGCCCACATGAATATGATCGTCTATCAGATGGATGTGAAGACGGCATTCCTGAATGGTGAAATCAAGGAAGAGGTCTATGTTCAACAGCCGGATGGTTTTGTGAATCCTAAATATCCGAATCATGTGTACAAGCTTAAGAAGGCTCTCTATGGGTTGAAGCAAGCTCCTCGCGCATGGTATGATCTATTGTCACAATTCCTCATTACGCAAGACTTCGCTAAAGGCAAGGTGGATCCCACGCTGTTCATTCAGAAACGAGGTAAAGATATGATTATGGTACAAATATATGTTGATGGTATTATATTTGCAGCCTCGACCCAAACCTTATCGGATGAGTTTGGGACACTCGTGTCTTCCAAGTTTAAGATGTCAATGATGGGCAAGGTATCATTCTTCTTAGGTCTTCAGATATCTCAGAGTCCCAGAGGCATCTTTATCAATCAATCCAATTATGCCCTTGAATCGCTTAAGAAATATAAGATGGAATCTTGTGATCCCGTGGATACTCCAATGGTGGAACGAACTAAGATTGATGAAGATCCACATGGAGTTGCCGTTGATCCGACACTATATCGTGGAATGATCGGTACTCTTCTGTATATCACAGCTTGTCGACCTGATCTTCAGTTTGCTATATGTATGTGTGCTCGGTATCAAACTCGACCTACTGAGTTACACTTGTCTACTGTGAAACGGATCTTTCGATATCTTAAAGGAACCATTAATCGGGGACTTTGGTATTCGAAGGACTCTTCGATTGCACTTATGGCATATGCAGATGCGGATCACGCGGGTTGTCAAGATACAAGGCGTAGCACGAGTGGAACTTTGCAACTACTAGGAGATCGACTAATCAGTTGGGCATCGAAAAGGCAGAAAAGTGCTGCAATTTCAAGTACGGAAGCAAAATACATAGCTATGTCCGGTTGATGTGCTCAAATTCTTTGGATGAGATCGCAATTAACCGACTATGGTCTAGGTTTCAACAAAATTCCGATGTACTGTGACAACAAGAGTGCAATTGCCTTATGCTGCAACAATGTTCAATTCTCCCGGTCGAAGCAATTGACATTCGCTACCACTTCATCAAGGAGCAAGTGGAAAATGGAGTGATCGAGCTTTACTTTGTCCGATCTGAGTATCAATTGGCGGATATTTTCACGAAGGCTTTAGATCGCGCTCGAATTGAATTTTTGGCCGACAAGCTAGGAATGAGAACCTTCTCGCCTGAGACTCTAAAGGAACTAGCAGATGAAGCGAAAGAATAGTCTTGGTAAAACTATTCTCCGTATCCTTGGTGATCATTTGTATATATTGTTTATATTTTTATCCACAAAAGCAAAATACAAAAATATAAAACCATATAAAAACCATAAAAATTGAAAATTTCATAAAAATCCAAAAATATTTTTACTTTATTTTTCAAAGGCATGTCTTTTGGTACGATAATATTTACGGCCTTAGAAATGTTGATTAATATTGACACGGCTCCATAAATAGAGTTCGTACAAAAGTTGTAAATATTTCATAAAACATGCCCTGATGGCTTGTAGTTATTTCTGACTGCAACCCGGTTTTCATATTAAAGTCAACTATTTCTTATGAAAGCTTTGGCTAACAACGGGAATTCATTTTCTCGGGCAAGGTTTACTTTAAAACCTTGTAAGGGATCAATTTTACTTTATAACTTGGTCTAACACAAATCTATGTACGTTTCAGTGCATTTATTTGTTAAAACAAGAGAAGTCTTGTTTTTATGAAGCTATCATCTCTACAACCATAGCAATCTACAATTGGTATCTACATACTCGACGATGCGACTACTCAACCGACGACTACAGCTCTTTCAATGGAACACGGGTCAACAATTGAGGGGGAGCAATTGTCAAGCATTCAGAATCTTCGATGCCGAACGTGCCTAGTTCACAAGTTGGTGTCAAGACAACAATACCAATCGTACACGTGGTGACAAGAGATGACTTCAGATGTGATGAGGCGACCAACATATGCTGACAAGAACCATTTGATCTTATCATCTGATGTTCTCATCAATCAGGTCCAACCTTGTCAATTCTTTTTAATATGGTGAATATGTGATCATGCTACAAATCGATACCATATCTCATACATTTGGTATCATGAAGATAAAACGGACTCGCATTTTTCTTCCTAAAACCTTTGTCAAAACTTCATTAAATCAATTGATATTAAAAACATCGATTGGGTTAACATTTTTAATATGGGGGAGAAAATGTGATTTAATATGGGATATTATCACAAATGGTTTGACTTAATGTGCTGGCTCATCCCGACATGTGCAAAATATTTTCAAATATCGTGGCATATGTTAAGGGGGAGCAAAACGGATTTGCATATCAAAATGGATTTTCATGGTGACATATACTTACCCAAACCTCATTTAATTCACGACGATGAAGATTGTGGTGACATAAGGATGGTAGGATAGGTTAAGTCCTATGATTCTTCCAGAACCGGAGGAATCTTCCCAAGGACATTCCATAGCTAGAAATAGTAGTCCTTAGGAAAGTTGGAGAAAAGATTGTGAACGTAGCTGAATGCCGACCAAGTACTTAAGTTAGCACTGGAACAATCACAACAATGTGCTAGTTATGACGTATTGGTAAGCATTGAAGGGGTTGAAGAATGAAAAAGAATTGTAAAGATAAAGGGTGTAAAGAAAGAAGCCCTCCTTACAACCTTAGGCAGAAAACGGGTCAACACATATGCTATTGAGATCATTTTAATGATGCTCGATATTGAAGATAGACATCATGGACCCAGTGATGCAATGCACAACCCATTCCAGCTAACTCAGATATCTCTTAAAATATATTTTTTTTAATCACACGGAGACAACACGTTATCTATCGATTTATTCACTCCGAATAAATTGATATTGAAAAGGTGGCACTCCTCTCCAGCCTCCGATCACTAAAATCCAAAGTGCACGATCGAGTCTAGAGCCATTTGAGATCATCAAATATCTCATTAGGACACACTTTCATGTTTCCTTGCTTCTTCACACACTGTGAAAAGTAAGAAAGATTTTAAGAGTCCTACACAAAATCTTCATGATCTTGCCTGAACATCCGAGTAATACGAAAGTATTTACAATGAAGATGGAAATCCTTCTTGAGCGAATATCAAAAAGCTCATGGTAGGTGACTTGTGCGATTCTTTATGAATCAAGCTTGTGACAACTGGAAAGCAACAGTGGTTTAATTCTTAACTGAATTTAAACACGTTCCAGGCCTCTACGCAAAATCTCAGTGATTTTGCCAGAACACTCAGAGTGATACCTTAGTGTTCACAGTGATGAGTGGAAATCCTTCTAGTGTTAACCTCAAACAGCACTTGGTAGGTAACTTGCAAGATTCAATATGAATCAAGCTCGTGACAACTGGAAAGCAACGATGGTGCGGTTCTTAATTGAATTTCACTTGTTCCAGGAATCCGAATTGACGGCTTCAATCATGCGGATAATTTTATCCAAATGATTCACTCTTTACGTTCGCAGTCAGCTTTGGACGGTCGAGTAAAGAGAACGGGTTTACCCGCGAAATCTTGTCAAGAATATTTTTAATTAAATCTACCTGCCACAAGTACGATATTTTATATCGTCCAACGGTTTTCACCGACCGGAGGTAAAATGCTACCGAATTAGAATGAAATGTTCAAAGCCATATCGTTCGTGTCTACTTATGTTGCGGCATTTGAAGACGGTGGCGTTGCGGGATCCAAGAAGAAGTCGTTCCCGCATGCTTATACTTTATGCACTTAATACCTCATCTAATTCAAGAAAGCCTAAAAGTTAAGTCTTCCGCTGTATCGAACTCTAAAGCTTTCAAGAATTATGAAGGTATAAGTATGTGGGACATGGTGTCACGAGGAGGCGAAGATCACAAGTGATGGATGCACGAGATCAAGGCAAGAGATTAATGCTCAAGAGTGATATCAAAGATCACATCAACATGTTCACCAGAAAAGAAAAAGAAAAGAAAGACGAAGACTACGAGCTCAAGACAAGCATAGTATGCTTGGTTTATCTTATTATTGTAACTTGGGTAATGCCCTTGTTTAGAGTGACCTCCCTTAGGGGGAGATTGTTGGAAATACGTTTTACGTATTAAGAAAGATCGGTCACTCCAACGATAGTCCATGTAATAACTCGTAGTTTAGTTACTTATCTTTATTTAACAAACAAATCAAAGCCTAGCCTACAACATGTGTAGGCCGGCCCAAATGTAAGCCCAAGCCCATGACAAGGGCTTGGGTATATAAACCCTCTCCTTAGATGGAGAGGGTGGTGTGGTTATTCATTTTTCACATAGTAAACATAAGTTTCTCTCTCTAGAATTGTGTGTAATCCACCATCTCTCTATCTCTTTCTCTCTCTAAAACATAAGCAAGATTTACACTTCTACAATAGCAATCTTTAATCTTTATACAAAAAGGGGGAAAATCTAACCTGATTTTATTATAAAAGACTTCATTATTGGCCGGAGTTGTTTGTCTCTTCACCACCAGTCGCCCTCCTTACTGTCTCCTCGTCGGCAGTATTGTGGTGCACACTACAAAAAAAACAAAAAAAATTAGATAAATCTACAACCAAATTAACATATATCATAATTGAAACATAGAAATAAAATATTGCTTAAAAAATAAAAGAACCTAATCAAAAAATATTTTCACCAAACAACCCCAAAAAAATATCCTTATCAACATCTAAAAATACATATGGCATAGCTAAATCCATTGCTACCATGAAATTAAGCTACCTAAGATCAAGAATCGAGATCCAGTATTGTATGCGTGTAAATATTGATTTGGTGGATAAAGATGGAATGAAGACATGGAGGATGATGTACATTGTTCAACCACCTAAACCAACAATCAATACCACCAATCAACCAATATCACAAACCAAAACTACATTGAAACCACCTAAACCATCAAGAGATGGTGGCAGATTCGGCAGATGTAATGGTGGATTCGAGAGATGTGGTGGTGAAAAATATTTGGTGGCGGCTTTGTGTATTAGGGTTTAGGGAGAATAAGGATTTTAGGTCAGGAACATGGAATGTGGTTAAGGGATAGTAGGGAGATGTGTTTTAACTTTGCAAAGCTGTATTTCCGTAATTAGAATTGTCTTAATTTTCCTCACTTTTTCAACACTGAGATTGCTCTTTTATAAGGAGTATAGATTTGTGTTGATTAGTATAAAGGATGTAAACCAACTGAATTAAAAAAATTATTATTTAAAACTTAATTACTTTTTTCGTCTTAAATTATTGTTTACATAAACAAAAGAACACACGATTTTAGATTAATATCGGTATTACAGTTTTTTTACTTATACTTTATGCAAAATGATAGTTTTACACCAATGTAATTAAATTAAAACTATTTTTATATTTATAAGAAAAAATTTCATGTTTGGTCCCTATCGTTTACACAGAACATCAAGTTTGATCCCTATCTCAAAATAACTCCACCGATCGTCCCTATCGTTTATATTTACGATCAAAAATCGTCCCTATCTTAGATGGGTGTTAATTTTGTCAGTTAAATCGTGTAAGTGGAAGGGTAGTTTAGGGTTTTTACTTTTTTTCCATGCATTTATGTATCCCACCCACCTCTTTTTATTCTCTCTCTCGTCTGTCTCTATCTCTCTCCTTAAATGCTATCTCTCTCCTTTTATTCTCTAGGGTGTGTACCGCAAAATGCTATATCCACCTGCCATTCTTGTTATTAAGTACACTGAAAAAGTGGGAGATGATCGGGATTATCTTGGGTACACTGCTAGAATTGATTTACCAGGTAGGCTCTACAACGCCTCCAAAATCAAAAGAGATTTGGATGCGAAGAATAAAGTCTTGAAGATTACTATTCCAAAGGAGGAAGCAGGAACTGGATTCGTGAAATCAGTTGTCGCACCAATCTAAATCTTTTCCGTCCTTTGCAGGTATTTGGAAAAAGAATCGGCACAAGATTAGGTTGATCATATATCTGTGTTTTTTTTCTTTAACATTGGTTTGTTTCAAGAGAGTTTATCATTCTTAGAATGTTACAGTTGAACAGGCCGGAATTCTTAAGAGATTTATTATGATGTAGCCCGAGGTTTACCGGTCGCGATCCCACCTTTCATTGACCGCACCCTCCTCCAAGCTCGGGACCCACCAACCCCTATGTTCGACCACATCGAATACTACCCACCACCGTCACTAATTGCACAATCACAAAGCTCAGATGTGGCGTACAAGAGTTATGGGTTTAAGGCTTTTTGGTTTTTCTTTTAAAGCTCAATTCGTTGCAGAAAGTGTTTATTGTCGAAAGCAACTAGAGATTTATATTTCAACATCACATAGGAGATTATGTGTTTATTAGTCACTTTATATGGTTTTTTCTTTATTCATGTTTTCAACTTGTGTATGATCACACACTGTGATAGATATCGCGAGTTTAAACGGGAGATTTGCTATTTTTACATCGTACATTCCTGTCCTAAATCTGGTTTAACCGCTTACTCTTGTACTTTGCTCTCATTATTTAGTTTAATGGATATATGATCTTGTTCCAAGCAGATTGATGATGCATAAAGTTTGTATTATATAAGGCATCCGAAGTTTTGGAATTCTCTTGTTTAGGACTGAGAATGGTTTTGATTGTTTTTTTTTTGGTTATGATTTGAGATAATAAAGAAAATCAGTAAAAAAAAGTTGTGTGTGTTTGATCTTGTGGGATGAAAAGGGGTGAGTGTTTGTATTTAATGAAGCCAAACAAGGAAAGGACCATAATTCCCCTCCACTTATACGATTTAAATGACAAAACTAACGCCCATCCAAGATAGGGACGATTTTTGATCGTAAATGTAAACGATAGGGACGATCGGTGAAGTTATTTTGAGATAGGGACCAAACTTGATTTTGTGTGTAAACGATAGGGACTAAACATGAAATTTTTTCTATTTATAATAAGAAAAAAATTCATTTTTGGTCCCTATCGTTTACACCAAACATCAAGTTTAGTCCCTATCTCAAACTAAGTCCGCAGATCATCCCTATCGTTTACACTTTGAATCAAAATTGGTCCCTATCTTAGATGGACGTTATCTTTTGCTGTTAAATCGTGTAAGTGAAGGGGCATTATGGTCCTTTCCTTGTTTTGGCTTCATTACATACAAACACTCACCCTTTTTCATCCCACATGATCAAACACATACACAACCTTTTTTTTCTTTGTCATCTCACCTATTCATCTCCAATCACAAAACCCAGTGTAATCCAAAACCCAGTGCAACCCAAATGCACTGTTATAACACAATCTTTTTTAGCCACATATCCATTTACACTTTCTTGTATTCTCCAATCACAGATGACATTAAAGGGGATCACTGTACATTCTGCTTTGAGCCACATATCTATTTACACTTTCTTGTATTCTTCTTTTTCTTATGCAAAAAGCATCACACATCTCTTTCTCTCTTAGACACAACAGATCTGAATCTATGTATAAAAAAGAATCAAATGACTTTACATGGCACAAACATATCTTCTTTAAATATATCAATCAGTCTCCACTATATCTTCTTTAAACATATCTTCTTTAAAAAAGAATAAGTGAGATTTATATCTATATCAATCTCCGTTACTATATCTTGGAATTTTGATGATCACCACTATATCTTCTTCACCACTTTACATAATCATGAAAACACACACAACCCTTTTAAGCTCCGATAAATATGCCGACAACCACCATGAGATCTCACCACCATCATTTACGACACCGCAATCCAATCAAATCCAACTGACCATTGCATAACCAGTGGCGATGTCACGCCATAAACACAGCAACACAACATCTTACCACTCTCTCCAAACCCACAATCAGGCTATAAACCAATCGCTACAAACCATTAAAACGACAGTTTAGGGTTTCGCAGCACTAACCAAAACTAGCAACGAACTCATGGCCATTAGTAGCATAGAAGTCACATACAAAACCCTCATTGATGATGATCAGAGATGTGTAACATGTGATGCCCAGAATCATCACCAATAGGCACGAGCAGGTAATGAATAGAGGAACCCAAATGGATTCACGCAACAAATCAAAACCCCTGCTCCACCACCAATCAACCATCCGCAATAGGCTTCTTCAAGAAACCATTGAATAAGGGTTATGATCAGATTAGTATCAGCCAAAAATCACTGGTCAAAAACACCCCAGTGAGCCCTTAATAAAAGGGATCGCATAGGTATTCGATCAGTATCCAGTGGACCCAAAAAAACAGCAATAACACGAACCCTTCAATACTTGATCACAAACGAACCAAGAAAAAGGTTAGGGGTCACCAGGATGATAAATAGAAGAGATTTATGAATGATTATTATGAAATTGTCACCAGCCGCCACCCCTTAGAAGAAACCCTAATCCAAATCGTCTTGCATACCTAATCAAAATAAATCAGAATCGAATATCATAAAGATAATAGACGAATCAAAGGTACTTGAAGGTAGAGATAACGATTAGAAGAGGATTTTTGACCGGAAAATTAGGGGTGGCGGCCAGAAATCTCCCCTAGAGAGAGATCTGATTTGATCATTCTTGGTGTTGGTGATGATGATTCGGTGTGAGAGAGAGAGAGAGAGTGAGAGAGAGAGAGTGAGAGATGGGGCTGAAAAATATGTCTGAGAGAGATAAGAAATAAAAAAACTTATTTGTGACTTTTTAATGGAAAAGACGTAAATACCCTTCTAATAAATAGATTTAACAGCAAAAGATAACGCCCATCCAAGATAGGGACCAATTTTGATCCAAAGTGTAAACGATAGGGATGATCCACGGATTTAGTTTGAGATAGGGACTAAACTTGATATTTGGTGTAAACGATAGGGACTAAACGTGAAATTTTTTCTTATAATAATAAATTAAAATGAGGATAACATGGTAAATTCAGACTTAATTTTCTATCTAATTTTAAAAATGAATAATTATTTTAAAATAATTTAAAATAAAATAATAGACAATAATTTTGAAACGGATGTAAGTATCTTACAACTATAAATTATATACATTAGGGTTCAACATAGTAGATTTTTAATAGAATAAACCGTTTTAGTCTGACCTGTTTTACTTTGAATAAATTGATTGTATGTTCGAATAACATTTCAGTAAAAAGTAAGATTGCTGCATAATGACAAGTATTACTAGCAATCTAAGTGTTATAAACACGTTTTAATGGGTAAATTCATGCAAAGGGAAGTAAAGTTGGATTTATTGTTGACCAAAATAACAAACTTGAGATCAAGAAATTGAGAAGTTTGACTTTCAACTTTTACTTCATTTCACAACAAAGGTTTGACACCATTAAGCTTTTTAAGAGGGGACGGTATGACTGGCTGATGGCTGGCTGGTCACGATGGCGCGAGGCTACGGTAGCGCTAACCACACCGTGGTTCGCGTCGTCGAGTTTGGGCTGGTTACTACCAGCCGACGCTATGGCGACGGCGCGACCCCACGGTGGCGCCAACCACACCGTGGCTCGCGTCGTCGGGTTTTTTTTATTTATTTATTTTTTTTTTTTGAAAATTGTAAAATGTTACCGTTTTTTACCGTTGGGGTAACGGATTTTTTTTTAACCATTTTTTTGACCGTTTGAAGGGGGAAAAACCCCTATTTTTCATCTTTTTTTTCTATAAATCCCACTTCAATTTACCCACAAATCATATCTTCTTCTACATCTAATTTCTCTATTATTTTTATCCACCATGAGTCAAAATCCTAATCCAAACCAATACCCGAATCAATGGTTAAACAATTACTTTTCCGATCCTCAAAATCAAATTCCTTCTACTCAACTACCGAATTCGTCTTCTTCGTCTAACCCGAATACTCCCTCATCCGCAACATCTAGCACTTCAAGAACATTCGTGTTGTTCTTTTTTCTATTAGTAATTGTATTTTTTTTTTATTAATGAAAATTTAAGTTTATGTTAATTAATTGTTGGAAAAAAAAAAGTTGGGTGACGACGACACGAGAATTCTCGTGTTAACCAGGGAGGAGGGTTGAGCCATCGTGGGGAGTTTTGGTGTCGTGGGAGTAAAAAGTGATTTGGCATCACTTTTTACCCACGACACGAACACGACGGCTCAACCATACCGTGTGCTCTAAGTTAAAAGCAAAACAATTTAGACCCAAAAGTGAACTCATATATATAGATTTTTATTGCGTATTATTAAAGCTATTAAAATTTTTTAATTTTTATTAAATTGTGTTAAATGCACTTAGTTTCTAAAAATTTGTGTTTATATATTTATTTAATTTATTATAAACGCATCTGATTATTTTGCATTCTAGTTCAGTCCTTGCACACTAGGCTCCATCGTATATTAACATGCAAAAGTTGAGTAGTCAACTACTCACACTCAGTCACCGTATAAATGATTTCTTCAATAACTTTTTTCTAGCTATTAACTAAAGTATCTAAACATGATAAACAAAATTAAATGTATAAATTCCCGTTGAACTGATCCATTAATTTCTCGGAATAGCTATATATCCATCAAGAATAGATGGGCTTAAAAGCTACATATCCATCAAGGGCAAATGTTGCAACTTTAGTACATTTTAGTTTATAAATGTGTAGGTAATTTATTTTCAAATGCCATATAAGACTTTGAACCTTTTTTTATATAACTGTAGTGTATACTAATCTATACAAATATACTAGAACGGTATCCACGCAATGCGACGACTAGTACCTAATAACAAATTTTGAGACTAACAAATATTAGTCTCTTACTCATTGTAAAGTTCTAAAAAATCGAATTAAAAAACCCACTAAAATTGAAAAATACTAAAAGTTACTAAAAATATATCAAAATGGATATCGAATTAAAAAAAGATAAAATTTTAAAAAATATAGTGAAATTAGATTATAAAAATAATAAATAAATAAAAATATTTTTTAATTTAAAATAAAAAATGTTTTACAAAAGGTTGTTACAAAAGTTTGTTACAAAAGGTTGTTGGAAAATGTTATAGTATATATAATGTTGATGAAGATATCAACAACTTCCTTTATTTAGTAGGTAAAAAAGTCTGAATTTTCAGCTTTCCTATTTTAAGAAAATCTCAAATACTTTATATAGTAGTATATATAGATAGGTGAAATTATTGAATTTTTCAATATTATTAATTTTAAAAACTAGAATGTTAAAAAGCTAAAATGTTTCAAGTTAAAGAATTAATTATAAAAATAGGCTAGTTATAACTCTCGTGCATGCACGAAATTATAAATAAATTTAATTTAATTTAATATTTTAGTTTAATACAGTGATATAAAAAAATTGTGTTTAGTATTTTATAATTGTGATATTATTAGGTTATAAAGTGTAAGTGGTATTTGTTAAATTTTTTTAACTTATTGAACAAATATAAAAATTTATAATTTTCACACTTAACACCATTTAATTTATTTTATTTAATCACTAAAGTTTTATTTATTACCTCCTATTTTTTTTAAAAAAATCACAAATTTAACATATATATTTTTATGTCTTTTTTTCTCTATCTAATTTTACTATCAATTTTTTTAAAAAAAAATTACTAAAAAAATTTAGATTAAAAAAAATACATAAAAATAAAAAAGAATAAATTAAATGAATATTTTTTATTAAAAAATTTTACTTTAAGTTTTGTTTAAAAAAAATTACTTATACAAATATTGAATATTTAAATAAAATGCTAGATTCAAGATAGTATATTAGTTATTGGGTCACGGATTCGATCACCATCAGGCAACTTAGGCGAGTTACTTGATCATATGTTCGATCACGTGGTTAATTCAGTCGAGTCATTGGGGCCCAGGTTTGGTTACCGTGTTAATCCGATCGAGTTTAATCACTGAGTTAACTCGATTCACTAGATTACGAGTTTAACCACTAGAACAATTAACATAGCGTAAACTATTTGTCTTTAAACACTTTTGTCGCTATACATTAATACACGTCTAATCTAGTGTATATATATATATATACTCCATCTGTCTCTAATTAAATGTTCACGTTTGACTTTTAGAATCATTTTTTTGTAAATTTTAACCTTAAATTATTTTGTTTTTGTTATAAAATATTTAGTGAAAGTTATACTAATGAAAATATATTTAAAACTCACTCCATTCGTATGATTTGTATCAAGTATTATATAACACAAACACGATAATTTAAGGTTAAAGTTGAAAATGGTTGACTTCGAAAGTCAGCAGTGGACATTTATTTAGGGACGGCAGGAGTATATAAGAGTCATTCTTCTATCACATTTGATCATCTTAAATTTGTGTCTTTCTGTTAACAATCCTAGCCGTGTACCCGCGCAATGCGGCGGTGAGTGCCCGGCGACTATTTTTTGTTACAAACAATTATTTTTCAGATATTATTTTTTTTTGAAATTTTATAAGGTGCCAAAGAATTGTTGTTAAATAACTCTTACAAAATTTATGTATCGTCATATTCGAGATGAATCTTGACAATTCCTAACAAATTTACACACGATAAAACACACGGAAGCCACTAACATGCCCGAAACCACCAAACTCAACGTAAAACACTAAAAACCGTAACCAACCAAACAAATCAGACCATTAATAAACGGTAAAACGCATGGGGTCGCGGTAATAGATTTTATGGTAGTGGCAATGATAGGTTATGCTGAAACTTAGTGAGAGAGATAGAGATTTCAGGCTTGTGATGTAAAATGTGTATTTTTTATTTTTTAAAAAGAAAAAAGATAAAGTAGGATGTTTAATGTTTTATAGTTTTGTGTGGTTTATATATGTTTTTACATTTTTCCGGTGTTACAAGGATTAATGTAGAAATGGGTTGTTACAAATTTAAATGAGTTGTTACAGAAGTGCATTAATATTGTAAGGTCGTTACAAGTTTAGAGATGTAATGACGCTTAAATTTTATAATGTTAGTTTTAATTTTGTGTATGTTATAAGCTATTAATTTGTGAGAAAAGATTTTAATTTTTATTGGTCAATTAGTCATTTTGACTTCCTTAATAAGAAAATGTTTAAAGCTTAAAATTTAAAAAAAAAATTATAAAAATTTAAAAAAAATATAAATATTTTATAAAATAGTATATATTTTTCCAATTGTAAAACAACTTTAAAATAAGAAATGGTTCTTTGTGATGAATAAACACTACTTAAATAACTTGGCATGAGTTGCAATGGCAGGCAAGCAAATGAAGTCGTTAGATCATGATTGAAGCATGTGAAAAGGGAGATTTGGCCGATATTGCATCTCTGCATGCTTTTATATTAGCATTAAAAGTCCGAAGATTTTAATCGGGACCTAATCACATTTACGGGTCCTTTTTTCCTTGGATTTACCGTGTCAGTACGTTTTCCGTTCAATCTTTTCTCAAGAAACAATTCTAAACCATGATCTCGTGAAATTAAATCAGTTTGTTTCTTGGTTGCACTATTTTTGGTTTGTAACCATATTAGGTGTGTATGGAGATAGATGTTTAAACATGTAACTTGAGTTTATTTTTACATGCTAGATCAATTAAAATTTTATTTAGAAGTTTATTTTTTAAACATGCATCTTTCAAATTCTGTCAGTAAAACGAGACTTATTTTTAATAGTAGCTTATTTAAAAAAAACAATAAATACATGTTACGATAAGCTTTAATAAGCTCATACGCCAAACATAGCCTAGGTATAAACACATCTCGGGGTGAGGGCTTATGAAAGGGTTAGAAACACTCAAAGTGATAAACTATTTAAGCATTTAAGCCGTGTACATCTCGTCAAAAACTCTTTCTCTTCGAGTAGCTCAAACATAAAAATCGTACGTGTTTACTTTTCCAACAAAGGGACTGAACTATGAGCTATAACGGATTAACACGGTGATCAAACCACACTAATTGTACGAATATGTCCATGTATTATATATATTCAAAAATATTTCGAGCCTAAAGAGACGCACAATATTATACATAAAATGATCATTCATTAATATATACTGTAATATATTAATTATGTGTTAAACCTTAAGGACCTAAACTAAATACACAATAACTTTAAAAGAAAAGCTAAGAAAAGAGAAAATCCTTAAGAATATGGGATTACTTATCTTGCAAGTAAAGGTATGGGCTATATAAAGTTCTAGGTTCTCATTATTGTGTGTGTTTTTAGGGTGGAAACGAGCCGAGCTGCTCGTAAAAAGCTCGAACGAGCAGAGCCTAAACGAGCTCGATTTTGATCTCAAGCCTAATTTGCAGCTCGTTTATTAAACAAGCTCGAGCCCGTGCTTTATGTACAAAGCTCGTTTGGGCTCGCGAGCCTAAACGAGCCTAATGTTTTATATACGAGCATCTTAACAAGCTTAATAACAAACTTATTAACGAGGCTAATTTAGATATATTATGAGCCAAGCTCGAGCCAAGTTTTATTTTTACATTACTAAATCGTATAAACGAGCTCAGCTCGAGCCAAGCCCGAACTTATCTACCATATAACGAGCCGAGCCCGAGCCTAAATAATAAGGCTCGAAACGAGCCGAGCTCGAGCGCGAGCTTTGTAAACTTTAAACGAGCCAAGATCGAGCTCTGACAAGCTCAGGCTCGGCTCGGCTCATTTCCACCCCTATGTGTTTTACAATAACCCTAAACCCTATATCTCCTTATCCTCTTCTTTTGTGCGATCGGCCGAAACACCCACAAAGGGTATTCAGTTTAGTCTGGTTCAATCGAGGACATTAAACCCAAGGTTTTTTTGTTTGTTTACTCGATTCAAATAGGTTATTGGGTTTTACACATACGCGTACTAGCACACTTATCACTTGCTATAGCGTATTGTGTGTCTATACTTAGAAAGATTATTCTTTTGATCTTGGTGGTTTTGGTGGTTCGACTACAACCCCTAAGGCGTAGGGTTTATAGTCTTGATCTTTACAATTCGTCAATTATAAAGTGAGGTATGTCAATTACTAATATATGCATGATTTTGTATTTTATTCCAATGTGTACTCTCGATTATTAGTGTTTTAAAATTACTACGGTTTTTAGAATTCTAACAGTGGCATCAAAAGGGTGGGGAGAGGTTTGCACCTTTCTATGTGATTCGGGTAGTTATGATAATTTAATAGCTGAAGAAGCAGTCCAGAAATTAGGATTGAAAACTGAAAATCGTCCCAAACCTTATAAGTTCTAGTGGCTTAAAAAGAGTGGGGAGATAACAGTTTCCAAGCGTATCCATGTTTCGTGTTTTGTAGGAAAAAATTATAAGGATAATATTTGGTGTGATGTGGTACCCATAGATGCTTGTCACATGTTGTTGGGTAAAACCTTGGGAGTATGATCGTGATGTAACTCACCATGGCAGAACTAATACTTATAGTTTCCTGTTTGGGGGTGTGAAGATTACTTTGATGCCAAATAAACCCAAGGAAGTAGTTAATAATCCCACTGGTACTTTACTAACTCTTTCACAGTTTGAAGACGAGCTAGAGGTGGGAGATGATGTTTTTGTGCTAATAGGGAAGGAGGTTTCTAAAGATAGTGAAGTCCCCGAAGCCATGATCCCTTAACTGAGGAATTTTCTGATGTTTTCCATGATGAATTACCTGATGGTTTGCCACCATTGCATGACATACAACATCATATTGATTTAGATCCTAGGTTATAATTGCCTAACAAGCCACATTACAAGATGAGCCCGGGAGAGCATGAGGAGTTGCGTAGGCAGGTTGAGGAGTTGGTTTCTAAGGGTCATGTTCGTGAGAGTATACGCTTGTGTGTTGTTCCTGTCTTATTGACTTCAAATAAGGATGGTACATGGCGTAAATATGTTGATAGTCGAGCTATCAACAAGATTACTGTGAGGTACATGTTTCCTATTACTCGCCTAGATGATTTTCTTTACTAGATTAGAGTTACGAAACTGGATTTGAAGAATGGGTATTACCATATTCGTCTTAGGCCTGGTGATGAGTGGAAGACCACTTTCAAGACACGTGAAGGGTTGCATTAGTGGTTGGTAATGCCTTTTGGTTTGTCAAACGCGCCAAGTACATTTATGCGTGTGATGAATCAACTTCTCAGGCCTTTTATTGGCAAGTTTGTGGTTGTTTATTTCGATGATATTCTTATTTATAGTGCTTCTTATAATGAGCATGTCACTTATGTGAGGCAAGTCTTGACCTTTCTTTGGAAGGACAATTTTTATGCAGCCACGAAGAAGTGTGTGTTCATAAACCCTAAAGTTTTGTTATTGGGGTATGTTGTTTCTGGTGATGGCATACAGGTGGATGAGTGTAAAACCCGCATAAAATACATAAGAACATTAATTACATGAAAACACGGGTTAATTAAAACTTTATGATTAATTAATACAAGACACGTATCATGAATATTTAATATATCAAAACAAGTATTACGTATATAAATTATTTATTTATGACAATATTACGTATGTAAATTATTACACGATAAGTATTTACGTATAATACTTAAAACATGACAAGAATTAAAACGAGTTAAAACACGAACACACATTACTAATATTAAAACACGATAATTAATAAAACACGAAAACGTAAAATATATATATACAGGGGGTGTTTGGACGACACAAAAAGGAAAAGAATAGGGGAAGGAAAAATTGTTCGATCTTTGATTTGGTTACGCGGGCTAAATCTTTAATCTTTCTTTAGATTACGTTTGATCATGAATTAGTAAAACTAATAAGAACACATGATGTTAAAAGATTGAAACATGTATTAATCAAGATTGGTACAAGTTGTCACGGGAACCGAGAGCCAAAGGCTCTCGGTGGTGTTTTTGCTCGGCCATCCGCACCCTATAAGGGGTGGTGGCTATTTTGCTTTGTCAGCCGCAACACCAAAACCCCACAGCAGGGGCTGTTTGGTTAAAACAGTGGCAACCGAGAGCATCTAGCTCTTGGTGGGTACTTTGGTCGAACAATGGGAACCGACCAATAGGCGGTGGCTGTTTTGGCCGGGCAGTGGGACGAAACCACAGCCGGTGGCTGTGGTGTTTGATTGTTCGAGCAAACCAAAACCATGGGGTCTCGAAATAGGCTAGTTCGGGGCTCGGGTATACATGAAAAACACACAAGGGTGTGTTTGGCTATAATTTTGCTAAATTACTTTATATTAATTTAATTAGTTATATTAATATAAATCATGTCTAATAAATTAAATCAAGACTTAGGATATAAATACTTATGTTATATAATTAGTCAAGAAATTAACATGGTCCCATTATTAAATTTAACTTAGACTTATAATAATTTTTTAATATAATTATTCATGATAAATTACATGGCACATTAAATTAATATAATTAAGAACTTTGCGTAAATATTTAATTACATTCTTTTTTTAATTACATTATTTAAGTACATCCTAATAATGGTTTAATTAATTTAATACTATATTTTAATTTAATTATACAATTATAAATTAAGGTAAAGTTTTATTAATATAAATCATGTTATATTATTAATTAATAATTACTTTTAAACCATGTATTATATTATTAATTAATAATTATTATGTTAAGACTAAAGTATTTAACTATTAATAAACTTTACTACATTATAACATTTAATAAATCATGACTTATAAAATACGCTTATTAAACCTTAGCTTATATCATATGCTTATTAAACAAGCTTATTGCTAATTATGGAAATGCTATTTATGGAAACATACTATTTATGGAAATATGCTATTTATGGAAACATACTATTTATGGAAACTTTCTATTTTTGGAAACTTACTAGTTATGGAAACTTACTATTTTTGGAAAGTTGCTATTTATGGAAACTTACTATTTTTGTAAAGTTGCTATATATAGAAACCTGCTATTTTTAGAAAGTTACTCATTATGAAACATCAAGCATAATAACACATAAACATGAAATACGATAATCAAAGAACACATGAAACACTAAGAAACATATGATAAAACATGAAATGGTAAATCAAGTCAAGAACAAGTAAAACAAGTCAGGAACAAGTAAACTAAACTAAGAATCAATAAATTATACATTGAACACACAACTCATTCACGTCCTTTATTATGTAGCACTTGTGAAGTCGGAGTAGTTTCTTTCCGCTTTCATCTTCATTTCATTATTGGACATAAGGTACAGATATTCCGTCCTTCAGTAAGGACATTCTCTTTCTATGATTAGGATTCCCCGTTTGCTGCCATATGTTTTCCCCAGTAGTTTACATGTCATAAAACTTTTCAGTAATTACTATGTTATCATTTTAAACTGCATGAGCTATATACATTCATGACCATGTCCACCTAGTTATGGATGTACCATAACCGTAACACTTGAGGCACCTGTGTTATGACTCTTCTGCGACGAGAGTGATCACTCGTGGCGTCCCTTTCAGTTATTTGGCCATTATTATTATTATTATCATGTGGGGTGTATGGGTGCTTCCTAGTACATATTTTTGCAGATTACATGGTGACTGTGATGTGTGCTCTACATCCGTCACATAGAGTTGATCCCTCCACCTAAACTAATATAATTAGAGGCAACCACTCTAACTGCATGACGAGGTCACCCCTCTATGTATTCATGCACGTTGATACCTTCATGACCTATATGGGCTCTTTGGCATTTAAAATACATTTTTATGAAGGGGAAAGGCTGAATTTATGTAACATTTTTGTTCAAATTAACTAATGTACGTAAGATACTTTTTTTATTTCATATCTACGCAACATACTTTCAAATACTTACTAATCTACGTAATATTGACCAAAATGTGACTTGTTTGACCGGTTACCAATTAGAAAAGTTACAGTTTGGTCCTTTGGTCTGCGTGACTTCTCTCGTTAGTCCTTTGACATTTTTTCGTTAAAAACTTAGTAATGATACTTTGACTTTAATACACACATTTTTATACACGATTTTATACACACTTTTTATACGTGCAATTATATACATGTTTTTATACACGAGAAAGTTTGAAATTTGACACACGATTTTAGCGTCAAAACTGATCCCATAAACTCCAAAAATCTCGCGTTAAGTCAAGTATACTGTTAATGCAATAATGACTAAAAACGTTACTTGTATTTTTCGGTCTCGCTTAGTTTTGATTACGACAATATGTAAAAACAAGCATTTACGAAAACAACGAAAAACGAATTCTTGAGTTCAAGTATTTTTCATTTTACCCATTTTCACTTAAGGTATGGATAAACAAGTACTAACCTTAATCAAGTGATCAAGTGATTTAATCTTTTCTTAAAACTCACTTTTTATTAAATGTGACAAGTTTTTATTAAACTTTATTTTTAAGAAAATGTTTTATTAAATTAATTATTTGAAATTTGAAAATGGCATATTCTAATTCTGTTAAGAATATCCTTTCAGGATATTTTTTATACCCAGATAAGACCTCCACCACTAAAGGACAAAAAGGAGCGGAGTCTAGTCCGATGGTACCTTAGCGCCTAGGCGGTACCTTATCGATAAGGTACCGCGGGATGTGATAAGGTACCGCGGGCAGATATAGATGTTGGCTCCTTTATCCTTTAAATAGTGGACCATTCTCAGCTTTTCACCTTACCTCTTTTGCACATTTATTTCCAGATTCAAACCCCTTCTTTAATCACTCAAATCTTTGATCATTTGTTTGATTATTACTTGTTTAAGAAGTGAATCTTGTTCCTCCATCCCTTCCTCTCCAAGTGCAAAGAGAAGAACACTATCCTAGTGAAGTGTTGAGTCCATCACCAAAGATCCATTGAAGATCAAATTTTATATACTTGTAGTTGTGTCATAGTTGTGAAGATCCAAGTAGTTGTGTCTATTTGGAAGTTGTGTATGTACTAAGTATAGTTGTGTAGATTGGTCCTAGCTACAATTAGGGCTCGACTTTTAGCTTAGAGTCGGAAATTGGTTAAGCGACGTGTACGGTTTTCTCCACCATAAGGAGCTTGTTGTGTAGTGAACTCTCGAGTAAGGAGTACTCGAGGAGTGGAGTAGGAACGAGGAGTGAGCTTCGTTGCCGAACCACTATAAATCCTTGGTGTTCGGTTTGATCTTTCTTTACCCTTAACTCTTTACATTCTTTATTCTTTTTGCATATACATGTGTTAGTATTAGATTAGCTACACTATCATTCTTTATTCTTTGTGTATATATTTTTGTTAGTATTAGTTTAACTACACTATCATTGTTCATATTGTGCATAAGAAGATTTCACATATTTCCTCAAGCCTAAGTTTTTGAAAAAGGATTTTTTGGAAACCATATTTTAACAAGTAAATTATAAGAAACTATTCAACCCCCCTTCTAGTTTCTACAATTGGTATCAGAGCGGGTTGCTCAAGAATTTTTAAAGTATATTGTATTTTAAAACTTGAATCGATCTATGGATTCCAAGAAGTACCTAGAAGGGCAATCTATGCAAAGACCACCACTTTTTGAAACCGATAGTTTTATTTATTGGAAAAATAGATTTGAAACTTATGTGAAATCAAAAGATTTAGATCTTTGGCATGTTATTACCAATGGTGATTTTTTACCCTTTCAATTTAATGAAGTTTCTAAAACAAAAGAATTAGTCACTTTTGACAAAGCTAATGATGACACTAAAAAGAAACTTTCAAAAAATAATGAGGCTAAAATGGTGATTTATAATGCTTTGCCTAAGAAAGAGTATGAAAGAATTTTTATGTGTGAAACCGCTAAAGATATTTGGAACACTCTTTTAGTAACCCACCAAGGTAATAGCCAAGTCAAAGAAAGTAAAATCGATCTTCTTGTCCAACAATATGAACAATTTGTCATCTTAGAAGATGAAACTATTAATAGTGCATTTGCTAGATTTAACACCATTATTACTAGTCTAAAAGCACTTGATGAAGGTTTTTCTAGCAAGAACAATGTTAGGAAGTTTCTAAGGGCCTTACATCCAAAGTGGAGAGCAAAAGTCACGGCTATTGAAGAGTCGAAAGATCTCTCAACTTTATCACTCGATGAACTCATAGGAAACTTGAAGGTTCATGAGATGATAATTTTGAAGGACTCGGAATTAGTAAAAACCAAGAGTGAAAGGAAATCTCTTGCACTTAAAGCCAATAAGGCACAAAGTGACCATGATAGTTCCTCGGAAAGTGATGACGAGGAGTATGCATTGGCGGTGAGAGATTTCAAGAAGTTCTTCAAGAGACGAGGTCAACACGTTAGGCAACCAAACTATGACAAGAAACCATTGTCAAAGAATCGGTTTGTCAAGAACGAAAAAGGTGATAGGAATTTCTTTAGATGTGGTGATCCAAATCACTTCATTGGTGATTGTCCAAAGCCCGTTCGTGATAAGAACCACACGGAATTCGTTAGTGGCGCTTGGAGCGATAGCGGTGAAGACGATGATGACAGCCCCAAAGAGGAGAAATGTCTTATGGCTCACACTTCTAAAGAGGTACATTCCGAAACCGAATATTATAGCAATGATAGTTCCACTTTAGATGATATTGAACTTAAAGGCAAATATGATAGCTTACACAAACTTAGTCTTAAATTCATAGAAAAGAATAAAACCTTAAAATCAACCAAAACTAAGCTTGAAAATGAGATCAATGAACTTAGGGAGAAATTGGCTAAACTTGAGAAAAACAAAGAGGTTGATTTAGGTTGCTTAAGTTGTGAGAAACTTAGATTAGAGAATGATGATCTCAAGAGCACCTCCATTAAATTGGAAAAGTTCATGAAAGGTACTAGTGCTCTTGATGATATGTTAAACAAACAAGTTCATTCTAAGGAAAAACTTGGTCTAGGTTTTAACTCAAATGAAGCTTCAAGTAGTGAACCAAAACAAGTCAGGTTTTCACAGAAAACACCCTCTGGACACGGTTCCACATCGTATGGCGCGGTTACTTATCACTATGGAACCGCGACCATAGAAAAGGTACCGCGGCCAGAAGTTGAGTTTTGTGAAAATTCTGAACTTTCTGAAAAATCTAAGTTAAATGAAAAACCAAAGCATCTTACTGTTAATAAGGTTCAATTACCCATACTTGACGACAATGCTATTGGTAAGTTCTATAAGCCGTTAAGTAAACCTCTCATGGGAAATAGAAGTTTATCTAGACTATCTTCTACTCCACCTAGAGTACGGAATGAGTCTAAGCCTAGAAGTAGAACGACAACGCCTACAAGAGATAATCAAAACAACTCACGACCTAGAAGTAAAACTCCAACACCTAGAAGGAATAATAATAACACTAAACCTAGATCAAACACACCTAGGAGAAGTAATGACCAACAAAATGGTTACATGAATTACTACCCTCCTCCATTTTGTTCTCCATGGGGAATCCCCTCTTCATTCATGCATCCCAACCAAATGCAAGGGATGTTTGGAACTAACAATTTTGGACCCATGAGATATTGGGGACCAAATGTTTGATCTTGTGTGTTGTTACCTAGATATGCTTGGGAATTGATTTGGAGCCCGATGAGTGGATTAAGGATAGTGGATGTTCTAAACACATGACGGGTAATCGAAGTTTGTTCTCGCACTACAAAGCATATGATGGAGGTAACGTCACTTTCGCTAGTAGTCTACGTGGTAATATCATTGGCAAAGGTACGGTTTCTCTTGACTCCATGACCATTGAAAATGTTGAGCACGTAGATAACTTAGGCTTTAACCTTTTAAGTATAGGTCAAATTTGCGATAATAAGTGTAAGGTCATCTTTTCGGAACATGACAGTGAAATCGTAAAAGATGGAAAAGTCATTGGAAAAGGTGTTAGAAAGCATGGGCTTTATGTCATGAAGGTTAATTAGAAGTCAAAAGACAACATATGTCTTGCGACTATAGATGATAGTTCTACTCTTTGGCATAGGAGATTAGGTCACGCTAATATGCGTTTAATTCAATCTTTAGTCTCTAAGGAGTTGGTAAGACACCTCCCCAAGATTAAGTTTGATAGTCACTTTTGTGATGCTTACAAAGTTGGAAAGCAAGTTCACTCAAGTCACAAAGCCAAGAATTTGGTTTCGACCTCTCGGTGCTTAGAGCTCCTACATATGGATCTCTTTGGACCTTCCGCCATACGGAGTTATGGAGTAACCTTTATACCCTAGTTATAGTTGATGACTATTCTAGATTCACTTGGACTAGATTTTTGGCATCTAAGAATGAAGCTTTCGATCACTTCGAAATCTTTAGTCGAAGAATTCAAAATCAACTAGGATGTTCAATTGTTTCTATTAGGACGGATCATGGTAGGGAATTTGATAATGAAGTGCAATTTGGTGCCTTTTGTGAAGCTCATGGTATTACCCATAACTTCTCGGCTCCTCGCACTCCACAATCAAATGGGGTAGTTAAAAGTAAGAATAGGACTCTCCAAGAGATGAGTAGGACGATGTTAAACGAGCAATCTTTGCCTCAAAAGTTTTGGTGCAATGCCGTGGATACATCGACTTATATTCTCAACCGAATTCTTATTCGACCTTTCCTAGGAAAGACCCCCTATGAGATTCTTAAAGGTAAGAAACCCTCATTAGAATACTTTAGGGTGTTTGGAAGCAAGTGCTTTATCCTCAACACCAAAGACTACCTTACCAAGTTTGACCCAAAGTCTTACGAAGGTATCCTTTTAGGTTATTCCCAAACTAGTAAGGCCTACATAGTCCTAAATAGAACCTCAGTGGTTATTAAAGAATCACTCAACGTAACATTTGATGAAACCCCTCCTTTACCCAAGACACCACCATTGGTTGATGATGACTTGGATGAATTAGAAGTAGTTACAGCCAAAGCGGCTAGAAAAATAGGAGTTGAAGACCTTAGTGTTGAAAAGGAAGTAAACATTAAGGAGTCTAGGGATCATACTCTCAATAATGTCATTGGTGACTTAAATCAAAGGACCCTAAGATCTCAAGTCCAAAACCAAAGCAACTTCTTTTGTTTTGTCTCCTTGATTGAACCAAAGAATGTTAAAGAAGCTTTGACGGATGAGAGTTGGGTCATTGCGATGCAAGAAGAATTGAATCAATTCGTTGCCAATGATGTTTGGGAACTTGTTCCTCCACCTAGAAGTTCTACCATTATAGGAACCAAATGGTTATTTAGGAATAAGCTAGATGAGAATGGTGTTGTGTCTCGTAACAAGGCTAGACTTGTAGCTCAAGGCTATAATCAACAAGAAGGGATTGATTATGACGAGACATATGCACCGGTAGCTAGATTAGAATCAATTAGAATCCTTTTAGCCTACGCTTGTGCCTTAGATATTAAGCTTCAACAAATGGATGTATAGAGTGCATTTCTTAACGGTTTGATCAATGGAGGAGGTATATGTGGCTCAACCTCCCGGCTTCATTGATTTTGAGAAACCGGACCATGTTTACAAGCTTAAGAAAGCACTTTATGGACTCAAACAAGCACCCAAAGCTTGATATGATAGACTTAAAGCGTTTCTTGTTAAACATAAGTATACCATGGGAATGGTAGACAATACACTCTTTACAAAGAAGAAAGGTTCTCACCTCATAATCGTACAAATATATGTTGATGACATTATATTTGGCTCAACTTGTCAAGAATTGTGTGATGACTTTGCCAAAATCATGCATGATGAGTTTGAAATGAGTATGATGGGAGAACTTAACTTCTTTTTAGGACTCCAAATTAAACAAATGGACGATGGTATTTTATTTAGTCAATCTAAGTACGCTAAAGAAATGCTAAAGAAATTTGGATTAGAAGAATCTAGACTAATGAAGACCCCTATAGCCTCGGATACTAAACTCACCGTAGATGATGACTGTGAGTCTGTAGACAACACCAAATATAGAGGTATGATTGGTAGTTTGTTGTACCTAACGGCAAGTCGACCGGATATCATGTTTAGTGTTTGCCTTTGTGCTCGCTTCCAAGAGGCTCCCAAAACCTCTCACCTTGAAGTGGTTAAGCGTATCTTCCGATACATTAAAGGCACTATACATTTAGGGTTATGGTATCCTAAAGGGACCGGCGTAGAAACCATTGTCTACGCGGACTCGGATCATGCGGGAGACTATATGGACCGGAAAAGCACTAGTGGAGTTTGTACCTTCATGGGTTGTTGTTTAACTTCTTGGTTCTCCAAGAAACAAACCGCTCTTGCGATATCCACCACGGAAGCCGAGTATGTGAGTGCCGGAAAAGCATGCCAACAAGCTCTATGGATGAAGCAAGCGCTTGTTGATTACGGGATTTCTCTTGATGATGTTCCCATCATGTGCGATAATAAAGGCGCTATAGACCTAAGCAAGAATCCCGTGCAACATTCGCGAACCAAACACATAGAAATTAGACACCATTTCCTTAGGGATAATGTTCAAAAGGGGAACATTACTATTGAAAAGGTGCCCTCCGAGGACAACTTAGCCGATATCTTCACTAAGCCACTTAAGAAGGAACCTTTCAATTACTTGCGTCTAGGTCTAGGATTAATGGAACATCTTCCTTAAATTCTTTTCTTCTAGTGTGTTTTCTATTACCACTTTGAGTCCTTGTGTCTTTTAAAATCCTTTTGAAAAAATCTTCTCCTCTCCTTTTCAAAACTCTCAAAGTCTCTTTCGAAAATGGTTGAGAAATTCGTTTGACATTGTTAATTCAATCTAAAAACGATTTTTCATAGATTCTCTCTATTAATGTAGAGCTTACATAATTCATATGTATGATTCTCTCAAACATAGCAAGAACAAGATTGAATCATGGAGGATCATTGTGTCATGACTTAAGGTCTTGTCTTACACACCTCCTACATTGATTTTTTATCCATGTATTTTGGTCAAATCTCTATTTGGTAAGTTTGCATATGTTTTCTTTGTCTATCTTTGCTTTTAAGCACATACCTATGATAAGTTAGACTAGAAAAAATAAGATTTGCTGAAAAATCTTTCCCCAAACACCAAACCCTGCTTCTGCAGGCGGTTCCATATATGAACCGCGGTACCTTATTGATAAGGTACCGCCACCATAGATAAGGAACCGCCTACATTGGCCTTCCTTTTTCGGGTTTTTGTCTGAAACTCCAAATTTGCTCCAACTTTTTTGAGAATCTTTGTTTCAAACCCTTTGACCACCCCAAAAATACCCTAAGCCTTCCCTATTTAAACCATAAGCATTTTGCATTACTTCACATCCAAAATGTCTTATTCTCCCAATGAAAGCCTTGAATCTCCTCCATTTTCTCCAATTGCTTTCAATCCAAACCCACCCAAGAACACTCTTAATCACATTTCTCCTACCAAGAATGTTGATTGTGGAACCTCCTTTCTTCCACCACCACCCTTTAGTGTTCTTCCTCCTTCTCATGATAATGTTATGCACCATGGAACATATTGTCATTGTTGTCAACATCAACATCTTGCTATGGCACACATCTATGAGGAGTTGAGCTACATCAAGAGTCTCTTAATCAAGCCTCCTCTTCACTTTGATTATGAGATCTCCAACAAGCCACCACCACCACCCTCCGCTATTACCTTGTCTTTCATATAAGCATTGATTTCTTATCCTCAAGACACCAAACTCAAGTAAATCTTAGAATTCTAGAATAACTAGGATTAGATTTATGCTTTTGGCTTGTATCTTTTTCTCATACTTCTTTGTATGATGTTTCTTTAGTAACTTATCTTGGATCTTTGTCTTTGTGTTTTCTTCTCTTTTTATTTTCTTTATGTGACCTATTGCTATATATTGTTGGTTGTTTCTTTTGTTCAACTAACCCTTCTATGTAGCTTGTCACCATATCTCAATTTCCCGGTGCCCCAAGCTAGGGGGAGTAAGCACCAAGGGGAGTCTTTGCAAAGTCCGTTTCTTCAACACCGGCTTACGCAACCTTTTTGCTTCGACAAAGGGGGAGAAATGAATAAACTCGTCTTCGAAAATCTTGTTTTTGTGTGATTAAGTTTATGTATTGTCGGAATCAAAAAGGGGGAGATTGTTAATGCAATAATGACTAAAAACGTTACTTGCATTTTTCGGTCTCGCTTAGTTTTGATTACGACAATATGTAAAAACAAGCATTTACGAAAACAACGAAAAACGAATTCTTGAGTTCAAGCATTTTTCATTTTACCCGTTTTCACTTAAGGTATGGATAAACAAGTACTAACCTTAATCAAGTGATCAAGTGATTTAATCTTTTCTTAAAACTCACTTTTTATTAAATGTGACAAGTTTTTATTAAACTTTATTTTTAAGAAAATGTTTTATTAAATTAATTATTTGAAATTTGAAAATGGCATATTCTTATTCTGTTAAGAATATCCTTTCAGAATATTTTTTATACCCATATAAGACCTACACCACTAAAGGACAAAAAGGAGCGGAGTCTAGTCCGGCGGTACCTTAGCGCCTAGGCGGTACCTTATCGATAAGGTACCGCGGGCTGTGATAAGGTACCGCGGGCAGATATAGCCGTTGGCTCCTTTATCCTTTAAATAGTGGACCATTCTCAGCTTTTCACCTTACCTCTTTTGCACATTTATTTCCAGATTCAAACCCCTTCTTTAATCACTCAAATCTTTGATCATTTGTTTGATTATTACTTGTTTAAGAAGTAAATCTTGTTCCTCCATCCCTTCTTCTCCAAGTGCAAAGAGAAGAACACTATCCTAGTGAAGTGTTGAGTCCACCACCAAAGATCCATTGAAGATCAAATTTTATATACTTGTAGTTGTGTCATAGTTGTGAAGATCCAAGTAGTTGTGTCTATTTGGAAGTTGTGTATGTACTAAGTATAGTTGTGTAGATTGGTCCTAGCTACAATTAGGGCTCGACTTTTAGCTTAGAATCGGAAATTGGTTAAGCGACGTGTACGGTTTTCTCCACCATAAGGAGCTTGTTGTGTAGTGAACTCTCGAGTAAGGAGTACTCGAGGAGTGGAGTAGGAACGAGGAGTGAGCTTCGTTGCCGAACCACTATAAATCTTTGGTGTTCGGTTTGATCTTTCTTTACCCTTAACTCTTTACATTCTTTATTCTTTTTGCATATACATGTGTTAGTATTAGATTAGCTACACTATCATTCTTTATTCTTTGTGGATATATTTTTGTTAGTATTAGTTTAACTACACTATCATTGTTCATATTATGCATAAGAAGATTTCACATATTTCCTCAAGCCTAAGTTTTTGAAAAAGGATTTTTTGGAAACCATATTTTAACAAGTAAATTATAAGAAACTATTCAACCCCCCTTCTAGTTTCTACATATACGTTCTCTACAACTTTCACGTTTTATGTTTTTCATGAAAAAGATATTTAGATGGTCGAAACCCCGATTTAAAACTATGACAACAATACCATTATTTTCGGTAATTAAGTAAATCTGAATTTCGACGGTCTCGGTTAGTGCTAAAAACATAGTTTTAAGTCTCTAAGCCTATTAGTGACTAAATATAGACAGTCTATACGTAAAATATTATTAAATAAAGTTTAAAACTTATAACGATAGTAGTATGATAAAAAAATGGAAAATTAATTAGCGCATATCGATTCCATTGTGTATCTGAAAAATATAACAGTGAAAAAAAATTGTTCGAAAAACTTCCCGTTTAAAATCAAACTCATACACATAACATGTGTCTGTATCGATGTGTGTGTATACAAACGTGTATAAAAAGGAGTGTATAAAAAAGTATATAAAACTGTGTGTATAAAAAAGCGTAAAAAACTTATATACACACGTTTTTACGCAATTATATAAATATTTTTTATGCTTTTAATACACACAATTTTATACACACGTTTTTATACAAGTTTGTATACACACATTTCGATACATATTTTTAGACACATGTTTTGTGTTTGAGTATAATTTTAAACGAGAAGTTTTTCGAGCAATTTGTTTTCACAGGTTTTTTAAATCGGGGTTTCGACCATCTAAATGTCTTTTTTATGAAAAACATAAAACATGAAAGTTGTAGAGAACGTATACATTGACTTGACGTGAGTTTTTCGGAGTTTACGGGTTAGGTTTTCACGTTGAAATCGTATGTCACAGTTCAGAATTTTTTGCGTATAAAACGTGTATATAATAACACGTATAAAAAGTGTGTATAAAAACGTGTATAAAATACGTGTATTAAAGTCAAGGTATCATTACTAAGTTTTCTAATGAAAAAAATGTCAAAGGACTAACGGTGGAAGTCTACGCAGACCAAATGACCAAACGATAACTTTTTTAAGTGGTAACTGGTTAAACAAGTCACATTTTGGTCAATATTGCGTAAATTGGTAAGTATTTGAAATTATGTTGCGTATATCCGGAATAAAAAAAGTATCTTACGTACATTAGTTAATTTGAACAAATAAGTTACATAAATTCAGCCTTTCCCCTTTTATGAATAAACCTAAGGCTTTTTAGATATAAATCAGTTTATAAAACATGTTCTAGGTTTTCTAGGACTTACACTTATTCCGCTACATTTTCATTCTTTACTTATGTTTCAATTATCCATAGTATGTCATTATATCCATTCACTGGGCGTATTGCCCAGACGTATTTTCTTTTCATGTTCCCATACGGCAGGTACTAAAGGACAGACTTAGTCAATCAATAGTACGTGTATAGGATGGAGGCTCCATTTGACTTCAATTCCTTTATACATTTCTATACTTATGCTTTGCTTGGACATTGCCTTTTTCTACATTCTTTACTTATGCATGTGTGAGCTTATGTTTTTGGACCGATGTTTGATTCATGTTTCTTTTATGGTCATTTATGCTTTTAAGACATTTACCTTGCATGTTTTGATGACACAGCATAATTATCATGTAACGGTCCACTTGTCAAAGTGGGGTGTTACAATTATGGTATCAGAGCCCAAGGTTTCGACCTGTTGGCTCTAAAACTTGACCTGTGTCTAGTGGGTAGTCACCAGGATCTTCCTAAACTAACAGTTGATTTTATTTCATGTATCTTTGTTTTCTTTAAGTTTTGACTAGGTAAGGGTTGATACAGGATCGACCATACTTAGTCGCATGTGGTTTTCTTTTATTTTTGTTTTGTGGACTGAACCATAGTCGTCCACCTTTGCTAATATCATATCTCGTTGGCTATGCCTTCATAAATTCTTCCATGCATGTCTTATGTTTATTCTATGTTTCAAACAGATTAATCATTTATTTCCTTTGAAATTGTTAGATGGTTAACACACGCAATGATCAGGAACTTGTTGCAGCTGTCCGAGCAGCTTTGTAGACTATGCTTCCCCAAATCCGAAACGAGATTAGGGCATAATTTCATAATGGACCAAATCATGTGAATCGTCCTCCTCCTCCACCAGTCACACTCCACATGTGGCTGGAAGGATTTAACAAACAGAAGCCTCGATCATTCGAGAAGGGTGATGTCCCGTCAAATGCTGAGAACTAGGTCTCGCATATGGAGAAGATCTTTGATGTTATGGGTTGCGATGGAGTATACAAGGCGAGGTTGGCATGCTACAAGTTTGAGGGTGATGTGTTAGCATGGTGGAGAGCTTACAAGCAGACTAATGGGGGTGAAACATGGCTTACTACTTTGACATGGGTGCAGTTCAAGGAATTTTTCTACAATCAGTTCTTCCCGAGAGCTGAGCAAGAACGACTGAGGATAGATTATCATCCTATCCGTCAAAAGGCAGGTAAGGATAGCACAACATTCATGCAGCGTTTCCTCAGGCTAGCTAGTTTTGTAGGTGTAGCTGTTGGCATAGCAAAAGAGCAAGCGAAACATTTCCGTTGGGCTCTTCACACCTCGATTACTGATCGTCTGCTATGTGATACATTCACCAATGTGGCACAAGTTGCTGACGCAACACGCAGTCTAGAGATGCTCCAGGAGAAGGATGAGTATGAGGAGTCAGCTCGACCTGAGAAGAGGTATATTTTAGTCATCAAGCGTTACCATCTCATTCAAATTGGTATTTTCAATTATATATCATGTTTTATTCAATTGTATCCTTCAGGCAGAAGGGTGGAGACCGGTCCCAACCAGCCACTCAGCAGAACAACTACAAGGGACACGGTCAAACTAACGACCGTTATGGATCAGACAGGCGTAGTGGTAGTGATAACTACCGTAACAATGCCATTTACTCCAACAACAATAGGTCCCTAAAATTTAAACTCTTCCATGTTAAGCTGCTGTGTGACATAAATTCTAACATCTCAGCATTTTAACAGGAACTCTAGTAACGGGCGTGACCAGAATAACAAGGGTCATCAGCCTAATCACTCAGCTCAATCTGGTATTATACCTAAACTTTCAGTGTAGTCATGTTTATATCTCAGTAATCATGCCTTACGCGTATCTTCTTAAAGAGGCTCTCATCTAGCGAGGGTACCCACCGGGGGTATACCCATCCCATCTGCACCACCTGCGGACGAAGGCATCTTGGATCATGCCGTCGTGCTACCGGTGTTTGCTTCAAGTGTGGGCAAGCAATCCATCTCATGAAAGACTGCAAGAAAGGGAAAACCATTGATACATCGGGTACTGCCCCTCCGAAACCAGCAACATCAGGCCGTGTATACACCTACCAGAGATCAGCCCAACAAGTCTACAAGTACCATTACTGGCATCTTATTTATGTATGGACATGCTGCCTGCGTTCTATTTGTTACGGGTGCGACCCATTCTGTTATATCCACTACTTATGTTGCTCATATTGATAAGTCACCTATGCCACTTGAGAATGTGTTAAATATATCTACGCCAATGAGAGACTATGTGCGCATTACCCATGTGTACATAGATCTTCTCTTAGAATTTGATGACAAGATTCGTCTTGTCGACGCACTTCCTTTGGACATGTGCGAATTTGATATGGTCTTAGGCATGGACTAGTTAACAAAACACCACGCCACGATCGATTGCCATACATATTGAGTTATATTCGACGATTTTCAAGCTCTAGAATACATTCATAATGGTTTTATACCAGGAAAGTCTATACAAATCATTTCTGCCTAACAAGGTCGTGCATTACTAGCTCCTGGCTGCGAAGGTTTCTTAGCTACAATTCATGACACAATTGTTGAAGCTCCATCGATTCAAGATCAGCCGATTGTTTCAGAATTCCCCGATGTGTTTCCAGAAGAACTTCTGGGTATACCAACTATCCGCGAAATGGAGTTTAGCATTGAGCTCATTCCAGGAGCTGAACCGATCTCCCAGGCTCCTTATCGCATGGATCCCATTGAGCTCAAGGAGTTGAAAGACCAGCTGCAGGAGTTACTGGAGCGAGGTTTTATTTTTTCGAGTGTATCACCATGGGGTGCACCAGTAATATTCGTTAAGAAGAAGGACGGCAGCATGCGACTGTGCATTGACTATCGTAACGTGAACAAGATCACAATCCAAAACTGTTATCCAATGCCACGTATCGATGATTTATTTTATCAACTGCAAGGTGCCAAGCACTTTTTCAAGATTGATCTACGATCAGGCTACCATCAGCTGCGAGTGAAGGAGCATAATATTTCTAAGACTGCTTTTCACATACGATGTGGTCACTACAAGTTCGTAGTCATGCCTTTTGGACTCACAAATGCTCCAGCGCTATTCAAGGATCTGATGAACCGCGTTTTCTATGAGTTTCTGGAAAAAATCATCATCGTATTCATCGATGACATTCTGATTTTCTCGAAATCTAAGGAAGAACACGAGGAGCATCTTCGCACAATACTGCAAATTCTTCGTCAGAAGCAATTGTATGCAAATTTTTCCAAGTGTGTGTTCTGGCTAAGCAAGGTGGCATTTCTGGGTCACATTATTTCCGCAGAAGGGATAACCATGGATCCTACGAAGGTTGAAGCTATCACAAAATGGCCAAGACCGACATCTACAACAGAGGTTCGTAGTTTTCTAGGTTTAGTTAGATATTATCGCAGATTTGTGGAGAACTTTTCACGGTTAGCCTTTCCTTTGACTAAGTTGATGCGTAAAGGAGAGAAATTCGTCTGGAATGATGAGCGGGAGAAGAGCTTTGAAGAACTTAAGCAGCTATTGGTTCCTGCACCTATTCTTACTCTTCCATCTGGCATAGGTGGATTTCAGATTTATAGTGATGCTTCGGGAAAAGGACTTGGCTGTGTACTCATGCAAAATGGGAAGGTGATTGCCTATATATCACGCCAGCTTAAGCCTTATGAAGAAAATTATCCCACTCATGATCTGGAAGTAGCAACAGTTGTTTTTGCGCTCAAAATCTGGAGGCATTATCTTTACGGTGAGTCATGTGACATGTTCACTGATCACAAGAGAGTCAAATACATATTCACTCAGTGTGAACTATATATGAGATAGAGACGGTGGTTAGAGCTACTAAAGAACTATGACACCAACATTCAGTACCATCCTGGTAAATCTAATGTGGTGGCTGATGCTCTAAGCAGGAAATCAGGCATGATTGTTGGCATCAAGGTTAAAGGAGAAATCATTCGTGATCTAGAGCGTTTAAACATTGAGTTTTTCGTACGTGGACAACATGGGTACTGGGCTAATCTGAGGGTTGAGCCAGACTTAATCTCTTGGATCAAGGCAACTCAAAAGGACGACGGCGAGATTTGGGCGATTATTCAGAATATCGATCAGCAGACAGAGTTTCGTGTATATGACGAGGGCATAGTATGGCAGGGTACCAAGTTATGTGTTCCAGACGATCTTACATTCAGAGAAGCCTTATTGAATGAGGTTCACAACTCTCCATTCTCCATTCATCCAGGTTCTACCAAAATGTATCATGATCTCAAACAACATTTTTGGTGGAGTGGCATGAAACAGGATGTTGCTACCTTCGTTTCTAAATGTCTGACCTGCCAGCAGGTTAATATAAAACATCAGCGAGCTAGTGGTTTACTACAACTATTAGAAATTCCCAAATGGAAGTGGGACAAGATCTCCATGGATTTTGTTACCGGGTTACCTAGACTCAGAAGAGGCATGATGCTATTTGGGTCGTTGTCGATTGTTTGACCAAATCTGCACATTTTATCCCAATTCAAAAGGATTACTCAGTTATCAGATTGGTAGAAATATTCCAGCAGGAGATCATGCGACTGCATGGTACTCCATCAAATATCATATCAGATAGGGATCCACGGTTTACATCTCGTTTCCAGAGAGGCTTTCAGAAAGCTTTGGGCACCAGACTCAAGCTTAGCACAACCTTCCATCCTCAGACCGACGGTCAGTCAGAGCGTACTATTCAGACTTTAGAAGACATGTTGCATGCGTGTGCGTTGGAATGGACAGGGAGTTGGGATGACTACATCTGTTTGGTTGAGTTTGCTTACAACAACAGTTGGCATGCGAGTATCAAGTGAGCGCCTTTCGAGATGCTTTATGGCAGGAAGTGTCGTGATCCAATCTGTTGGTATCAGGTTGGTGAACGGATCATTGAGGGTCTAGAGATGATTAAGGTGACCAATGAGAAGGTCGTCATCGCCAAGGCGAAGCTTCAGGAAGCTCGTGCTCGTCAGAAGAGCTATGTTGACAAACATCGCAGATCGTTAGAATTTCATCCTGGCGGTCGTGCTTTCTTAAAGGTATCACCAGCACGTGGAGTCAAGCGTTTTGGTATTAAGGGCAAGTTCAGTCCTCGTTTCATCGGACCGTTTGAGATCCTCAAACGTGTCGGTGAGGTATCGTATCGTCTAACATTACCTCCTCAGCTATCTCATGTGCATAATGTGTTCCATGTGTCCTTACTCAGAGGCTACAACTATCATCATCTGCACATTGTCACGTATCCACTCGATCAGATTCGTGAGGATATATCCTATGTTGAGGAACCTGAGGCAGTTCTCGATCGTCAGGATCGGGTAATGAGGAGAAAGATGATCCCATTTGTCAAGATCCTCTGGAGGGACCATCCCGAGCGGGAAGTCACTTGGGAAACGGAGGAGTCTATCCGGACTTCTTTCCCTCATTTTCAGCTATGATTCGGGTATGTCCTTTTTAGTTTATCGTATCTCTAATTCGAGGACGAATTATTCTTTTTAGAGGGGAAGAGTTGTAAAACCCTCATAAAATACATAAGAACATTAATTACATGAAAACACGGGTTAATTAAAACTTTATGATTAATTAATACACGACACGTATCATGAATATTTAATATATCAAGACAAGTATTACGTATATAAATTATTTATTTATGACAAGTATTACGTATGTAAATTATTGCCCGATAAGTATTTACGTATAATACTTAAAACATGACAAGAATTAAAACGAGTTAAAACACGAACACACGTTACTAATAATAAAACACGATAAATAATAAAACACGAAAACGTAAAATATATATATACAAGTGGTGTTTGGATGACACAAAAAGGAAAAGAAAATGAGGGCACATGGCCCGGCCCGTTAACTTATTAAACTTGTAACAAAAACATTCACATGGATTCACTTATATACTTTAAAAAAAATAGAAAAAAACCCTAGCTTTGTTCTCTTTGGGTGCCGCCGGTTTTTAGCAAAAGAAAAGGGGAAGGAAAAATTGTTTGATCTTTGATTTGGTTACGGATATTGTTCGTGTTCATAAATCCCAAATCACCACGCATACGGTATCCCTAAATCTTTAGTCTTTCTTTTAATTATTTCTTTTGATCATTAGTAAAACTAATAAGAATACATGATGTTAAAATATTGAAACATGTATTAATCAAGATTGGTTCGGGTTGTCACAGGAACCGAGAGCCAAAGGCTCTCGGTGGTGTTTTTGCTCGGCCAGTCGCACCCTATAAGGGGCGGTGGCTGTTTTGCTTTGTCAGCCGCAACACCAAAAACCCACAGCAGGGGGTGTTTGGTTAAAACAGTGGCAACCGAGAGCATCTAGCTCTCGGTGGGTACTTTGTCCGAACAGTAGGAACCAGCCAACAGCCGGTGGCTGTTTTGACCAGGCAGTGGGACGAAACCACAGCCGGTGGTTGTGGTGTTTGATTGTTCTAGCAAACCGAGACCATGGGGTCTCGGTGTAAGCTAGTTCGGGGCTCGAGTATACATGAAAAAAACACAAGGGTGTGTGTGGCTATTATTTTGCTAAATTACTTTATATTAATTTAATTAGTTATATTAATTTAAATCATGTCTAATAAATTAAATCAATACTTAGGATATAAATACTTATGTTATATAATTAGGCATGAAATTAACATGGTCCCATTATTAAATTTAACTTAGACTTATAATAATTATTTAATATAATTATTCATGATAAATTACATGATACATTTAATTAATTTAATTAAGAACTTAGCTTTATTATTAATTAATAATTATTATGTTATGACTAAAGTATTTAATTATTAATAAACTTTACTACATTATGACATTTAATAAATCATGACTTATAAAATATGCTTATTAAACCTTAGCGTATATCATATGCTTATTAAACAAGCTTATTGCTAATTATGGAAACATGCTATTTATAGAAACATACTATTTATGAAAATATGCTATTTATGAAAACATACTATTTATGGAAACTTACTATTTTTGGAAACTTACTAATTATAGAAACTTACTATTTTTGAAAAGTTGCTATTTATGGAAACTTTCTATTTTTGGAAAGTTGATGTATATAGAAACCTGCTATTTTTAGAAAGTTACTCATTATGAAACATCAAGCATAATAACACATAAACATGAAATACGATAATCAAAGAACATATGAAACACTAAGAAACATATGATAAAACATGAAACGGTAAATCAAGTCAAGAACAAGTAAAACAAGTCAGGAACAAGTAAACTAAACTAAGAGTCAGTAAATTATACATTGAACACACAACTCATTCACGTACTTTATAATGTAGCTCTTGTGAAGTCGGAGTAGTTTCTTTCCGCTTTCATCTTCATTTCATTACTGGACATAAGATACGGATATTCTGTCCTTCCGTAAGGACATTCTCTTTCTATGATTAGGATTCCCCGTTTGTTGCCATATGTTTTCCCTAGTAGTTTACATGTCATAAAACTTTTCAGTAATTACTATGTTATCATTTTAAACTGCATGAGCTATATACATTCATGACCATGTCCACCTAGTTATGGAGGTACCATAACCGTAACACTTGAGGCACCGGTGTTATGCCTCTTCCACGACGAGAGTGATCACTCGCGGTGTCCCTTTCAATTTTATGGCCATTATTATTATTATTATCATGTGGGGCGTATGGGTGCATCCTAGTACATGTTTTTGTAGATTACACAGTGACTGTGGTGTGTTCTCTACATCCGTCACATGGAGCTGATCCCTCCACACAGACTAATATAATTAGAGGCAACCCCTCTATTTGCATGACGAGATTAACCCTCTATGTATTAATGTACGTTGATACCTTCATGACCTATATGGGCTCTTTGGCATTTAAAATACATTTTATGAATAAACCTTAGGCTTTTCAAATATAAACTAGTTTATAAAACATGTTCCGGGTTTTCTAAGACTTACACTTATTCCACTGCATTTTCATACTTTACTTATGTTTCAGTTATTCATAGTATGTCATTATATCCGTTCACTGAGTGTATTGCTCAGCCGTATTTTCTTTTCATGTTCCTATACGACAGGTACTAAAGGACAGACTTAGGCAATCAAGAGTACGTGCATAGGATGAAGGCTCCCTTTGACTTTAATACCTTTATACATTTATATACTTATGCTTTGCTTGGACATTATTTAGTCCTTTTTCTACATTTTTTACTTATGCATGTGTGAGCTTATGTTTTGGGACCAATGTTTGATTCCGATTTCCTTTATGGTCATTTATGTTTTTAAGACATTTACCTTGCATGCTTTGATGACACACCATAATTATCATGTAACGGTCCACTTGTCAAAGTGGGGTGTTACAATTAGTCTAAGGTAGCAGTTGTTAAGGAGTGGCCAACTCCAACTACCATTATTGATGTTCGGAGTTTCCATGGTCTTGCCTCTTTTTATAGGCGGTTTATCCCTAATTTCAGGTCCATTATGGCCCCTTTTGAAATACTGTATGAAGGGGAAGTCATTTGTGTAGACGGAGGACGCACAATTGGCTTTTCAAGTTGTCAAGGAAAAGCTTACTACAACGTCAATCCTAGTATTGTCTGATTTTTCTAAAGTTTTTTAGCTTCATACTGATGCTTCTAAGGTTGAAATTAGCGGTGTTCTTAGTCAAGGTGGGTGGCCTGTCGCCTATTTTAGCGAGAAGTTGACAGGGCCGAAGTCCAGGTACTCTACTTATGACTTGGAGTTTTATGAAGTGGTCCAAGTTGTGAAGCATTGGCGCCATTATTTGTTTCATAAGGAGTTTGTTTTATTCCCTGATCATGATTCCTTAAGGCATATCCGCACTCAAGATAAGTATTCACATAAGCATGGGCGTTGGTCGACTTTTCTTGAGAAATTTACTTTTATGGTGAAACATAAAATTAGTGCTTCCAATCGTGATGCTGACACCTTAAGCATGAGGAGTAGTTTACTTGTAACCATGCAGGTTGATGTCCTACGACTTGATGTCATTCGTGACATGGTGACTATGGATCCATACTTTTCAGTAGGGGTGTAAACGAGCCGAGTCCAGCCGAGTATTGTAAAGCTCGAGCTAGACTCGAATACAAAAACTCGAGCTCGAAACTCGGCTCGAGCTCGACCGCGCTTTATATTTTGAGCTCGAGCTCGGCTCGTCATGTAAAACTCGAGCTCGAAACTCGACTCGAGCTTGATTATTTTCAAATGTCATGATCGAACTCGATAAATACTCGACATATCAAGCTCGACTCGACTCGATTTATCTATATAAAAAGGTATAAAATATTTTAATTAAAGCTCGATAAGGCTCGTGAGCTTATCGAGCCGAGTATATTGGAGCTCGAGCTCGACTCGAATATATACTCGAGTAACTCGAACTCGACTCGTTTATACCGAGTCAATTTCGAGTATTTTACGAGTCGATCTCGAGTAACTCGCGAGCTGTCTCGGCTCATTTACACCCCTACTTTTCAGTTGTTTTGCAGGATTTGCAATCCAGAGAGAAAACATATTTTGTTATCCACGATGGGTTCCTATTCAAAGGGAATCAACTTTGTATTATTGATTCAAGTGGTCGCTTGAATATTATTAAGGATTTGCATGGTGAAGGACATGTTGGTTGTGATCGCACTTTACAGTTGGTTCAAGCTTCTTATTTTTGGCCTACTATGAGGAAGGAAGTGGATCGTTACGTCAAAAGGTGTCGTATTTATCAAGTTTCAAAGGGCAGTGCTACTAATGCAGGGCTTTATATGCGTTTGCCTCTTCCTTTGCAACCTTGGGTTGATAATAGCATGGATTTTGTGTGGGGCCTACCTCGTACTCAAAGGGGTAATGATTCAATATTTGTTGTTCCTGATCGTTTTTCTAAGATGGTTCATTTTATTCCTTGTAAGAAGAAAACAGATGCAGTTAATGTAGCCCAACTTTTCTTTAGGGATGTGTACCGTTTACATGGTTCACCTTCTCACATTGTTTCTGATCGGGACACTATATTTTTGAGTCATTTTTGTCGTAGTTTGTGGAAGATGGTAAATACTCGACTCAAGTTTAGTAGTGCTTATCATCCTCAAACTGAGGTTGTTAACAAGTCCCATGGTAATTTGTTAAGGTGTTTGGTGGGTGATCATGTGAAGGCATGGGATCAGAAGTTGTATCAAGATGAGTTTGCTCATAATCATGATATTAATCGGAGCATTGGGTTTAGTCCATTCCAGGTGGTTTATTCTGCTCAACCACGTGGTCCTCTTGATCTTATGACTCCTTGGGTTTCTAGTTCTGTTCTGAAGAAAGTGCAAGATTTTGTTGAGGGGTTGCATGATGCTCATAAAACTGTTCGTGAAAATTTGGTTCACGTTAATTCAAAGTACAAGCATGATGCAGATCAAAAGAGGTGACATGTTGATTTTGACGAAGGAGACTTTGTGTGGGCTCTTTTGACTAATGATCGTTTTTCAGCTAATGAGTATAATAAGTTATCTGCAAAGAAGATTGGTCCATTGGAAATTTTGGAGAAGATGAACTCGAATGCTTATCGTTTAAAGTTACCAAGCCATATTCGATGTTCTGATGTTTTTTAATGTGAAGCATTTGTTTCCTTACCATGGTGATTCTTCTGATGATGATACTGGTAGAAATTCGAGGACGGATTTTTCCTATCCAGAGGGAATGATGGAGGCCCAAGTATTGAAGAGCGGACTGACTTGTTTTTGGAAGCCCAAGATCGTGTGAAGAAGAGGGCTTTCTTAAAACAACCATAACTTGAGCATCGTACGTCCGTTTTCATCCCGTGACTTGTTAAAACGACCGGAAAAGCGAGAGGAACAACGTTGTAAACACCTCTAGACTGGTTAAGGATTTTTCATGACCCAAAAAACCGTTTTACTATCATTTATTTGCATTTTTGTGTTATTTTCAGTTTTCGTTGGACTTTGTCTTTGTTTCACAGTCCGAACCATTGGTATTTTAGGGTTTTCTTTGCTTCCTGTTTTTATTTAAACAATATGTGGTAACCCTAGTAAGACAGTTTTCAGTTTAATAAAAGTTAAACCATTGGTCGTTGTTTGCCAAGTTTTTACCCCCATTAATCGGTATTCATTATAATCAATGATTGTTGGAAGAATTGTTTATGATATTCATTGGAATCAACATATCCCATTATTATCTTACGAATTATTTTTGGTATTCATTCGAATCATCATATCTAATTAATATCTTTGTTTTTTAGTCGGATCAAAATCTTCTCAAGTTGATGGTAACTTGATTGATCATGTTGGTCAATCAGAATTTAAATAAAAATTTAAAAGTTTTTATTTTAGTGAAATGCAAGAGGCTCACGTGCATTTATCTTTGTTGTGATTAAAAAACTTGACCAATCAAAATGGTTTCAACTTGAGATTATTTTTTTCGTTTTTAGTGTACATCAAAATCTCTCAAAAACTTTCAACAATTAAGGCAGTGGGAATCCATAGCTATGGCGAGGCGCCATGGCCACCGCGTAGGGCTGCGTCATGGCCCCTGCGCCATACCCACCAGCTCTCGCGGTGGTGTTTATAATTTTTTTTATAAATATAATGGTAATATATTTGTCAGGGGAGCGTTTTTTTTTTTAAAAATACCCCTAAATTCTATTTTTACCCTTTTAAAAAACCTATAAATACTCTTTTATATTACCAAACTTCACACACACTTTCATATATATTTCTAACTCTCATTTCTCCAAAAAAAATGGATCCAAATAATGCTAACGATTTCGACGGAATCGATACATACGATCATTATGATGCTTTGAGGAAGACAAAGGAACTTTGAGATAGGAAAGTGCACAATGATCTCCGAGAAGACCTTGTCGAGCACCTATGGGATGACGAAGATTAGTTTGTGTTTTTTTATGTCATGTTTAATTTTATATAATGTTTAAGTTCATGTAACCGTTTTTTAATTTTAATGTATTTTTATTACCAAAAAAAAAAAAAATTCCCACGGCACCAGTTTTCCCACGGCTCAGGGATACCAGTGAAATCTGGTACCGTGAGAAAAAATGATGTCATGGGGAAAATGCTGACGTGGCAGCACTTTTTGAGTCATGACTTACGGATTCCCTGTGCTCTTAATACATAACATTTTAATGAATACAGTTTTTATGAAAGACTTGAGTTTAGTCAACTATTTAGCAAAAAACTTTTAAAAAAGATATTGGTGCAAGGAAAAAAAATCATTAAAAGATGTTTTAGAAAAGGCAAAAATAATTTGTGCATTTGACCTTATTGTGAATGCTTTAATTTTCATAAATTTATTTATTAGAGTATATTTTGTCACACATGGTAGTAGTTAATAGATATTTAATCTTTGATAACAGATTTTGAAGATTATTATTGCAAAAAAATAAAGATTTTGAAAGTATATTAATGCAAGAAATATTGTTTTGAAATACAAAAATCTAACTTTTATTACTGTAATATTCGAACTTTTATATGCTTACTGTAATGTTTTTAAATAATTTACTAAAAAATTCAAGCTTTAAAAGTTTATAAAACTGAACTATAAAAGCGTTTTTTTTCTTTCTCAAATGTGCCATCAAGACACATATTTATTAGATGTTTGCTTTTATTTTAAAAAGAAGCTTTGGGTTTTATAAATACAACTTATAGCATATAAAGACACATATTAACCCTTTCATAAAATAAGGTTTTATAAACTTATCACACAAATGAAAACTTATAAATAGTAAAAGGGGAGTAAAACTCTAACCGAAGTATGTAAATCATGCATATAACCAACTGACTTAACTTAGTTAGTTACCAAAGTTTCACTAAATAGTTTTTTTTAGATGTCATTTCATGAATCGACCCACTAAATACTAACATTTGTCGTTCGAAAAAAAGTATGTAACCATATAACGTTACAAATTTACTAAAATACATTCTTCAAATTCTCAAGAACAGAATATTAATTAATTTTTGTTATTGTAATTGTAATCTAGCAATTAATATTATGTTTTGTAACTTTGTATATTACTATAGTTAAAGGAATGCTTGTCACCTACTCTTTAAGTTTCAACACACTCTCTTTACTTAAGCTTCATACAAACCATTAAACCATGAAACCACATCTACACTTTTAGTGTGAGAATCAACACTCAAACAATGGAAAAACAACACCAATGCAAACAATGCTTGAAAATCTTCACAAATGGTAAAGCATTAGGTGGTCACATGAGATCTCACATGCTCCACCACTCTTCGCCACCTTCCTCTTCCTCCGAAAACGAAGCAGACTGGTCGAAAGAAGTCATGAAACACACTTTTCGACGAAGACGGTCTAACCGAATAAGAAGACCAGAAGAAAACTCATCAGTGAGTTCAATATCAAATACTTCACCAGAAGAAGATGTAGCCTTTAGTTTAATGATGCTATCAAGGACACATGGTCTGATATGGATGACGATATCGAGTCGAAAAGTAGTACAAGAAGTGAGTTCAGGTGTGAAACATGTGACAAAGTGTTTAAATCATACCAAGCATTAGGTGGACACAAAGCAAGTCACAAGAAGATGAAGTTGAAACATGGGGACAATGATCATCATAAGACAAAGATTGTGTTGAGTGGAGATATTAAGGTACATGAATGTGATGTTTGTTTTAAAGTTTTTGGTTCTGGACAAGCTCTTGGTGGACATAAAAGGTCACATGTTAATGATGGAAAACCTAAGATAGTTAATATGCTTGATCTTAATCTTCCTGCACCAATGGATGAAGAGTATAATGATGATGAAGGTGGTAGTCAATTTGAGGCTTCTGTGGTTAGTGATGGTGAATTTGTTAATTAAATCCCATTAATGGAAAGATTGAATTGAAGGTAAAGTTTTTATTTTTATGGATCTTGTTGAGAAATAGCTATCAAGGGGTTTAATTTTAGTATCAAGTTTAGTAAAATGTTAAATCTATTCTGACTCTAGTTGAGTAATTTTGGACTTCTTTTATGCCAAAATTTTGTTATTCTGCTACTGTTACAGGTTTATTTTGGAGACATGTAATTAATGGCAATTTATGATAATTTTGATTTTTTCATGCTCCTTTGTTATGTTACTTCTATGGCATGTGTGTAGTTAATGGATAAAGTTTTATCTATATACCCTATAAAGGGTTTATCCCATTTGTTGAAAGTTGAATGTTGAAACTTGAAAACCAAACAAATTAGGCAAGTTTAACAAAAGCTCTGTGATTGAAAAAATCAAATCATAATTAACCGTGTGAAAAATTAAGCCAGTGTTCTAATCATAGTAACACCGTGTGAGCATGTAAGGAAATAATATCACACAATAAAACACATAGGAGAGAAACATGAAATATCTATATAATTTAGGAAATGTTATTAAGTTACAATTCAATTTTGAATTATTACGTTTCAATTCAGTTTCCATCTAAAAACACATACAACACTTCTATCTTTTTTATCTCCTCTATGTGAACCAAAACCCTAAACCACAATGCTCTCTCTTACTATAGACCCACAGCCGCCGCCACTTTTATTGCCGTCTACCAAACTAATGACATGGTTTTGGTAGACTAGGTGGTTTTGGTGGACTAGGTGGCTTCGATGTGTTTGTGGTGGTTTGAGTTGTTCTGGTAACTTTGATTTGTGTTGTTGTTTTCATATCTTTATTGTGAAAATGAGTAGTCCTTCGATCAAACCCTCAAAGAAAACCCGAGTCTTAGGTCTAACAGGAGGCCGTGTACAAATTTAGTAGCGATGATGTATCAAGGATTTCAAGCGGGTCTATGTATGAAAATGTAAGGTATGGTTAAAACTACATTGCTCATGGGTTCATGAATTAAGTGGGTTTTAATTTTTGCTTGTTGTTTTAATTGTAACATGTTCATATAATTTAATGAATTTTAAAATTAGGGTTTATGTGATAAAATTTTGGGTTTTCTTAATTACTTAAGTCTTTTTTTCTGGGATTTTTTCATTTTGTATCAGGAAAGTATGGCTCCAAGAATGCACGAGTGAGAACTTTTGAAGGGTTGTAGATATGAGTTTCATGGTATATGATCTGAATTTACGATTCATGATTTGCTATTGTATATTTTTCTTGATTTGTTATTGTTGCGCTGTCGTTGTCAGAAACCATCGTTGCTAGCGTGTTGTCTGCTAAGGCTACTTCTGACTTGCACAATACTCGGTAAATGATTTCTGATTACGCGGCTGGTTGAGCCATAGATAATTACAAGTACATTAAATTAGTTTGCGTTGAAAATAAATACACGCTGGTAGTTACTGCCATATTCGGCTTGGTCTGAAATTCCTCATTTATGTTCTGAGTTGAAATGTTTTTTGTACCAACTTATAGATTTCCTTACAAATTTGATTTCAAATGCATCATTAGTTCAAAATTAATTATTTTATTACTCCACTTTGGGTGACTTTTGACGCGTTAACACTTGCAACTCATTTGGCCTCTATAAGATATTGCATTACGGCGTGCTCCATAAGGCCTCTATAGTTGTATTGACCCTTCATATGTAAATATATAACTATAACTAAAAAGCACAAGTTAATAAGTTAATTCGTCAAAACTGTTACCTCTATCAAAACTGCTTTCGTTGCAATCGGAAGAACCTTTGTTGCAATGAAGGACTACCAGGTATATGGGAACAAAGAAATGATAGCATTAGGAATAATTAATGTTGTAGGCTCAATGACATAATGCTTTGTAGGAAAAGGTAAAAAGATACAATAAAAACTTCATAAACTCTAAAACATTTATCAGGTCCTATTTATTAAGTCGCGCCTTTAAAGCTATTAGTAGTTGTTTATCTGATGTTTGTTTGCAGGATCTTTTTCACGTTAAGCTGTAAATTATATGGCAGAGTGCCTAACAACGGTCTCTAACATAGTGATGTCATTGGTCGTCTTTTTAGTTTTGAATTCCCTGACACCTCTTTTTGGGTACACTTCGAACGAAATAATTTCGTCCATCATCATATCTGCTGTCGGTTTAATATATTACGAAGCAATTGTGATCTGGAAGATTGACAAATTTGATTTTGTTGCTTGTATGTGAGCCTTTCTTGGCGTGGTTTTTGCTTCAGTTAGATTGTTCTTTTGATTTTGATTGCTGTAATAACTTAATCATCTTGTTATTTTTTTATGTTGATATTTTCATATTTCCACACTAATTTTGACTTAATTTTGTTGTTTAGGTCTCTATCTTTTACAAGGATCCTTCTTCAAGTTACAAAGCCACAAACAACTATGTCAGGTAGGATTCCAGTGACAAGTGCGCATAAGAACATCCAATAATATCTCGAGGCAACTAAAGTCCCTGGGGTTCTCATTGTGAGAGTTGATTCTGATATCATTAAAGAAAGGTAACAGGCTTCCCTAAACTTTTACTTTTCTGGTTGTATTAAATCATGTGTTTTGGATTTGTAATTTTATGGATAGGGATTAAATAAATGTTAACACATCACTTTTAACCGGTTGCAATGTTTCAATCGGGACTCCCACAAAGTACACAAATTTTTTATCCCTGCATTGTAATGTTTCGGAACTTTTAGAATGTGCTCTTGTTGCAGAATATTGACGTGGGTAATTGAGGAGCAAGATCAACTAAAAGCAGCATACCAACGAGATCAATTCTTGATTAAGGAATTTCCGATTTTTATTTCATTATGTTTTTTAACTCTAGCAAGAATTGGGTTTTTGAACTATATGCAACTGTCTTTTTGCAGTTGTTACCGAAATTGATACTAGCGGAGTTCACGCATTTGAAGAGTTGCACAAAAGTCTCGTTAATAGAGATATTCAGGCCACTAGACATTCTCCAATTTTACAAATTTGTTAACACTTTATTGTTTTAGCATGTAATTTTTTGAAAAAAAAAATATATTATTAGGATGTTTATTATATCTTCTAAGCTTTGTCCATAGGTGTTTACACTTATTTATAGAGATGGGCCATGATCGCCATAAATATCTTCGACTATAACTCGTGGTAGCTAAATGGAAAGCTGTAGTATTAAGTACTTTGTTCCAATGATTTTATATTTATTTGTAAGCTAAATAATGTGAGCTTGCCAATGCTATACGACAGTGCTGACTTTGCGCCATGGACGAAGTTGGGTCAGTGGTGTTATAAGGCAATATTAAAACTTCCCACATTGTCACGTCGCCGAGAAACTCTTCTCTTGCGCATGCGTGCATATAAAATCTTGTCATTGCTGCTAAAATTGTTTGTCAAGTCTCTTCTAAAGGGGAGTAGGTGGTGCCCCGCATGTCTATCGCTAAAAAATGATAGAAGTTCCGATGGTTTCATATATGAATTTGCTTGAATACATAATGACATAGAGTATGAATGAGGTTACTATCACTGTGGTATGTAACTATGTACGATAAGTAGCTACTGTTATATATAAGGATTATCACCTTGATTTTTTAAAGATCACCCTTATTTTGATTATGTCTTATGAAAAGTATGATCTTTTCAACCAAATACCATCAGAAGAATACATAGAGGAAATGTTTTAGGCTAAATCAAATTTTTGTTCAAGACACGAAGCTTCATAGGGAAACGATTTTATGATGAATTTGGCTGGTGTCAATAATCAAGAAACACATGTTGATTCCTAATTTCTAAAAGTTCAAGTGCCTGTTTTTAACATCTTTATTTTGGTTGCTTATTCTATTGCGCATTGTTTGTATCAGTTTAGAAGTTATTTTTAGTTGTATTTTGTTAGCTCGATATTTGTTCTATTACAAGTTACAATTTTTCTATTGAATTTTTTATTACATTGACATGCCTCGATGTTTGTTATTAAAATGTTCAAATTCGATCTCTAATTTCTCATTTTATTGTTTATTTTTATACATTTTACCACGAGACAAAATTGTATATTGTTAATTATACAAACTTCCGCTGTTATGCGTAAGTTTCGCAAAATTGTTTGCTTTACAACACGTTACTAAAGTTTTTATATGTTGCTTGATACATGATTATTAAAGATATTGTCTAAACTTGAATTATCGCACGCTACAATATTTACAATATTTTGTAATTACAATTTGATCTTACCGCGAAATAAGATATCGTCAAAAATCTCCCACTAGGCAATTCCGCCGCTATGCGCGGGTACTCGTCTAATAGTTAGTAAATAGTAACACTCTTTTTGACTAACTAGCTTAAGTGAATTAATGAAAATTAAAAGGCCAAACACTTATTCCTAAATCCTAATTTCCAATAACAATGTAAAAAGTTAGAAATGTGCTACTTTCTTTTGTTTGTTTGAAAGTTATACATATTCAAGGACCAAAAGTCCAAAAGGGTTAAAGTTCAACTAGTTACACTAATGTCCATCCAACCCCTTGTAGTTTGTTCAACATTATTATTATCACCCCAATAGCAATGTAAATAGATGGTTAGAGTGTGAGATTTATACTTCAAAGTATTGAAAGTATAATAGACATTTAATTATATTGGTATCGAAGTTACTATAAATAATTAACACTAATATCTTCATTAACTAACTCAATATACAATATCACTCCATAATTAGTTGTAATACATATGTAATTTTTAGAAATTTTATCATATTGTGTTGTTATAGATATCCTAATGACTCATCTTTTGTAATCTACAAATATCATTTCATTGTATAAGATAATTATTTATCAATTTTTTTGTTTTCTTTTGTCTTTCATTACTTTTGAGTTTTGTTTTGTTTAAATTTATATTTTATGTTTTGTTTTGTTTTATTTCGTACTTTTATAAATAAATTTACAAAAAGAGTATAAAAAACTAAAAATAAAGTAAAATTAGGGGAGTAATGAAATCCATTTTGAGAGTTTGAATATCTATTCCTTTGTTACATAGGTTGTTTAATACTGTTTGGTTCGGAGATATATAAGTAATTATTATTTATCATTGGGTAATGAACTATTTTTTTTTAATTTGGGTTAATGGATTCGAGATAATAGATTTAGGTATGTGTGTGTCTCCACCTACCATCACCACTATCACTGACCATCACCATTGTCGCTACCACAATCCTCCCAACGCCACCACCACTCTCCGCCGCCGCTACCACGATCACTATTGCCACCGGGCGCTAACACCTCATCATGGATTCAAGTGTGTATTTGTCCACCTGCGACCAACACCTCTAACGATGCCGCCACCACACTCTACCACCATTTTTAACGGCTATCGATGGCGCCACCACTATCACCACCACACCGCCAATCATCACCACCTCCACATCCCGTCACTACCTATACCATATACCACAACCGCTTATCACAACCACCAATCATCAATAACCACCCAAAAACCACTGATCATCGCCGTTACCACCACCTCCACCTCAGATCGCCATCGTTTCTGATTACCACAAGTCCCCAATCGTCTGTTGCAATGGTTGTTGTCCTTAACCACGACTAGCCACCACTAATTTTCATTAATTGCTTCCCCTACCAGCACCATTGTCACTACTACCACCCTCCCAACACCACACCGCTCTCTGCCGCCGTCACCACCACCACTGCCACCGGCCGCTACCACCTCACCATGGATTTACGTGTGTTTTTGTTCACTAGTGACCACCACACTCTACCAACATCATTAACGGCTATCGATGGCGCCACCGCTACCACCACCACACCGCCGATCATCACCACCGCCACAACCTCCACATCCCGTCGCTACTTGTACCATCTACCACAACCGCTTATCGCAACCATCAACTGTCAATAACCACCCAAAAACCACCGATCATCGATGTTACCACCACCTCCACCTCCGATTCGCCACCTCTACCGACTACCACAAGTCTGCAATTGTTTGTTGCAATGGCCGCCGTCCTCAACAACAACTAGCGGCCACTAATTTTCATTATTTCTTCCCCTACCAACATCGTAATCGTCGCGACCCTGACTATCACCCTAGCCGTTGTTGCCAACATCTTCAATCACCATCGCAACTTATATAACCAAGCACAAATAATGATAATGATGATGCTAAGAAATGCTCATTGCATTCTTTTGTATTCCTTTACCTTTATTCATTCTCATTCCCTTCAGTTTTATCAAGCGCCCCTTTAGTAATATCGCAATACAACGTAATTAAATAGGACCGTCCAAGTTTATACATTATAAGATGAAAAAAAAGGTTTGAAAATGAGTATTGAATAATTTGGCTGAAAATGTGTCATGAAAGTTATATATAGTATGCTAAGAAAAAAAAACTTGGAAAAGTGAAACTATAAACAATCATCATTGTATTTTACGGTAGTGACATGTATAGTTGTCGACTTGTCGAAATAATTACTGCATCAAACTACGGAGTATATTACTTTTAAAATCACTCAAGTTTGCTGACCAAGCAACAGCATATTTAGTCAAATATGACACGATATGATGTCATTGACAAAGTGAATCTTTCTAATACTTGGGGACCAAGCATTGGGGTAGCTAGTACACAGTGACACTTACAAATGGACGTGTGTGTGATATAACATTCGGGTAAACTTGAAATCAAAGTACGATGATTTGAATCGTAAGAAATTCAATGATTTTCTCTCCAATTAGTAATGTTTTTTCCTGAGATTAAGTCTTAAATAAGCTGTGCGAAAGGTTCATCGAATCATATGGTCTCTTCTATATGTTTAAGACCAGATGTAGATGTAGAAGCGGACTTATAATTTTTTTTGGTTGTTGCACAATTTATTTTAAAAGAAGTTGCGAAGATTTTAAAGTTAAATTAAAGCAATATAAACTTTTTTAGGCGTTGCATATACTAAAAAAATACTTTTTAAAAGAAACTACATTTCGTAATCCTACCCATATAGATGGTACGATGATAGTCGTTTTAGCCTTTTTGTTACAACGTACGATGATAGCTGTTTGCTAAAAAATTTAGTGCATTTTTCATGTCGTTGAGAGGTTCACACTAATAGTTAGATCAAGCCTTAAAATAGCAAGTTAACGTACATATTATATTTGAGATTAGTATTATAGAGTGTTAAGGAAGTTTACTTTCTATGCATGCATCGTCTGAGAAGTTGCGTCTGTTAATGCTGCATAAAGCACAAACCCCATGATTTCATGACTTTCTTAGCAAGACATGCCTCGATGTTCTCTTTCAGACCACAACACAATAAATTAAACTGCCTTCATTTACAAAATATTTTCAAATGCCATTCACCGTACTCTCATATTGTGTACTACGAGTAAATTTCAATATTTAAAGTTGGTTTCAGATATAAAATTTAAACTTTAAAGTTACTTGAAACCCAAATCTTTCCATTCTTGGGGAAACAAAATAAAGGGCCGGAAGCAAAGGGGTAATGTTTAATTATATGTATACTAGTTAAGTAGCTAACATAGATTTTTAGGAAAGTTTTCTAACATATACCCTTAGTTTAGCATAAAGTTAATCAACCAATTATAATCACCCATTTTTATTATGTAACAAAAAAACTCATTTTTTAAAAATTAAATATCTCACACACCGTTCATCGTTACGTAAAACAAAACATATCATCGCGACGAGAATTAAATCATCTATCTATCGAGGGGCACATGTATATACTTTCGACGAACTTTTTTTCGACTTTTGTTCTTCAATCACGTCTGAGATGAATCATGTATGATTCGTCACGAAACATATACGATTTTCAGAAAATCATATATGATTCATATCACGAATCATATATGATTTTCTGAAAATCATATATGATTCATGACGAATCATACATGATTCCTCTCATAGGTGATTTTAAAAAAAAGTCGAAAAAAAAGTTCGTCGAAAGTATATACATGTGCCCCTCGATAGATAGATGATTTAATTCTCGTTGCAATGGTATTTTTTTTTCGTTTGACGATTTATCGTTTGTGAGATATTTCATTTTTAAAAAAGTGGTGGGAAATGGGTTTTTTAAAAAATGAGTGATTATAATTGGTTGAATATATATATTTATACTACTATATAAAGCATTTGGGACCTTCTTAAAATAACAAGGCTGAAAATTCAGACTTTTTTTACCTACTAAATAAAGCAAGTTGTATTTTCTAACAAACTTTTGTAACAACCTTTTGTAACAACATTTTTTCTTTTAAATTGAAAAATCTTTTTATTTATTTATTATTTTTTTAATCTAATTTCACTATATTTTTTATAATTTTGTGATTTTTAATTCGATATCCATTGGGATATATTTTTATTAACTTTTAGTCTTTTTTAATTTTAGTAGGTTTTTTAATTCGATTTTTTAGAATTTTACAATGAGTAAGGTGGTGTTTGTTTCATTAAGATGTTTTGTGTCTGAATCTGACTACCGCCTCTTACTGGTAAGAGGCGGTTATAAAGTCTGAATCTGAATGAAATAATATTGTTTGTTTTTTGTTTCTTCGTTTTTAAGTATATATTAAATGATAGCAATACAAGGTAAATAAATAGCTTGAATGTAAACTTTAAGATAGATGTTTAAAAGAAAACTATCAATCCTGAAATTCACATACACGTGATTTCGGTTCACATTTTTTCAACAACGAATGACGGTTAACGATCTTTAGCGATTTTGAAAAAAAGTACGATATTATTAAAGAACCGATTTAGTGTTGGTTTTGACTCGAATTGAACCGAGCTATTTATGCAAAACCGAAAACATAAAGGAATTTAATCGGTTCAGTTCAATTCAACTCGATTCAGTTTGGTTTTCGGGTTCACTTGCTCAGATGGTTCTAAAAGGCTCGCAAAGGCTTCGCAATGGCCTCGCAAAGGCGTAAAGCTCCACCTTCACGCCACGCTATAGGCCAAGGCGTGAGGTTAAGGCTTGACGTGCAATAAGAAGCAAAAAGTATCATAAGGCGTGATAAGTCATGATGGATCGAGGCTTTCTTCATTTTGATTTCGATAAAATCGATCTCTTTTATATAGAAATGAAAACGATTACATGTAAATATAGTTTTTTGACTTTAGTTTGTATGTAAGACGCTTTTGTAAACTTACTTCACGCCTTAAAAACGCAAAAGTTTCGCCTTATCCGCTAAAGCTTGAGGCTTGATCATGCCGCCACGCAACGCCTCAGGCTATTTAGAACCTTGGTAGATTCACATAAAAGACTTGTATAAACAAGAAAATTATAAACACCAGCCTAATATATGTAAAAAATAATTGTTAAGGTCCAGCCCAATTGCCAAACCTTCATATAACCTAATAGTCCAGTACTTTCAAACTTCATATAACCTAAACACATACACGTCTCATTCCTATTATTTCTTTAAAAAATTGCCACCAAACTTTTCTTTAAACCCAGGTATGATCGATCTCTTTGATGTTGATATCAAAACACACGAAATTAAAATCAAATACCTCTTTTTTTCAAACCCACAAATGACAAGCAAAAGCACTCGTGTAGTGTTGTGTTTGATCTCGGTTTAGATCTCTTATAGGTCTCGAGTAAGTTGTACTTTATGTTTTTTTGTTTAAGATCAATGATGATCTTTCTTGATAAAACCCGAGAAGTTTATTGTTGTTATTTTAAGTATGATATTGTGATGTTGTATCTACTACAGTAGATGGTTAGAGGCAGTCAGACACTATCACCGCCTCTGATCGGGTCAGATGCCAATAGTGTTATCACGTCTGACTAGACTAGAAAAAACAAACAGCCTCCTCCTCTGACCGCGTCTGACCAGTAAGCGATCAGAGGCGAGTCAAATGTTTTTATAAAAAACAAACACGCCCTAAGAGACTAATATTTGTTAGTCTCAAAATTCGTTATTAGGTATTCGCCGTCGCATTACGCGAATACCGTTCTAATGCTAATTTAAGGGTTTACATAGATCTTAACTCTAGATTTTTAAATCCGTCATTGCTGTTTTCTCGTTTTCTTTATTTTCCTCAACTTTTCGAGTATTTTCAATCGTTTTGTATATTCATAAAACTCATTTTTTTTCATTAACGATTTAGAAAAAGTTTTCGCTTGTGGTATAGTTGTTTGAAGAGAAAAAATACTTATAAATTTACTCATTTAGCAAAGATGGATATCAAGTTAATTTAGCAGACATATATAAGCTTATTAGTCTTTAAATAAGTCATAAATTATTAATTTTAAAATATAGGAAAAAATAAGTCAAATTTTAGATTATATTTCATAACCTTTAATTTGGTGGCTTATTTAGAGACTTAACGGCTTAAATAAGTTTATTATATTATAATAAAATTGGCTCATTTTTTAAATGCTTCAAGATAACACTTCATTTGTTTTTTTGCATCCACCAAACCAAAATTTCTTTAAATACCCTATGCGACTTAGTACAAAATAAAAAAATGTATTTGAGAAATTTCAATAAGTTGCATAAATCGCATAGATCGCATAAGTCGCATAGATCGCATAAGTCGCATGGGGTATTTAGAAAAAATTTGATTTGATGGATGCAAAAAACAAATGGAGTATCATCTTGGGGTATTTCAAGAATTAGTCCTAATAAAATTATATAAACTTATAAGTTTTTAAATAAGCAACCAAATTAGGGTTTGTGAAACATAAGTCCATTTTGGCTTATGTTTCATAAGCTTAAACAAACACTTTTTTATTATACAATTTTTACAGTCTCTAAAGTACTACGATAATGCAAAAATTATTAAAAGAAAATCTACCACAAATAATTTGGGCAACAATTTATAAGCACTATGTGTAACACCCCATTTGGATAAATGAATCGTTACTTAATAATTATGGCGTGTCATCAAAGCAAGCAAGGTAAATGTCTAAAACATTAAATAACCATAAAGAATCCGGAAACAAACATCCAATCCAACATAAGCTTCAACACGAAATGCATAAGTATAGAAAGTAAAGAAAAAGACTAAACAATGTCCAACAAAGCAAAGTATGTAAATGCATTGAAGAATAAAAGAAGATTGGCGCCTCATTCCATGCACGTACTCTTGAATCCTAGCTTTGCCCTTTAGTACCTGCCGTATTGGGACATGGAAAGAGAAAATACGGCTGAGCAATACGCTCAGTGTGCGGATATATAACATAGAATGTAAGCATAAACATAAGCAAATAATGAAATGAAATGAATAGCAGCGAAATAAATGTATGTCATGGAAAAACTGTTTTAAGTTCATAAGACTGGTTTATATTTCTAAAAAGACTTATGTTTAGTTTATCTTGAAAATCTGTATTCTAAATATGCCCGGAGTCCATATAGGTCATGTTATATCAACGTGCATGAATACTTAGAGGGGTGACCTCATCATGCAATTAGAGGGGCTGCCTCTAATTAATATATAAAATGAGTGGAGGGATCAGCTCTTGTAACGGATGCAAGGCACACACCACAGTTACCATGAAATCATGCTAACTTATCCTAGGATGCACCCATTCGCCCCACATGATAATAATAACAAAGGCCAAATACTGTAAAGGGACGCTGCGAGCAATCACTCTCACCGCAGAAGAGTCATAACACTGGTGCCTCCAGTGCTATGGTTATGGAACCCCCATAACTAGGTGAAACTAGCATGCATGTATATAGCTCAAGCAATCTAAAATAATCACAACATATACTGATGTGTTTAAGACACTTAAACTAATAGGGAAAAATAGATGGCTGCAAACGGGGAAATCCTATGTATAGGAAAGAATGTCCTTACTGAAGGACGACATATCCGTACCTTATGTCCAGTAAATGAAGACGAAAACGAACGCAGAAGATCACTCCGACTTCACAATAGCTACATAATGAAGATATATGAATAAGAGTCGGTCTTACTTATACATACTTGTTAATTAGCTTACTTGACGTGTTCATACTTATAATACTTGTTCTTGTCTTGTTTTATTATTTCATGTTTAACCATGTATTTCTTAGTGTTTCATGTGTTTTAGATTCATGTATTTCATGTTTAAAGTGTTATAACACTTGTTATAACATAATGAGTAACTTTCTAAAAATAACAGGTTTCCATATATAGTAACTTTAGAAAAATAGTAAGTTTTCAAAAATAGAAAGTTTTCATAATTAGCATGTTTCTTTAAATAGCATGTTACCATATTTAATGTGTTTGCATAAATAGAATGTTATCATATTTAGTGTGTTTCCATATTTATCATGTTGTCATAATTAGTATAATTCCATAATTAACATGTTTCCATAATTAATCGTATGCTTATAATATATCATGTATAATTATATTATAAAGTTTAATAAATAATAAATACTTAGTTTAACTTATTATTAATTAATAATGTCATGTCATGTTATCATAAGTTAATATTAATTAATAATATTACATATTTCATGTTATTAAACTTTATAATAAAAGATATTAATTAATTAACCTACGTTTTAATTAATTAAATCTATGCTCATGAATAATTAAATTATTAATTATTATAACATAAGTTTATTTAAATAAATGCACATACCAATTATATCATGATTTTATTTAAATAAACATAACCTAAGTTTTAACTTTAATTAAACCATCATTAATTAATAAAATTAATTAATTAAATCATAACATAAAATATTATTACATGTCAGTTTAATTACGTGTTCTTGAAAAAGTGTCAAGTAGCCGAGCCCGAAACTCGAGACCCGACAACCGAGCACCACAACCCGAAGGCTGCGGCCTCTCGCTGTCGTGACTCATCCGAGCCAAACAACAACGCACCGAGAGCCAAGGCTCTCGGCTTGCTGCTGCACCCGAACAACCCGACCCCCAGCCCACGCTTGGGTTCCCCCTACTTGCGACAAATACCCACCGAGCCCCCTTAGTGGGCCTCAGTTCCCACTGCTGGGCCAAGATCCTCACCGTGGGTCTTGGTCCTTGCGGTTGACAGCAACATCACCACCACCGTCAACCATAGGTTGCGGCTGGTGATTTCCAACCAACGCCGAACTCATGGGTTGCGGCTGATGGACGAACGACACCACCGAGACCCCTTGTGGTCTCGGTTGGCTGCGATCGGGACAAACAAACCCCCCAAACCAAATTACTTGTTTTAAATTCTTGGTAAATCTATGATGGTTACATGTTCTTGATTGTTTTTAATGATCATACATAAATAAATAAAAACAAACAAAGAAATAGGATTCGAGATACCACATGTGATTTAAAAGGATGAACGAACACGATACCGCTGTCAAACAAAATCAAAAACAAATAGTCCTTGTGGCTTTGTTGTTGTCGCGGCCAAGAAAAGAAAAGGGAATGAGAAAGTGTTCTAGGGTTTTATAAAATCCTCTGTGATTTATGTTTTATGATTCCTTATTTTTATGTAAATAATGTTTATTAGTTGGATTGGGCCTTGGGCCCCTCCTCTTGCTTGTTTGGACGCGAACACCGCACACACATATAACAATCCGTTTATTTTTTGTGACTTAAAATATTAGCGTGTGTGTTCGTTAAACGTTCGTGTTTTATAACTTGTATATATTAAGTATTATACGTGAATACTTATCATGCATTTATATTCGTGTTTACATACGTAAATACTTACGATAATTAATTAACATACGTATTGTTCGTATTAAATATTCATGATTCATGTCGTATATTAATTAATTATAAAATTTAAATTTAACTGTAAATTCGTGCATTTAGTGATCTTATGGTTTTTAAAGCGGGTTTTAACTCTTCCCCTCTAAAAGAATAATTCGTCCTCGAATTAGAGATATAATAAGTTGATGAGATAATAAACGCTGAAATGAAATATAAGCTAGAAAGACATGTAAGCTGAAAATGAAATACCTGGGTCAGAACTAGAAATAAGGGTAGGAAGTCCGGATAGACTCCTCCGTTTCCCAAGTGGCTTCCCGCTCGGAATGATCCCTCCAAAGGATTTTAACGAATGGAATCGTCTTTCTCCTCATGACTCGTTCTTGACGATCGAGAACTCTCTCGGGTTCTTCGATATAAGATAGATCCTCTCGAATCTGCTCGAATGGATACGAAACTTTATGCAATTGATGGTAGTTGTAACCCCTGAGTAAGGATACATGGAATACATCATGAACATGAGATAGCTGGTGTGATACCCCGAACCCAACGTCATTTATTTTACCCTAATTTACGAATATTTTTGAAATTTTTAAGAAATTTCGTTTGTTATATATTTGACGGTTTAAATTGAAACCAATAAATGAGGTCATAATTTTAACGTTTGACTATTTGAGAAGAACCGATAACGACTATGATACCGACGGATGCCCAAAAATTATCTTTTATTATCGATTGATCGATATTTGAGTTTTTCGAAGTTTTTATTTTTATTACGTTTTAAGTCGAGTCGGAACCATATGAATATTCGTTTTGTGTGCGTTTGAACCATTTAAAAGTATTTTGAGGTAGCCGGGACAAACCCCGACTCCCGTAAAATTTCAAAACGACTAGTAAACATAATCCCGCTCTTTATAAGTTGATTTGCCACTAAGGCCAAAAGATAGCCAACTTGTCAAAACCAACCCTCCCAATTTTTACAAAAGAAAAATGTGTGCACACACACTTCATTTTATCACTTCCAAAAATTGAAAAATCTCTCTTCCCTCTCTCCTTGAAGCCGACGGCCACCCACCACCCAAAACCACCACCATCAAAACTTTTTCTTGACTTTTGGGAGAAAATAATCAAATTCCCATCCTTCCTTTACCTTTGTAAGTGATTTAATCCATCAATAACGTACATGCATTGGTTTAATTTCTATAAAAAAAATTAATTTTTATAAAATGGGTTTTGATCAAATTAAATGGTGTACATGTTTTTAATTAGTGTTTATGATGTTAATTTATCTCATTAATGATGGAGAAAGAAGAATAAACTGAGTATTTAGTTTCCTTAGTTTATGATATCTTTTATTTTAATTTTCTTATTTTGTGGTATCTTTTATTTAATATTTTTATTTTGTGTTTTCTAGGAAGAATATTGTTTTCTTTTTCCTTAAGTTTAGTTTTCCTATAAAATTAGGACTTTTGTTCATTGTAAGGATAATTGAGATATGAATAAAAAACACAGACTTGTAGCCTTTTGTTAATTGACTTGAATCCAGGTTAGGGTTTATTGTTTGATTCATCCAAATAATCAGGTATTCGTTGAATCAACGATTGTTGGAGTTACCTGATTATCGGTTTTTTTTGAATCAATGATAGTTGGAAGGATTATTTCTGGCATTCTTTGGAATCAACAGATTCAATTATCTATCTTTGTTACTTTGTTATTTTCGCTACATCAGTTGGTATCAAGAGCCAAAGTTCCTGATTAAGATGTTAGAATATCCGTTTTTTGAGGTTGATGGTTCATCTTCTGATGAATGGGAAGATTATGGTGCGGCTAGTGATGATTATGATGGACCTCCCATATTTGATGAATATGAAGAACAACCGATGCTAGTTTATGATACAAATATTGAAGATGTCATTGAGGAAAAAGAAGGATTTACGAAGAAAAAAGAATTTGGTAGGAAAGAAGACAACATTGAAGACACTGTAGTTGTGGTTAATAGTCTTTGTTCTAAAATGATCCAAACTATCATGGTCGACAAGTTGGGTTTAAAGACGATCAAGGTTCGAGGTTGATTCATTTTAAAGAAAGGAAATTTAATGGAAGGGATACAAATTTGGATTCTATGCATACAAAGGACGAGTGAGACAAACTCAAGGACGAGTTTTTTGAAGTGAGGGAGAATGATGGAGAAAGAAGAATAAACTGAGTATTTAGTTTCCTTAGTTTATGATATCTTTTATTTTAATTTTCTTATTTTGTGGTATCTTTTATTTAATGTTTTTATTTTGTGTTTTCTGGGAAGAATATTGTTTTCTTTTTCCTTAAGTTTAGTTTTCCTATAAAATTAGGACTTTTGTTCATTGTAAGGATATCTTTTATGTTAATCAACTGATATAGCGAATAACTAGGATAGATAAATTGAATCTGTTGATTCACAAAGAATACCAGAAACAACTCTTCCAACAATCGTTGATTCAAACGAATGCCCGATTATTAGGGTGAAAATTGAACAATAAACCCTAACCTGGATTCAAGTCAATTAACAAAAGACTACAAGTCTGTGTTTTTTATTCATATCTCAATTATCCTTACAATGAACAAAAGTCCTAATTTTATAGGAAAACTAAACTTAAGGAAAAAGAAAACAATATTCTTCCCAGAAAACACAAAATAAAAACATTAAATAAAAGATACCACAAAATAAGAAAATTAAAATAAAAGATATCATAAACTAAGGAAACTAAATACTCAGTTTATTCTTCTTTCTCCATCAGTTACCCAGACTCAGAAGAGGCATGATGCTATTTGGGTCGTTGTCGATTGTTTGACCAAATCTGCACATTTTATCCCAATTCAAAAGGATTACTCAGTTATCAAATTGGTAGAAATATTCCAGCAGGAGATCATGCGACTGCATGGTACTCCATCAAATATCATATCAGATAGGGATCCACGGTTTACATCTCGTTTCCGGAGAGGCTTTCAGAAAGCTTTGGGCACCAGACTCAAGCTTAGCACAGCCTTCCATCCTCAGACCGACGGTCAGTCAGAGCGTACTATTCAGACTTTAGAAGACATGTTACATGCGTGTGCGTTGGAATGGACAGGGAGTTGGGATGACTACATTTGTTTGGTTGAGTTTGCTTACAACAACAGTTGGCATGCGAGTATCAAGTGAGCGCCTTTCGAGATGCTTTATGGCAGGAAGTGTCGTGATCCAATATGTTGGTATCAGGTTGGTGAACGGATCATTGAGGGTCCAGAGATGATTGAGGTGACCAATGAGAAGGTCGTCATAGCCAAGGCGAAGCTTCAGGAAGCTCGTGCTCGTCAGAAGAGCTATGTTGACAAACATCACAGATCGTTAGAATTTCATCCTGCGGTCGTGTTTTCTTAAAGGTATCACCAGCACGTGGAGTCAAGCGTTTTCGTATTAAGGGCAAGTTCAGTCCTCGTTTCATCGGACCGTTTGAGATCCTCAAACGTGTCGGTGAGGTATCGTATCGTCTGACATTACCTCCTCAGCTATCTCATGTGCATAATGTGTTCCATGTGTCCTTACTAAGAGGCTACAACTATCATCATCTGCACATTGTCACGTATCCACTCGATCAAATTCGTGAGGATATATCCTATGTTGAGGAACCTGAGGCAGTTCTCGATCGTCAGGATCGGGTAATGAGGAGAAAGACGATCCCATTTGTCAAGATCCTCTGGAGGGACCATCCCGAGCGAGAAGTCACTTGGGAAACGGAGGAGTCTATCCGGACTTCTTTCCCTCATTTTCAGCTATGATTCGGGTATGTCCTTTTTAGTTTATCGTATCTCTAATTCGAGGACGAATTATTCTTTTTAGAGGGGAAGAGTTGTAAAACCCTCATAAAATACATAAGAACATTAATTACATGAAAACACGGGTTAATTAAAACTTTATGACTAATTAATACACGACACGTATCATGAATATTTAATATATTAAGACAAGTATTACGTATATAAATTATTTATTTATGACAAGTATTACGTATGTAAATTATTGCCCGGTAAGTATTTACGTATAGTACTTAAAACATGACAAGAATTAAAACGAGTTAAAACACGAACACACGTTACTAAGAATAAAACACGATAAATAATAGAACACGAAAACGTAAAATATATATATACAAGTGGTGTTTGGATGACACAAAAAGGAAAAGAAAAGGAGGGCACATGGCCCGGCCCGTTAACTTATTAAACTTGTAACAAAAACATTCACAGGGATTCATTTATATACTTTTAACAAAAAATAGAAAAAAAACCCTATCTTTGTTCTCTTTGGGTGCCGCCGGTTTTAGCAAAAGAAAAGGGGAAGGAAAAATTGTTTGATCTTTGATTTGGTTACGGGTATTGTTCGTGTTCATAAATCCCAAATCACTACGCATACGGTATCCCTAAATCTTTAGTCTTTCTTTTAATTATTTCTTTTGATCATTAGTAAAACTAACAAGAATACATGATGTTAAAATATTGAAACATGTATTAATCAAGATTGGTTCGGGTTGTCACGGGAACCGAGAGCCAAAGGCTCTTGGTGGTGTTTTTGCTCGGCCAGCCGCACCCTATAAGGGGCGGTGGCTGTTTTGCTTTGTCAGCCGCAACACCAAAAACCCACATCAGGGGGTGTTTGGTTAAAACAGTGGCAACCGAGAGCATCTAGCTCTCGGTGGGTACTTTGTCCGAACAGTAAAAACCAGCCAACAGCCGGTGGCTGTTTTGAACAGGCAGTGGGACGAAACCACAGCCGGTGGTTGTGGTGCTTGATTGTTCGAGCAAACCGATACCATGGGGTCTCGGTGTAAGCTAGTTCGAGGCTCGGGTATACATGAAAAAAACACAAGGGTGTGTGTGGCTATTATTTTGCTAAATTACTTTATATTAATTTAATTAGTTATATTAATTTAAATCATGTCTAATAAATTAAATCAATACGTAGGATATAAATACTTATGTTATATTATTAGGCATGAAATTAACATGGTCCCATTATTAAATTTAACTTAGACTTATAATAATTATTTAATATAATCATTCATGATAAATTACATGATACATTTAATTAATTTAATTAAGAACTTAGCTTTATTATTAATTAATAATTATTATGTTATGACTAAAATATTTAATTATTAATAAACTTTACTACATTATGACATTTAATAAATCATGACTTATAAAATATGCTTATTAAACCTTAGCGTATATCATATGCTTATTAAACAAGCTTATTGCTAATTATGGAAACATGCTATTTATGGAAACATACTATTTATGAAAATATGCTATTTATGGAAACATACTATTTATGGAAACTTACTATTTTTGGAAACTTATTAATTATGGAAACTTACTATTTTTGGAAAGTTTCTATTTATGGAAACTTTCTATTTTTGGAAAGTTGTTGTATATAGAAACCTGCTATGTTCAGAAAGTTACTCATTATGAAACATCAAGCATAATAACACATAAACATGAAATTCGGTAATCAAAGAACATATGAAACACTAAGAAACATATGATAAAACATGAAACGGTAAATCAAGTCAAGAACAAGTAAAACAAGTCAGGAACAAGTAAACTAAACTAAGAATCAGTAAATTATACATTGAACACACAACTCATTCACGTCCTTTATAATGTAGCTCTTGTGAAGTCGGAGTAGTTTCTTTCCGCTTTCATCTTCATTTCATTACTGGACATAAGGTACGGATATTCCGTCCTTCAGTAACGACATTCTCTTTCTATGATTAGGATTCCCCGTTTGCTGCCATATGTTTTCCCTAGTAGTTTACATGTCATAAAACTTTTCAGTAATTACTATGTTATCATTTTAAACTGCATGAGCTATATACATTCATGACCATGTCCACCTAGTTATGGAGGTACCATAATCGTAACACTTAAGATGCCTCTTCCACGACGAGAGTGATCACTCGCGGTGTCCCTTTCAATTTTATGGCCATTATTATTATTATTATCATGTGGGGCGTATGGGTGCATCCTAGTACATGTTTTTGCAGATTACACAGTGACTGTGGTGTGTTCTCTACATCCATCACATGGAGCTGATCCCTCCACACAGACTAATATAATTAGAGACAACCCCTCTAATTACATGACGAGATTAACTCTCTATGTATTAATGCACGTTGATACCTTCATGACCTATATGGGCTCTTTGGCATTTAAAATACATTTTATGAATAAACCTTAGGCTTTTCAGATATAAACTAGTTTATAAAACATGTTCCGGGTTTTCTAAGACTTACACTTATTCCACTGCATTTTCATACTTTACTTATGTTTCAGTTATTCATAGTATGTCATTATATCCGTTCACTGAGTGTATTGCTCAGCCGTATTTTCTTTTCATGTTCCCATACGACAGCTACTAAAGGACATACTTAGGCAATCAAGAGTACGTGCATAGGATGAAGGCTCCCTTTGACTTTAGTACCTTTATACATTTATATACTTATGCTTTGCTTGGACATTGTTTAGTCCTTTTTCTACATTTTTTACTTATGCATGTGTGAGCTTATGTTTTGGGACCGATGTTTGATTTCGGTTTCCTTTATGGTCATTTATGTTTTTAAGACATTTACCTTGCATGCTTTGATGACACGCTATAATTATCATGTAACGGTCCACTTGTCAAAGTGGGGTGTTACAATTAGTCTAAGGTAGCAGTTGTTAAGGAGTGGCCAACTCCAACTACCATTACTGATGTTCAGAGTTTCCATGGTCTTGCCTCTTTTTATAGGCGGTTTATCCCTAATTTCAGGTCCATTATGGACCCTTTTGAAAGACTGTTTGAAGGGGAAGTCATTTGTCTAGACGGATGACGCACAACTGGCTTTTCAAGTTGTCAAGGAAAAGCTTACTACAACGTCAATCCTAGTATTGTCTGATTTTTCTAAAGTTTTTTTAGCTTCATACTGATGCTTCTAAGGTTGAAATTAGCGGTGTTCTTAGTCAAGGTGGGTGGCCTCTCGCCTATTTTAGCGAGAAGTTGACAGGGCCGAAGTCCAGGTACTCTACTTATGACTTGGAGTTTTATGAAGTGGTCAAAGCTGTGAAGCATTGGCGCCATTATTTGTTTCATAAGGAGTTTGTTTTATTCCCTGATCATGATTCCTTAAGGCATATCCGCACTCAAGATAAGTATTCACATAAGCATGGGCGTTGGTTGGCTTTTCTTGAGAAATTTACTTTTATGGTGAAACATAAAATTAGTGCTTCCAATCGTGATGCTGACACCTTAAGCACGAGGAGTAGTTTACTTGTAACCATGCAGGTTGATGTCCTAGGACTTGATGTCATTCGTGACATGTTGACTGTGGATCCATACTTTTCAGTGGGGGTGTAAACGAGCCGAGTCGAGCCGGGTACTGTAAAGCTCCAGCTAGACTCGAATACAAAAACTCGAGCTCGAAACTCGGCTCGAGCTCGACCGCACTTTATATTTTGAGCTCGAGCTCGGCTCGTCATGTAAAACTCGAGCTCGAAACTCCACTCGAGCTTGATTATTTTCAAATGTCATGCTCGAACTCGATAAATACTCGACATATCAAGCTCGACTCGACTCGATTTATCTATATAAAAAGGTATAAAATATTTTAATTAAAGCTCGATAAGGCTCGTGAACTTATCGAGCCGAGTATATTGGAGCTCGAGCTCGACTCGAATATATACTCGAGTAACTCGAGCTCGACTCGTTTATACCGAGTCGATTTCGAGTATTTTACGAGTCGATCTCGAGTAACTCGCGAGCTGTCTCGACTCGTTTACACCCCTACTTTTCAGTTGTTTTGCAGGATTTGCAATCCAGAGAGAAAACATATTTTGTTATCCACGATGGGTTCCTATTCAAAGGGAATCAACTTTGTATTCTTAATTCAAGTGGTCGCTTGAATATTATTAAGGATTTGCATCGTGAAGGACATGTTGGTTGTGATCGCACTTTACAGTTGGTTCAAGCTTCTTATTTTTGGCCTACTATGAGGAAGGAAGTGGATCGTTACGTCAAAAGGTGTCGTATTTGTCAAGTTTCAAAGGGCAGTGCTACTAATGCAGGGCTTTATATGCGTTTGCCTCTTCCTTTGCAACCTTGGGTTGATAATAGCATGGATTTTGTGTTGGGGCTACCTCGTACTCAAAGGGGTAATGATTCAATATTTGTTGTTCCTGACCATTTTTCTAAGATGGTTCATTTTATTCCTTGTAAGAAGAAAACATATGCAATTAATGTAGCCCAACTTTTCTTTAGGGATGTGTACCGTTTACATGGTTCACCTTCTCCCATTGTTTCTGATCGGGACACTAGATTTTTGAGTCATTTTTGTCGTAGTTTGTGGAAGATGGTAAATACTCGACTCAAGTTTAGTAGTGCTTATCATCCTCAAACTGAGGTTGTTAACAGGTCCCATGGTAATTTGTTAAGGTGTTTGGTGGGTGATCATGTGAAGGCATGGGATCAGAAGTTGTATCAAGATGAGTTTGCTCATAATCATGATGTTAATCGGAGCACTGGGTTTAGTCCATTCCAGGTGGTTTATTCTGCTCAACCACGTGGTCCTCTTGATCTTATGACTCCTTGGGTTTCTAGGTCTGTTCCGAAGAAAGTGTAGGATTTTGTTGAGGGGTTGCATGATGCTCATAAAACTGTTCGTGAAAATTTGGTTCACGTCAATTCAAAGTACAAGCATGATGCATATCAAAAGAGGTGACATGTTGATTTTGATGAAGGAGACTTTGTGTGGGCTCTATTGACTAATGATCATTTTTCAGCTAATAAGTATAATAAGTTATCTGCAAAGAAGATTGGTCCATTGGAAATTTTAGAGAAGATGAACTCGAATGCTTATCGTTTAAAGTTACCAAGCCATATTCGATGTTCTGATGTTTTTAATGTGAAGCACTTGTTTCCTTACCATGGTGATTCTTCTGATGATGATACTGCTAGAAATTCGAGGACGAATTTTTCCTATCCAGAGGGAATGATGGAGGCCCAAGTATTGAAGAGCGGACTGACTTGTTTTTGGAAGCCCAAGATCGTGTGAAGAAGAGGGCTTTCTTAAAACAACCATAACTTGAGCATCGTACGTCCGTTTTCATCCCGTGACCTGTTAAAACGACCGGAAAAGCGAGAGGAACAACGTGGTAAACACCTCTAGGCTGGTTAAGGATTTTTCATGACCCAAAAAACCGTTTTACTATCATTTATTTGCATTTTTGTGTTATTTTCAGTTTTCGTTGGACTTTGTCTTTGTTTCACAGTCCGAACCATTGGTATTTTAGGGTTTTCTTTGCTTCCTGTTTTTATTTAAACAATAAGTGGTAACCCTAGTAAGACAGTTTTCAGTTTAATAAAGGTTAAACCATTGGTCGTTGTTTGCCAAGTTTTTACCCCCATTAATCGGTATTCATTATAATCAATGATTGTTGGAAGAATTGTTTATGATATTCATTGGAATCAACATATCCCATTATTATCTTACGAATTATTTTTGGAATTCAATTGAATCATCATATCCAATTAATATCTTTGTTTTTTAGTCGGATCAAAATCCTCTCAAGTTAATGGTAACTTGATTGATCTTGTTGGTCAATCAGAATTTAAATAAAAATTTAAAAGTTTTTATTTTAGTGAAATGCAAGAGGCTCACGTGCATTTATCTTTGTTGTGATTAAAAAACTTGACCAATCAAAATGGTTTCAACTTGAGAGTATTTTTTTCGTTTTTAGTGTACATCAAAATCTCTCAAAAACTTTCAACAATTAAGGCAGGGGGAATCCATAGCTATGGCGAGGCGCCATGGCCACCGCGCAGGGCTCCGTGGGGCTGCGTCATGGCCTCTGCGCCATACCCACCAGCTCTCGCGGTGGTGTTTATAAAATATATATTTTTAAATATAATGGTAATATATCCGTCAGGGGAGCGTTTTTTTTTTAAAATACCCCTAAATTCTATTTTTACCCTTTTAAAAAACCTATAAATATCCCTTTATATTACCAAACTTCACACACACTTTCATATATATTTCTAACTCTCATTTCTCCAAAAAAAAAATGGATCCAACTAATGCTAACGATTTCGACGGAATCGATACATACGATCATTATGATGCTTTGAGGAAGACAAAGGAACTTTGAGATAGGAAAGTGCACAATGATCTCCGAGAAGACCTTGTCGAGCACCTATGGGATGACGAAGATTAATTTGTGTTTTTTTATGTCATGTTTAATTTTATGTAATGTTTAAGTTCATGTAACCGTTTTTTTAATTTTAATGAATTTTTATTACCAAAAAAAAAAAAATTCCCACGGCACCAGTTTTCCCACGGCTCAGGGATACCAGTGAAATCTGGTGCCGTGGGAAAAACTGATGTCATGGGGAAAATGCTGACGTGGCAGCACTTTTTGAATACGGATTCCCTGTGCTCTTAATGCATAACATTTTAATGAATACAGTTTTTATGAAAGACTTGAGTTTAGTCAACTATTTAGCAAAAAACTTTTAAAAAAGATATTGGTGCAAGGAAAAAAAATCATTAAAAGATGTTTTAGAAAAGGCAAAAATAATTTGTGCATTTGACCTTATTGTGAATGCTTTAAATTTCATAAATTTATTTATTAGAGTATATTTTGTCACACATGGTAGTAGTTAATGGATATTTAATCTTTGATAACAGATTTTGAATATTATTATTGCAAAAAAATAAAGATTTTGAAAGTATATTAATGCAAGAAATATTGTTTTGAAATACAAAAATCTAACTTTTATTACTGTAATATTCGAAATTTTATATGCTTACTGTAATGTTTTTAAATAATTTACTAAAAAATTCAAGCTTTAAAAGTTTATAAAACTGAACTATAAAAGCGTTTTTTTTTTCTTTCTCAAATGTGCCATCAAGACACATATTTATTAGATGTTTGCTTTTATTTTAAAAAGAAGCTTTGGGTTTTATAAATACAACTTATAGCATATAAAGACACATATTAACCCTTTCATAAAATAAGGTTTTATAAACTTATCACACAAATGAAAACTTATAAATAGTAAAAGGGGAGTAAAACTCTAACCGAAGTATGTAAATCATGCATATAACCAACTGGCTTAACTTAGTTAGTTACCAAAGTTTTACTAAATAGTTTTTTTATGTCATTGCATGAATCGACCAATTAAATACGAACATTTGTCGTTCGAAAAAAAAGTATGTAACCATATAACGTTACAAATTTAATAAAATACATTCTTCAAATTCTCAAGAACAGAATATTAATTAATTTTTGTTATTGTAATTGTAATCAAGCAATTAATATTATGTTTTGTAACTTTGTATATTACTATAGTTAAAGGAATGCTTGTCACCTACTCTTTAAGTTTCAACACACTCTCTTTACTTAAGCTTCATACAAACCATTAAACCATGAAACCACATCTACACTTTTAGTGTGAGAATCAACACTCAAACAATGGAAAAACAACACCAATGCAAACAATGCTTGAAAATCTTCACAAATGGTAAAGCATTAGGTGGTCACATGAGATCTCACATGCTCCACCATTCTTCGCCACCTTCCTCTTCCTCCGAAAACGAAGCAGACTGGTCGAAAGAAGTCATGAAACACACTTTTCGACGAAGACGGTCTAACCGAATAAGAAGACCAGAAGAACACTCATCAGTGAGTTCAATATCAAATACTTCACCAGAAGAAGATGTAGCCTTTAGTTTAATGATGCTATCAAGGGACACATGGTCTGATATGGATGACGATATCGAGTCGAAAAGTAGTACAAGAAGTGAGTTCAGGTGTGAAACATGTGACAAAGTGTTTAAATCATACCAAGCATTAGGTGGACACAAAGCAAGTCACAAGAAGATGAAGTTGAAACATGGTGATAATGATCATCATAAGACAAAGATTGTGTTGAGTGGAGATATTAAGGTACATGAATGTGATGTTTGTTTTAAAGTTTTTGGTTCTGGACAAGCTCTTGGTGGACATAAAAGGTCACATGTTAATGATGGAAAACCTAAGATAGTTAATATGCTTGATCTTAATCTTCCTGCACCAATGGATGAAGAGTATAATGATGATGAAGGTGGTAGTCAATTTGAGGCTTCTGTGGTTAGTGATGGTGAATTTGTTAATTAAATCCCATTAATGGAAAGACTGAATTGAAGGTAAAGTTTTTATTTTTATGGATCTTGTTGAGAAATAGCTATCAAGGGGTTTAATTTTAGTATCAAGTTTAGTAAAATGTTAAATCTATTCTGACTCTAGTTGAGTAATTTTGGACTTCTTTTATGCCAAAATTTTGTTATTCTGCTACTGTTACAGGTTTATTTTGGAGACATGTAATTAATGGCAATTTATGATAATTTTGATTTTTTCATGCTCCTTTGTTATGTTACTTCTATGGCATGTGTGTAGTTAATGGATAAAGTTTTATAGTTAGTAAATAGTAACACTCTTTTTGACTAACTAGCTTAAGTGAATTAATGAAAATTAAAAGGCCAAACACTTATTCCTAAATCCTAATTTCCAATAACAATGTAAAAAGTTAGAAATGTGCTACTTTCTTTGATTGTTTGTTTGAAAGTTATACATATTCAAGGACCAAAAGTCCAAAAGGGTTAAAGTTCAACTAGTTACACTAATGTCCATCCAACCCCTTGTAGTTTGTTCAACATTATTATTATCACCCCAATAGCAATGTAAATAGATGGTTAGATTTATACTTCAAAGTATTGAAAGTATAATAGACATTTAATTATATTGGTATCGAAGTTACTATAAATAATTAACACTAATATCTTCATTAACTAACTCTATACAATATCACTCCATAATTAGTTGTAATACATATGTAATTTTTAGAAATTTTATCATATTGTGTTGTTATAGATATCCTAATGACTCATCTTTTGTAATCTACAAATATCATTTCATTGTATAAGATAATTATTTATCAATTTTTTTGTTTTCTTTTGTCTTTCATTACTTTTGAGTTTTGTTTTGTTTAAATTTATATTTTATGTTTTGTTTTGTTTTATTTCGTACTTTTATAAATAAATTTACAAAAAGAGTATAAAAAACTAAAAATAAAGTAAAATTAGGGGAGTAATGAAATCCATTTTGAGAGTTTGAATATCTATTCATTTGTTACATAGGTTGTTTAATACTGTTTGGTTCGGAGATATATAAGTAATTATTATTTATCATTGGGTAATGAACTATTTTTTTTAATTTGGGTTAATGGATTCGAGATAATAGATTTAGGTATGTGTGTGTCTCCACCTACCATCACCACTATCATTGACCATCACCATTGTCGCTACCACAATCCTCCCAACGCCACCACCACTCTCCGCCGCCGCTACCACGATCACTATTGCCACCGGGCGCTAACACCTCATCATGGATTCAAGTGTGTATTTGTCCACCTGCGACCAACACCTCTAACGATGCCGCCACCACACTCTACCACCATTTTTAACGGCTATCGATGGCGCCACCACTACCACCACCACACCGCCAATCATCACCACCTCCACATCCCGTCACTACCTATACCATATACCACAACCGCTTATCACAACCACCAATCATCAATAACCACCCAAAAACCACTGATCATCGCCGTTACCACCACCTCCACCTCAGATCGCCATCGTTTCTGACTACCACAAGTCCCCAATCGTCTGTTGCAATGGTTGTTGTCCTTAACCACGACTAGCCACCACTAATTTTCATTAATTGCTTCCCCTACCAGCACCATTGTCACTACTACCACCCTCCCAACACCACACCGCTCTCTGCCGCCGTCACCACCACCACTGCCACCAGCCGCTACCACCTCACCATGGATTTACGTGTGTTTTTGTTCACTAGTGACCACCACACTCTACCAACATCATTAACGGCTATCGATGGCGCCACCGCTACCACCACCACACCGCCGATCATCACCACCGCCACAACCTCCACATCCCGTCGCTACCTGTACCATCTACCACAACCGCTTATCGCAACCATCAACTGTCAATAACCACCCAAAAACCACCGATCATCGATGTTACCACCACCTCCACCTCCGATTCGCCACCTCTACCGACTACCACAAGTCTGCAATTGTTTGTTGCAATGGCCGCCGTCCTCAACAACAACTAGCGGCCACTAATTTTCATTATTTCTTCCCCTACCAACATCGTCATCGTCGCGACCCTGACTATCACCCTAGCCGTTGTTGCCAACATCTTCAATCACCATCGCAACTTATATAACCAAGCACAAATAATGATAATGATGATGCTAGGAAATGCTCATTGTATTCTTTTGTATTCCTTTACCTTTATTCATTCTCATTCCCTTCAGTTTTATCAAGCGCCCCTTTAGTAATATCGCAATACAACGTAATTAAATAGGACCGTCCAAGTTTATACATTATAAGATGAAAAAAAAGGTTTGAAAATGAGTATTGAATAATTTGGCTGAAAATGTGTCATGAAAGTTATATATAGTATGCTAAGAAAAAAAAACTTGGAAAAGTGAAACTATAAACAATCATCATTGTATTTTACGGTAGTGACATGTATAGTTGTCGACTTGTCGAAATAATTACTGCATCAAACTACGGAGTATATTACTTTTAAAATCACTCAAGTTTGCTGACCAAGCAACAGCATATTTAGTCAAATATGACACGATGTCATTGACAAAGTGAATCTTTCTAATACTTGGGGACCAAGCATTGGGGTAGCTAGTACACAGTGAGTGACACTTAAAAATGGACGTGTGTGATATAACATTCGGGTAAACTTGAAATCAAAGTACGATGATTTGAATCGTAAGAAATTCAATGATTTTCTCTCCAATTAGTAATGTTTTTCTTGAGATTAAGTCTTAAATAAGCTGTCTGAAAGGTTCATCCAATCATAGGGTCTCTTCTATATGTTTAAGACCAGATGTAGATGTAGAAGCGGACTTATAATTTTTTTTGGGTGTTACACAATTTATTTTAAAAGAAGTTGCGAAGATTTTAAAGCTAAATTAAAACAATATAAACTTTTTTAGACGTTGCATATATTAAAAAAATACTTTTTAAAAGAAACTACACTTCGTAATCCTACCCATATAGATGGTACGATGATAGTCGTTTTAGCCTTTTTGTTACAACGTACGATGATAGCTGTTTGCTAAAAAATTTAGTGCATTTTTCATGTCGTTGAGAGGTTCACACTAATAGTTAGATCAAGCCTTAAAATAGCAAGTTAACGTACATATTATATTTGAGATTAGTATTATAGAGTGTTAAGGAAGTTTACTTTCTATGCATGCATCGTCTGAGAAGTTGCGTCTGTTAATGCTGCATAAAGCACAAACCCCATGATTTCATGACTTTCTTAGCAAGACATGCCTCGATGTTCTCTTTCAGACCACAACACAATAAATTAAACTACCTTCATTTACAAAATATTTTCAAATGCCATTCACCGTACTCTCATATTGTGTACTACGAGTAAATTTCAATATTTAAAGTTGGTTTCAGATATAAAATTTAAAGTTACTTGAAACCCAAATCTTTCCATTCTCGGGGAAACAAAATAAAGGGCCGGAAGCAAAGGGTAATGTTTAATTATATGTATACTAGCTAAGGTAGATTTTTAGAAAAAAGTTCAATATATACCCTTATTTTATTATAAACTCAATAAACCAATTATAATCACTCATTTTTATTATGTAACAAAAAACTTAGTATTTTTTAAAAATTAAATATCTCACACACCGTTCATCGTTACGTAAAACAAAACATATCATCGCGACGAGAATTAAATCATCTATCTATCGAGGGGCACATGTATATAATTTCGACGAACTTTTTTTTTGATTTTTTTCTTAAATCACGTCTGAGAGGAATCATGTATGATTCGTCACAAAACATATATGATTTTCAGAAAATCATATATGATTCATATCACGAATCATATATGATTTTCTGAAAATCATATATGATTCATGACGAATCATGCATACATGATTCCTCTCATACGTGATTTAAGAAAAAAAAGTCGAAAAAAAAATTCGTCGAAAGTATATACATGTGCCCCTCGATAGATAGATGATTTAATTCTCGTTGCAATGGTATATTTTTTGTCGTTTAAACCGTTTTGAGATATTTCATTTTATAAAAAGTGGTGGGAAGTGGGTTTTGTTAAAAATTGGTGATTATTATTGTTTGAATAGGTTTATGCTAATTTAAGGATATACATATATCTTAACTCTAGATTTTTAAATCCGTCATTACTGTTTTCTCGTTTTCTTTATTTTCCTCAACTTTTCGAGTATTTTCAATCGTTTTGTATATTCATAAAACTCATTTTTTTTATTAACGATTTAGAAAAAGTTTTCGCTTGCGGTATAGTTGTTTGAAGAGAAAAAAATAGTTATAAATTTACTCATTTAGCAAAGATGGATACCAGTTAATTTAGCAGATATATATATAAGCTTATTAGTCCTTAAATAAGTCATAAATTATTAATTTTATAATATAGGAAAAAATAAGTCAAATTTCAGGTTATATTTCATAACCTCTAATTTGGTGGCTTATTTAGAGACTTAACGGCTTAAATAAGTTTATTATATTATAATAAAATTGGCTCATTTTTGAAATGCTTCAAGATAACACTTTATTTGTTTTTTTGCATCCACTAAACCAAAATTTCTTTAAATACCCTATGCGACTTAGTACAAAATAAAAAAAATTGTATTTGAGAAATTCAATAAGTTGCATAAGTCGCGTAGATCGCATAAGTCGCATGGGGTATTTAGAGAAATTTTGATTTGGTGGATGCAAAAAACAAATGGAGTATCATCTTGGGGCATTTCAAGAATTAGCCCTAATAAAATTATATAAACTTATAAGTTTTTAAATAAGCAACCAAATTAGGGTTTGTGAAACATAAGTCCATTTTGGCTTATGTTTCATAAGCTTAAACAAACACTTTTTTATTATACAATTTTTACAGTCTCTAAACTACTACGATAATGCAAAATTTATTAAAAGAAAATTTACCACCAATAATTTGGGCAACATTTATAGGCACTAGGATTTGTGCACGTGTCCTGCTACGGTGAAGTGCGAGCGTTTTTTAGAACGCTTTGTGTGTTTATTTTTTGAGAACATTTGGATTGTATAAGTTTCTGGTCGGAGACTTGACGTTTTTAATAGTATCGACTACCGGGACTTCAGTCTAGTGATTTTGTAAATGGTAGATTCTCATGTAAATGTAACCCGCTATAATTTGAAGGTTGAATTTGGTAAAAGAATGTTTGCTCCAAAACAACTGTTTAACAAATGTGTAACTTATGTAAATAGAGTAAACTGTAATTAATGTTTATGGAATACATACTTCAAGTAAGACATATAAAGGGAAGCGGTTTCTTGTTCATTCTTCAAGTTTCTTGGTAACAATGGCAGACTCTGTGCTTTCTCCTGTTGAGGCTGAGTTGATTTTGGACGTATTCTCACTGGAATGAAGAGCAACATTTAGATGTGCCCCAATGCTCTTAAGTTTTTCCTGCAAGCATAATGTTTTCTGATCCTGCTTTGTTTTGTGGTTTTCTACAAGCATAATGTTTTCTGCCTGCACCAAATCGATAATGAATAAACCTTAGCAGCAGGTATAATCATTTAAAAAAACATCAAACACATATCTAAAGTAATTTAAAACCAAATGTGAATTCAAGAACCTTTAAATCTGATTGCAACGTGAAAGAAACTTTCTAGGCCTTTTGATCATATGCAAAATCAGCCGGTCACAAATAAAGGTATATTCTCAGAGGAAGACTTCACAAACTTACTACATCTTTCCTATGTGTGACTGGTTTGTATCGAAAGTCATGGCTTCACATTCCGTTAGCATAGATGACAACATCTTTGGAACGCATCAAGATGTATGGATTCTCCAAGCTCAACTCTAATTCAGAACCCTCACTAATACTCTGTATATGTTCTTGATTGGTCACTTATATCATCCTTTCTCACCTCGTCACTTACTATTATTATTATTATTATGTGATAAGCACCTTTGGTTATTCATTAAATATGGTTTCATCCCAAGTAAAGCTGGTAACATAAATATGCACATAATTAAAAAATTTGTAGTATCATGCTTTTCTTATTAGTCTTCGCAATTGAGTGTAGAAGTGCTTAACAAAATATTAACTGTCACCAACTTAGAAAGATATAAAAAGCAAGTCTACCTATTTAGCTTAGGAGGGAGACATGTTAGTTGTACTTGAAACTTCATGTAGTCATAGTTACAGAATTCGTCTAACGCATTTGGTGTGACTTCTTTAACCGAAAGTTCATTGATTAACACTTAAGCAAGACATTAGGAGTAAAACAAAATATGTTACAAAGAGTTTTTACATGACTACTTTGATACAACAAACACACTAATATATTGTCTGAGTGTTTATGTTTACTTATTGATATTTTTGTAGAACAACATGTCTAACACAAATAAATTTTCTAACAGGAAGCAAACGGCATACCATAAACACTAGGTTTTATTCATTAAATACAAATGCGCTGATCATAGGGGTGCTTGGTTGTTGTTTTAACAGGATTCAAACACTACTTCTGCAGCAAACGAGGTGTTTGGTTGCTGTTATAACAACATCCAAACACTCCTTTTGCAGCAGAAAGGGTGTGTTGCTCGTGGATAGCTTGTGATTTCTTATTTATCAAATTCGTAAGAACCTTCTTGAACTGAGAGTATCTAATTAGTGTGTACCATTAGCGAAGAAGCAAAAATGTCGTACAGAAACTGTTGGTTGAGCATATTCCAATGAATCACCACCACCCTCGTTGGACTCTTTACGTGCTATAACATTTACCAGAGGTAAAATTCGACCGGTAGTATCTATTACCTGAAGTGGAAGAATAGGCGTGGGACTCAACGTCTCCAACTCTAAAACTTATGTATACATCATGCCAATGGTCACTTAACCCCTGATAAATACAACCATACATATGGTTTATAGTAAGAATCATGCTTACAAATCGATTATGTAGTTTGATGTTAAATTATAGGCCATGTAAAAGATAAGTTTGTTAAGTATTTGTATATGAAATGAATAATATAAAAAGTTAATTACTTGCTGATATTCCAATGCTTTCTCCACTTGATCCACAACCAAAGTCATCGTTGGGCGTTCTTCTCCAAGTTCCTTCAACCAATGTTTGAAAATGTACTCAGACTGTACTGAACTACTGATTAATGTGTACAATAAGCTCGCCTATACGTACATATGCTCCTACGATGACCAGCAAAACGATTGGTGGCATTACCGGACCAATTACGATTAATACATAACCAAGAAAGACAACTTGACTTGGATTTAAAAGTCGGTTTAGTCTAGCATACTTCATTTTGAAATAAGATGTTTTTTGAAAAGTTTTTTGTACAGTTCCAACTCCTACAATTTAGAAACACAATCAGTTTTACCCGAAAAATTACATTCGTAGCGTAATATCTTGTAATCTAAAGACAAGTCAGAAAGTTTGAAAAAAATGTGTTTACCCTCACCAAGCCCACCCGCCCTACCAACTGTGCCATCCGTACAATTAAATAGCTCATCACTTCAAAGCTCAATAATATGATAACTACATAGTTATAAATTCAAAAGAATGTAGTTTTCCTAATAAAAATATAACTAAACAAACCTCATAAAGCCGTTGTATCTTGGTTTAAAGTGGAGAAGGAGGCGCGGGAATCGAGGTTCCTTCTGTTGTGACAGGAGTGGGCTTCTCCTGCTTTTTCAACTCGGTAATCTTATTATGTATTGGCCCTTATTCAGCCTTTGCACGCTGCAGTTTTATATCAGACGGGTCCTTGCATCTGCAAATGAAAACACTACCATGGCTAAAGCAACGATCATAACAAAAGAAAGCGTTAACAGGAAAATGGCAGGCATGATCAGCTTGATCCACAACCACACTTTCCACTGCAGCAAGACATGATTGAGTATAAAAATGTCGCAAATAACTTATTTGTGAACGTAAGTGTTTCAAGTGAACCCAATATTCAAAATCTCATAATTTCATACTAATACATTTTCTCCTGTACAATATAGTCCATTGTTTGCGATTTTACATAGTGATCTGATTACTTACGTATTCACGTGTAAACCAATCACTAAATACTTAAAATTATCAGTATTAGTTTTCAAGTTTCCTTTTTTCCTAATATCCTGACCTCTAAATAATTATGCTTTAATTGTAACCACAAATAGCCTGCAATCGTTTTTTGTTCACAATAACACAGTTGTGATAATTTACCTATAAACTTCTAAGGATAGTGTGTTGGTTCTCATCGAAGTCTCTCTGCCACTTTGCATCCATCTGATCATGCTCTTCTTCGCCTTAATTTTTATGAAGGGGGAAAACTGTATGTGTGTGTTGGAGCTTTCAAAGCCCCCCGGATTTGAGAAGAGCAAGTCTATGCAATATAGAGGGGTGCACCATGCATTGCCTGTAAAATAAAAACACACTTGAGACAACGGCCGATAATGCTTCATGTGATTTATAATAAAATGAAAACCTAACCAATTTAGAAAAGAAAATTCACATAATATAGATACGATTCTTTTTCACATTGCGGCTTAGAGTTGGTAATTATGAATATGAATTGACGTAGTCAATTGTCGTAGAAAGCCGGTTGTCTCAGATAAGAGCATCAGGTTCAGACAAAGCGTAACACTGTCATGGCTGCATACCTAACAGGTTGCCACGCCAAGTTATCGAGTTGACCGCGTCCTGTTTATCATGCTCATATTCATCATTGCCATGTCAACTAAACCAAACATAGCGTGTCGTTTTAATTTCTAGCCTATGAATGTATCACCATCGTCACACATCCGACACAATCGTCGCGCGCCATGGATAACCGCAACGAAAGGGTCGGTGGCATCGAAGAAGTGTAATCCGAAAGCATAAACAAGAATTTTAGGCAGAAATATAAATTCCAGGCCCAATGGAAATGCCAAATTATACATGCTTATCAAATGACGATAATTATCAACTTAATCCCGAATAAGGTCACAATGTTAAACATGTTTTACTGTTTAGGGTTCTCCCTCTATATTGTGGGTTATAGTATAGGCTCGGATAAGGCGCACTTGGTAGAAAGAATTATAACCCCGCATGGCTGCAACCTTGAAAGGTCGCCCCGCCAAGATCAAAGGCATCCTATCTTAAAAAGCGGTCGTCTAAACTCATCACAACCACACATTGGGTGTTATAAAACCCACAACTAATAACTGTTTGCGCTTATTTTTGTGTCGCAAAAATATAGGCACACAATATAACCAATCAAAATTCTAATCTAGCATCAAGATTGGAGACTAACATCCATGAAACAAACCATAGGGGAAAATCCCTACGAATATGAAATAATAAAACAGGCGTAACATTTAAAGCTTTCTGATATTGATAACAGTATGAGAGGCAAGATAGTGCAATAATTTTAGGTTAACCTAACCTTAAGCTCATCAAATCAATAGTTTTAAGGAAAGTAAAAACCCATATTGCAATAACCCATGAAATCATAAACAGCCTTACCAAAGGCCTCAATTAACATTCAAACATCAAGAAAGTCAAAATAATACCTCAAAAGGGGACAACAGCTGGTATCAAGATTGACATTGGCCAACAACAACCAACATAATACTATAGAAAATCCCAAAAACACAACCTCATGGTAACCCACAATTTGATAAAAGGAAAAACAAAGCAACTAATTTGTAACTATCATGTTAAAATTCGAACTCCACAATAAAATATAATAATTATGAAAGTAAGTTACCCTTTTTCCATCGGTTCAAGCACACAACACCCACATGAGGCATCCAACCTCAGCCACACACAGACCCACATCACCGCATACCATGAAAGGCGGCAATGAAGAGATCGGTGGCAACAAAGGGGTCCTATTTTAAGGCATTATAATCCAATCACACATCACAACTACTGCAACCAAACAAAACCCACAAAAGAGCAAATTTTTCTTCCATTTCAAGATCTAGGGTTTTTAATTTTAGTAAGAGACAGAGAGAGAGGGGCAAATGGTGATGTTTGTGTGTGTGAGAAGATTACACAACCAGACAATATCAATTAATCAAAGGGTTACTCGCCAAAGGACAATTAAAATTAACCAAAGGCCAAAATAACCAAAGGTTAATCAAACATCAAATCAATTAATGAGGAACGGGGTAAGGGGCAAAATGCCAACCCACCATTAATGAACGCCCTACCTACGGGGTGGAGAAGAGAGGGAAAACGGGACATTGTGTGTGAGAGTAGAGAGAAGTACGTGGGTGATTTGTGAGAGGGAGGAAAGTTTGTGAGAGGGAAAGTAATTGTTTTTTTATTCGGGTGTGAGGGGAGGTACTGTACCTCGTGAACCGCAATTCTCCCCTATTCTACAAAGGGTAATGATAGGCATGATGTAAGTTGAATTTTAGCAAATCTATATTTTTACATCTAATGAGAAAACTCATGTTTATTTTTTTTAATACAACTTTTTTTGCAAACAATAATCACATGCGGGTTTATTTTTTGTAACATTATTTTCATAACTCGTTGAACTTTGTTGACAAGATTTACCGCATCGGGTTAAATAACCAAATGCATTAAACGCGGAAAACAAATCACGCTTAATTCATAAGTCACATATGATTTCATAAAACCACTTGTGTATTTTGAAGTAAAGACGAGACTATTTATATCATTCATTATACAATCAATTTCATATGCTTTTGTCAATTTTTTAGTGTTAACATTTTCGTCTAGGAAATTTATACATGATTTGTAAAATAACTTCTGAATTTTTTCTAAAAAAAGATCATGTGTGATTTCACAAATTCACATGTGATATTTAAAGTAATAAATCGTGTGTGATTTCATAAATTCATAATTCGTATATGATTTCACAAATTCACATGTAATTTTTAAATTAATAAACCACGTTGAAATCACATACAATTTTTTTAAACGGAAATTAAAAAAATAGTTGAAAATATATAATAATGTTTGTCTATAGAAAGATTATTATTTTTATCGTGACATTATAATTAATTTTATGTAACGATTAGCGTTTTACGAAATATTTTAATTGTTAAAAAAACGTGGATCTTTTGGAATTTGATAAATAAACAAATAACTACAATCTTTATGTTTGGTATTTACCGGAAAATGTTCTATTCAATTTTTTTCTCTTAATCACAGTTAGTCACAAGTAAAATGGTTGTAATTGCTATCTTTAGAGGCCATCTTAAAAGAGCAGAAGCTTATGTGACCCGTGGATGGTGTTTAAAGAAAAAGTGTATCACATAGATAAAAGTACCTATAGCACCACAGTTTTTAACAATATATTTAGTGGTGTAGTGGTTAACACCAGAAAAATAATATCATGAGTTTTTATTTTATTTTATTTAATTACTTAATATAACTTAAATAAACTTTTTAAAATAAAAAAAATTCTTTTTTTTTGAGCAAAAATTAAAAAAACATTTCATTAATAGAAAAATACATATAGTTTATATTCTGTATAACTCCATATGTAACGCTTGGCATTGCCTTGAAAATACATATCCATAGTGGTTTTGTTCAAAAAAATTATGTATTGATTATCTAGAAAGTATAAGACTCAAAATAATGAGGAGTCGACCTTGCAGTTGGTGGCCCCTCAATTTGCAAATATAAACGGGTTCCTTCATTACATTAGCAAAATTAGATGCGTCCATAAAGGACTTTTCATTTCGTTCGATTTATTACCCGACCTTACAAATGAGAGATATTCACATGCAATTAAATCTCAAACCAAATATATATTATATCCCATTATATATATTACTAGTTGCAAAGCCCGTCCGATGGACGGACGCGTTTTATAATCTTATTTGAATAAATTATTTATCTATTAATAAAAGAACAAACATATTTTTAAGTATATTTAATGAATTAAGATTCTAAAACACAATAATAATAATACCTTAAGAGAAAATAAGAAAATATTAATAACATGATTATTAATCCGATAAAAGGAAATACATCGTAAGTTAAAATAAAATCAAATATTGGTATATATAGTTTTAGATCAAGTTAGATGTATGCAAACAACGTTTGACGTAAAATTGGTATAATTAAAATCTATATCACAACATAGAACCTTAAAACCCCGCTTCGTATTCACCATTTATACAACGACATATTTTTCTCAATTTGGGAAAATCGTTCTACAAAGTTTTTACGTCCTATTACTAAATGCTTGTATAAACTAAGTTGTGTAATATTTTATACTAACATCAAAATATTTTTATTAGTGTTACAGTACAAATTAAATTGTTAAATTTAGTGTATATTAAACTTCATATTATAAACTGATCAATTTGTATAACTATAAAGGTTAACTTTCATGTCAAAATAAATAAATTGTGTTAACTATAATATACGAAAATAAAATTAAAAGAAACAAAAATATTTATGCAGAAAAAATTCTATTGATTAAACATTACATAAAATAACTTAAACATAATACATATCTGATAAAATTTGAAATTATTCATAGCTATTTAGGTGATTTATCACCATTAAAAGATACATGTAAATGATCATAATCCGAATCTTATATATCTTCAACTTCATATTCTTCTTCCTCCTCATAGTCATCATACTGATCTTCTTCTAAGAGACAACCAAATTCATTAATTTCTCTTTCCCTTAACTCAACTTGACGACGTTCTCCTTGGTCGTCTTCACGTTGTTTTCTTGCTGCTTCAACTCTCGCAGCTTCTTTTTCCTCCTCATTTGTCAACCTTTTGTGCTCTTCATCTTCAAGGTGGTAGTACCACTCATCAGGATAATGCTCCCAGACCCATTTTCCATCATCTTTAATATTCTCCGCACTGTTAATATGTTGATTAACAGTATCAACAGATTTCTTCGTGACATCATCATGTTGGTCTTCTTTTCTCTGTTTTCTGAAATCAAATTAATTATTAACAAAATCTTAATATATATAAAATGATAGACTAGAAAATATTGTTTAGTTAAAAAAATTATTACAAACTTACTTCTGTTCCAACTTGGTTGATGATTCAATTCCGGCTTCAGTTGCAAATCTTTTGGATGAAGATTTCATGTTTTTTTGGCAAAAGACTTGTAACACTATATTGATAAATGAAGATTCAGAGAATGTGATTGCTAAATGGTTGAAATCGTTCAATCTTATACACCCTCAAAGGGTATATGTAAAGACACATGCTTCACAGATTCAATGCAGTAGCTATAAATGTTGTTAAAGTATGCATGCTTTCATACGTTAACCAAGGTTAATGTAGTTTTTCAATGTAATAAAAAGGTAATTAACATCATAGCATAATCTATAAAAATGAGTACATACCAACATGTCCGTTATTATGTTTGTTTAGATGAATAATAGATTTGGCTTAACCGTCTGTAGAACCTTTGATAGATACATTGTAGTCTGTTATTGGAGCCACTTCAAGAAAGTTAGACATTGATAATATGTATATTTAGCAGCAGTAATAAACTGATTCGATGTTTTTGGTTCATACCTTGTTTATATAGTTGTGACAAACTAATAAGAGCAACAGTATCTTTGATTATGAACATTAATGTATGAAATCAATTACAAAAGATATAGACAAATCAATTACACATTGTTATTTGAAGCAATGCGTGTTTTATTGTTGGTAGTGTTTTAATTAGATTAAAACTTTCCGATTATACTAATATTTTAGTTCATATAAATACCTTTAAGTTTACAAAAATAAATAATCTATTTAAAATTTTAGCGTTTTATTTTTACAATTCTTTTTAAAATGTTGCATGTACATTCTATTATCTAATTAAATAGTTTATAAATATAACGAAATTTTAAACAAAAGTGATAACCTAAGCAATGGATAAAGATTTTTTAAAAAAACTGTCAAATAAAAATGAAAATCGCGTTTTGAAATCGTCTTTCCCAAAAATCGCGTTTTTCAAACGCGTTTTAAAGATGTATTTTATTAACCATAAAAAAATAATTTATTATAAATCTGATTTCTCAATCTAAACATCATCACTATCTTCTGAATCAGTAGAATCATCACCAGTAACATAGTCATCAGTAGTATATTCTCTATCTTCTGAATCAGCACATGTGTCATCAATGAAACCGTCCAACAAATTTGCTTCGTCATTTGTGTCTTCATGACATAAACTTTCAGAATTTCTTATATCTATTCCATCTAATTCTTCATCATGATCATTTCTAGCATCATTAGTATAATCTTCAGTAGGCTTCATCATGATCAGTTCATTATCAAGAATACTGCTTTTCGATACTGTTATATCTTTATCTAAAGATATAATTTCAACATTGTGGTTAACAATTACATTGTTGTTAACCAAGCAGCCATTTTTTGTCAATCTTCCACGCTTTGTTATGGAGGGATCGACCTCATAATCATCATCTAATATAAGTGGTATATCTTTTGATTGGTCATTTTTTTCTTTCGCTTAAAATTCAACGGACCAACTTCATCATCTAATATACATGCAAATGGTATATCATTTATTGTGTCAACACAATGGTTGAGATGTCCATCATTTTTTTGTCGTTCTTTGTTAACCTGCATAGTTAAAAGACAATGTTTGATATAAATTCTTTCAAGTAACATAAGAGGATATAAGAAGTGCCAAAGACATTGTTATGATTTTGTAACAAATATATCTGATTTGGTGAGTTTGTTTTTACCATTATGAAGGCATCAGAAATGTGTCATTGTGTTTGTTTGTTATATAGCAATGCATTGCTACACTTTTAGGAAATGATTATATATTCAATTAGTGGGTTGTCAAAAAATCTTTTAACAAAATGTATGATTTTCCTATTTTGAGCCTTGTGTGTTTAAATTTATCTGAGGACGTCGTCTTGTTCGTAAGGCAATATCGGATGGAGGAATAGATGCTGCATAATATTTATGTTAAATAACCAACGTATACATGTGCCTTTTAATATACTTCAAATAATCTAAACAATAGACATAAAAAATTAACTCTTAATTGTTTTGTTTGAAATTTGTTGACCGCCTCCTTGTTGTACTACTTGAACGTTTACATTTTGATTAGCAATTCATGAATTTTAGTTAGTACAAAGATGCGCGTTAAAATAAGTATGAGTCCAATACAATGTTAGAAATATACTTTTACTAAGCTCTGCAAGAGGAAACCTTAACGGAGTATGGTCTACATTGTTAGAAACTAACATGCGTGAACGTGCCTCCGTGGTGTGTGTGGATATTTGATTGCATTTGGTCGAAGGTTTTTTGGTAACAATTGTTCCATCATTGACCAAAAAATAGTTTCCATTGTCGTTGGCCTTTCGTTTATTACTGGATACATTATTTTTTATGCCTAACAAATATTATGACAATAAAATCATTATACAGCTTCTAACAATGATAAACATGATAATTAAAATAAATAGAAATATATATAAATGATACCTTCATTGTTCTCTTTATATTGTTGTTCTTGTTTCATTTATCAATCTTGATATTGAATTTTATTTCTTTAATGGTGATATTATAAAATACAAAAAACAATGATAAACCTAAAAAGATATTACAACTAAAGAATATTAGCATTTATTTGTTTGAATTAATCTTAAAGAATGTCAAATATTACAAAAATAAATCCCTATAATTTAGCTAAGTTGTTTTTTTTCAAATTTGATACTTTTTTATGCAAAAAAATATAAATTATATTTTTTAAATTTTAAAAACAATTAATAATAATAAATGAGATAACTTCATGAAGTATCCATAATGATTGCATTAGAGAAGAGTGCTAATTAAAAGTCTTGCACTCTCCATAATCGAACAGTAGTATCTCATTAAATTATCTTAAATCTTCCATGGATCATCACAAATCAAACTAATCACTCTCTGCTGTTAGCACTTGCTTATCAAAATCAAGGTATGTACTATCTTCATATTGTTGATCAATATAGAATTAATCTCCATCCGATTGTTGATTGTTAAAACTATAAATTTAATTCAGTTGATCAACTGTAGCAGTGATCAACATATGTACCATGATTGTATGTTGTTTAGAACTAATTATAGCATGATTATAGTTGATCATTTAGTTTTTGTAGTTGCATGTAGGTTATTAAAAACCTAACCAAGTATATGCTAGTTGATGATCAAAACCCTTAAGAAATCACTAAATTAAAATTGTTCAGAATATGGATTTGTATAAATGTTAGTCAGATAAATGTGTTTGATTAGGCAATCCTAACTTCTTGATTGTTCAAATTAGTATTTAGATTTGCATATCTACTAGTTATGTGCAAATAAGTTTTGTAAAAATAGGATATTGCTATTATCTATAAGTATAGAGTATGTTGTTTGTAAAACTAATATATATGATGGTGTAAGTTTTAGACTTACAATTCAGTTTTTAAAATATGTCGTAGGATGAACATTTAGTTTATTGTAGAAGAAAATCAAAGGAACCTCCAGACACAACAGGTATTACCGGCCACGTTTACTGACCAACTTTACACCGGTTCACGTGAATTATATATAATACACAACAGAGGTACAAAACATAAAGTGTGAACTCTCGTAATTATGCACTACATTCTAAAGCATGGAGGGATTTTCTAAGTGATAGTCATTATGTAATGATTAAGTGGTTCCATTTTGTTCGGCAAGGATTGAATGAGTATTACGTGACAACATACCATAACAATGGTAGAGAATGCAATGGTTATAACCTTGCAAATGTGGGATATAGGCAGCAGAGATATTTAGTTGTTTTAGAAAACATCATTGAAACTCCGGTTAGTAAATTTTTTCAAATAATCATTCTGAAGAAAGAATAATTGACGTAAATATATGTAGTTCACCTACTAACAGCAGGAATTTATTTAACACATTGTTTTGTAGCTGCTTCCTGGTGCTTTTTTCCATACAAGTGTGGGCAACCAAATAAATGTTAGGGTTAGTAACGTAGTAGCTAGAACTGTTAATAGACGTCGTGTGGAGTTGGTTGATAACGATAGTTATGGGCATATGTTTGTGGGTGGGGCATGGGAAGCATTATGTGTAGGGGAGGATATTGAAGCTGGAACAGTTTTAGTTTTCACAAATCTTTTGAATAATGAAGTTTCAATGGTAGCATTTGGGCCAAACGGGTTTGCATCACTCTTGGAACATGTTGAGCGAATGCATCTAAATGACGATGCTCTATTATGGCGAAGCCTAATTGATGAAGGTAAATGTATTTTAAAATAAAGTGTGCTTAATAAAGTAATCAAAATAAATTTAAAACTATATTAACTGGTTAATTTGATTCATTTTGTGTGACCTGTAGATTCTCGAATTGATTCATTTTGTGTGACCTGTAGATTCTCGAATGAGACACAGGTGTGAATGGTACAATCATAATGAATAGCATGATGATGAGAACAAACTTTCTATCAACCGGTACTAGCATATGTTATTGATAGAAAACGTTTGGTAAGAATTTATTACTTCAAATTGGCTTAATATATATTATAGAGTACTTACAAAATTTTACTTTTTAAATTCAAACTATCCCTGCAAAGTTTGTTACTCCACACCAAATGATTAGGTTCCATAATGCCATCTTACGACATGTGGATCTGAATTTTTATGTAGATGTGGATTTGGAAATTCACAATGATGAACCAGATCGAAGAAACCACATGAACATAAAGGTTGACTGGAGGAGCATTGTTCAAGAATGTGGGTTTGAAGATAACAAAACAGTGCGGTTCAAGATAGTTGATTTCATTGTGCATGATGAACAGAAAGTTGACGATGAAGATCCAATGATGATACCCTTAATAGACATGTGTTAGATGTCTAATGTTGGAAACTTCTTGAATGTATATTGTCGCTTGTTAGAAGTGTCAAACACTTTAGTTACCGTTATGCATTCTAGGGTCGTAATATCTTGACATTATGTTATGTAAGACTTGTGGTTTCTGTTTTGAATACTCTGACCTAGTTTATGCTATAATGTATGTTTTATTATGCATTTTGCTTTGTTACTTGTTATGTATTTATTTATTTCATTAATTAAGTTAGTATTCTACATTTTGCTTTGTTATTGTTAACATTTAAATTGGTATTCTGATACATCTATTTTTTCTAGATATGCAGGTCATTATAAGACCGTGTTTTTGGTGAATATCGAGATTCAATTTTGATTCTTCAACAATTAGGTGGGAAATGAGGATTGCAAGGTATATATCTATTAAACCTCAATTATTGAGTTCAGCTTAAGTTTTTACCTTTATATAATAGTTAGGTAATCCTTTAAGTTACTTTATGCTGATCCTATTAGAAACATTATGTATGTAAGTTAGATAATTCATATCCTATAAGTTTGTTTATGTTGATCATATAAGTTATCACAACTATATAATAGTTAGGTAACCCTATAAGTTAGTTTATGCTGATCCTATTAGAAAGATTATGTCTATAAGTTAGTTTATCATAATCCTAAAAGTTTGTTTATGTTGATCATATAAGTTATTAATAAGTGTGAAAACACTTATCCTCTTACCACTTATTTCTAACAATAACAAGACCAAAACGTGTATTTAATGTCGTAAAAGACGGAATTATGCGTGGTTTGTGTTTTTATTGTGTTTTAGGAAAAAAAATATGAAAAAGGAAGAAAACACGGGTTTTCACGGGCTTTTATCGAAGAAAAAGACAAAAGACGAAGTCAAAAGATCAAAAGTGCAAGAAGAACGGAAGTCAAAGGCCTATTCTGAAGATTTATCGAAGAAAAAGTCTAAAGACGGAAGTTTAACAAAGTCGAAGAACCAAGTCTACTAAAAGAAGAAAATTAGAAGACGAGTTCATTTTATCATTCGACTAATCCCGAGACAAAGTCGAGAAAGACGAGTTATTTAAAAAGACGAGAAGACAAGGGAAAAGAAGGAAGAAGCAACACACTCCCCTCCTCCTATAAATACCCACCTAGTGGTTCATTAGGAGGAGTTAGTTAATTGTCATTTTTTAGTTTTTAGTTTTTAAGTTACTTTCTCTCTCTAGAATTTTCTCTCTCTAGTTTTTCTTAATCTTTTATTTTAAATCTTGTATTTTGGATCTTAATCTTCAATTAAATCAACCTTATTTTATATCTCTCATTCTACCTTTCTTAATCTTGTGGTGATTTAATTAATCATGTAGTTTTCTTAATCAAGTTGTTTGTGTGATTGATTAGTTTATGTGATTGATCTTATGGTTTTGATGTGGTGGATGTTTTAGCTTATTGTGCTTTTTGAATAATTAGTGTTTAGCTTATTTTCAATTAAGTGGATTTGATAGTTTTATATTTTTAAAAGTTGATTTTAAATAGTTTGCTTATTTGGTGTTTTTATAGTTTTTATTAGTGTTAAGTTTGGCTTATTTTAGAAATTAATTTAGCTTAATTTTTGACTTATTTCTTAGATTAATTTTACTTATTTTGGCTTATTTTTATTCCCTGTTTTTCATCTGTTTGGTGAGTCTGTTTGTTTTGAACAAACCTTTCGTATAAGGGTTTATCATTATCCTCCGAAAGCCTTTTTGAAAGAAAGTTACGAATAAAAAATAGTTACGAAAGCTTTATAACAAAAATCTTACGAAAGTTAGTTGCTAAAATCTTTTTACGAAAGAAAGTAAAAAAAAATAGTCACGAAAGCTTTTATTTCCAAAAAGTTGCGAATAAAAATTAAGTTACAAAAGGAATTTAGAAATTAAGTTACGAAAGGAATTTAGAAAATATGTTACGAAAGGAATTTAGAAAAAAAAACTACGAAAGGTTTACACAAAAAAAAAGTCACGAATGGAATGAAAAAAAGAAGGTTGCGAACAGAAGAAAAGAAAAAAACCTACGAAAGGTTTGTAAAAATCAACCTACGAAAGGATTTATAAAAAAAAAAGAAAAAAAAAACCTACGAATGCTATTTAGAAAATTCCTACTAAAGGTTTTGCTTGCCTTTTTTTTATTTCCCTCCCAATTTAATGTCCCCATGGGGAAACATGTCTCCACTATTTCAACATGTTATCCGTAATCGTTTAGCTTTATCCGAAAGTCGTTTTAATTTTTATTCTGAAAGTCAGTCATTTTTAGTTATATTTTTCATCAAATTTTAGTATTAGTATTTTTTCGAAAAGTTTAAATTTAACTTTTATTAAGTGTCCGCTTCAATATTTGTCTCGTTTATTTTTAAAGTAGCTTTATTAGCCAATGTCCTTTATTTTTATTTAGTAAGTTTTATTTTTAAGTCGAAAGTTTATTTTTATTTTTACTTTTATTTTATTTAATTGTTTCTTTTTAATATTTGTTTTAATATTCGTTTTAATATCGTTTTAATTTTTAGTTTATTTCTAATACTTTTCGTATTTACTTTTTAAGTAGTTATAGATAATCACCTTTAGTTTCTTTCACCAAGTTCTACTATGCAGCATTCATTCAGGACAAGCAATCGAGGTTAGACATCCTTCCTTTGTTTTCATATTTAATAGCTTTAACGTTTATATTATTAGTAGACTTAGATAATCAAGCTCCCCCTTTTAGTTACCAAAGACAACAATTCCACCTTAAACCGTGATCAATTCGAATTGAATCGAGTACGAACAACACACACAAATAGTTAAATCAAATGGCGCCGCTGCCGGCTCTTTTCGTAAAGATTAACGGTTTTTAGTGAGAAAATTTGGATTTTGGGATCCGTTGTTTTGGGAACGTTATTCTCAAGCATAAAAAATTTCAAAAACAAATCCAAAAAAAATAATAAATAAATAAAATATAAAATTTTCAAAAATCCAAAAAAATAAAAAAGATAAAAAATCAAAAAAATATTGTAGTTCATTTTTAGTGTATGCGTACTCGATCTTCGTCTTATTTTGAGCCCGAGACTCGTAGAGACTTAGATATGGCCGGTGTGCATAATAATAATAACAACCCACCTCACCCCAACATGAATAATAACAACCATGTCCTTCAACTCGACCTTCGTACGATGGAGGAGCGATGTCAACCAACTATGGACGTGGAGGACCGATTGCGCCGATGCAAATCACGGCTCCCGAATTTTCGTTGAAGCATCACATGATCCAACAAGTTCAAAACGCTTGTCCATTTTGCGGATTACCGGATGATGATGCCAACAAACACCTCGATAAATTCATAACCGTCACTCAAAGCATGAAATTGCCCGGTGTTACCATGGATTTTCTTCGCATTCACCTTTTTCCACACACTTTATCCCACCATGCTGAAAAATGGTTTGATAGTCTTCCCAAAAACTCAATTCATACATGGGACGAGATGACTCAAAAAATTATGTCCCGATACTTTCCACCATCCATGGCAACTAGTCTTCGTAATCAAATCAGTGGTTTCACTCGAGAACCTGATGAGTCGCTTTTCGATGCTTGGAAACGTTATAATGTCTTGATCGATTGTGAGACCCCCAAAATCAGGCAAGGAAACAACTAGGCAGCAAGGGGGTTCCACGTCATGGTACAAGAAACAATGAAATATTATTGACAAAAAGTTGAGGTAATAAAAATTTATACATTAAATCATAAAGAATTAGAGTTTTTAAACAAAGGTCCCAGAGTTTTATAAGCGGAAAATTTATTATTCATTTATGGTTTTGTAACATATAGTTATCAAGAATATATGATAAATTTATGATAGTTTTAGATAAAACCAAAGTTTAAATATACACAGAAATCTCCAAGCTGCGATAATATCATGCGGGCACCCATCCAAGCAAAGCTAAGTATTAATACCTGAGATTAAACATGTAAAATCGTCAACATAAAGTTGAGTGATATTCATAGGTTTAGCAATAAAGGTGTGGAACACAAGCATTCATTGTAAAACAAGTAAATAGGGAAAATGGTTATGTACAGTAACCATTGTCTGAAACTATTATTATTATTGCTGTTCAGTTCATGAACCGAAGCTTAACTCAATGTAAGTTCCTCTAGGGAGTATTCAGCCTAAATACTTAGGTATAAACAAATGAAATGCGTCATGGTTAAAGAACCGCAACATGGGACGGGGATTGTCAATCCCGATGGATCCACCCATAATATTCGCGCTTAGTAACACAAGTAAATTAACGGTTCATGATCAGGAGAGGAAACTTAAGGCTATAGACTAAAAGCAATAATAATAATGAAAAATTGTTGGAAATCATCAAGTTCTGGAAAGCATACAAGTTCTGGAAAGCATACAAGATCTGGATAGCATACAAGTTCTAGATAGCATACAAGTTCTGGATAGCATACAGTTTTAAATGAATGTGTTCCACCATGTAAAATCTCACCCCGCGTTTAGAAAAATGTATAAGTAGTAAAAAGAGGCTATGAACTCACCTTAGCGATAGCGATATCAAGCGAGGATATTGATCAAGATAATAGTGATGGGAGTCAAACGATGAAATAAGATAAGCTGAGAAACCACGAGCTTCTAACGACGACCTAAAATAAAGTGATGCGTCTTAGAGATATAAACGACAACGTAAAAGAATAAACCGATTTTTATAAAGGTTTCCTAAAAATATAGTTTGGATAACTTTTGAAGAGAATAAAATAGACAAGGGCTAAAAGTGTTACTTAAGAAATATAAAAATATACACTTGTAACTATCTAAATAATTCAAGGACCAAAGATAAAAATAAGCAAATAAATGGAATGAAAATGACGTGACCATTGTTCTCTCATTTTAATTTGTAAATGACAAACGTCATGGTTAATATTTTTTTTGATATTTCATCCGAATACTTAAACAGTTATAAATCGAAATATTGTTTAGCATACACGAATTTAAGAATTTCATTTCATTAGTTTGACAAAAATATATTCGAATGAACTTACTGCTTACATATAGAATGAATGAATTTGACGTAAATGGTGGTATATCATTCGGATAGTAGTAGTATTAGTAATTTACAAATGGTGATATTAAGTTGATAAGAAAATCATACAGTCGTTCCATAAGGTTACGGGTAAAATGGATTCGGATGCGCCGAGTATAATACCGACATAAACATGAATACTGACGAGGTAAAATCTACCCGCGACTTAACCGAAATGAACTCGATCCTGCGAGTAACGAACTAGGAATCTTTGGTAATCAGAATTTAAATGAAGTATAAATTAACTCTAGCCATGATCATGACAATTATTAAATTAAATTGTTTACCTTTCATTGATGGAATGTATTTCTAAACTTGTCGTAGATAGAAAAACAATATCCTTTCATATATGAAAGTTTAAGATGTCAACATATTATTAACACGTAGCATGCAATAGACGTGTGTAGGTTTTAAGTTGCATACGTGTTGTTTGATTGGAGAGTATTAGTATCATTTTAAATTGTTGACTTATAAATAGACATCCAAATTTTTGAAGTATCACTAGCTAATTAGATGTGTAGAAACAGTGAGTGGAGTGAGATTATATATTACTTTTGTCTTATAATTTTAAAAGCGGGTATTATTGAAGTCCAATATTTTTAAGGTTACGCGATTTGAAAGATACGCGTAAAACACGAAAAATAAACGCTCAATATGAAATAAAAACGTCGACATTCGGAGAACATTTTTATTTCGATATATAAATGAGGGTTTATTATTTAATAAACATTAATGCATCACATAAACAAATGACACTTAAAGGTTTATCATAAATTTACGAAGAATGATCGTAAAACGAACAATTAAAATAATGACAAGAAAATACTTTTATTTCATAACGAGAAGATTTACGGTCGATGACGGGCATAGTCTTTGCCGATAAATAATAAATTACCAGTACTCAAAATATTATTAATGATCAGAAAAATAATTAAAATATAATTTAATTAAAATTCTCAAAATCTCAGGATTTACATATAAGAATACAAGAAAGTTTAATACGTTGGAAAATTCAAGAAGTACGAATAAAAGAATAAAATAATACCGGGAAAAATACGGGTTCTTATAGTCGACCCCCTAAAGGAACTCTGATCCCCAGAGTTCCACTAGAGACGGAAGAAGATGCAAACAAATGGAAATAGAAAGTTTAGAACTGACTCATTGCTTCCCATGTAATTTATGCACCTACGGCGAACCTTACAGTTTGAATCCAACTGTGCTTCAGATTCTTAACTCTTTACAAAATTATTTCAAACTCGAATTGAAATAATAGCATTCAGTATGAAGAAATATAAAGAGTTAGAATGAACATAGGAATTGCTTAAACGGACAAGTTGCGCTAAATCAAGTTAAGATTGATAATCGACAAGAAATCGCAAGTCGCGCAAACTGTAAAACATAACGATCTTCCTTTCAAAAGTATATAAAGAGAGATATAATTTACATATAGACATTTAAAATAAGAGTTGTCACAATTGTCTGTCTAGGATTTGATATTACTTTCAAACTCAACTTAAGTATTTTCTTGATCTTAAAAATACAAGGCTTGAGGGAAAAAAATGAAATTCGTATCGATTCTTAACGAACAAGATAGATAGAGGCGTTGTCAATAAGACAATAAGAAACAAGGAATATAGCAAGTCATCACTCCTTGAGTGCAGTTGGTGTCACCAACATTGGCTTATAAATTTCTAGGTAATCGATACACGATTGAAAGATAAAAGCTACACAACAATTTTCAAATCAAAGAAAAATTTTAATTAGTAACTTGGGTATGATTCAAGTAAAATGATCAACATTGGCAATTAGAGAGCGAAATCAACACATGGTTTACACGGGTAAATTTCGAGGCAATATAGTCTGACACACATCATGACGAATATACGATATCGATATTCATGTACAGTCATGAATCGTTATTCTCATCCGGAGACATTTCGAAGGTATACCAAAATTTAATCAAACAAAGTCGGTCGAGGAGAAAGTATAAAAACATTAGAACTTCCAAGTATGATATCAATCGTCAGTAACTTGACGAGCGGTAAATAAAATTGTATCATGAAATAAAATGAGGTAACAAGTAGAGTAAAGCTCATTGAGTAAAGAAAAATAGATTGTACTCGCAAACACGCAATTCGTTCAAGAAGAAAAAAAATAATAAAGAAACATATGCATTTCTCATGAACATGTACTACTTACATAACGCATAAAAGCTTTCATAATTTTATTTTTACAAGATTTTAAGGTGACTACTATTCAGCCTCGCATGGCTCCTTCTAAATTACGCATAGGTGATCAGGCCATGCATAATTTACGACTAGCAATGTGATGCTTAGCTTCGTCAAACCATTATTACCTGTCATATATTAAAAATATATAAAATACCATTTGTAAAACAGGAATCGAGATAATTTACGAAACGTTCTCGAGAGTAAGTAATTCGTGAAATACATCGTAACAGTAATATCAAATAACTATATAGAATAACATTATATTTTGTAAAGCTCAAGTAGAACATTTTGTATAATAATTCGCAAACAGTACCAGTTTAAATTTATAAAATAGCGAGTGGGTTACACGAGAGTAATAAAGGGTAGTTCAAGACAATCAATGAAATGGTTACAAGTTGATAAAGTTTCAAAAGGTTTAGCCGGAATCGTCATGAGACACGCGTCGAGATGATAACGAACGATATGAAAGCAAGAACTTCAAACCTCGGCCCAAATCAGTGGTACGATAGAAGCAAAGAAAGACAACTTAGAATGACAATTAAGTCATGCATAAAAGAAAGGGTAAAGGAATCCATATGCGTTCATGTCGTAATTTATTTGACATAAATATGCTTTTAAAGTAGGGCATCAGTTTCCAAGTAGTACAACTACTCCGAAAAGTTTCTATTTTAGGAAAGTTTAAGAATCTAACACGTAAATAGTGACGCATAAAAAAATGTACACATTTTTCGAAACATATAGTTCATCATCGGTTTTTCAAATCACTTGGTTCCAAAAGTTCAAAATATATGTATGTATGGCCGGACTCAAAGTTATTATTTTTAAACGTTTTCAAACGCAATCAATGGTTTTAGTGATAAATTATCATTAGTTAAAGTTTTACGAGCTTAAACAAACTAAAAAACGCCTAAAAAACACATTTCAAAATTCCTATCAGCCTTGACTTTTTAGTCAACTTTTGGGTCTGACCAGACCAATTGACTCACTAAATGATATTTTCAAAACATGGAGTCTAAAGCAATTTGGTGTAAAACGTCGTTTCAGACAACTTTCTAGTTTTACTCTAGACTTGAAACGGATCAGAAATGGACGAAAATGCCCTTGCATCGAATCTGTCAACAAAATGAGATTTTAGAAATATGCAAAAAATAAGGTCTTGAATTTAACAATTTCAAATGAGCGTAACTTGCTCGGTTTTTACGAATTGCGGGCCAAATTTTATGTTCTAAATGAGCATCTCAACAAGTAGAAAATTATTTTTATGTCTAAAGTTTATAAAAATATTTTCTTGACAACGTTAAATTACATGTAACTTTTCTGCAGAAAGTATATTTTTCGACACCTTGAAATATAATCAACCTTCATAACGACCCGAATTTATGTACACACGTGACTTGTGGATTCAATAAATACGAGAGAGAATAGATTGTATAATTAAGCATGTAAGGAAAATATAGTATAAAAATGGTTCAAAAATACCAACGATAATCTAAGAAATCAAAAGCGGCGCATGACATTCGTGTCTTCGATTTCAATATGCAATGCAGGAAACCTGGCGGCGTGATTTTCCTAAAACGCAAAAAATTCTGAGAAAGAAATAAGACATTACCGAGTTGCATTCCTGAAGCGAGGAGATTTAATGAAAGGAGAGGATATAAGTTTATATAAGTAAAATCATATTCCAAACAATCGCCATATAATAGAAGATCAATTACAAGGTGACGATGATGTTTTCAAGATACAAACGAACGTTATAATTCGAAGTCGAAACGTAGAATGGTCAATCAAATAATATTTACCTGATATACGAGTGCCGTGTAAAACGTTGACGCAAAGGTCAACCAAGGTTACAGAAACCCACAATATTATTCAACACGGATTCAAGGAATGCTTCGAGATGTGTGACTCACACAATGTCCTTTAGTCTTTTCTGGAGACACATTGAGCTACACAATGGTTTATAGACTAGACATCCGATTACGAATGGTCGGAAAACAATTTGGATATCTAAATAGATATCTTAAAAGAGTTAAACAATGAAGGTAACATGCACGGTAGTAATATGAAAATCAGAAGTTTCATCGAAAGCAACAGTTATTTAATCCCGAACAATGATATCATGGGAATAAACACAACATGTAAAAGAATGAGTCGAGAAAACAGGCAGTTCAAAGTGAACGAGTATACGAGGCCAGTGGCATCACACATAAATGAAATAACAATAGTACTCAGAAAAAGTGAGTATGAAAAGTCGGCAGCATACGTGCTCCGAATGCAAGTATGTAATATCATAACGATATAAAGTCATTGCAACAAGATCACTTCACAAGAACGATAATTCAAGAAATAAAGTACGAGCAGATGTAATCACAGTAATATCCAATGATAACTCATTAAGCACGAAGGCTTTGAAAAGACATAGTAATTATCGTCACTAAGGTAATGTAATATTTCAACATGTAATCAAGAGACGAAATACTACAACGATAATTAAAAGTAAAAAAATAAGGATTAGAGAGTTACCCGCGCAGATATCGAACAACTATGGCATATTCTGTGTTTGACACTTAGAAACATGAAATATTTGAACTTTCAGTTATAGACTAAGTTTTGAAAACGACTCAGTTCCCTATAACCATCGCTCTGATACCAATCTGTGAGACCCCCAAAATCAGGCAAGGAAACAACTAGGCAGCAAGGGAGCTCCACGTCATGGTACAAGAAACAATGAAATATTATTGACAAAAAGTTGACGTAATAAAAATTTATACATTAAACCATAAAGAATCAGAGTTTTTAAACAAAGGTCCCAGAGTTTTATAAGCGGAAAATCTATTATTCATTTATGGTTTTGTAACATATAGTTATCAAGAATATATGATAAATTTATGATAGTTTTAGATAAAACCAAAGTTTAAATATACACAGAAATCTCCAAGCTGCGATAATATCATGCGGGCACCCATCCAAGCAAAGCTAAGTATTAATACCTGAGATTACACATGTAAAATCGTCAACATAAAGTTGAGTGATATTCATAGGTTTAGCAATAAAGGTGTGGAACACAAGCGTTCATTGTAAAACAAGTATATAGGGAAAATGGTTATGTACAGTAACCATTGTCTGAAACTATTATTATTATTGTTGTTCAGTTCATGAAACGAAGCTTAACTCAATGTAAGTTCCTCTAGGGAGTATTCAGCCTAAATACTTAGGTATAAACAAATGAAATGCGTCATGGTTAAAGAACCGCAACATAGGACGGGGATTGTCAATCCCGATGGATCCACCCACAACATTCGCGCTTAGTAACACAAGTAAATTAACGGTTCATGATCAGGAGAGGAAACTTAAGGCTATAGACTAAAAGCCATAATAATAATGAAAAATTGTTGGAAATCATCAAGTTCTGGAAAGCATACAAGTTCTGGAAAGCATACAAGATCTGGATAGCATACAAGTTCTAGATAGCATACAAGTTCTGGATAGCATACAGTTTTAAATGAATGTGTTCCACCATGTAAAATCTCACCCCGCGTTTAGAAAAATATATAAGTAGTAAAAAGGGGCTATGAACTCACCTTAGCGATAGCGATATCAAACGAGGATATTGATCAAGATAATAGTGATGGGAGTCAAACGATGAAATAAGATAAGCTGAGAAACCACGAGCTTCTAACGACGACCTAAAATAAAGTGGCGCGTCTTAGAGATATAAACGACAACGTAAAAGAATAAACCGATTTTTATAAAGGTTTCCTAAAAATATAGTTTGGATAACTTTTGAAGAGAATAAAATAGACAAGGGCTAAAAGTGTTACTTAAGAAATATAAAAATATACACTTGTAACTATCTAAATAATTCAAGGACCAAAGATAAAAATATGCAAATAAATGGAATGAAAATGACGTGACCATTGTTCTCTCATTTTAATTTGTAAATGACAAAAGTCATGGTTAATATTTTTTTTGATATTTCATCCGAATACTTAAACAGTTATAAATCGAAATATTGTTTAGCATACACGAATTTAAGAATTTCATTTCATTAGTTTGACAAAAATATATTCGAATGAACTTACTGCTTACATATAGAATGAATGAATTTGACGTAAATGGTGGTATGTCATTCGGATAGTAGTAGTATTAGTAATTTACAAATGGTGATATTAAGTTGATAAGAAAATCATACAGTCGTTCCATAAGGTTACGGGTAAAATGGATTCGGATGCGCCGAGTATAATACCGACATAAACATGAATACTGACGAGGTAAAATCTGCCCGCGACTTAACCGAAATGAACTCGATCCTGCAAGTAACGAACTAGGAATCTTTGGTAATCAGAATTTAAATGAAGTATAAATTAACTCTAGCCATGATCATGACAATTATTAAATTAAATTGTTTACCTTTCATTGATGGAATGTATTTTTAAACTTGCCGTAGATAGAAAAACAATATCCTTTCATATATGAAAGTTTAAGATGTCAACATATTATTAACACGTAGCATGCAATAGACGTGTGTAGGTTTTAAGTTGCATACGTGTTGTTTGATTGGAGAGTATTAGTATCATTTTAAATTGTTGACTTATAAGTAGACATTCAAATTTTTGAAGTATCACTAGCTAATTAGATGTGTAGAAACAGTGAGTGGAGTGAGATTATATATTACTTTTGTCTTATAATTTTAAAAGCGGGTATTATTGAAGTCCAATATTTTTAAGGTTACGCGATTCGAAAGATACGCGTAAAACACGAAAAATAAACGCTTAATATGAAATAAAAACGTCGACATTCGGAGAACATTTTTATTTCGATATATAAATGAGGGTTTATTATTTAATAAATATTAATGCATCACATAAACAAATGACACTTAAAGGTTTATCATAAATTTACGAAGAATGATCGTAAAACGAACAATTAAAATAATGACAAGAAAATACTTTTATTTCATAACGAGAAGATTTACGGTCGATGACGGGCATAGTCTTTGCCGATAAATAATAAATGAACAGTACTCAAAATATTATTAATGATCAGAAAAATAATTAAAATATAATTTAATTAAAATTCTCAAAATCTCAGGATTTACATATAAGAATACAAGAAAATTTAATACGTTGGAAAATTCAAGAAGCACGAATAAAAGAATAAAATAATACCGGGAAAAATACGAGTTCTTATATCGATCGTTGTCCTAACCATAATATGTTCCCCTTCACTTTAATTGATACTTTCTACAATGGTTTAACTTTTCGTGATCGTGATATGATTAATGCTGCCGTCGGTGGTACATTCATGAAGAGAAGGCCCGAGGAGTGTAGAGAGCTTATAGAGAACATGACCACTCATCACAAAAATTGGGATTCATCCGCATCTTCAAGAAATAACCCGAGGGCCAATGTTTCTTCTAGTTCATCAATCCCTGAGTTAACCGAACTTACCCGCCAAATAGCCGAGATGAACAAAAATTTCTTAACCATGGCTACGAACCAATTTCAACAAGTTAAAGCTGTAGCACTTTCTTGTGAGACTTGTGGGGGTCCTCATTCATACACCGATTGTCCTTCTACTCATGACAATCCAGAAAACGTGTATGCGGCTAACGGTAATTTTTCCACGGGAGGCTATCAAGCACGCCCTCAAGGTGACCGCAATTTGCTAAGTTATCGTTCAAATAACTTCCTTTCACCACCCAGTTTTCCTCCTCAAAACCAAAACAACTTCAATCGTAACAATCAAAACCAACCTCGAGCTCCTAATCAATTTCAAACCCAAAGAAACCCATATCAACCTACCTATCAACCTACCTATCAACCACCCGCTTACCAAGTTCCCCATCCCAACCAACCAACGGCATATAATCAAGAGGTGGAAACTTACATGAGGACTAATGACGCGCTGGTGAAGAATCTTCAGAGCCAAATTATTAACTTGAAAGGTGACATGGAGAAACAAGGGAATGATCTTCGAGCCGAGCTTAGGAATGACATGCGAAACTCTTTAAGTAGTCAAACGAATGAGTTAAGAGATATGATGCCTAGTTTTTTCCAAAGTAATCAACCCTCTGCTTCGGGTTCTCTTCCGAGTAACACCGTTGCTAATCCAAGAGGGGAGATGAAAGCAATCACCACCCGAAGTGAAAAAGGTTACAAGGAACCCGAGATTCCTAAACCTCCTCCAGTGATTATGACAAAGGAAAACGAGCCCCCTTCACCAATTCCTCCACCTTCTACTTCTACCCCTCCTCCACCCAAGGATGTGAGAGAGAATTCCATTCCAAAGCCTTCATCTCAACCCGATATATCTTACCCTTCAAGGTTGAGGAAAGAGAAGTTGAAGAACAAAGATGATATTCAAGTTTCAAACTTTCTTAAAATGTTTAAACAATTGAATTTCAACATCTCCTTTGCCGAGGCTCTCGCCCACATGCCTAAATATGCTAAAATGTTTAAAGATCTTCCCAGTGATAAGGAAAAACTCCTTGATATTGCTCAAACCCAACTTAATGAGAATTGCTCCGCGGTTCTCTTAAGGAAATTACCAACCAAACTTGGTGATCCGGGTCACGTTCTCATTCCTTGCAACTTTCTTGGGGTAGAGAATCGTATGGCCCTAGCCGATCTAGGTGCTAGTATCAACTTAATGCCATTAAGTGTTTGGAAACAATTATCTCTACCTGAGCTAGTCCCCACACGAATGACATTGGAATTAGCTAACCGTACGGTTGCTTATCCGGTGGGGATAGCCGAAGATGTCTTCGTCGGTGTCGACAAATTCACCTTTCCGGCGGATTTTATTGTCGTTGACTACGAGATGGACCCCCGTGTTCCATTAATCGTTGGATGTCCATTCTTGAGGACCGGTCGCACTCTTATTGATGTAGCCGCGGGCGAATTAATCATGAGAGTTGGTGATGACAAAATCGTCTTCAACATGGGTAATCTTTCTAAGCAACCTTATAAACACGAGAGCGTTAATTTCATTGACGTACTTGATGAGGCTTGTGAAGAACATTTCAAAGACGCTTGTAAAAGTGGTTTTTCTTCTCTACCCATTGTTGAGACTGTTGCCTCTATTGCTCCCTCATTGACTCCATTTGGAGAAAGTGATTTTCTTTTGAAAGAATTTGAAGCAACTTTAGGGGATGTGGACTTAAAATATGACGATTCTCCCACCGATTGGGAAGAAGACATTCGTACCATTGAGAAACTTCTCAATGAGGACCATATTTCTCCACCTTTTCCTAAGGAAGTTACAAACGATGATCCGAATTTGACTAAGCCTTCCATCGATAATCCTCCGGATTTAGAGCTTAAGGATTTACCATCTCACCTTGAATACGTTTTCCTAGAAGAAAATAAGAAGTTACCCGTCATCATTGCAAAGGACTTACAAGAGGATGAAAAATCTCGACTTATCGATGTGCTCAAAAATCATAAGAAAGCAATTGCTTGGAAAATTTCCGACATCCGCGGAATTGATCCTAACTTTTGCACTCATAAAATTCTGATGGAAGATGACTATAAACCCGCAATCCAAAGCCAAATAAGGGTTAATCCAAAAATTCATGACGCCATCAAGAAAGAAGTTATCAAACTTCTAGATGCCGGAATGATTTACCCTATTTCGGATTCGCCATGGGTTAGTCCCGTCCATTGTGTGCCTAAGAAAGGTGGAATAACCGTTGTTCCCAATGAAAACAACGAGTAGATTCCTACTCGACTTGTCACGGGTTGGCGAGTTTGCATCGATTATCGCAAGATCAGTGATGCCACTCGTAAGGATCATTTTCCTCTTCCTTTCATGGATCAAATGCTCGAGCGTTTAGCGGGCAATGACTACTATTGCTTCTTAGATGGTTTCTCCGGATATTTTCAAATTCCTATCGATCCAAAAGACCAAGAGAAAACTACATTCACTTGTACTTATGGAACATTTGCTTACAAAATAATGCCTTTCGGCTTATGCAATGCTTTTGGGACTTTCCAAAGGTGTATGATGGCTATATTCCATGACATCGTTGAAGAAACTATGGAAGTCTTTATGGACGATTTCTCGGTCTATAATGATTATTTCTCATCTTGCCTTGCCAATTTAGAACGTATGCTTAAACAGTTGCCTTCACCTACCACTGTCAAAGGAGTTAGAAGTTTGTTAGGTCATGCGGGATTTTATCGACGTTTCATCCAAAATTTCTCTAAGATAGCTCGACCAATGACTCACCTCTTTGAAAAGGATGCTCCTTTCATTTTTTCTCAAGAATGTCTCGACTCTTTCAAACTTCTTAAAGGTAAATTAACTAAGGCACCGGTCTTAGTCTCTCCAAATTGGGAGTTACCTTTCGAGCTCATGTGCGATGCTAGTGATTTCGCGGTTGGAGCGGTTTTAGGTCAACGAGTGAACAAACATTTCCAACCAATCCATTATGCTAGCAAGACAACGAAGGGGGCTCAATTGCATTATACCACTACCGAAAAAGAGCTTTTAGCCGTAGTGTATGCTTTTGAGAAATTCCGCCCCTATCTTGTGCTTTCCACCACCATCGTTTACACCTATCATTCCGCCTTGAAATACTTGTTGACCAAGCAAGTGCTAAACCGAGACTCCTTCGTTGGGTTTTGCTCCTACAAGAATTTAAAATCGAAATTCGTGATAAAAGGGAGCGGAAAACCTAGCCGCGGATCATCTTAGTAGACTCGAGGATCCTTATCAAGGGGAACTTCCAAATCAAGAGATAAGTGAATATTTTCCCCTTGAGGCCTGAATGTCTATTGACTCCAATTTTGATGAGACCCCATGGTTTGCGGACATTGCAAACTATTTAGCGGGTAGTTTTCTTATGGAAGGGTTAACGTCCCAACAAAAGAAAAAGTTCTTCAAGGACATTAAGCACTATTATTGGGACGACACTTACCTTTTCAAACAATGTGAGGATCTTGTCATTCGTAGGTGTGTTGATGGGCCGACAGCTTTACTAATCCTTGAAGCTTGCCACAAAGGACCCACCGGTGGTCACTTTGGTCCTAACTATACCGCGAAGAAAGTTTTCGACTCTGGATTTTATTGGCCCACCATTTATCATGACGCTCATGAAATGGTTAAGCATTGTGATGCTTGTGAAAGACAAGGCAAGATCACACATAAAGATGAGATGCCTCAAAATTTCATCCAAGAATGTGAAATCTTTGATGTATGGGGCATCGACTTTATGGGCCCATTTCCGTCATCTAAAGGGAACAAGTACATCGTCGTAGCCGTTGACTACTTATCCAAATGGGTTGAAGCAAAGGCTTACCTACGAACGATGCGAGGGTGGTTGTAAACTTTTTGAAACAATTATTTGCTCGATTCGGTGTTCCTCGTGCTATCATTAGTGATCGCGGGACTCATTTTTGCAATGATCAATTTGCACGAGTCATGGCTAAGTATGGTTTCAATCACCGACTTTCCACCGCGTATCATCCACAAACTAATGGTCAAGCCGAGATTTCTAACCGTGGACTTACGAGAATCTTAGAGCGTACCGTGGGAGAGCATCGTACCTCATGGGCCGATAAGTTAGATGATGCTTTGTGGGCTTTCCGTACCGCATATAAGACACCTATTGGTTGCACTCCATATCGTCTTGTGTACGGAAAGGCATGCCACCTCCCCATTTAGTTGGATCATAAGGCTTATTGGGCCTTGAAATGGGCTAATTTTGATATCAACAAAGCCGGTGATCTTATGAAGATCCAACTCAATGAACTTAATGAACTGAGGAATGAATCTTATGAGAATTTATTGATCTACAAGGAGAAACCAATCTCATTCATGATTCTAAGATCAAAAACCGAGAGTTCAAAATTGGTGATCAAGTTTTTCTCTTTAACTATCGGTTGAAAATCTTTTCGGGCAAGCTTAAGAGCCGTTGGTCTGGTCCATTCACCATCGCCAAAGTCTTCCCTTATGGCACCATTGAGTTATCACAACCAAATGGGCCAAACTTTAAAGTGAATGGTGATGAGATGGCATTTATACATGATCTCATCGTTCTTTTCGGGCTTTAAATGCACTAAAATGTCATAAAATACCAAATATATGCTTGTGTTTGTTTACTTGTGTATTTTAGGTATGGATATTGTGAAAAAGACAAAAGATCACAAGATACAAGGAAAAACGGACACGAGAAACGAAGCCGTATAAAGAACCGGGCCCTAATCATGGAATTTTCATCAAATACCCTTGAAGACTTGAAGACAAAACAAGATTGATCCTCCAAGAATGAAGAAATGACACTTAAAACCCTTGTATATTGATAATTACAAGTTTGGTCCCTTAAGTTTGTCAAAATTGCAAAAAGGTCCTTCAACTTTGAAGAAATGACAAGATTGGTCCCTCAACAAAATCAAATTGTCAAATATAGTCCCTCATGAAGATTAAGATGCATTGAAGACCTTTGAAGATCAACATTGTCCAAGAACAGCCCTTGAAATATTCAAAAATGTCAAAAATACTCCTTGATAACCTTTTTGTCAAAGTTTGTGCCAAAAATGACAAAGTGTGAAAGTTGATACAAGCTTATAAGGGCGCTGATGGGTTTTAAAAGAGAAAATACAAAAGAAAGGAAGGTTAAGGACCAAATGTGTTAACTTTGAAAGATTTAAACATAAAAACGCGCCTAACACTACCTGTTCCCCCAAAATCGGATCAAAGGAGTAACTATTCACTTTCACCCCCACCCAGATTTTACATCCACTTATACTTGGGTAAAAACTAATTAACCTTGCACACGAGTAATTCACACATGCAGAAACTAAACCCACTCCTAAAAACCCCAATCCCACCACTGTGGACCCTACCCCCAATTCTCCTCTCAGCCAATCAGAGAACACCTTGTCCTCCAAGGCATGTGACGTGTCCCAAATCAAAGGCTGATGTTCATTGCTTACTCACAACGCAAGAATAAACGTCTTAGATCAAAATGTGACAACTCACAACTCAAAACCGTCAAGGGCATTTTAGAGAATTTCTTCTGATTAGGGTTTTGATTTTAAGCTTCTAGTATGTTCATTAGACTAGTATAAAAGGAGGCATCAACCTGTGATGACCCCTTGTTCCAGTTTTCAAGCTCTCACTTGTAATCCCTTTTTAAAGAAATAAAAGTTTGGTTTTTGATTTAATCAAGTGTAATACCTTTTTATTTTTTTTAAAAGTTGTGTGTAGTGTGAAGCTTGATTCTGAGTTCCATTTGTCATTTGGTTAACTGATTTTGTGTTTCAAAATTTAGTTAAGGTTTTCTGAAAATTGAAATATTTTTGGAAGAATCTGTTTCAAGTTTGTGTGTTAAGAGGTAAGTGTTAATTGGTTATCTAGGGTTTTTGAAACGTGTTAAGAAGGTTTGAAAAGTTTTGGTAAGGTTTTAAAGAAGAAGGAAAAGAAAAATCAGAAATATATTATTGCTTGTGTGTTCTTCTTTTGTTTGATTTAAAGCAGGTGGTGATTTATTGTTGATCTGTGTGTCTGCATGCACCCGGGTGCATAAGGAGGTGGATTTGCATCCACTAGGTCCTTGGATGTAAGGACCTTAGGTAATCTCCTTTTCCTTTTGAAAAATTTCAGAAAGTGTGTTTTATGTGATCTGATTGATTAAGTGTTCCATTGTTGTTGTAAGTGTTTGATCTGTGTTCTTATATGATTGCATACATGTTAGAAGATCATAGGGTTAAATTGATTGAGTTTTAAACTGATTTGTTTGAGAAAAGTTGGTTTTCAGTTTTTAAAAGGGTGTTTGGAAACAAGTTTTAGCAGGGCAAAGATTTTAGTTGGTGATTTAAAAACGTGTTAGGGTTAATGAATAGGGTGAGTTAGGGTATTAACTAGTTGGTAAGTAAGTTTGGTCAAGATTTGGAACAAGTTTAAGTGATAAAAAGAGAAAAGTCAATCTCAAATCTGCATACTCACTTTTCTGAATATTCTTCATGAAATTTGTGCATTGATTTTGAAATCTGTTAAGTTCTAGGTTATTTCAGGGATTGATTTGGTTTTTATATCAGTTTGAGACTTTGTGTGCTTAATTTGGGTCTTTAAAGTTGGCTAGAGTGCATGTAATAAGCTTAAACAGTCCCAGTCCTGCTCATTTGTGCATCAGCAACTTGACTTGGCCTTTGTGTGCTTTGTTTGATCATTTGGTGTGTGCTAAGTGCTTATCTATTGTTATCATTGACTCCTTGTGCTTAAATAAGCACAAGGGTGCCTTTTGTCCACAACACATCCACCAAATAAGCTCAAACCAAGCCCCTCTTGGTTCCAAGAGTGCTCAATTGTGCACTCACCATTGTTCATCAGAAAAACAACCCAACTGGTTACACTTTTGATCTTCATTTGTGCTTAAATCTAGCTAAAAAAGGAGTTTGATTTGAGTTTATAGTTTGTTTAAGTGTCACTGATTGATTGGAAAAAGAGAAAAAAAAAAAAAAAAAGAGCAAAAAGGGGGTTGCTCAGCCTCGAACCCGCATCACCACACTCACACACATCATCCTTAACCATTGCGCCCTTGGGTCTTTTACTGACTAAGGGTGCAAAGGTTATTTAGTTAACCAGTTTTGCATTTGTTTGCTTAAATAAAAGCCGTAGCTTATTTATCAACTTTTCAGCTTATTTGCTTAGCGTTTTCGCTTATTTTGATTTTTCTTAGAATAATATTAGGTTTACAGACTTTTCTAGCTAATTTTCTTATTTTTCCTTTAATTTAATTATTTTCTAGGATTTATTTATTATACGTTTTTTAATAAATCAATAAAAAATAGAAAAAATAGTTTTAATTTCTAGGAAAAATAGTTTTTAGTTTTTTAATAAATATTCTGAGGTTTACATTAAGTTTTGGTTTTATAAACTTTAATTTTTAATTTTATATTATTTTAAGGTTTTTTATAAACTTTAAAGATTTTTATAAAATTATTAAAAAGGGTTTAGGAGCTATAATTTGTGTTTTTCTCTTAGTTAGATTATTTAGGATTTTTAGAAATTTTTTATTTCAAATTTTAGAAACTTTTTATTTTTAGTATTATTTTATTATTATTTTATTATTATTTTATTATTAAAAATCAAAATTTTATTTTTATTTCTTTTTTCATTTTTCTTAAGTTCTTTATCATTAATTAGGACCTTTTCCATTTTTTGAATATTTTTATAGCTTTTAGATTTATTTTTATAATTATTTTAAGTTTAATTAGTTTTTAATCATTTTTAATCATTTTTAGAGTTTTAAAAATAGTTTTAATAGCTTTTAATTTTTATAAAATTACTTTTTAGTCTTCTAATAATATAAGTTAAGTGATTATTCAATAAAATCATATTTTAGACATTTGAATTAGTTATATTTAATTTTAGGGCTTTAATTAGCATTTAAAATTAAATATTTAATTAATAAAAGGTTTTAAAATATCTTTGTTGGATTTTTGTCTTTATTTATATTATTATTGACTTCTTTTTAGTCTTTTTAAATTTTGATTTTGTTTTTGGTCTTAGTATAATAATTTTTAATTTGGGTAATTTTTACGACTTTACGTCTTTTACGTCGTAGTTTAATTTTAACGTAACCGTCTTTTCATCTTCTCATCCCCATTCTTCTCAATATTAATCTCAAAAAACTACAAGTTAGAACACACACATATACCTCCTTGGGAAACGAACTTTCTCTTCTCTTTATTTGATTAAGGGTCATTACTTGTGGTTTTCCTAAATCACTCGTTAATACTTACCGCTCATATACGTTCTTTTGTTTTCCTAAACAAGAGTCGTATTTTTACTACAATCATTTTGGCGCCGCTGCCGGGGAGGTGTGTCGTGTTTTAATTTGGAAGCTTTTGTTTTTGATATTATCCATAAATAGTATTTGTGTTAAGTGGAACTCCCTTAACACGTATTATCGGTTTTCTTGGTTTTTCTTGTACAAATATTATTAATATATTGTATTAAGTATCACAATCAAAATACAATATCTCCAAAAGTGTGAAAACACAACCTTAATTGGGATTTGATCTCCTAATTATTGTATTCGAATCTCAAACAAAAAGAAAAGGCAAAAATAGATAAATACTTTCGTGAAGCTCGATTTTGAAAAATACAAACTATAAGGTGGGTATAAGGCGGGTATTATAAAATATACCCTAAGGAAAAAGGCTCTTAAGTGCTTCGCGCCGCCTCGTTTCCCCGCTTGCTTGTGAGTATTTTGAGATTGAAGGCTAATCGAGGGTTTTGCCGCCCAAAGTATTAATACGTATACTATATTTGCTTGGTTTTCTTTGTGATTAAACCCTCGTGAACAAATTGGTTTTCACCAAAGTTCTAAAGTCATTCGAAGGCGTTCACTCCACGTGATCGTTTTCATTCCTTTGAGGCTTCTTTAATCAAGAGTTTGATTCGAGGAGAGATTTTGTAGATTGTTGTCTACGAAGATACACCAAAAATCAAAAAAAAAAAAAATTAAATATCATCAAAAACACAAAAAAATTGAAAATTCACAAAACACCCAAAAAGAATCTTCTTTGCTCACCTCCCATTCTTCGTGTAGTTTATGATCACTCGAAATCAAGCTAAACGAGCTCGTAAACGTCTTCAAAAGCAAGCAAATCAAGGATCGTTGATTGTTGAAGAACCTCCAATTGTTGAACCTATTATAGAACAAGAAGTCGTAATGGCTAATCGTACTATGATGGAGTTGCTTCAAGCACCCACCGAGGGTTTTGGAGAGGCTATTGTTATTCCCGCCATCCTTGCGGAGAATTTCGAAATTAAGACGGGTTTAATGTCGATGTTGCAAGCAAACAAGTTTAGAGGACACGAGAAAGACAACCCGCATTACCACATTAGGAATTTCAACCGTCTCACCGCTACTAGCAAATTCAAAGATGTTCCACATGACGCCATTAAGATGATGTTGTTTCCATATTCGTTGGATGGACCCGCAAAAATTTGGCTCGAGAAAGAACCGCCAAATTCGATTTTAACATGGGCCGATCTCGTTTCTAAGTTTGTGAACAAGTTTTTTCCACCATCTAAAACAACACACTTAAAAAATGAGATTTCACGATTTGTGCAACGTAACAATGAAAGTTTTTCAATGGCATGGGAACGATTTAAAGAGATGTTACATGAATGTCCTCACCATGATTTTTCGGAATTGCATCAAATTGATACTTTTTATAATGGGCTTAATGATCATGAACGAGATTATTTGAATGCCGCCGCGGGTGGTAATTTTTTGTGCAAGACGACAAATGAGGCTTTACAAATCATTGAAAATCGATCTAAGGTTTATAGCCCTCGTAACACACCGAGTGTTGCCAATATGGGTTCGTCATCTTCGTCACAATCGTCTCGTAGCATTAACGCCTTACATGATGAAGCTAATGAGGAAAATCGGTTTTTTGATAGATTTGCTAATCTAATGTCCCATTGGAAGGCTCAAGAAGCTTCCAATTCCACTTCGGGTAAAGCGGTTGCTAAGAGTTGTTTATCTTGTGGGGGAGCTCATGATCTTTCCGAGTGCATTACCGCGGATGGTAACACTTCGAGTGCTTATGTAGCAACGGGAACTTACAACCAAAACGGCCAAGGTTCTCGTCCAAATCAAGCTCCACCAAACCAAAATGTTAACAATTATCGAAACAACAACCAAGGTAATTACCAAGGCAACACACGCAATTATAACAAAGGGAATTATCAAAGTGGGAATGGACAAATCTCTAATCAAAACCAAAACCGTGATTTTCAAAACACTACACAAGGTTTTCAAAATGCTCACACGAAAAATTTGCAAGGAGAATTTTTGGATTATGCAAAAGCAAATGATGCTAAATTTGATAATATGCAACGTGAGATGATTAGCTTAAGATCCGAGTTGAAAAACGAGCTTAAAAATGAACTTGCTAATGAACTTAAAACTCATGCAAACAAAATGGAAGGAAATGTCCAACGTCTTCAACAAAACCAACAAAAGATGGAATTAGGACAACATGAGATTAAGCAAGAGTTATTGAAAGCGGATGCTAGGCAATCTAAATTTGAGGACCGAATGGCTAAAATGTTTGAAGCTATCATGTGTAAGCCCTCTTCTTCGGGTGGTCTTCCTAGTGATACCATTGCAAACCCGAAGGGAGAAATGAAAGTCATTACTACACGAAGTGGTAAAACTTTCAAGGAACCAATCTCTCGTACAAGTACTTCTAAGGAGAAGGAAATCGAGAAAGAACCCGAGGTGATGGTCGAAAAGGAGCACATTACAATCCCACGAAGTACCGCTCAAACCACACCTACGGTTGAACCAATACCAATTATGGAACCCGAGTTTCCAAGGCCGTTGCCTAATGACCAACCCACACCACCCTTACCCTACCCTTCAAGACGAAACAAAGAGAAAATGCAAGAACGTAACAAACAACAAATCGAGCTTTTTATAAAAATGTTTCAACAAGTGCATTTTGATGTGAGTTTAGCCGACGCGTTGTTATATATGCCTCGTTTCGCTTCCACTTTTAAAAGTATGATGAGCGATAAGGAAAAGCTTTCAAAGCTTGCTAATTGTTCTTCGGTTTATCTTAACCGCATACCGGAAAAAGTTGGTGATCCCGGAAAGTTTCTCATTCCTTGTGACATACAAGAAATGAAAGAATGCCTCGCCTTGGCCGATCTTGGTGCGAGCATTAATTTGATGCCATTTTCCATTTGGAAATCGCTTTCGCTTCCGGCTCTCATTCCTTCGAACATGTCCATCGAGATGGCCGATCATTCTACGATTATGGCATGTGGAATAGCCGAAGATGTTTTCGTGAAAGTGGGGAAGTTCTACTATCCCGTTGATTTTATAGTAGTCGACATCCCCGCGGATCCTCAAGTTCCTCTAATCTTAGGTCGTCCGTTTTTAGACACTTCGAGATCGCTTATCGATGTTCATGCAAGAACTATCACTTTGAGATTCAACGAAGAGGAACTTGTTATAAACGCTACTCAAAACTCGAAACCTTCTCATGTTTATGCAATCGCTACCATCAATCACATTGACATCGTTGATGTGGTTTGCGATGAGTTTTCACAAGAAGTGTTAGGTTTTTCTGATAGCTCGTCAAGTGGCAATCCCACTATTTTGGATCCGATTCTTGCTAATTCCACACCAAATCTCACTCCATTCCAAGGAGGCGATCTCACTTCAAATGAAATCGACAATGAAGACGAGGTGTTGATTAGTGATGATATTTCTATTCCACCATTTCTTCCGCCGATGGGAGTTATGAGTGTTGAACCAAAATCTTCAATCGAGGAACCGCCTATCCTTGAATTAAAAGATCTTCCTTCTCACCTTGAATATGCATTCTTGGAAGGTGATGACAAGTTGCCGGTTATCATTGCAAAAGATCTTGCTAATGATGAAAAAACCGAGCTCTTGAAAGTTCTTAAGGCTCATAAAGGGGCAATTGCGTGGAAAATATCCGACATTAAGGGTATTGACCCAAAATTTTGTACTCACAAGATTTTAATGGAGGAGGACTACAAACCCGCAATTCAAAGTCAAAGAAGGGTGAATCCCAAAATTCACGATGTCATTAAAAAGGAGGTCCTTAAACTCCTTGACGCGGGAATGATTTATCCTATATCCGATAGCCCATGGGTGAGCCCAATCCATTGTGTCCCTAAAAAGGGAGGAATGACCGTTGTGCCCAATGAAAACAACGAGTTAATTCCCACTCGTATTGTGACCGGTTGGAGGGTGTGTATTGACTACCGAAAGTTAAATGACGCCACTCGTAAAGACCACTTTCCTTTGCCCTTCATGGATCAAATGTTGGAGCGACTTGCGGGAAATGAATTCTATTGCTTTTTAGATGGTTTTTCCGGTTACTTTCAAATCCCTATCGACCCTCGTGATCAAGAGAAGACTACGTTTACGTGTCCTTATGGAACGTTCGCTTATCGTAGGATGCCTTTCGGACTTTGTAATGCACCCGGTACGTTTCAACGGTGTATGATGGCGATTTTTCACGATATGATCGAGAAGTCGATGGAAGTGTTTATGGATGACTTCTCGGTGTTTGGTAATTCGTTCACGTCATGTTTATCTAATCTCGAACAAATGTTAAAACGTTGTGAAGAAACCAATCTTGTGCCTAATTGGGAGAAATGTCATTTCATGTGTAAACAAGGAATCGTCTTAGGACATAAGGTGTCGAAGGCGGGGATTGAGGTCGATAAAGCTAAGGTAGACGTCATCGCCAAGTTACCTCATCCCAAAACCGTTAAGGGAGTTCGTAGTTTCCTAGGCCACGTGGGCTTTTATCGTCGTTTCATCAAGGATTTTTCGAAGATTTCTCGTCCTATGACACACCTTCTCGAGAAGGATGCTCCTTTTAACTTTAATGAGGATTGTGTTAAGGCTTTCGAGACTCTAAAAAGGAAACTTACCGAAGCTCCCATTCTTGTTGCTCCTAATTGGGAATTACCCTTTGAAATCATGTGCGATGCAAGTGATTATGCTATAGGGGCCGTCTTAGGGCAACGTTATGACAAGCATTTTCGTCCTATCCACTATGCTAGTAAGACGATGACCGAGGCTCAATTAAAGTACACCACAACGGAAAAGGAATTCCTTGCCGTGGTCTATGCTTTTGAGAAATTCCGACCTTATCTCGTCTTGACTAAAAGCATCGTGTATACCGACCATTCGGCTATCAAGTATCTCTTAGCTAAGCAAGATGCTAAGCCGAGATTGCTTCGTTGGATGCTCCTCCTCCAAGAATTTGATGTCACCGTGCTTGACAAAAAAGGAGCCGAGAATCTAGCGGCCGATCATCTCTCTCGTCTAGAAGATCCTCACAAAGATGTTTTCGAGAACAAGGAAATTACCGAAACATTTCCTCTTGAGACTCTCGGTGTAGTGAATTCTAAAGACACCACCCCATGGTTTGCCGACATTGCAAATTACCATGCGGGCAATTTCATAATCAAGGGTATGACGACACAACAAAAACGAAAATTCTTTCGTGACGTCAAGTTCTATTTTTGGGACGACCCTTATCTCTTTCGGATTTGTGCGGATCAACTCGTTCGACGTTGTGTGTTTGGTGCCGAAGCCTCTAATATCCTTAGAGCTTGTCACGAGGGACCCACGGGTGGTCACCACGGTGCTAATCTCACGGCTAAGAAAGTGTTCGATGCCGGTTTCTTTTGGCCTTCTATCTATCGTGATGCACACGCACTTGTGAAGTCGTGTGATTCGTGCCAACGTCAAGGAAAATCGTCTCAACGTGATGAAATGCCGCAAAACATAATTCAAGTGTGTGAGATTTTCGACATATGGGGAATAGACTTTATGGGGCCGTTCCCATCGTCTCATGGCAACAAATATATCCTCGTCGCGGTGGACTACCTTTCTAAGTGGGTGGAAGCTAAGGCTTTACCTACTAATGATGCTCGTGTGGTAGTGAAGTTTTTGAAGCAACTATTCTCTCGGTTCGGAACCCCTCGTGCTATTATAAGCGATCGTGGAACCAATTTTTGTAATGACCAATTCGAAAAGGTTCTAAAGAAATATGGGGTTACACATCGTCTTTCTACGGCTTATCACCCGCAAACGAGTGGGCAAGTCGAGGTTTCGAACCGAGCTTTGAAGAGGATTTTAGAAAGGTCGATTGGAGAAAACCGTGCTTCATGGTCCGACAAACTTGATGACGCTTTATGGGCCTTTAGGACCGCTTATAAGACACCTATCGGTTGCACTCCTTATAAGTTAGTCTATGGGAAGAATTGTCATTTGCCCATTGAATTGGAGCATAAGGCATATTGGGCCCTTAAGCATGCTAATTTTGACTTGAAGACCGCGGGAGATCACCGGAAAATACAATTGAATGAATTAGATGAATTAAGGGATAATGCTTATGAAAATTCATTAATTTTTAAAGAAAAGACTAAAAAGTTTCATGATTCAAAGATTAAAAACCGGGTTTTTAACGTTGGTGATCAAGTGTTGCTTTTTAACTCTCGTCTTAAGATATTTTCCGGGAAATTGAAATCTCGTTGGTCGGGTCCGTTCACCATTACACAAGTGTTTCCATATGGGACCATTGAGCTAGCTCAAGATGATGGTCCCAATTTCAAGGTGAATGGACATAGGCTTAAGCAGTACTTTGGTGGGGAAATTCCTTCAATGGTTGCCCCCGACCAAGACACCTTCCCCAATGATAATTAGCATTGAGGGGATCGAGTCGAGCTCATGACTCGGTAATCAAAAACGAGGTGCCTCGTGGGGGAGATCCCATGCTTATCTTTTATATTCACTAATAAGGGGACTTGTACCCTTCCAACTCGTTGTCTCGTGGTTGTTTGTGATTGTGTTATCTAGATCATCATCATCGTCTACGATTGAAGACTCTCGTGTTCGTTTACGTGAGCCTCCATCGTTCGTTTGAAGAAGTTTTTCACGATTCCATGACATATCCTTTATTGTTCTAACAATTATCTTTTAGCATAATTAATAAACGGCTTTAGATATATTGTTGATCACCCTTTCCATGCTAGATCCTAAGCATTCGACTCTTCGTCTCTAGTATGGGGGTGTTCCACCTTTAGACTCGAAACATTGAGGACAATGTTTACTTTTAGTATGGGGGTGAATAGATACTTGCTTTGCTACGCCCTCACGTTTTCCAACTTTCAATGTTTTGTTTTGCTAATAAGGCTAAAAATGGCCAAATTTTAAAATTTTTCTTAGTTTTCATAAGTGTTTTTAAGACACGAATGTATATTTTCCGATGGATAGAATAAGAGTTAATTTTTGACTTGATGGGCATTTGGAGCCATTTACATTCCTTAACCCGCTCAATTCAAGTTTTGCTAGACTTTTATATAGGGAGCTTTAAAACGCGAAAGTCTTAATTCATTCGAGTTAAGAACAAGAACTTTTCGCAAGTTCCTATAATTGATTCTAGAAAGTCACTTATCAAGGGAACTTTAAAACGCATTCTCTAAACTTGAATAAAGTCCAAGAAAGTGCAAGATCCTATAGGTGGCTTGAAAACCCAAAACTTTGATTTGATATAGTCTTAATGAAAGCTAATCCAAATTTGGCTTAATTTTGACTTGCATGGCTAAGTATTCACGAGTCTCTTTAATTAGAGGTCTTTATATAGTGAAGAACAAGAAATGATAGAGTTAGACAAGTGATCATGCTAAACGTAGAACATGAAAGTGTTCTTTCAAAAACTCATATGTTTTTAATTGTGGCTTTTTCTTCCCATAAGATCAATGCATTAGGAATAAATCATAATTGTAATAAGTAAGGTCGTACGATTTGAAAGGTTACTTAGCCTCTAGCGCAAGATCGTTTAAAAGTTGCTCGGGGTTGAATAGAGTTCATAGCCAAGGCATAACTTATTGAAGCGGGACGCGAAGATTGGCGATTATCCAAAAAGGCCCTAACAAGGCATGAGGAGCTCTATTTTTGCTAAAGATCCAAAGATGATGTGAAGTATCATTATTCCAAAATCAATATGAAGGATCGAGACACACGACGAGAAGCAATTACTCCCCTAAAGAATGGAGAAAGTCTATCCAAAAAGACCCTAACAAGGTATGAGGATAAATATATCCAAGTCCGAAAAGGAGGCGGATCGTTGTATATCAAAATCCAAAGTAAAGATTGAAGAAAAATGATGAAGTCGTGGTCCTATATGAAGAATCTCTCAAAAACGTCAAGTGAAGAAATTCCAAATATATGAAGAGAAGACCATAATTTCAAGAACGTCTTCCCAAGATTTGAAGTATGAAGTACATGCCAAATATCGGTCCGAGAAAGGTCTCAAATCGTGAAACGAGTTATGCCAAGATATGAACTTAAGGAAATACACGAGAAGCCGTTTTAAAAGATTTTGTCCTTCGGCTAACTATTGATCAAATCGTGCTACTTTGCTTTCGGACTAATAACTACTCAAATAAGTCAATATGAATCACTTGTGATCCATGACAAATAGATAAAAAATGCTAGTAACCCATCTCCTTTTATAATAACTAGGATTGCGGGGAGAAAAAGTATTACACAATTTGGACGTATGAGTAGTGTTAGCATTGTGACTTGTACCAACAATGATCTTGTTTTTGCACTTAGCATGGAATGTATGACAATCAAGGATGACGAAGTTTACTCTAAGAGACATTAACTTGTTTCTATTCTTTGACCCTAAAAGTCACCTTTTGGTGATGAAAATCATACATTATGTCTTTACACATCATCGTAGTATGTTGCAAGTTTTCTTTTACTCTTCAATAAAGGTTAATAAAATTGAACTTTGGTGATGCTTAGATACTTTATTCTGGCATTGCGTGAGGGCACGGCAATGGCTTAGTATGGGGGAGTGATGAGATGGCAATTATACATGATCTCATCGTTCTTTTCGGGCTTTAAATGCACTAAAATGTCATAAAATACCAAATATATGCTTGTGTTTGTTTACTTGTGTATTTTAGGTATGGATATCGTGAAAAAGACAAAAGATCACAAGATACAAGGAAAAACGGACACGAGAAACGAAGCCGTATAAAGAACCGGGCCCTAATCATGGAATTTTCATCAAATACCCTTGAAGACTTGAAGACAAAACAAGATTGATCCTCCAAGAATGAAGAAATGACACTTAAAACCCTTGTATATTGATAATTACAAGTTTGGTCCCTTAAGTTTGTCAAAATTGCAAAAAGGTCCTTCAACTTTGAAGAAATGACAAGATTGGTCCCTCAACAAAATCAAATTGTCAAATATAGTCCCTCATGAAGATTAAGATGCATTGAAGACCTTTGAAGATCAACATTGTCCAAGAACAGCCCTTGAAATATTCAAAAATGTCAAAAATACTCCTTGATAACCTTTTTGTCAAAGTTTGTGCCAAAAATGACAAAGTGTGAAAGTTGATACAAGCTTATAAGGGCGCTGATGGGTTTTAAAAGAGAAAAGACAAAAGAAAGGAAGGTTAAGGACCAAATGTGTTAACTTTGAAAGATTTAAACACAAAAACGCGCCTAACACTACCTGTTCCCCCAAAATCGGATCAAACGAGTAACTATTCACTTTCACCCCCACCCAGATTTTACATCCACTTATACTTGGGTAAAAACTAATTAACCTTGCACACGAGTAATTCACACATGCAGAAACTAAACCCACTCCTAAAAACCCCAATCCCACCACTGTGGACCCTACCCCCAATTCTCCTCTCAGCCAATCAGAGAACACCTTGTCCTCCAAGGCATGTGACGTGTCCCAAATCAAAGGCTGATGTTCATTGCTTACTCACAACGCAAGAATAAACGTCTTAGATCAAAATGTGACAACTCACAACTCAAAACCATCAAGGGCATTTTAGAGAATTTCTTCTGATTAGGGTTTTGATTTTAAGCTTCTAGTATGTTCATTAGACTAGTATAAAAGGAGGCATCAACCTGTGATGACCCCTTGTTCCAGTTTTCAAGCTCTCACTTGTAATCCCTTTTTAAAGAAATAAAAGTTTGGTTTTTGATTTAATCAAGTGTAATACCTTTTTATTGTTTTTAAAAGTTGTGTGTAGTGTGAAGCTTGATTCTGAGTTCCATTTGTCATTTGGTTAACTGATTTTGTGTTTCAAAATTTAGTTAAGGTTTTCTGAAAATTGAAATATTTTTGGAAGAATCTGTTTCAAGTTTGTGTGTTAAGAGGTAAGTGTTAATTGGTTATCTAGGGTTTTTGAAACGTGTTAAGAAGGTTTGAAAAGTTTTGGTAAGGTTTTAAAGAAGAAGGAAAAGAAAAATCAGAAATATATTATTGCTTGTGTGTTCTTCTTTTGTTTGATTTAAAGCAGGTGGTGATTTATTGTTGATCTGTGTGTCTGCATGCACCCGGGTGCATAAGGAGGTGGATTTGCATCCACTAGGTCCTTGGATGTAAGGACCTTAGGTAATCTCCTTTTCCTTTTGAAAAATTTCAGAAAGTGTGTTTTATGTGATCTGATTGATTAAGTGTTCCATTGTTGTTGTAAGTGTTTGATCTGTGTTCTTATATGATTGCATACATGTTAGAAGATCATAGGGTTAAATTGATTGAGTTTTAAACTGATTTGTTTGAGAAAAGTTGGTTTTCAGTTTTTAAAAGGGTGTTTGGAAACAAGTTTTAGCAGGGCAAAGATTTTAGTTGGTGATTTAAAAACGTGTTAGGGTTAATGAATAGGGTGAGTTAGGGTATTAACTAGTTGGTAAGTAAGTTTGGTCAAGATTTGGAACAAGTTTAAGTGATAAAAAGAGAAAAGTCAATCTCAAATCTGCATACTCACTTTTCTGAATATTCTTCATGAAATTTGTGCATTGATTTTGAAATCTGTTAAGTTCTAGGTTATTTCAGGGATTGATTTGGTTTTTATATCAGTTTGAGACTTTGTGTGCTTAATTTGGGTCTTTAAAGTTGGCTAGAGTGCATGTAATAAGCTTAAACAGTCCTAGTCCTGCTCATTTGTGCATCAGCAACTTGACTTGGCCTTTGTGTGCTTTGTTTGATCATTTGGTGTGTGCTAAGTGCTTATCTATTGTTATCATTGACTCCTTGTGCTTAAATAAGCACAAGGGTGCCTTTTGTCCACAACACATCCACCAAATAAGCTCAAACCAAGCCCCTCTTGGTTCCAAGAGTGCTCAATTGTGCACTCACCATTGTTCATCAGAAAAACAACCCAACTGGTTACACTTTTGATCTTCATTTGTGCTTAAATCTAGCTAAAAAAGGAGTTTGATTTGAGTTTATAGTTTGTTTAAGTGTCACTGATTGATTGGAAAAAGAGAAAAATAAAAAAAAATAAAAAGAGCAAAAAGGGGGTTGCTCAGCCTCGAACCCGCATCACCACACTCACACACATCATCCTTAACCATTGCGCCCTTGGGTCTTTTACTGACTAAGGGTGCAAAGGTTATTTAGTTAACCAGTTTTGCATTTGTTTGCTTAAATAAAAGCCGTAGCTTATTTATCAACTTTTCAGCTTATTTGCTTAGCGTTTTTGCTTATTTTGATTTTTCTTAGAATAATATTAGGTTTACAGACTTTTCTAGCTAATTTTCTTATTTTTCCTTTAATTTAATTATTTTCTAGGATTTATTTATTATACGTTTTTTAATAAATCAATAAAAAATAGAAAAAATAGTTTTAATTTCTAGGAAAAATAGTTTTTAGTTTTTTAATAAATATTCTGAGGTTTACATTAAGTTTTGGTTTTATAAACTTTAATTTTTAATTTTATATTATTTTAAGGTTTTTTATAAACTTTAAAGATTTTTATAAAATTATTAAAAAGGGTTTAGGAGCTATAATTTGTGTTTTTCTCTTAGTTAGATTATTTAGGATTTTTAGAAATTTTTTATTTCAAATTTTAGAAACTTTTTATTTTTAGTATTATTTTATTATTATTTTATTATTATTTTATTATTAAAAATCAAAATTTTATTTTTATTTCTTTTTTCATTTTTCTTAAGTTCTTTATCATTAATTAGGACCTTTTCCATTTTTTGAATATTTTTATAGCTTTTAGATTTATTTTTATAATTATTTTAAGTTTAATTAGTTTTTAATCATTTTTAATCATTTTTAGAGTTTTAAAAATAGTTTTAATAGCTTTTAATTTTTAGAAAATTACTTTTTAGTCTTCTAATAATATAAGTTAAGTGATTATTCAATAAAATCATATTTTAGACATTTGAATTAGTTATATTTAATTTTAGGGCTTTAATTAGCATTTAAAATTAAATATTTAATTAATAAAAGGTTTTAAAATATCTTTGTTGGATTTTTGTCTTTATTTATATTATTATTGACTTCTTTTTAGTCTTTTTAAATTTTGATTTTGTTTTTGGTCTTAGTATAATAATTTTTAATTTGGGTAGTTTTTACGACTTTACGTCTTTTACGTCGTAGTTTAATTTTAACGTAACCGTCTTTTCATCTTCTCATCCCCATTCTTCTCAATATTAATCTCAAACAACTACAAGTTAGAACACACACATATACCTCCTTGGGAAACGAACTTTCTCTTCTCTTTATTTGATTAAGGGTCATTACTTGTGGTTTTCCTAAATCACTCGTTAATACTTACCGCTCATATACGTTCTTTTGTTTTCCTAAACAAGAGTCGTATTTTTACTACAATCAAATGGCCAGCGTGTTAAGTTGTATTTTGGTGAGGACATCTCTCATGAGATGATTCCATCCCTCACCACTTTTCCCTTGAATTAGTTCTGGGTCGAGTCAGGCTCGTGACTCGGTTAACAAAAACAAGCGCTTCTCGGGAGGCAACCCGATGATCAATCCTTTTACCCGTTTTCATAATAAGTGTAGGGGAGCTACATAGGTGTTTGTTGTCTTGTTTCTTATGATGTACAGGGATTAAAGCTTTCAAAGGGCACTTTTAATGATATTTGACGACCCGTGATCCCGTGTTCCTGGTTCTATCCTAAACTCTTGTGATTCAATATTTCATATCTTATATGTTGACATTGAAATCACTATAGTCGTCTCTTCCTTAGCAAGATTTAAACAAAGTGCACAATGTCCTAAGTGTAGGGGAGTTTACTCCCACATGCTTAAACATTGAGGACAATGTTTATATCAAGTGTAGGGGGACTTTTATCAAAGTTAAGTGGGCTTTTCCATTAATTTGTCCTCATTTTAACCGGAAAATCTAATTTTTCGATATTTTTCAAATTTTTTGATCTATTTTGGCCAAGTAGTATTTTTCATTTATTCTCTTTTATGTTCTTTCCTTTTGTTATCGCATCGTATGTATATATTTCATTTCAAAAATAAAGTCAAAAGAGAAAAATAAAGTTAAATAAAATGGTTTTAATGAGTTTAGATGTCTTTGATATATTAGGCCCGTCATAAATCTTTTGACTCAACCCGAGTTTACTTATCCAAGATTACTCTAGCTAGTATCCTTAACGTGTTTAAATCAAGTTTTGCTACGCTTTTATATAGGGAACTTTAAAACGCGAAAGTCTTAACTCTTATGGGTTAAGAACAAGAACTTTTCGCAAGTTCCTATAATTGATCCTAGAAAGTCGTTTATCAAGGGAACTTTAAAATGCGAATTCTAAACTTGAAAAAGTCTAAGAAGTTTCAAGATCCTATAGATGACTTGAAAACCCAAAACTTTGATTTAATTGGCTAAGCATCCACGAGTCTCATTCCTTGAGATTTTAAATTGTGGAGAACGAGAGATGATAGAGTCAATTATAAGTTTGGTATTCTTTCATGAATTTATGTGAGTTAATTATGAACTTTTTCTCCCATCGCTTGTTAATAAATTTAATTGCAATAAGTAAGGTTGTACGATTTGAAAAGTTACTTAGCTTCTAGCCCAAGATTGTTTAAAAGTTGCTCGGTATTAATTAGAGTTCATAGCCAAGGCATAACTTATTGAAGCGGGATACGAAAATTGGCGAGTCTGAAAAGGCCCTAACAAGGCACGAGTGCTACATATTGTTGCTAAAGATCCCAAGTGATGTGAAGAATCATTTATCAAAAATCAATATGAAGAATCGAGACACACGACGAAAAGCAAATACTCCCCTAAAGATCATGGAGAAGTCTACCCGAAAAGACCCTAGCAAGGTATGAGGATAAATAGATCCAAGTCCTAAAAGGAGGCGGATCGTTGTATATCAAAATGCAAAATAAAGATTGGAGAAAAATAAAGAAGTCTTGGTCCAAGTATGAAGAATCTCTCAAAAATTTCAAGTGAAGAAATTCCTATTATGAAGAGAAGACCATTATTTCAAGAACGTCTCTCAAGATTCGAAGTATGAAGTCACTGCCAAATATTGGTCCGAGAAAGGTCTCAAATCGTGAAACGAGTTATGCCAAGATATGAACTTTATGAGGTCCCGAGAAGCAGTTTTAAAAGATTTTGTCCTTTAGCTAACTATTGATTAAATCATCCTACTTTATTTTCAGCCTAAATAAACTATCAAAATAAGTCAACAATGCATCCTCATGATCATTCAAGACAATAATAAAATATAAGATATACACCTAGGAATAAGGGAGTCTAAGTGAATAATTGGGCCACATGAGTTTGTGTTAGCTCATTACCTTATAATAACAATTATCTCGTTTTTAAGCTTGGTGTGGGGAACGTGAAACTTGAGGGTGATAAACATTTATGACAACCAAAGCCTTAATGTAAGTCTTTGAGCTCTTTACTTGTTCTTCCTTCAAGCATTTTGTATATATTTCTATCTTTTTAGTTTCCTTAGTGTTTAGTATTTAATAAGGCCAAGGTGGGTTAATTATGGTGAAAAATGTGAACCGTGCTTTGAAATTAATTCATTGCATGAGGGCATTGCAATGATCAAGTGTAGGGGATTTAATAAGTGTGAAAACACTTATCCTCTTACCACTTATTTCTAATAATAACTAGACCAAAACGTGTATTTAATGTCGTAAAAGGTGGAATTATGCGTGGTTTGTGTTTCTATTGTGTTTTGGGACAAAAATATGAAAAAGGAAGAAAACACGGGCTTTCACGGGCTTTTATCGAAGAAAAAGACAAAAGACAAAGTCAAAAGATCAAAAGTACAAGAAGAACAGAAGTCAAAGACCTATTCTAAAGATTTATCGAAGAAAAAGTCTAAAGACGGAAGTTTAACGAAGTCGAAGAACCAAGTCTACTAAAAGAAGAAAATTAGAAGACGAGTTCATTTTATCATTCGACTAATCCCGAGACAAAGTCGAGAAAGACGAGTTATTTAAAAAGACGAGAAGACAAGGGAAAAGAAGGAAGAAGCAACACACTCTCCTCCTCCTATAAATACCCTCCTAATGGTTCATTAGGAGGAGTTAGTTAATTGTCATTTTTTTAGTTTTTAGTTTTTAAGTTACTTTCTCTCTCTAGAATTTTCTCTCTCTAGTTTTTCTTAATCTTTCATTTTAAATCTTGTATTTTGGATCTTAATCTTCAATATAATCAAGCTTATTTTATATCTCTCATTCTACCTTTCTTAATCTTGTGGTGATTTAATTAATCATGTAGTTTTCTTAATCAAGTTGTTTGTGTGATTGATTTGTTTATGTGATTGATCTTATGGTTTTGATGTGGTGGATGTTTTAGCTTATTGTGCTTTTTGAATAATTAGTGTTTAGCTTATTTTCAATTAAGTGGATTTGATAGTTTTGTATTTTTAAAAGTTAATTTTAAATAGTTTGCTTATTTGGTGTTTTTATAGTTTTTATTAGTGTTAAGTTTGACTTATTTTAGAAATTAATTTAGCTTAATTTTTGGCTTTTTTCTTAGATTAATTTTGCTTATTTTGGATTATTTTTATTCCCTGTTTTTCATCTGCTTGGTGAGTCTGTTTGTTTTGAACAACCCTTTCGTAAACGGGTTTATCATTATCTTCCGAAAGCCTTTTTGAAAGAAAGTTACGAATAAAAAAATAGTTACGAAAGCTTTATAACAAAAATCTTACGAAGGTTAGTTGCTAAAATCTTGTTACGAAAGAAAGTAAAAAAATAGTTACAAAAGCTTTTATTTCCAAAAAGTTGTGAATAAAAATTAAGTTACTAAAGGAATTTAGAAATTTATGAAAGGAATTTAGAAAATAAGTTACGAAAGGAATTTAAAAAAAAACTACGAAAGGTTTACACAAAAAAGGTCACGAATGGGATGAAAAAAAGGTTGCGAATAGAAGAAAAGAAAAAAACCTACGAAAGGATTTATAAAAAAAAACCTACGAATGCTATTTAGAAAAGGGCAAAGTACAGAAAGAGACTAAAGTACACCTAAAGGTCCCCTACCCAGACTTTTTTTTCAAAATTCTAAAAAAAGACTTGTACTTTTGATAAACTGATCAACCCACTTAAAATTTTGACACGTATACAACTAATCAACCTTTTTTATTATTATCTTCTCCCAAAACTTTGACCTATACATTCTGACATGTGTACTGTTCCATTGATCAACCGACGGCGGATCAACTGATCAACCTTCTTTTTGACTTTGGAAATTGAAAAAGTTACAAAAAAAACTGTACTTTTTATACAAAAGATTTTGTATATCTTTTCTTGGAAAAGAACATTTATATAAAAAAATAAAATAAAAAATTTCACACATTACACACACTAAACATACACATTACACACACATTACGCACACACACATGATCAAAACTATGATTCATTTCAAAACCTAATATTTTCATCCCCTTTTTCAATCCCTTGTTTTTTCCGTCGCCTAGATTCGGATAGATATCAAAACATCACATTCATCGCCGTGTTGAATCCCTGTTCCGAGTGTAGGGCTTTGTTTTTAGGGCTTCAATTTTAGGGTTTCAATATCCATCTATGGATTCCCCAGTAACAGTAAGTTTTTAATTGTTATTCTTACTAATTGATATTAAATATTTGTCTTATAATTATTCTTGTTAATTGATAATGGCCATCTCATGAAATGATCAATTGATAAACGTTGTAAATTATAAATTAGAAGCCATAATTGATAAGTTTCATCTCCTTATTGATGATTTCTACACCACATGCTAATAGACAATTTATCATTCAAGGCCTTAAAATTTTACTGAATCTGAAAAGCTTATAAATTTCTATTCGTACCTCATTTATGTCCATTAAAGTTTTACTTAAAGCTTACTGCAAGTTCATTGGGGTGTTTGCAGTTTGGGTGGTTTATATCGAGTCAGGCTTGTGTCATTTCTTACTTTCGCCATCTGAAAACTTATACTAATAAACTTGTAATTCTGCTTGTTGCTTGAAAATAAAGTAATCAAAGTAAAGTAAATTTTAAATGTCATCCGTAAACTAGATTAAGTTCTAAATGTATGTCTTTAGGCGACCAATTTGCTTTGAATAGAACTTTCTTTTCGACACTTGGAAGTTACTTAACACTTTAACAGACTCTTAGGTTGTATATGAATCTAAATTGTCATAGACAAAATATTGCAATGATCAAGTCCAACTAGAAAAGCCAAATCTTTAGTTAGATACAATTTGTGTATTGTGACCATAAGTGAAGATTCTTCTGCTAAAGTAATCCCAAATGTACTATAAAGATCATAAACCAACAAATGTATGGTTGATTTGTGTGTCATTGATAGATGGAATGATTTGTGTGTCATTGATAGATGGAATGATGGTTAAAATAGATTCCAAAAACACCATTAAAATATATCTTACGAAAAATACTTGACACCCCATGTTGAGAAAAGTGTCCTCTATCGGGACCACCCTTGAATCTTTGTCTATTTCACTCTGATAATGGGATTCAAATTCCTCATTACATTGGAATGAAACTTGTTAAAAGTTTCGTTTGTACTTACTCAGCATGTTAGGAAAGTTTTATAACTCTGCGCATCTGTATGCCTTAATAGGCACATCTGAGGAGTTCGTTGCCAGTTCTGCCAACTCATGTTTTAATTTATTTTGAGGAAATAGTGAATCATATTTATTTAAGGCACGGTTTTTATGATCATGCACGGATTAGTTAAGCAAATTTACTAAACTGTCTTTTAAAGGAACTCGTGTTTGACAGACTTTACTCTTTCCTCGTTACTATATGCATTGCGACATTAATGATTGAATTAAGGTTATAGTTTCATAGGCTAAGAAACTGTGGAGTTACTAAATCATTTTCATAAAACTCCCTCAAATTTAAACTACGTATATGTTATCTAGAAAGTACGATTTGTGAAAGTTAAGGTAGCTAGCATAATGCTTTTAGACTTAGGAGGTCACTAAAAGAATTAGTGCGACTAGTTTTATTCTCACGATTGGGCTTATCAGCGAGATTCCATTAGGGTTATGCACTATGGACTTATTTACAACTGTTTGATATGTACATTCTGGATAAATTGGATGTTTGTTTATTAAGGAACGTTATTGTGATGTAGGTGTATGATGCAAAGCTTAGTACGAGGTCTAGGTTGCAAATCCTCGGCCAGATAAAACGAAAGTTGTCTGCCAATAATGTCCGTTATAAAATGTTTAAGGAAACTGTCTTTGGACCATGGTTAGACATTAGAACATATGAGCTTGATAACCATATGATCCACTATTTGCTGCTTCACCAACGCTATGTGAAGGACCCTCACGTTAATACACCATTTTACTTTGATGTTGGTAAGCATAAATTGGAGTTTGGAAGGAAGGAGTTTAGTTTAATAACTGGTTTTCGTATGGGGGATTGTTCTTTAGAGTCTTTTCATACAGGTAAGGTAATCTCCTTTCGTCATCGTGTATTTCCCGAAGTAGAAAGAGTAAAGTGATCGTTTGTTTCAGACCTCGTTACCAAACACAATCTTCAACTTAACTCCATATCCGATATTGATGCTGTCACAATTTGTTTGTTGTTTGCATTAGAGGTTTTTATTGGTCCGCAGCTTAGACATGTGATTCCTGATGAGATTCTAAATCTTGTTGATTATATTGATTCATGGAATAACTTTCCATGGGGTCAGTACATTTGGGAAGAGTTTCACAACAGAGTTTATAACACCGCAAAAAAAATACACGGAAAAGCACATGAGAATGGTTGCAGCAAATCCTTCTCATGTTCCACAATATACGTTGCAAGGGTTTGTTTTTCCACTAAAGGTTAGTTAATTTGTTTTTTCATTTGGCTATTTCTTATAGTATGATATGCTTATTACCTAATTGTAAAATCAATTTTGGATTTTTTCAGATATGGATATTAGAAAGTTTCCCAGATTCAAAAGAGTGGTGGTCTAAAGAAGTAGATGCCATTCCCCGTTGTGTGGCATGGAGTCATCATTTGGCATTTTCTAAATTAAATTATCCAAGTCTATTTCATTATAGAATTAGACTTAATACTCTTGTGCCAACGGCTGATGAGATGAATACGGATTGGTGGAAAGATAGTGTAGTGTTTATTGGATGCTGTTTCTGAGGCTACTACTTCTCAAAAGAATGTATGCTCCAAAGAAACAAAACGAAGGAGTAAGCGAAAGGCACTTGTTTCTCGAACAGAAGTTCATCGTGAAGTAACCGTTCATACGGAGTATGTTGATTTTGAAGACGAAGGATTGAGTGATGTGGATCTTGAAAAGAAGGTTGATGATATGTATCGTGAATTTCAGAATCGACTCATTGAGCTCGAGCAAGTTCTTCCACATCATAAGGTGATGCAAAAGTTGATTTAAATTATTTCGACTATACATTTTGTAATGTTTTTTAAACGAACGTGTTTACAAATTATGTAGAGATCATGTAAAGAATCTATGGAAGTTGGTTATCAAGAAAAGGTTTGTTGGTTATGTATGCATATTTATATTCTTAGATTGTTTTTGTACATTTTTTAGGTATATAACATCTTATTTTATCAGGATTTTGGTAGTTCTTTAAAAACTCCAAGTAAACATGATGCCCTTAAAGCTAAGATTTCACATATCAAAGATGAATTCAACAGAAGAATATCATCTCTTGAGGATTATATGAAGTGTGATCAACCATTAGACGCTCAAGATCGTCCATTACATGTGTGAGTTTTTCTTGAAATTCTTAAGTTATTAAAACAAAATCATCTTTAACTATAATTGTGTCATTAATAACGATATTTGTTTTTATTGCAGCCCTCATATTCCTTTGATTTAAACCAAGAGAACACTGTAAACGGGAATTCCATTGATGATGTCGCTCTTACAAAAGGCAATGTTGAACACAAGGTATATTTTGAACTTTTATATTATATCAATAAGTTTATAGAATCTAAATTGCTACTTTTATTTGTAGCCCTCTATTTCTATTGACGATTATTTGAAGAGTCATAGTAACCAAGAACCTGATGTTGATCATGTATTAGATCTTAAAGTAAGGTTTACGGTTATTTAAAGCTATTTTTTATCCTTAATGCAGCCCCTTTCTTACTGATTTTTATTTTTATTGCAACCCTTTTCTTCCATTGATTTGAATCAAGAGAACAGTGCAAACGTGAATTCAGTTGACGTTGTTTCTGTTACAAAAGTTAATGTTGTCCACAAGGTAAGTTCTGGTATTTTTTATTGTTGTATAAAAGGTAAGTTAATGTTGTATACAAAAGCTGAATTACTACTTTAAATTATTTTTCAGCCATCTATTTCATTGGATTTGAATGATTATTGTGTGACCGATGATTATTCGAGGGATCAGAAGAATTATATTGATGTCAATCTCCCAGAGGTTCAACATGTATCACTGGGTGTGAATCTCCCGATAGACTCGTATTTGAACGAGGATTTGAATTTGAATGAAGACACTTATTTGAAGGAGTCTATGAATGTCGATCTTGATTTGAATTTAAGTAACAACTCTTTTGAAGTGGTTGGTGCGGGTGAAGGAACCAAAGGGACTAATTGCATCTATCAAGAGGCCCAGAGGTTTACTCAAACTGAAGTGGTAAATATGTACGAGTCATGTAATTCAAGTTTAACAACGATGGATACATTATGTGAGATTTTCTGTTTGTGTATTTACAGGAAGCTGTTGCCGGATGCAATAATGATTTTTTCGATGTAAGATCGCAGGAGGAATCTTTAATGGCAGTAGAATTGGTGATTGGTTCTTTATTTGATAATACAAAGGTACTTTATTCCTTCTTGATGTTTTAGTGTGGTTTGGATGTTAATTTTGCTAGTTAAAGCCTCTTAGTGAATATTGCATACTTGTTAAATTTAGCATAAAGTGGTGTTTGTTTAGTTAGAATTCAAGTTATAAGTGGTAAAATCTCACATAATGGCAAAGTAGATCAGCAAATACCCTTAACTGCCTACCAGTTCATGTCAGTAGGCGCTTTTGGGTTCAATTTGTGTGATTTGTGCTTTGATTCGTTGAAAGTTAGCTGTAATTTAGGGTTATAAAGTCTTAGTTTATATTGTTTCTTGAATGTGTGTGCCTTTGGTGGTTTTTTAGTCTTTCCAGCCCATAGGTGAGCACCCACTCTTAGTAGAATCCATTTTCCTCTTTAACATTGACTGTTATTTAAAACTTATATAGGAAGTGGATGAACCGATTACTACTGAATCCATGGATGAACCGTTACTCACTGAACTGACGAAGGATACGTCGACTCTTTTATCTACGAATAATGATCAAGTGTATGATGGAAAAAGAGGTAACGGATGAAATTTCTGCAATTACAGCAATCGATAATACAAAGGTACTTTTTTTGTATTTTTTGCAGATATACGTGTTTTTTTCATTGTAAGCGTCACATTTATTGTTACTTAAAACTTATATAGGAAGTGGATGAAAATATTACTCCTGAAGCCATGGATGAAACGTTACCCAATGAATTAACGACGGATATGTTTAACCTAAAGTTATCTACGACCAATGATCAAGTTTTCGAAGGAAAAAGTGATTCAAAGTTAACTGATGAGCATCGGTCCAGTACAACAATAAATAATACAAAGGTACTTATTTTGTTTTTTGGAGATATGCGTGTTTTTGTTTTTTAAGATGTAAATTGAGAACATTTTATCTTTTGAATTATATATAGCAAATGGATGATCCTGTTGTCGCTGATTTTGTGGAGGATGAAGTGGTTGAATAGAATAGCGATTCAAAGGTACTTTATATGATATTTTAAATATATTAGCCTCCTATGCTGTGTAAAGGTCAATTTGACAAGTTTTTATTTTAAACTCTATAGGCCATGGAAGAACCTTTTCCCACTCAATTATTGAAGGATGTAGTTGTTGACCCAATAACAGATTATAAGGTACTTTTATGTTTATTAACTTATAGGATATCAATGATTCGTTGTAATACTATATCATATGACTAAAATGTAGCTATATTATATGAAAGAACCTGTGAATCACTTTTTCTAAAACTATATAGGAAATGAATGATCCGTTGACCCCTGGACCTATGACGGATGATGTTTTTTTCAAAGCCATGAGCTATTCGCTGGTATAATTTTTTCTATTTAACTTATGTTTGATGACACATAGATGGAGTATATTCATGACACATTGATTACCTTTAGGAATCCAATGATCCGGTGACCCCTGAAGCCTTGAGTGATGTAGATGTTGACACACGCAAAAGTGTTGTTGAAAGGGCAGAATCATTGTCTACTGAATCTCACCCAAAAGTGGATGAAAGGGCAGAGTCATTGGTTACCGAATCTGACCCAAAAATTGATGAAAAACCAGCAGAAGTCAAAAGTCGACGATTTAAAAAAGCTAGTAAGTTTAAAATATCACCATTCATGTCCCCGCCAGAGTCTACTGAACAAGAACCAAAAGTCCGTGCTAGTTCTAAGAATGTTGCGAAGTTTCAAATTCCGTTGCGTGGACTTGATCATTCTGAGATTTCGAATTGGTTTGAGGTATGAACATCACATTTTAGTTTCGACAGTAAATGTTCATTTAATTCTATAGTACCTAATTATTTAATCATATATAAAATCAAAGGATTTATCTCGTCCAGCAAATGCACCGAACGGGAAAACTATGATGCCTAGAGAGATAATGGAAGAATTTACGGATAACCTATGTAAGGGATATTATTTTCCATGGGCAAAAAATATAGTGGTTTATCATGATTTTTGGGAAAAGCTACTGGGCATCGTAAAAAACAGACGTGGTTGGTTGTCTGATAATGTAAGTCAAAGCTAAGCACCCTAAATAATTTAGGATATAAGTTGAAAAAGGTATTAAACTATTGAACTACCTTAATACATAGCATCTTGATGTATGGTTTTTTTACCTATTGCACTTTAGATTGGCAAATGCGGATTGGGAAATGGTTTGGGCCCTATTTGAACAAATATATCATGGAAAAGAGAGTAATGACATCATATGCCAATGGTGTTGCTTATGGTGTGCCATGGTTTTCTGAATCTGTCGAAAAGGTGAGTTTGTTAATCTCTATATAATCATAACTCCATACGGAAATGGCCTTATAACTTTACATAACGTTCATACTTATAGGTTTGCTTCCCAATAAACGAAGACGGTGTTTATTGGGTGCTTGTTGAATTCCATATTCGTTCAGGTGTGATAACCATTTATGACAGCTTGCTCCCAAAGTACATTCAACGTGGTAGGGCTGAAGATCGACTGTGGTGGCTGTCCACGAGTCAATGTTATGCATCTGTACTTCCAAATTACCTTAAAGAAACTCAAGTTTTCACGAAGAAAAACATAGATACAGCAAACTACAAAATCACGTTTCGTAAGGATAGTAATACCCCTAGGCAATCCAATACCTCTGATTGCGGGGTTTGGGTGATGAGGAACATGTTTAGACTGGCAAATAATCTTCCATTGGAGGTTAGTGATACAAGTCTAGCTGGGTTGGCATATCGTGAACACTTGAGTGACTTCTTTTGGAAGTACAAGATTCAAAATGGCACGACATAATGTTGTATGTTCCATAATTAGGGTTAATGTAGCAGACAAAGACTCTTATGATTGTATGTGTTGTTCATCTAAACATTAGTGGATGTATGTTGTAAATATAAATATCTATGACAAATGCCATTTTCAATCTGGCAATTGTCTTTCACCTTACATTGTACTTTTTATTTTTGTTCATTGCTATTCACACCAAACATGGAAGAGTAACAAACAAACGTAGAAGACATATTCATTTCATAAAATAAAACGAAATACAGATACATTGACATAATAACGATACAAAGAAAATTAACAATAAGAAATTTTAAAGATTTTCAACTAAGATAGTACTTTCCCTTGTGGACGGTTAAGAAGGATTAGTGATTCTTTATATGGGCCAACTAAAAAAGAACCACGATCTCCTTGAATGCCCTCAGGGTTTTGAAAGATTTGCATATTTCCGTTCCACATTAGTAGTCGGTGAGGTAACCCTCGTGGACTTTCCTTAACATCGAATATTGGATCACCATTGTTTGCAAATCCAAGTAATTTTGGAACTTTCTCAATAACCATATCTAAACAGAATAATAATCTAATGTTAGAAACAATTTCACCATTAAAATCTAACACCCATCCAAAAACATTTCGACTTTCCAACATGACGAAACTTCCAGATATTACGAGAGAGTCTCCTAGTTGAGAAATGTTGAATGGGGCCCGAATCATAGATCTTATCTCAATAGGAATAGGATGTATTAGAAAATTAAAAGTTACCATATCAAACGAGAGAATCATGTACCTTTTGCACAATCTCCTAAAATGTTTTGAACGAACCCTTTCATAAGCAACCCAAATTTTTTTGCCATCAACTACTACTTGAGACGAATTTTTAATTCTAATTGAGCAACTTGGTATACGAATATCTTCAAGAACGGTCCAACAGTTGGACGTGAATGTAAAAATAGACACTTGCCATTTTCCTTCACCATACATCGGATAAGTAACTTTTACAATTATTGGGTCAAGATTGTCGGGTCGCACACCAAACCCAAATACCTTTTTTGCATAATGCAGGATCATTTTGCTCCGTCAGTATTGTTACAATTTTTTTAATTGACGGGTTCCAGACAACAAGTGAAATATCATCACTACAAGAAAAACACCAAAGCCCTTCACTAGAAGAAACTGGTTTAAAATGTTGAAAATTCATTGGCGAATTTAGATATGTGAATGTACGGTTATCTTTTACCGTAAACATAAAACAATTTTCACCGTGATTATATTTAAATATAAAAGAACATGCATATGTTTTACACGAACCGTAATCGGTGACGAAGTCGGAATCGTCTATCGAAGCCTTCCATATCTTACACACTTGACGAAATCGAACTAAATCCTCAACGGGAAGTCTTGCCATGATTTCCCATTACATTAACTACTTATTAATATATTCAACAACCTACTTATTAATATACTCAACAACCAATTTGGACGTTGATCAACATATAAACTGATCAAGTAATGTGTCATTGACTGAATATGTCCATGCATATGTAACACAGCATGAACTAATGTCCATGCATGAACTAAGTACTATAAGAGACATATATTCGAGCATATGTAACACAGCATGAACTAATGTCCATGCATGATCAGATATAGGGCATATATTCGCATACCATTTCATTGACTGAATATGTCCATGCATATCTTACTACACAAACAGTCTGCATGATATATATGTAACACAGCAGAATTACTGAAAAGCTTAGTTGAATATTGCCCTATTAATCATGACTAATGTGTGGCTGTGACTCGCTGATTTGACACAACATATGGGCAGGATGTAGTGTGTCATTGACTGAGTATGTCAATGTTGAGATAGGGTGCAACTTGCATCGTTTGTTGCATAGCCAGTTAGAAAAAGAATCCAATGTCACATGGCAACAGTGGCTAGGTGAGGTCTTATTTAAGGGCATCATTACATTGGGTTTCAACACATTGAAAATCCATAGTTAAAGGAATAAGCTTTAAGAAAAAATGACCTGGCGGTTGATGCTTCAGTCTTTGTAGTTGCTTTGCTGCTCAGATGACCTTGGCAATTGTTTCTACTTTGATCTGAGGAAGAAGGTTGAAGAAGAGAGGGAATGGAGGGGTAAGATTGAACTTCTGCATACGCAAAAGAACATCTCTATTGATCAGAGTACTGCTTTCATAATGGAGCTTTCTAGCCTTAGCCCAGATCGGCGTGTGAGTCGAATGATTGATCTTTTGAATGACATGCAAGCCGTGATGTCTCAGAGCTTAGGAGGCTTGGGGCATTGATGGATGAATCTGATGCTCGGATTCATGACTTGGAGCTTTTCATGCAGTCATTGTGAACAATATAATGGTAACCAATGTGATGCATGCCGAGTAAGTGTCTGTATCGTTGTGTTTTAAATAAATGACACCAGTTGTTTGTGTCGTAATCTACTACCATGTATCGTGTAGACTGTTTGTGTAGTTTTTTCTTTATTTTATGTGTCGTAATCTACTACTATTTATGTATTTGAAGTTCTCTTACTGGCAGGGATGCTGTTGCACTAAACTAGTCATACAAATTCCTCATACCATACTAGTCATACAAATTCGTCATACCAAATATGTCATACAAATTCACCTTACAGATTCGCCTTACAGGTTCTTTAACATAATATTACATAACATACAAATTCTTTAATATAAGATTACATAACATATCATATAGGCAAAACAACAAAAGCAACCATGAGTTTGTCAAACCTTTGGTTTAGATGTTGAGCTTGAAGCATTTGGAATGTTTGTGCACTTCGACTTTGAAGGCCCTGGAATGTCTTTCTCGTCTTCCTCGGAACTTGAAGATAGAAATGGACTTTTCCATTTTTTAGTTTTCGACTTTGAAGGCCCTGGAATGTCTTCCTCGTTTTCCTTGGAACTTGAAGATAGAAATGGACTTTTCCATTTTTTAGTTTTTGGCTTTGAAGGCCCTGGAATATCATACTCCTCTTCATCTCCATACTTAGGTTTGGTATCTATCGGGACTTTAAAGAAAAATTCATTTTTATCCAAATCACATGGATCTTCATAAAGTAGTTTGGCCAGTATTTGTATGGCCCTTTGCTTGAAACTATTTTATACTCAATGGGAGGAGTATGATCATCACTTGAACTAGTATCAGAGTTGTCACTCGAACTCATATGCACCGAATTACTTTCATAGATCTCATTTGGAGTACTATCTGATTCAAGGTTAATTATCTCTGCAGGGTTAATAAGCCTAACTTTTAGGTTTTGATATATATATTATCCAGAAACCAATCGGGAAAGACACTTCTTAATGTATTTTACATTATCTTAATCATCATATACAATCCTAATTATCAGATGACATGTCTAATGAAAAACTATCCTAAGATTTTCAAATAATTCTAATCATTTTTGCTAGATGATAATCAAAAATAAAAATAATTAATATTGTTTATGATCATTATTAAGGTTAGATAATACTGATCAGCAACAAGTATATATAAGGGGTTAATACGTATTTTGATTATCATCTAACAAAAATGATCAGAACATTCATCAAAAAATTAAAAAGAGTTAAAGAACAATAATAATTGACTAACCTTTACCCTTGTTCATCCTTAACGATTGATTAGGGATACAAATATAGATTAGGTTTTTTTGACATAGATTTTCGGCTTTTTATGGATAAAGATTTTCCAAGAGACGGTCAAGGAACGGTTATAATGAAAATTCCGGGTGACCATTTTAATGGCTCAACGGGTTGGGCTTGGTTTAAAGTGTTGTTCATTTATTTTGATTTCTGTGGATCTGTTAATCAATTAAAAAAAAGTGTTGTCAAAATAGAGTTAAAAAAAGAGGAATCACGGGTAGCCAAGGGGAACCTTGAGGTTCGAACCCCCGACCTCCTCATGATCAACCCCTTTTAACAACATAACACACCAACACACAACCAACGCGCCCTAGGGACTTTACTGTCCACTCTTTGCATTATTTGTTTCTTAAGCACACATTAGTTAGCTTATCATAAAATAGAGTAAAAAAAAGAGGAATCACGGGAAGCCAAGGGGAACCTTGAGGTTCGAACCCCCGACCTCCTCATGATCAACCCCTTTTAACAGCATAACACACCAACACACAACCAACGCGCCCTAGGGACTTTACTGTCCACTCTTTGCATTATTATTTTCTTAAGCACACATTAGTTAGCTTATCATAAATTAAGCCATGCCTTATTTTGAGGAAACAACCAAACTTTTACTTCTCGTTTCCTCAAATTGTTTAAGTCTTGTTTTTAAAACAGTCAACTCGGTATTTGTCAAGGACTGTATACTACCCTCACCTGTTGTCTTGTTTTTAAAACAGTCAACTCGGTATTTGTCAAGGATTGTATACTACCCTCACCTGTTAGGAATTGGTTAATAGATCAACTGACGGTGCTCAAGTGATCAACTTGTATTTATTTTGACTTGTCTTGTCGAGATACAAAGTCAACTAATGAAATTGTACTATGATCTTTAAGGTTTTTTCTGCATTTACTAGCTTATAAGTTTGTTGACAAAAAGTTCTTCATCACATACAACATACGAATTGTTTTTTTCGTTTGTCACAAACTATTTAAAAAAATGTCTAATTACATTCCATCAGAAATACAAAGAGAAGTAATGCTTAGACTACCTGTAAGAGACGTATGCAGATGTCGTCAGATATGCAAGTCACTAAAAGCTATCATTGACGCAGAAGATTTCATTCGTGAATACGGGTCTCATGAGGTTGCTAGTTGCAGCTTTATTTTTCAATACAAGGAAGACGTTCTGGGTAATGGTATCATGTATAAGGTGAATAGTGACTTAGAATTCAGACTTGTTGGGAATTCTAGATTAAATTCTGCTTCTCTGGATGCACTCTACACTTCTGAAGGTATATGGTGTTTTGTTGTTGCCGGCGATATCGCATTTGTTCTCGGAACCCAACATTAGACAAAAATGTGACCATCTTGGCACCATATCTAGAGGCTCATTTTTCCAAAAAGGTATTTGGGTTTGGTGTTTATGAGGCAACACAGGAACCTACCATAGTGAAGATAACTAATCCAGTAGTTGAAGGTGCATGCTCAGTCTCTGTATTTACAATGTCCTCACGTGTATGGATTGGTTTGTTACCCGAAGATTCGCCCCGGGGATCTCTTCGAATCAAAAGGGGCAGCCAGGCGGTGGTGGCCGGAAGAATTTATTGGGTGTGTTCTGAAAACTATATTTGTAACCGTGATCAAGAACACAGAAGATTTATGATTTTGTCCTTTGGACTGGATACTCACCAGTTTATACTGGAAGATATCCCTTAGGAGATAACAAGAGCCATTCCACCTCCATACACACTTTTAAAACTAAACAATCGTCTCATAATTTCAGGGACAGTTGTTTTTCTAAGAGGACGAGTTACTTGTGCTTGGCAATTAGATGTGGTGGATGGCTTGCTTTCAATGGCTGGAGTGAATTACTTTCACGAAAGGGTTATCGAGGTAGTGCCAAAGTTGTTGGGGTTTATAAATAACAACGAGCCGATATTTGTGACTAATGTAAACCCTGTTGGTTTTCCTCACATCCTAGAAACATGGAACAGACCAACCAGACAGTTTGTAAACAACCTAGCTATTCAAGGAGTACCCGGTTCTTTCATGGTCGGCCCCTACAAGGAATCGTTATTTCTTCTTAACAGTCCACCAAGTGAAATTATATAACTCTCCATGCTATGTTATGTCTTGTATTTCATTTCGTTTGTTTGTTTTGTTTAATGTATGTAATGTTCTCAATCTTATTTACCAAATGCAATAGTGCTCAACCGTAGCACAATTTTCACAAATGATCAACTTTTAGTCACTGTAGCAAATTTATTCTACATGGGCACGTTTTTTGTTCTTGTTGGCTTAAATCTCGTAGACTTTATTCAGTTTTTGTGTTTTTGGTAGATTATACTCATCAGGGGTGTGTTTGGGGTAAAAAGAAAAAAAATAGTTTTTGTAAAAAGAGACTGGCCAGGACTCGAACCTGCGCCATCTCTCCCACACACCAACGTGTTAACCAACTCTGCCCTTGGGTCTTTTACTGACCAAGGTGCGTTTGTTTTCTATTTAATGGGTTTTTACTTTTGGGTTTTCAAATATAAACAGCTTATACATAAGCTGTTTTCAGCTTATTTACTTAGGTTTTTAGCCTCTTTTGATTTTTTCTTTGTTTATTATAGTATTTAGGACTTTTCAGTTTAAAAATCTTATTTTTCACGTTATTAAATTAATTTTATGATTATTTTAGTACCCGTATTTTTATAATTAGATTAAAAATAGTTTAATTAATTTTAAAAAATTTCAAAAAATATTTTTAGGTTTTAATTAAATATATTGAGATTTACAGCTTTTAAAATTTCCATTTTAGTTTATTTTTAATTTTATTTAATTTTAAGGTTTTTTCATTAACTTTAAAAATTAATATAAAATTATTAAATAGGTTTTAGACTTTTTGGTTTTCAAATTTGTGATTTTTATATTTTTTTTAGTTTATACTAATTTTTTGGTAATTTTTAGGACACTTTCGTTTTTCGTCGAGTTTTACGATTTCGATCGTTTTACATCGTAGGGTAATTTTAGCGTAATCCGTCTTATCAGTTTATCATTTTAACTAATTAAATCACGTTAGGTGTAACTGTATTTATTTCTCAATCTAACAAATCTTAAATAGCATTTATGTTTTAATTTATATGAGTTTATATCAGTATATTAGTTGATCAGTTTAATTAGTATATATACGGTTTATGATATGTTATTGTGTAACTTGAATACATAATAAAATGGGTGATTCAAAAAAAGAGTTTTTGGTCTATTTAGTTTATGCAGACAAAGCTTACGGTGTGTCGCTTAAGAAAAGCATAACGTATAATGAACTAGTTGCGATTGTGAAGAATAGATTCAAGTTTAGCGTGTCTTCCGTAGTCTTGTTTACATACGAAGTAGGTACAAAGTGTGTGTACATTGAGAACGACGCCGATGTGAAATTTTTCATCAGTTCCACTTAGAATTCACAAGGTACAACAAATACTCTTAACATTAAAAAGATAGATCAGTGCTTAGATTACAATCCTACTTCATCTAACCATCAAGATTTCAATTTGTTAAATTCTAAACCAACTTGTTCTAAGAAATTAGATTTTGATCTCAATGAAAATACAAAAGAAGAGTATGAAGAAAATTGGGAAACAAATACGTTTAAAAACATTTTCCGAACACCACCACAACAACCAATTAATAAAGCATACAAACATAAAAAGGCAAAAAATGAGTATGAAGAAAATTGGGAAACAAATACATTTAAAAACATTTTCCGAACACCACCACAACAACCAATTAATAAAACACCAAAAAATTATAATATATATGCTAAAAGGGTGTTTAAACCGGGTGACAAATTTGATAGCAAAAAATTATGCAAGTATGAAATAGGTTATGAAGCTATTCTAGAAGGTTATGAGTTTAACACTTTGAAAACAGATAAATTTAGGTATGAGGTAGTGTGTGTCAATAAGGATTGTAAATGGAAAATAACATCACGTAAATGTGATTATAGTAGTGGATGGGTAATAAAAAAGGTAAACGACCACCACACATGTGAAAAAAGACAAATAGGTATGTATCACCGTAATGCTAGAGCTGAATTGTTGGGCCATTTATTGGCTCCTAAGTTTAAAGACAACAATCTCATTTACAAAGGAAAAGAAATCCAACATGACATAAATTGGCAGTACACCTGAACATTACATACAAGCAAGCCTGGAGATCAAAGATGTATGCATTGATAGAGACATCAGGTTGCCCAATAAAATCTTTTTTGCAGTTACCTTTTTATTGTCATAATTTGGAATGGACAAATGATGGTACTATTACATCTATTGACACCGATGACGAAGGACGTTTTAAGATGGTTTTTGTAGCTTTTGGTGTTGCGGTAAGTATTTGTATAATAAATTCATAAGTTATACATTAATCTGTTTTACATTTTAGCATTTATCTAATTCTATGTTTTATTTCCCTTTAGATTGAAAGCTTTAAGTACCATATGCGACCATTGATCATAATAGATGCGGCGCATCTAAAAGGCCCTTACCTAGGAACAAATCTGGTGGCAGTTGGAATAGATGGAAACAATCAAATCATACCGATAGCAACTGGAGTGACTCAGGGTGAGACAGGTGCTTCATGGTCATGGTTTTTGTCGAAGTTGAAAGATTGCATAGGGGAAAACCCTAACCTGGCTATCATATCAGATAGGCACGTAGGAATATTAGCATCGGTAAAAGACGTTTTCCCAAATGCATTCCATGGCTATTGTTGCAGACACCTGATGATGAATTGTAATATCAAGGCAGACAAACTAACGGCATCATACTGGAAGATGTGCAAAGCCTACACAGTAGACACTTTTGATGAATCAATGATGGAGATTAGAGCAAAAGCACCAGCAACATACAAGAAGCTGATAGAGGCGGGTGTTGAAAAGTGGTCTAGAGCACACTGCCCAAGTAGTCGTTACAATTACATGACGTCTAATAGCGTTGAGTCAATCAAGTCATTAACAAAAGATGTCCGCAAACTACCGGTAACTAACCTACTGGAGTGGTATAGATGTCTTGTACACGAAAGGTATTGCGAGCGTCGAGAAAATTATGCAGGTTAGTTATGCTTTTACCATATATTTGAGGGCCCTATATTTGATACATATTATTAAATAATTCGTTAAACTAACTTAGTGTATTATTGTAGAAGCTAAAGAAGACGAATTAAGTCCATGGGCCACCAGGAAAATTACAATGCGGATGAACAAGAGTTTAAACTGGCTTGTGGCAGGAATTTAGATGTACAAAGTTTATCAAGTAGATGATCGTCGTAGAATCCATATAGTGGACTTATGTGATTATAGATGTACATGCCGCGTATGGCAAATTTCAGGTCTGCCTTGTGCTCATGCATTAGCTGTTTGTAGGTGTCTTGGATTGACAGACTTCAGTCAATTGTCACAAGGGTGGTTCAGGACAACGGCGCTTAAAGCAACGTACCAAGGGTTGGTATATCCTGTGGGAGAGATTTCTGGGTGGCAGCGTCCTAATTACTTACAAAGAGTTCAGCCACCAATAATCAAAAGGCCATCTGGACGACCAAAGGGGACAAGTCGTATTTTATCTCAAAATGAAGTGCCTGTAATCCCAACTTGTGGCAGGTGTGGTAGTCGTGGCCACTATCGCCAAGGATGCTTACAAGCAATACCAACTCCACCCAAAAAAGTAAGTGTTTACATTCACCTAATTTTTTAAACATCAACATATAATGATCAAATCATGACTTCTGTGACACATTATATAGGCACAAAATAGGGCGACGCAAGAAGATTGGATTAACTCACAACAAACACATTACGACTCATAGCCATTCCATTGGGATGCTGTAAACTTGAACGACCCTTAGTTGCTGATAACTATTGGGATGCAAGCAGATGGGATGAACTCACAACAAAAAGTAAGAAGAAATCTTAAGTATTTGTTTTGTAAATATTTGTCTTTCAAACACAATGTCTACCGGGACGCTGTTATCTTTTTTTCCTTTCAAACAATTTGCCTACTTTCATGTTAATACAATTTTATACTAGCTAATCCACAACTACTTAAAATTATAAATAACTCACGCATAGTAATTATAAAATAAAATAGAAGGGTAGGGTAAAGAAAATTACTCTGCATCCAGGCCCTTTGCTATTGCTTGTGGTCAATTCACTTCTTGATCAAACAATCCTTTATAGCCAGCCTCGAAACAAATACTTAGCGATTGCGGGTCAAATTAATACAAAGGTATATAAACACGTTAAAATAATCATGTCATTCCAAATGTCATTTAAAATTAAAACGGTCCTCAACCGTGGACAGGCATATTACAAGAAGTGTTAGACCCATAAACGTTCAGGTCATAAGTGTTTACAAAAGATATGCCTACAATTCATAAATGTTAACAATTGACATACAAACTAAACCATGATCTTGTGTTGGAAATACAATCGCATCATTTTCTCTCGGTATGCCATAGCCGCTTGTATTGGGTCTTCAACATCCAATGGGATCTCATGAGTCAACCTATATACATAAGAACCGGACTTATAAAATTCAACCTATAGGCCATAAAAATATATTTAGTAAAAATATAATTAATTGAAATGTTCGTTAGCTGTATAGAAATAAGCAAACAAATACACCACAATCACCAAATATACCTCCCTGCTGGGGGACGTTGTGTGCATGTCTAAACTTAATACTATACTGACTTGGATCAATTCCTTTGCTAGCAAACACACCGGCCTGTTGTAGAACCACAGGGAGCTTAGTCTCTAGACACTTCCTCATTTTAACATACCATGGACGAGTTTGTTCTCCACATAGGTCTAGACTTTCTGGCAATAGACTATCATAGAACGTCACATTTCCAGTTCTGATATGAAACTGTGCAAGAGACCAATGTGTCTTGGGTTGATTTATTGGAATGAAGACCTACAAAATGGTTACATTTATAATTAGCCTTATACTACTTAGTTATGGCCTCTGTTGGACAACTACCTCCTAAAAGGGCCCAAAACAGTAATTTTCGCTAGTTAAAAAAAGGTACCTGCTTAACGTCATTCCATGCCAATGGGTATATTTCATTGTTTGCATAGAACAAAGGAATCGAGTCTTGAAGTAGAAGCGTCAGAAAGTAACAACTAACAATCGACCAATCATGAGAAGATTTTCTAAATCGCCAGATGTACCACGAAAATAAATCAATGTGCTGTATGCCATTCAAAAAAACTTGGTCAAAAAAACATCCATATATAATAGTAAACACAAAAAAACATAGATTCAGTGAAAATATGGCTTACCTCGTCCCAAAACCAACCTAAACGATTCTCATCCTCCCCAGTTAAACTGTCCTAGAAACGTCGATCAACCACAATGTCATTGGACCAAGGAAACTTGTAGTTACCCCAGCCAGAGGTAATCAGAAACGCTTCCAAATAGTAATCACAATAAACTTTATCAATAGCTTTGGATGGTCGCTTGAGATTCTAAACAGAATAAATACAAACCAGTCACTTTAAGTCAACGGGAAAAATAAACCAATCACTTTAAAGCAGTGTATGCCATACCTCAATCCACGGTACAAGTACTTCACATCTTTCAATCATATCTGCGTCAAGCAAATTCTTTTAATTTCTCAGTGTATCCAAGCTTGGAATTTTTTGGTCTGAAACTTCAATAAACAGTGGCCTGCGGACATTAACATAACGCCTCTTGTTTGCTCCACATTTCTCTAAAGCAGCTTTTATAATATTCCCTTATCTGAATACATACTTCTCATGTATTTCTGTTCTTCCAACAACATTTTGTTCCTCCGTATGTTAACCTCTGCAATCCTATTCTTTTCAGCAAATAGCTTCTCAGCTTTCAAACATTCATCAATTGATTGGGACCTTTCAACATCACCTTTATGCGAGTACAAGCATCATTTAAGCATATAACTAGTTAATACATTTCAATTTCAAAAATTTTCAACATTAGATAGTTCACTAACCAAAAGTGGAAGATGAACAAAATCATCTAAATGATCAACCAAATCATTTAAGACACAGTCTTCATCACTCAAATACTTGTCAGCCAAATCACATTCGTTATTAACAGTATCCGCTGTCACCTATAACAACAGCAAATTGAAAATATAAACTTGTGTTTATGAATATACTAACACAATCCGCTGGCTTGTAAAAAATATTAAATACCAATAAATATTACCTTGTGTTTCTGAATACAGGGTTTATTTTTACGACTAATGACCTGTTACCAATATAAATGTTAGTAAAAAATAATGTAATAGAATACATAACAGAAAAAATTAAAGTAAATGTTGATTAGGGTTAAAATATTACATTAAGGATAGTCTCAAGCTTGTAAATCCGTGCTTTCAAACTTTTTATCTCTTTGGGTAGAATCATCAAACTCTCACATAAACTCTCCAACGCAATAACTCGATCAGTAAGCGTCACCTCTTTACTACAACTCTGGTTGGCTCGAAACCCTTCATTCTCTTTCTCACTAGCTAAGCGAGTTGCTTTCTGTTTTCTTAGATACTCACCAAAAAGACCTCCATATTCAACAGGTGGAGCTCTAGGTGTATACCACTTGAAAAAATTATTTCTAACTGTATACCAATCTGATTGGCCCTCAGCTCTTGTTGGGTATAGGTCCCCGTAAGGTTTTTTGGCCTAAAATCAAATTAATCATGTGAGATATCTAATTGGGACATCACAAAGTTTATGAGTAATCAGGAGTAATCATAACGATTTATCAAACTGTTTTTATTCATGTAAATACTGTTTATTTCTATTATCTATAGAACAAAATAAGAGATTCGATCTGAATGGTGTGAAATTATGTATAAAATCTACTGGTTTTTGTGTTATGAAACAAATGGGCATCTTATAGTCATGTTCAATCGTTGGGTGACATTGTATAACCAAAGCATCAATTTATTCACTAGACATCTTATCTTATACTCCATTTACACAAAAGAACAAATATATTCTTGTAAAAGTCCCTAAAAGCCTTTATATGAATGATTTTCCGTCTTGTTTTGGTTACCAAAACGATACCCATTTTCCGTCTTGTTTTGGGACATCACAAAGTTTATGAGTATAATGTAAAGAGAATGGGTAAAACTAATAATAATGTAAAGAGAATCGGTAACCTGTGGAAAAAGTTCGCCAAAATACTCCCAATGTTGAAAGCTTGCGTGCTTTACCCAGAAACAGCCTCTCGGGATCTCTTGAGAAGATCTCCTCCACCAACGATCACACATACTTGATGACTCTAGAATCCAGATCTAAACAGTATAAAAATTTTAAATCAATATTGCAAGCACCAGGAAGTTGTATAAAATTATCAATATAGCTGGTAATGTAAAAGTACTAACCTTGAAACACAAAAGAAAGCCAGATAATGTATATGATGGAATAAAGTTTGGATTTTTTTGCAAGGCTTTCATGTGAGAATCATGATTCTTTGAGTGCACATTTCTGATGGAACCATACAACTCACGCCAGATGTACTCACCCCAACTGAAAGCGTTCCACTCACCCAGATTCTCAACCATTCTAAGGAAAACATCGTCAACATCTGAACTTAGCTCATGACCCATAAATATCACTTCCAAAGATAATAGTAGACAAACTCGTATGGAGTCCTCATCAGACAACTTGGCAAAACGCTCTTCATCCTCCATCATTGCTAAAAGGTCTAGGATCTTAACATACTTCCCTATCTTTTCAGGGAATACTCTATCACGGAAACTGATTTCACCCTCCCTAAACTTACGGAAGCTATGTGCACCAAATCTAAATCCGGTAATGAGACAGAACTCACGACGACCAAAATGTAGGGTATGTCCATTGACATTATAAATGAGTGGAAAATCATAATGATTATTATCCTGAAACTTTTGCTTCTGTATCATGTAATGTATGAGACCTTCCACGTTGTCAACATAACTTAAATCCAACCAACGTCCAAAGCATGTGGAACTAAATAATTCACTACGCTCAAGACCAAGCCTATCTTTAATCAACGGGAAATAATGGAGCTTGCTCCTAGCATGAACTGTAGCATGATACTCCTAAACAGTATAAGCATTATACAAAAGGTCAGATGGTGATGGAGACTAGCTATAATAGTAAAATATAAGTACCAATTTTTATCTAAGGATGCAGTGACACTTAATAAGATCTCGCTATGGCTATTTGTTTTTTATGTTCCAAAGTGAAATAAAACCTAAGACTAGCTATAATTGTCCTCAAAAAAATGATGCAGTCATACTTAACCTCTAAAATAAATGATGCAGTCACAATTAACCTTATGGAATCCTGGTGGTTCAAGGCAACACGGGTATAATCCAAACACACTTGTAAAACAGAAATTTGAGAGTTTATGACCACAAAGGATTTATGACCACCAAGGATTTAACATAACGATTCAGTAATAATCAATCTTACCTTATTTCATATTCAAACTTACAAGGAATTCAAATAAACGAAAACCATTCATTAATGAATCAAATTGGATGTAACTATCATTCTAATGAATATATCATTCTAATTATTTTGCAAATAATTATTTTACAAAATATTCATCGAAATAAATTTCTATCCTGATTTTGTAAAAAAATTCATCGAATTAAATTCCTTAAATTATTTTGCCAATAATTAATCGTTATAGATCTGATTAAAAAAATAATCAAATAAATTTGAATCATGAATTAAGATAAATTAAAAAAAAAACATACAAAAGAAATCATGATAATCAAGATTATTGAAATATGAATTAAAAAAACATAATCAAATAGATTTCAATTATGAATTAAGATAAATTAAAGAAAAAAACTTACCAAAGGAATCATGATAGCCAAGATAATTAAAACAATTAATCAAAAAATGATCTAATATAGCCATTTTAATGAAAACGGGTACAAAACAAGTACAATCAAAAGAAGAAATCAAAAGATTATCTTACAAATTAGTATAGTTTTTTTTGTAACTTTTTCAATTTCCAAAGTAAAAAAGGTGGTTGATCAGTTGATCCGCCGTCGGTTGATCAATAGAACAGTACAAATGTCAGAATGTATAGGTCAAAGTTTTGGGAGAAGATAATAATAAAAAAGGTTGATCAGTTGTATACGTGTCAAAATTTTAAGTGGGTTGATCAGTTGATCAAAAGTACAAGTCTTTTTTTGGAACTTTAAAAAAAAAGTCTGGGTAGGGGACTTTTAGGTGTACTTTAGTCTCTTTTTGTACTTTGCCCTTTAGAAAATTCCTACGATAGGTTTTGCTTGCCCTATTTTTATTTCCCTCCCAATTTAATGTCCCCCATGGGGAAACATGTCTCCACTATTCCAATATTTTATCTGTAATCGTTTAGTTTTATCCGAAAGTCGTTTTAATTTTTATTTTGAAAGTCAGTTATTTTTAGTTATATTTTTCGTCAAATTTTAGTATTAAAAGTTTAAGTTTTAACTTTTATTAAGTGCCCGCTTTAATATTTGTCTCGTTTATTTTTAAAGTAGCTTTATTAGCCAATGTCCTTTATTTTTATTTAGTAAGTTTTATTTTTAAATCGAAAGTTTATTTTTATTTTTACTTTTATTTTATTTAATTGTTTCTTTTTAATATTTTTTTTAATATTCGTTTTAATATCGTTTTAATTTTTAGTTTATTTCTAATACTTTTCGTATTTACTTTTTAAGTAGTTATACATAATCACCTTTAGTTTCTTTCACCAAGTTCTACTATGCAGCATTCATTCAGGACAAGCAATCGAGGTTAGACATCCTTCCTTTGTTTTCATATTTAATAGCTTTAACGTTTATATTATTAGTAGACTTAGATAATCAAGCTCCCCCTTTTAGTTACCAAAGACAACAATTCCACTTTAAACCGTGATCAATTCGAATTGAATCGAGTACGAACAACACACACAAATAGTTAAATCATTTATCACTACTATATAATAGCTAGGTAATCCTATAAGTTAGTTATTTGGTAACTTGATATGTTATTAAGTTGAACTTGTGCTCAGAATAAAGGGCTTTCAAAATATCCATCAATTGATTAAAAAACATAAATGTTAAACACAAATTGTTAAAACAAATAAGTATACACAAATTGTTAAAACAAAAAAAATATCCATTGATTGATTAAAAACATAAATGTTAAACACATTGGCTAAACATATGTGCCAAATTATTCTGAGCAACATACTCAATTCAAACAAACTGGGACAAAAAGTATGAAGTCAATCAAATAAAAACTTGAAAACATACTAAAAGGTAAACACATGGGATGATTAGGATGATTCACTTTGGCTCGCCATCCTTCTCAACTTATTTCTCAAGTTTAACAACAATAATTTCCTGATGAATAATTGAATCATCATCCTTATCAGCTTTGGAAATGTCTTCAAGCTTAACTTTGACCAAAGTATTATGCCCTCCGTCTTCGTCTACAATAATTGTAGGCTTATTAGTAGTCTGGTCATTCTCATCATCTTCCGTGTCATATTCAGAATCCGAAAGATCAACAAAAATTATACTGCGCTCAATAGTACGGGAGCGTTTCTTTCCAGAACCACCACTTGATGAGCCAACATCACCAGTTGATGGTGATTTAAGTTGTAGCCTCCTTGTAAGGCTACGATCAACAGACTTGGAAGATTTTATTGGAACCAATGGAGTTGTGATCTCATCGTCGGTATCCTGTAATGTAAAATTCAAAAAAGTATCAAATATATGCAGTAATAAATTATTCAATATGTATTCATTTAATTGTTTTTAAAGTATTATACCTCATCGTCACAAAAATCTAGTCTCCAAAAATTGATAATCTCTTTGTCTGTAGTGACTTTCTCATATCTGTAAACATTGGTCTTGTTATTGCAATTAAATTCAGAAAATTGGACCCTAAAGAGGAATTTCTTCCCATTAATGCCATTCAGTTCATCAGAGAAATAATTTTCATGATTGGTACCATGTTTTTCAACCAATTCCTAAGCAGTAAGCCAAGACATCTTGTTCATATTACCATCAAAAACACAAATCTATGCACTACCTGTGTCATCATGAACACGAATGTTAAGCTTGAAGCTATTTAAAAAAAATTGGTATAAGTATAATTAATATAAACAATATGTGCATAAAAAATATACATAATGCCTTGTAGAATCATACAGGTATGCAAATTATTCCTTTCCCAAATGCTCATTGCACCACCAAAGTTTTTTTTTCCGATTTGTTACCATGACCAGTAGCAGGACCTTTGGAATCTACAGAAAACACTTTCTTACTACAAACTTTACATCCATGATAAGACCAACCTTTTTCGTACAGAATGTTGTGAACTTTAGCATAGACGACACACTCACCATCCTTTATTAAAAATAAGAACAAAAATATGTTACAAACTGACTATCTTGAATTGTATATTATGAAATTACCACAAAATCTTACCGGCTGAGTCTCCCTAATATTTGCAACCACTTGTTTTACAGCACCAAGCATAAATTCTTCAGGTGTGATAACCTTAGTTTCATGAGCAACTGATGAGACTGCTTTTATACATGGTCTCATCGTCCAAATCGGGCTTAAAATGCATAAAATATCATTAAAACTGCCAAATATATGCTCGTGTTTGTTACTTGTGTATTTTTAGGTACGGATATTGAGGAATTGGCAAAAGATTACAAGAATCATTCAAAAATGAACACGGGAAACGAAGCCGCACAATGAACCGGGCCCAAGTTTGGATTTTACAAAAATGCCCTTGAAGAATTGAAGATTGGCAACTTTAGTCCCTCAACTTTTGAAGATTTACACTTTATACCCCTCAAATATTCAAAACTATGAATAGGGTCCCTAAAGTTTGAAGACTATACAAGTTCAGTCCTTGAAGAATCCAAGAAGTACAAAAGAAGCCCTTGGAAAAGTTTTTAAACAACTTGTGCCATTTTTGACAACTTGCCAAAAGTTGTCATGTGTTAAATGGGCGTTGATGCTATTTATTACAAAGTGAAGGAAAGGAGAAACATTGGGGGTCTTTTCTGCCAAACAACAAAACTCACACAACCACTCAGAATGTGACACCTCAGCAAACCCACCCATTTACCCTACCACCCATACCCTACCCGTCCAAACCCGGTTTATTAATTAAACCAGTCAACTGGTCAAACCTTCCTTAATTTCCCTCTAAACACCATTTTTAAAAAACGTTTTTCCCTAAACAGATCAAACTCTCCCCTAATCCCCAAGAACCCTAATCCCTAAAAACCTTAAATCAAAGGGGTTTTTGTTAATTTTTTCCAGAACCTTAATTAAGGTCACTCTCATCCCATCCCAACCAAAACCCCCCTCACTAGACAACACCATGTGTCTTGTGGACCTCCCCTGCAACATCTTATTCACCCCAAAACCCTAGAAGAGACAAGATGAACGCTTAGGATGCAACTCCTTGACCCCAAAGGACAAATGGACGCTCCAAGATCACTTTGCAAAATGGCCATCACTCTCATATCACATGGAGCGATTTTGACTGATTTTGAAGACCTCAACCAAGGGCTTTCTAGGAAATTCAGTTAGCTAGGGTTACACATTGTATTATTTTATTATTATTAACTTAGAAGAATCCATAGACTAGTATATATATGAGTGATATGTGCTCATATACGTTTTGTTCCAATTTTTCTTCAAAAAATTCTGTAATTCCTTTTTTAATTAATTAAAGTTGGTATTTGAAGAGCAAAGTAATTCCTTTTATTTTTTTAAAAAGTTGGTGTTAATTATTGAAGAAATTCTGAGTTCCAATATTATTGTGTAACACTTGGTGTGTTTTAAGATTTCAAAAAGGTTTTCTGAAAATTGGAAGATTTTTGGTAAAAATTGGTTTCAAGTATTGGTTTACCTGGATTTTAAGTTTGTTTAGGTTAAGTTTGTGGAAAGAAAAACATTGGTAAAGATTTTAAAAAAAGGATTTTTAAGGAAGAAAGTAAAACAGAATATAGAATATTGTGTGTTCTATCTTGTTTTTTTCTTAGCAGGTTTGAAAGATTGTTGTTCAAAGTTTCTGCATAGGCCCGGGCCTATAGGGAGGTGGTTCTTCAACCACTAGGGACCTGGAAGTAGGTCCCTTAAGGTAGTTCCTTCTTTCCTTTTTCATTTTTTAGTTTTGTGTTTTAAATGATATTTATGTGATTTGCATGAAAAGCTGGTTAATTGTGAGTTTAATTGATTGATATTGCTTAATCTGGGGTAATATGCATGTCTAGTTAGTTTAGAATCAGTTTGAGTGTGTTTTGAAGTTATTTGGTGTGTTAAAAATCGTTTTTAGAATTTATAGGGGTGTTTGGATTTGAGTTTTATGCAGATTTTGTGACAATATCTTTGAGTTAAAACCTGTTGTAGTTACTCATTAGGATGGTAATAGGTTGCTAGTAGCTAAGTTTTCAGTTTGATGAAGTTTTGAGCAAGTTGTGTGATAAAAGAGTTGAAAATATAGCATAAAACCAGTAACTTCATTTTTCTGACCATTTGTGTGAATTTAAGCTTTATAATCTTGCTAATTGTTAGATCCTAGGGTGTTTAAGGATTGTTGATTGGTTTTATGCTGATTGGTTGACTTGTGTGTGAGATATTAGCCTTGGAATCTCATCATTGTGCAAGTAAAATAGCTCAATTAGCCACCAGACCTGCATAGCTTCATCAAAGACCTTCATTAGCTTTTTTGTGTTTGATTTGTGTGGAATTTGTGCTCTAATTGTGTTGGTTTGACTCCCTACACTCCAACTGAGTGTAGGGGTGCCTGATTTGCCTACAAAAACTCCACCAAGTTCACAGATCAAGCCCTCTTGATCTTCATTTTCACAAGTGAAAATATAAAAAGCTTTGCTTGTGTTCTTTATAGCTCAACTGAGCACGTTTTTTGATTCTCTTTGATTCAATCTTGATAAAATTGGTTTGAGATTGTGTTTTTAAAGCTTAAGGAGTAACAGGCTTGGATTTTTGAAGTTTAAAAAGTAAAAAAAAATAAAAAACAAAAAGGACGTGGCCAGGACTCGAACCTGCGCCACTCCTTTCGCACCACACACACCTTACCACTGCGCCCTTGGGTCTTTTACTGACCAAGGGTGCAAACTGAATTTAGTTAAAGCAATTTTGAAAGTGAGCTTATTTAAAAAGCCGTAGCTATTTTGGGCTTTTCCAGCTTATTAAATAAGCTATTTTGGCCAAGCTTATTTTTCATAGGTCCAGTATAGGGTTTAGGATTTTTCTACGTCAAGTTTTCATTTTTCTCTTTATTTAATTATTTTTTATTATTTTTTATTTATTCATATATTATTAAATGATTAAAAATAGTAAAAAGTGTTTTTAATTTTTAGAAAAATAGTTTTTAGTTTTTAATTTATATTTTTGAGGTTTACATTCAGTTAGGTTTTCAAAAACTTTTATTTTTAATTTTATTTGATTTTAGGGTTTTTTGTTAACTTTAAAATTTTATATAAAATTAATAAATAGGTTTTAGAAACTTTTAAGCACATTTTTGTCTTAGTTACATTATTTAGGATTTTTGGTAATTTTTTAGAATTTATTTCTAAACTTTTTATTTTTTTGATTATTTTAATATTATTTTATTACCAATAATAGAAAGTTTGTTTTTTCTATTTTTTTCATTTTTCCTAGGTTAATTAGCAATAATTAGGAGTTTTACAACTTTTAGAATTTTTTCTTAGCCTTTAGATTTATTTTTATAATTATTTTAAGTTTAATTAGTTTAAAATCATTTTAAATAGTTTTTAGTATTTTAAAAAATAGTTTTAATAGTTTTTAAGTTTTGGAAAAATACTTTTTAGTCTTTTAATAATATATGTAAAGTATTAGTTCAATAAAATCATATTTTGGACATTTTATTAATTATATTTAATTTTAGGGCTTTAATTAGCATTTAAAATTGAATATTTAATTAATAAAAGGTTTTAAAATATTCTTGTTGGATTTTTATACTTATTTATATTATTTTAGACTACTTTTAGCTTTTAATTTTATTTTTAGGTTTAAAGTTTTTTAATTTTGTAGTTTTACGGTTTTACGTTTACGCCTTTTTCGTCGTAGTTTAATCCGTTTTCGTAACCGTCTTTTCTTTTCTTTCTCATTTCTATTCTCTTTTCCTCTTGTTAATAATCACAAACAATTAAATATCATTCATTACACAACACACGTGCCTCCTTGGGAAACGAACTTAAACTTTTCTTAAGGGTCATTAGTGCTCGGTTTTCCTAAACCGACACTTAACGCTTACCACTACTTTGCTTCTCTTTTCCTAAAGGGTTGCAAAAACACTACATCAATTTTTGGCGCCGTTGCCGGGGAGGCGTGTTGTGTTTTGATTGAACCATTGTTTTTTTTATATTAGCCATAATAGTATTTGTATTAGTAGCACTCTACTAATACGTATTATCGTTTTTCGGTTTTTGTGTGAATATTATTAATATATTGTATACGTAGAACAATAAATTCACAAGTACTCCAAATACGTGAGCAATCACAACCTTGATTCGGGATTTCATCACTCGATCATTGTATTCGAATCTCAAACCAAAGAAAAAGGCAAAAATAGATAAATACTTTCGTGAAGCTCGATTTTGAGAAATACAAACTATAAGGTGGGTATAAGGCGGTTGTATTTCACGACCTAAAGGAAAAAGGCTCTTAAGTGCTTCGCGCCGCCTCGTTTCCTCCGCTTGCTTGTGCGTATTTGATTTTGAGAGTGAATCGAGGGTTTTGCCGCCCAAAGTATTACTACATATCATATATATATTTTCTTGGTTTCTATTGATTAAACCCTCTTGAACGATTTGGTGTTCCACCATCGTTCTAAAGTCATCGAAGGCGTTCTCTCCACGTGATCGTTTTCATTCCTTGAGGCTTCTTTAATCAAGAGATTTGATTAAGGAGGAGATTTGTGGGCTTTTTGTCTACTTAATACATTTCACCAATTCCAAAAAGTTAATACCATCAAAAACCACAAAAAAATTGAAAAACACAAAATACCAAAAAAGAATCTTCTTTGCTCGTCTCCACGTTGTACGTGACGTTTATGCTCACTCGTAACAAAGCAAAACGTGCACGTAAACGAAAGAACAAAACTCCCACTCCAACTCATTCTAGTGAGGAGTCTCCTATTGACGAACCCATTGTACGAGAAGCACCAACCATGGCGAATCGAACTATGATGGAGTTACTTCAAGCACCCACCGAGGGTTATGGAGAAGCTATTGTGATTCCCGCTATCCTTGCGGAGAATTTTGAGGTTAAAACGGGTTTGTTGTCGATGATTCAAAACAACAAATTCTGTGGTGATGAGAAGGACAATCCCCACAACCATATCCGTCAATTCAATCGTCTTACCGCCACGTGCAAATTTAAGGATGTCTCGAATGACTCGATTAAGATGATGCTTTTTCCGTATTCCTTAGCGGGGCCCGCTAAAATTTGGTTAGAGAAAGAGCCACCCAATTCTATATTGACGTGGAAGGATCTCGTTTCGAAATTTGTGAACCAATTTTTTCCGCCCTCTAAGACTACGCATTTGAAAAATGAGATTTCTAAATTTTCACAAGAATCAAATGATAGTTTTTCTACGGCTTGGAATAGGTTTAAGGAGATGTTACATGAATGTCCTCATCACGGTTTTTCCGACTTGCACCAAATCGACACGTTTTACAATGGACTTAATGATCATGAAAGAGATTATTTAAATGCCGCCGCGGGTGGTAATTTTTTGTGTAAAACGGTCGAGGAAGCTTTGGTCATAATTGAGAATAGGTCTAAGGTTTATAGCCCTCGTAACACACCGAGTGTTGCCAGAATGGGCTCATCATCGTCTCGTTCCATTAATGCCTTACAAGATGAAGCTAATGAGGAAAATCGGTTTTTCGATAGGTTTTCGACCCTTATGTCCCATTGGAAAGCTCAAGAAGCTTCAAATTCCGCTTCGATTAAAGCGGTTTCTAAGAGTTGTTTGTCGTGTGGTGGAGCTCATGATCTTTCCGAGTGCATTACCGCGGATGGTAACACTTCGAGTGCTTAAGTAGCCACGGGAACTTATAACCAAATCGGTCAAGGATCCCGCCAAAATCAAGCTCCACCAAATCAAAATGCTAATAGTTATCGAAACAACAACCAAGGTGGAAATTACCAAGGAAATCAAAGGAATTATAACAAGGGTAATTATCAAAGTGGTAATGGGCAAATTTCAAACCAAAACCAAAACCGTGATTTTCAAACTTCTACCCAAGGTTTTCAAAATGATCACACCAAAAATCTTCAAGGAGAATTTTTGAATTATGCTAAGGCTAATGATGCTAAGTTTGACAACATGCAACGTGAAATGGTTAGCTTAAGGTCCAAGTTGAAAAATGAGCTTAAAAACGAACTTGCTAATGAACTTAAAACTCATGCTAATAAAATGGAAGGAAATGTCACACGACTCCAACAAAATCAACAAAAAATGGAGCAAGGTCAACATGAGATTAAGCAAGAATTGTTAAAAGCGGATGCTAGGCAATCTAAGTTTGAGGACCGTATGGCTAAAATGTTTGAAGCTATCATGTGTAAGCCCTCTTCTTCGGGTGGTCTTCCTAGTGATACCATCGTGAACCAGAAAGGAGAATTGAAGGTTGTTGCTACTCGTAGTGGTAAAACTTTCAAAGAACCCATTTCTCGTCCAAGTACTTCTATGGAGAAGGAAAAAGAGAAAGAACCCGAGGTGTTGGTTGAAAAGGAGCAAATTACAAGCCCACGAAGTACCGCTCAAACCACACCTACGGTTGAACCCACACCAATCATGGAACCCGAGATTCCAAGGCCATTGCCTATGCCTACTTTGCCCCAACCCACACCACCTTTACCCTACCCTTCAAGACGAGACAAGGAAAAGGCACAAGAACGAAATAATTATCAATTTGAACTCTTTATGAAAATGTTTCGTGACTTGCATTTCAATATAAGTTTTGCCGACGCCTTAGTCATGATGCCTCGATTTGCCGCAAACTTCAAAAGTATGTTGAATAACAAAGAGAAATTGCAGAAATCGTCTAGTTGTTCATCGGTTTTTCTAAGCCGCATACCTCAAAAAGTCGGTGATCCTGGAAAGTTTTTAATCCCATGTGCTATCCAAGACATGGAAGAATGCTACGCCTTGGCTGATCTTGGTGCTAGTATTAATTTGATGCCTCTTGAGATTTTTAAATCGCTCAATCTTCCAAATCTCACTCCTTCAAGAATGTCAATCGAGATGGCCGATCATTCTACGATTCTAGCTTGTGGAGTTGCCGAGGACGTCTTTGTGAAAGTTGGAAAGTTCTACTATCCTGTAGACTTTATTGTTGTTGATATTCCTATCGATCCTAAAGTTCCGTTAATTTTAGGTCGATCTTTTTTGGATACCTCGAGAGCACTTATCGATGTGCATGCAAGAAAAATCACTCTTCGTTTCAATGAGGAAGAGCTCGTCATTAATGCAACCCAAAACTCCACTCTTTCTCATGTGTATTCTATCACATCTTTGTATAATGTCAATCCCATCAAAAGCATTTGCAAAAAGATTTCAAATAGAGTTTTAGGAGTTGTTGAGAAAAATGAAGTTCCGTCCCCTCCGCCGGTGGAGGTTAAGAGTGTTAAGCCTACGCTTCCAATCTCGAGTGATTCTTCGGATGATGAATACGTTGATCCCGATGGGGAGGTTTTCTTTGTTGATAAAAGATTTGAAAACTTACCACCACCTAAACCAAAAAGATTTCAAAATGTGAGAATTTTTAGTGTGACTAACATTGCTTTAGATACACCAAATATTTTTGACATAATCAAATCGGGTTTTCACAAGGAGAGTGTAAAAGATGCAAAAGGAAAAGATTTTAACTTGGATTTAAAAGATTTTTCTACAACTCCAACTCCGTCATCACCGCGTTTATTGAGTACTACAAGCTCGTCTTCTCCTTTTGACGATGCTTTGTGTGGACTTAGTGTGGGGGGAAGCCCCGTATGTTCCCTCCCCTTTCTCCACCGAGGACGAGATATTTGATCCTGGAATTGCTTATAAAGGGAAATCTCGGTCTTCCACCGATGCAATAAATGGAAAATCTTTTCATTTGATTGGTGCGAGTCTACCTCGAGTAGCTCATGTTTTTAGAGACTTACCCATTGTCACACCCTTCTATTTCTTTTCTCCTATTTTCTTGAAACTCTTTGAGTTTTTGTTGACCATTGATGAAGTGGCGTTGATTTGTTTTTCCAATGAAAACGAAAACGCCATCTTCGATCCCGGTATTTTGCATCATCAAAGGACTTAGTCCTTAATACCGGTTGTTTTGGGCCTTGTTTATCATGTAAGCCCCACCAAAAATTGACCACACCATGATTATCCCTAAATGATCACATTTATGGGGATTCGAGTCGAGCTTTTGACTCGGTTATCAAAAACAAGGTGGCTCGTGGGGGAGACCCATGCTTATCCATGTACATATTATTTCTTTCTAATTAGTTAATGTGGGGGGATTTGTGCCCTTCCAACCTTTGTTCCGTGGTTGTTTGTGAATTGTGGTTTTTAGATCATGATCTTCACGATTGGAGCCTCTCGTGTTCGTTTTATGGGAGCACTCGATCGTTTGCTTTGGAGACATTTCTCAATATCCAAATGATATATCCTTTTATGTTCTAACCTTAGGTTTTTAGCACACTTCATAAAACGGCTATTACTTATTGGTTACACCCTTTCCATGCTAGATTAGGCATTCGACTACGTCTCTAGTATGGGGGTGTTTGCACCCCTAGACTCGAAACATTGAGGACAATGTTTAACTTTAGTATGGGGGGTGAATAGATACTTGCCTTGCCAAACCTTCACGCTTTCTAAAGTTTATCGTTTTGTTTATCGTTTTCTTGCAAAATAAGGCTAAAAATAGCCAAATTTTAAAAATTTTCTCATGTTTTATAAGTGTTTGAAGACACGAATGTAGGTTTTCCGATGGCGAGAATAAGATTAATTTTTTACTCGACCGTGCATGTTGAGCACTTAGCTTTGATTCCTTAACTACACATTAGGCTAAGTCTCTTAAATGAGGACGAGAAATGATAGAGTTAATTATAAGTTACTATGCTAAACGTAGAGTACTCGTATTCTTTCAAAAACTCATGTGTTCTCATTGTTTGCTTATTCTCCCTTCGCTTGTAAATATTTTTTGCTTAATAAATATTGACTTAGCGGTTTAGTTAGGATTGTTGGGTTTCTAGTCTTTTCTAGTAGCTTCCGTGTAATTAAATTGGGAAGACATTAAGGTATCGCCAGCGTCACGGTTTTGAAGTATTGGCACCCTAATAATCGAAAGCTTCACCTAATAATAAGATTTCAAGTGCTCACCTAAATCTAGCAAACAATTTGAAGCCCCACAAGGCCTAAAATCTATGCAAAATTGAAAGTGAATCAAGCCTTAATCTTCGAAGCTTTAAAGATCCAAAATTCGCTTTAGCGTGAGGATATACGTCTTTGGCTAATAAAACCACCGATGAGGCGGATAATAAAAGGCAAGGCAAGACCAAAGTCATAATAAAAGCTTCATGGCGAAGTTGAATAAAAGATGGAGGTAAACCAAAGATAATAAGGCCCTTCCGTTAGGGGCGTATAAAAGTCTTGGTAATAAGTCTCATGTTCAAAACCGTTATAAAACCGTGTTTATCGATTCTTCTTGTCAACTTAATTTTTTAACATCGTTGTCTATTAGGAGGGGTTATTGATTTGATGGTTTTGGTTACACCGTTAGGACTCTATTTTTAGACCTAAATCTCTATTATCGCATAAGTAAACAATGTATCCTCGTGAAACATTCAAGACATAATAAAATATAAGAGATACAACTTAGGAATAATGGGAGAATAAGTACGTGATTAGGGCATATGAGTAGTGTTAGCATTACTAACTTATAATGACAATGATCTCGTTGCACGCTTGGCATGGAATTAAGGTGAAAATCAAGGACGATGAAATTATTTCTAACGAAGCATTCACGTGTTCTTATTCTATGAACCTAAACGTCCCATTTTGCGATGAAAATCATACATTATGTCTAAAACACAAGTAGTAGTAGTAGTAGTAGTATAGCTAGTTTATCGTTCCAATAAAGTGAATAAAAATGAATTTTGGAGGTGTTGCGATACTTTATTCTAGCATTGCGTGAGGGCACGGCAATGGTTTAGTATGGGGGAGTGATGAGACTGCTTTTATACATGGTCTCATCGTCCAAATCGGGCTTAAAATGCATAAAATATCATTAAAACTGCCAAATATATGCTCGTGTTTGTTACTTGTGTATTTTTAGGTAAGGATATTGAGGAATTGGCAAAAGATCACAAGAATCATTCAAAAACGAACACGGGAAACGAAGTCGCACAATGAACCGGGCCCAAGTTTGGATTTTACAAAAATGCCCTTGAAGAATTGAAGATTGGCAACTTTAGTCCCTCAACTTTTGAAGATTTACACGTTATACCCCTTAAATATTCAAAACTATGAATAGGGTCCCTAAAGTTTGAAGACAATACAAGTTCAGTCCTTGAAGAATCCAAGAAGTACAAAAGAAGCCCTTGGAAAAGTTTTTAAACAACTTGTGCCATTTTTGACAACTTGCCAAAAGTTGTCATGTGTTAAATGGGCGTTGATGCTATTTATTACAAAGTGAAGGAAAGGAGAAACATTGGGGGTCTTTTCTGCCAAACAACAAAACTCACACAACCACTCAGAATGTGACACCTCAGCAAACCCACCCATTTACCCATCCACCCATACCCTACCCGTCCAAACCCGGTTTATTAATTAAACCAGTCAACTGGTCAAACCTTCCTTAATTTCCCTCTAAACACCATTTTTAAAAAACGTTTTTCCCTAAACAGATCAAACTCTCCCCTAATCCCCAAGAACCCTAATCCCTAAAAACCTTAAATCAAAGGGGTTTTTGTTAATTGTTTCCAGAACCTTAACTAAGGTCACTCTCATCCCATCCCAACCAAAACCCCCCTCACTAGACAACCCCATGTGTCTTGTGGACCTCCCCTGCAACGTCTTATTCACCCCAAAACCCTAGAAGAGACAAGATGAACGCTTAGGATGCAACTCCTTGACCCCCAAGGACAAATGGACGCTCCAAGATCACTTTGCAAAATGGCCATCACTCTCATATCACATGGAGCGATTTTGACTGATTTTGAAGACCTCAACCAAGGGCTTTCTAGGAAATTCAGTTAGCTAGGGTTACACATTGTATTATTTTATTATTATTATCTAGAAGAATCCATAGACTAGTATATATATGAGTGATATGTGCTCATATACGTTTTGTTCCAGTTTTTCTTCAAAAAATTCTGTAATTCCTTTTTTAATTAATTAAAGTTGGTATTTGAAGAGCAAAGTAATTCCTTTTATTTTTTTAAAAAGTTGGTGTTAATTATTGAAGAAATTCTGAGTTCCAATATTATTGTGTAACACTTGGTGTGTTTTAAGATTTCAAAAAGGTTTTCTGAAAATTGGAAGATTTTTGGTAAAAATTGGTTTCAAGTATTGGTTTACCTGGATTTTAAGTTTGTTTAGGTTAAGTTTGTGGAAAGAAAAACATTGGTAAAGATTTAAAAAAAAATATTTTTAAGGAAGAAAGTAAAACATAATATAGAATATTGTGTGTTCTATCTTGTTTTTTTTCTTAGCAGGTTTGAAAGATTGTTGTTCAAAGTTTCTGCATAGGCCCGGGCCTATAGGGAGGTGGTTCTTCAACTACTAGGGACCTGGAAGTAGGTCCCTTAAGGTAGTTCCTTCTTTCCTTTTTCATTTTTTAGTTTTGTGTTTTAAATGATATTTATGTGATTTGCATGAAAAGCTGGTTAATTGTGAGTTTAATTGATTGATATTGCTTAATATTGGGTAATATGCATGTCTAGTTAGTTTAGAATCAGTTTGAGTGTGTTTTGAAGTTATTTGGTGTGTTAAAAATCGTTTTTAGAATTTATAGGGGTGTTTGGATTTGAGTTTTATGCAGATTTTGTGACAATATCTTTGAGTTAAAACCTGTTATAGTTACTCATTAGGATGGTAATAGGTTGCTAGTAGCTAAGTTTTCAGTTTGATGAAGTTTTGAGCAAGTTGTGTGATAAAAGAGTTGAAAATATAGCATAAAACCAGTAACTTCATTTTTCTGACCATTTGTGTGAATTTAAGCTTTATAATCTTGCTAATTGTTAGATCCTAGGGTGTTTAAGGATTGTTGATTGGTTTTATGCTGATTGGTTGACTTGTGTGTGAGATATTAGCCTTGGAATCTCATCATTGTGCAAGTAAAATAGCTCAATTAGCCACCAGACCTGCATAGCTTCATCAGAGACCTTCATTAGCTTTTTTGTGTTTGATTTGTGTGGAATTTGTGCTCTAATTGTGTTGATTTGACTCCCTACACTCCAACTGAGTGTAGGGGTGCCTGATTTGCCTACAAAAACTCCACCAAGTTCACAGATCAAGCCCTCTTGATCTTCATTTTCACAAGTGAAAATATAAAAGCTTTGCTTGTGTTCTTTATAGCTCAACTGAGCACGTTTTTTGATTCTCTTTGATTCAATCTTGATAAAATTGGTTTGAGATTGTGTTTTTAAAGCTTAAGGAGTAACAGGCTTGGATTTTTGAAGTTTAAAAAGTAAAAAAAAATAAAAAACAAAAAGGACGTGGCGAGGACTCGAACCTGCGCCACTCCTTTCGCACCACACACACCTTACCACTGCGCCCTTGGGTCTTTTACTGACCAAGGGTGCAAACTGAATTTAGTTAAAGCAATTTTGAAAGTGAGCTTATTTAAAAAGCCGTAGCTATTTTGGGCTTTTCCAGCTTATTAAATAAGCTATTTTGGCCAAGCTTATTTTTCATAGGTCCAGTATAGGGTTTAGGATTTTTCTACGTCAAGTTTTCATTTTTCTCTTTATTTAATTATTTTTTATTTATTCGTATATTATTAAATGATTAAAAAATAGTAAAAAGTGTTTTTAATTTTTAGAAAAATAGTTTTTAGTTTTTAATTTATATTTTTGAGGTTTACATTCACTTAGGTTTTCAAAAACTTTTATTTTTAATTTTATTTGATTTTAGGGTTTTTTGTTAACTTTAAAATTTTATATAAAATTAATAAATAGGTTTTAGAAACTTTTAAGTACATTTTTGTCTTAGTTACATTATTTAGGATTTTTGGTAATTTTTTAGAATTTATTTCTAAACTTTTTATTTTTTTGATTATTTTAATATTATTTTATTACCAATAATAGAAAGTTTGTTTTTTCTATTTTTTTCATTTTTCCTAGGTTAATTAGCAATAATTAGGAGTTTTACAACTTTTAGAATTTTTTCTTAGCCTTTAGATTTATTTTTATAATTATTTTAAGTTTAATTAGTTTAAAATCATTTTAAATAGTTTTTAGTATTTTAAAAAATAGTTTTAATAGTTTTTAAGTTTAGGAAAAATACTTTTTAGTCTTTTAATAATATAAGTAAAGTATTAGTTCAATAAAATCATATTTTGGACATTTTATTAATTATATTTAATTTTAGGGCTTTAATTAGCATTTAAAATTGAATATTTAATTAATAAAAGGTTTTAAAATATTCTTTTTGGATTTTTATACTTATTTATATTATTTTAGACTACTTTTAGCTTTTAATTTTATTTTTAGGTTTAAAATTTTTTAATTTTGTAGTTTTACGGTTTTACGTTTACGCCTTTTTCGTCGTAGTTTAATCCGTTTTCGTAACCGTCTTTTCTTTTCTTTCTCATTTCTATTCTCTTTTCCTCTTGTTAATAATCACAAACAATTAAATATCATTCATTACACAACACACGTGCCTCCTTGGGAAACGAACTTGAACTTTTCTTAAGGGTCATTAGTGCTCGGTTTTCCTAAACCAACACTTAACGCTTACCACTACTTTGCTTCTCTTTTCCTAAAGGGTTGCAAAAACACTACATCAGCAACCAATTCAATTTTTTGTTGATATGGATTATAATCTTCCCGGGATTCGTACCTAACCAATGACATCAATATATAGTGTAATTCAAGAAGACTATAATACACAAAATAAACGTTTTAAAAATATTGAGACTGTTATATAACATACCTTTGACGAAAAGCAATCAACTTTGGTACTTTTTTGTTAATGACCATCTTCGTACCCCACAAACAGTTATGCGCAGAATGAAGTTTTGTAGAAATAAACCAAATGTTATAACGTTGAACTCTCGGGTAAGATTTCGTTAGTAGTATTGGTCATATATACTTACCATTGAAATATTTCACTTTTTCAAGTTGCAACATAACATCAATATGATCAACTGTCTCCAACTTATCAACATATTCGTTCCACTTTTTGGCCCATTGGTAAAGTAAGATTAATCCTTTCTCCTCTGCGTAAATTAAAGACACATATCAATATGTTGTAAAAGTATTATTGTTTATACGAATGTAACAAAATAAACACATGAGTTATAAAACAGACTCATCATCTGCAATGATAACAGTTCTCCTTATTTCGCTCGAACCTATTGAATTCACAGAGATCAACTCACCAATTCCAACAACTGATCCAATAACATCTGAAATAAAAATAAAAATTTTAAACAACATACACATAACATGAACATTGGGTAAGATGTATAAAATCATTTAACAAAATGTGTAAACTGCTTACCAACAGAATTATTTTCTGCATAATCTTCGTCTGTGTCAACAATCCTGGTGAATGGTTCACTCCTAAATCCAGATAGATTGTCATCTATCTGTTCAATTCGGGTGATATTGGTATTCCGGTAAAAAGAAAGTTTCCACTCATGTGGCAGTAATGGAGTGTTACCACCATTTTCTTTGATACCAAAGTTTAAAATCTTGTAACAGATTCCTTCTTGAAGCAATGGATCAAATCTGAACATCCATTCTTTTTTTATATAACACTGAATGCCCACACCCTGTGTAAATATTGAAAAATTTAACTGAAGTAATACAAATATACAAAACATAATTCTAAATTGAATCAAAGGATGAAATAAAATTACATGCTCATCCTACAAAACAAATTCCAAACTATATGGATTGTGTGGCTCATTCAGTCTATGTGCTTTCCAGACAGAGATGATCCTCCCTCTTATTGTCATGTTGGACAACATAGTACTGATATCTTTTATAGCAGTAAGAGTTTCAGTAGCCTTCATTGCTGAAAAAGAAAAACAAACAGAGGGTAATTTTTTTAAAAAGGATTGATACAATCAATAAAAATGGGACGATGTGAAAATTTATACTTGCTGATTGACCAGGTGTGTTATTATTTTGTGCAGGTGCCTTGTTTTTCATTTGGCTGGTTTTGGGAGTTTTAAATTGAGGCTTTGGCTCCTCCTGGTACTGCATTTTTGATTTTACCATTGGAGATTGAACTGCTATGTTATGCTTTTACGTATAAGAGATGATGTTTTGATGTTCCAATGGTTGATCCTATATATATATATATTATCACAACTATGTTTCTAAAAATGGAAAAAATCAGGATATTATACGAAATCATGATATTAGAAGAAACAATTATAGAAATGTATGTGGTAATTTATGAATATGTTGATTATGAGTTGGCAATTAGTTTATATATGGTAATCAATCAAGAAAATATGATTGTTCAAACATGTTTGAATTTTGAAATCAACCGAATATTTATTGGCCACAAAATAAATACTCATTTAAATATATGTAAATTTTATTTCAAGATTAAAAGCATATAAAGTTTGCCATAATTAGTTCTAAAAATTTAATACATTTGTAATTAGTCAAAAACATGTTAAGACAAAATAAATACTTGCCTAATTTATAAAACCAAAAATGTTTATTTTTTATTTTATTTTTTTCATTAAATGATGGTATGGTGAATGGTATTTATTGCCTTTGTTTTAGAAGGTCTAACACAAAAATAAAACTTGGCATAGTGGTAAACATGTTGTGTTTCTGCCTGACAGACCTGGGTTCGCATCCCATTGCTGCCAACTTTTTAAAAAATGTTCCATGTTCATGTTGATGTGGCACACGCAGTGGGATGATGTGGCACACGCTGTGGGATGATGTCGCACACGAATTATGCTCATGTGGCAGGAAGATGCTTGTTTGGAGTGACATGTCACATTAATTCTTGCCACCTCATACTAATTGAGGTGGATTAATGGGGGGATGTGTGAGCATGACGTGCCATTAATTTATCATTACATATATAGAATAAGATACCTCCATTTAACCATTTTATTTACGTTTTATATAAAAAAAACTTTTCACACACAATTAACTCTCAAACCAAACAAATGAATTCTGATGATTTGTTTTTATTATACAAATAACGAAATGAAAGTCGGTAGTTTAGTCTTTCGAACAAATTTGACATCGAACAAATGCACATTAATTTATTGTAACGTTTTTAATTTAGTTTTAATTTTTATTGTAATGTTTTAAATTTATTTTATTATTATTTGTAATGTTTTAAAATTTATTTTGTTATTGTTATAATTTTTTTTAATTAGTAATAAATATTTGAATTAAGAAAAGTGTTCGATCGTCTGTGCGGTCATTATTACGGGTGTTTAGTATGTGTATGATTTCAGAGAGAGAAAGATGAGTTGACGCTGATGTGGCGATCGCTATCACCACTACTTTTTGCCTAATAGAATTGTATGAAAATTATTGTGTTATAAGGAAGTATTTATAGATGTTTTAAGCAGATAAGTATTGAAAAAAATGGATATTTATTAGAAAAAGCGGCTAGTTCTCTTTCCCCGACGGTCGTACTTGTTTCTAAAAAAAAAAGAAAATGGCATAACACCGCTTTTCTGTGATTGATAAATACAACAAGAGCATAAAAATGGTACGCCGTGAGCCCCTAACCTACCACCCACCAACTTCCTGCTCCTCACTCTCAAACCTTGTCAAAGACGTGAACCATATTTTGTGTTTCCCGTAACACTTTAAACATCTTAACAAGAATGATTTTTGGTAGCTTATTGATCCATGAGAATTGAGCATTTAAGGATTAAAATAGGTCGTTAATAAATTACTTCATTCGTCCCTAAATAAATGTTCGCTATTGATTTTCGAAATTATCTTTGTCTAATTCTGACCTTAAATTAATTTTTTTGGTATGTAATACTTGATGAAGAATATATACCAAACGAAAATATGTTTAATACACAATCAATTTATATATATTGCATCAAAATATCATATAACACAAACAAAATAATTTTAAGTTAAAGTTGAAGAATAAGTACTTTAAAAGTCAATAATGAACATTTGTTTAGGGACAAAGAGAGTAGTTTCCAGTGTTTTACAAATACAGTTATTTCATAAGCAAAAGTTACTGCAATATATGTTAAAAGTACCTCATAAATATTTTAATGAATCAACATTGATTATACCATTTTTAAAACTTTCTTTGGTTTGATAAACAATATTATATCAACGAGAGCGTAAACACGTTACATCGTTGAGCACCCATGAATCAAAGGAGGCTGGCACAAAACCATCATACACTTCATCTACAATGTCATATAACCCTCTACTTGCAAATACCAAGAATATGAAGTAAACGAGCAACATAATCAACGTATATGTCGAAAGAGGCCTCTAATACTCACCAATTCCTTGTCGTATAGAAATGCGTCGAAAATAACATTCTTGAAGCCCTTTGCAAGAGCCACCTGGATAACCCATAGACATTTGCTTCGATCTCAAGAGCCACATATACACAAATACTTGTCTAAAAACAAACTATTCTACAAAGCTTACGCTTGTTTCAACTTTTTTTTTATCAATTAGTCTTTAGTAGGGATGAGCTCGGTACCAATCTCGTCCGAACCCATCCAGATTGAGTGCTCCCGATCTAAAAAGTTATGTACCGGTCCCATACCGAACGGGATTCGGATATTGGTATCAGTACGAGTATCGATATCGGTACCAGAAAATCGGGATTTTCCTGTTTTTTTGGAATTTCCGGATTTAATACCGGTCCCGTACCAAATTAGTGGTCTCGAATTTTCTTTAATCTTTTATTTTATAATCCAGTACCCATACCGAACGATATTCAAATACCAAAAAACAATACAATTCCAGGTATAATTCGAATTCGGATTCAAAATTCAGATCGAAATACTCATCCCTAATCTTCAGCTTTTCACAAACAACCTATTTGTTCCGGGTCTGGCCCAACCCAACTAGAAACAATTTACAAAATAAAAGCCCTCTTCTCATCATCATCATCATCCCCAATTTTTTACAACCTCGACCGACCACCACCATGGATCCTTACTCTGCACAAACCTACGCAGCAGCAGCACAACCAACATCATCAACAACAATAACAACACCACAAATCCAACAAGATCCTTATTATTACGACCAATCCCAACATTACCCTTATTACCCTTCTTCTCAATACGACCCTTATCAACAACAACATCAACAACAACAACAACACTATCCTCAACCCGAACCATACACCCAACCCATTGAACCACAATACACCCAACCCGAACAACAATATGCTCAACCTGAACCAGATGTCCCGGTTCATCCACCTGGTGTCCCGGTTCAACAACAACCCGACCCCAATGCTTATTATCCTCAACAACAACAACAGCAACAGGCTTATTACCCGCCTGCTGAATATACTGACCCTAGCTATTATGCATACCCACCTCCGCAAACACAGCAGGTGAGTTATTCTGACCCGGTTCAGGCTCAGTATCCGGGTCAGGCTCAGTGGCAGCAGTATCCGGCTCAGGGTGGCGAGTACGGGCTTACTTCTGCGTATCCAGCGGTAACTTTTATTGCGAATTGAATTATATGTGTTTTTAGATTTTACTGCGTTTGTTTGGGCTGTTTTTGCGGATTAGATGGGTGTATTGCTTCATTGAGATATTAAAGATGATAAGCTCGTTTATACGGGCTTATAAAACGTTCAAGTAAGCTAAGTAAGAAATTGGTTTAGGATAAGTGGGAATTGGGATAAATGTGGTATCCGCTGGTAAGGTTTATTGTTAATTGAATTGTATGCGTGTTTAGTTTTTTTTTTCCTTCGTTTACGGGTTGTTTGGTTGTGCGGGTACTTTGGATTGGTTTTGATTATTAGATGGGTGTATGGCTTTATTGAGATGTGTAAAAGTTGATAAGCTTGTTTACGAGGGCTTTTTTGAACTGTAATAAGGCGATAAGGTTACTGAGTGAACTAAGAAGTTGGTTTAGGATATCTAGTGGGATAAACGTGTTGTCGTAAACTGTGTCGAAAAAGTTTGGTAGTTGTGTGTTTTGTATGTGAATTTAGGTTTTGATGCATTTAGGGGTGAATGAATGTGTATTTTACTAGTTGGTTTGGATTGTTTATAGCAAAATGTCTAAAGTCTTGATTTTTAGGGTTAAAGTAATTAGTAGGTGTTTGGTTTAAAGCTTATTTAATAGATGTATCGCCTTATGGAGATTCGGAAAAACTGATAAGTTCACTGCTCAATCCTAATCGTTTATGAGCTTGAGATTGTGGACTTAAATAAGCCATAGCTCAAGTTGATACTTCATAGATTTGAAGCAACAGTTTAGAAGTTGGTTTAAGATTACCGAGAATTGGGATAAATGTGTTCTGATGGCTGTTAAAAGTGTGTATGATAACTGTCAAATGGGGCATTGAAAAAAGTTGAGTTATGTAATGTTATTGAGGTGGTGAAAGTGAATCACATGATACATATAATTAGAGTTGCACGGCAGACAAATATTTTGAGCTTATATTGTTGTAATAGCGAGAATAATAACTATCATGTTAGCAGGTCTTGTTATTAATTAGGGTGTTTGGATTTGAGCTGATAACGTGATTATTAATTTTGGGTAAAGGGTGTTTTACCCTAGTAAAGTAAACAACTTGATTATTGTAGCTTGAAGGATCTAACTTAGATAAGTACGTAGTTGATTACGTCAATTTAGTAGTTTTATACTTGTCTCAATATATGCTTTTTATCAGCTACTTCTTACCTGCATTTCCAAATGTCATAATTCTTTTTTTTTTTGAACGGCCCAAATGTCATCATTCTAACTCTTAATTTTCAGAAAAGCGTAGTTAGAGTCTCTTTTACCATACATTTGCGATAATCACATTTGATGCACATCCAAACACTAGAATATGATGCAAGCCTCTTAACATGTTAACCCCGAAAAGAATTTTGGATACAACATACAAGTACTCCTAAGTTTGAGACTTTGAGTACAGTCTGACAAGTTGCACTAGGATAGATTACAAAGTGAATTCTTGTAGGACATGGAGTATTTTTGAATGTGCTGAACTTAGTTTGTTTCTGTAATAGGAGTCCATTTTCCTCTTTCACATAGGAATAAGTTATGTTATGAACATTTTGGCAATGATCACGGGGAAAACTGGCGTAGTAATTTTGTTGATATTGGTCACGTCTGTTAAACTATGGGGCCAATTGTTCATCTCTAGAAAAAGTTAATGTATACTCAAATTGTATACAAATGCATATATGCGTGTGTCTTTTACTTGGCATATGGGATATCTTTAGCTTGTGCTTATTATTATGCATGAACAGATACTTTTCTTTGATCTCTTAGGTGGCTTTTGTGCTTGCAGCAATATGCTATGATTATTGTTTAGGTATGAAGAAACCATAAGCATGCATCTACTAAACTTAATTATTGTCAAACAATATACCAATATTTGTTTAGGAGATGAGGGTACGTGGTTGTTATGTATTTAAGCATAAATATAGAACCATCTCAAAATGACATATTTTTTCATTAACGAAGTTAGAAAAGTGTTTATATCCAATTTTTTTGGGTAATGGGTTGTTACCCGCTGAATATATTAATGAAATAATATGATTTTAATTACACGCAGAATGAAATAATATGTTTTATATCCTTCTTTTTGTCATTTTCTATCATTCTTATTAACCCCCTTAATGCTTTATAAATGAAATAATATGCTTTATTTTTTTGTATGGAAGATCAAATATACAACAAAGTTAACACTAACATGAAGAGTTGTTGACAAGGTGCAAATTCCATAGCAAAAACAATTGATTTTATTGATAAACAAAAGTCATATAAACTCATATAATCATCGTTTAATCAATATGATATCGTTTTGATTCATTTTAACCAATATAACATAGTTTCAAGATGGCTCTATACCTAAGCTTGGGTACATGACAACCACATATTCACTTTTCCCATTTAGGGGTTTATCTTCTAAAAAAGTTTAAAATTTGGGTTAGTAATTATAACTCTTTTTATATATCTTTAACAGATATTCCAGTCTGGATCATAGTTTATAACATTCAGTTCAAGTATTTATTGAAGCATACCATATACTTGAATGACTTTTTAAATTTCTTCGAAATAACTAAACATGATAATGGAATCTAGTGCACTATATTCCATTACCTTGTCTATTTTCTTCCATTTCGTCCACTTCCTTATCTCTCTTGTTGATATATCCGTATGTCATCATCTTGTTATCACGAGGGTAAGGGGCTCGAGCTACGCGGAAGTAAAACTTGCCTTCGAGTTTTACATGTTTAAATGGGGTCACGACTCATAATCTTATTATTTCTAAGTTTATTAAATAAATGTTTCTCTAAACAAGGATTTTGATAGAATATTATAAACCTGAAAACTATGAGCTGAGCTGGACAGTTCTTAATTTATGCTAGAAGCCGACCCCGAGCAGACCCCGAGCACGGGCACTGCGGAAGTGATTAGCCACAAGCTCAAAAGTATTGCTCTTTTGGTAACAAGCTCTGAAAATGAGCTATAACGCGTGTACTTAAAAAGCTGTTTTTTCAACTCTGCAGAAGTGATTAGCCACAAGCTCTGAACTTGATTGAAGATTATGCAGGTTTTGACTGTTGGAAATGGTACATGATATTTATTGCTTTATGTAGAATAGTTAAGGGGATTAAGAAGTGGCCTTTTACACTAATGGAGGCTGGAGCCTGATAATTTATCGAGTGAGACAAACTTTACAAATAACAAACAGATGGTTTACTATATGTTCGTATTCTAAAATATCTAAACACCTCCATTAACTAGTAAAATTGATGGCTCCGTTAATGCTCTTGTCAGATTGGCCATTAAACCATTAAAAATAATTTGCTATCGTCATCTGATTGTGAAACTATACATGGGTAAGATAATTAAAAAAACTTAAAAGCGGCAATATTTTCTGGTTTGACTGAACTAAACTCATGGTCACACTGAGCCTATTCGTGACCTCCAAATAGAGTTGGCAAACCTGACCCATTACTTATTAATGGGTCGAGTTGGGTTATCTTTTATCTATAACGGGTCAAACAGGTAGAATTCTGACAATACCCTTTTGATCCGTTACCCAACCAGACCATATTTTCCATTTCTACTGCTAACCCCCGACTGTATGGCCTTGTTAGTTACATGTGTCATTCAGTCTGGGGGTTAAATCGAACGATCTTTACCTTAAATGGTATCATTAGAAATGTCTTCTCGTTTGGATGTCGTTGATGGACCTCACTTCAGGATTTTATATTTAAGATTCTTGAGGTTTGCTGAATTACTCATAGCTTCTTGCAGCAGTTTCTTTATTGATGGGAGGCGGATCTTCTTGATATTGCATGCAACTTTTACAAGTGGGCTTTTTGTTCTTCAAAACGGGATTGCATAGAAATGTGAAATTTATAGCGTAACGGTAATAACATAGATTATTATTCTTGATATGGCTTTCAAGGTAGTACTACTACGTTTCAACTTCAAAATTGGTTTTGGTTCACTAAATGTTTCCATCAAGGCTATAACATCAAACTTTTTAACATACATTGCATAAAACATAAAAAGTTTGGTGTTGTATCCTTAATAGAACTATATCATCTTTTGCAGTTGAAATGTAGTTTGCTTGACCTTTAGAATCAAGACCTTAACTACTACAATGAACGGTGTAAGTAGTCACTCACACATCTCAGTTTTGAGGCACGTATAACTTATATAGTTGGTGTTTTATTTCTTGGTGGTGTCTATAATAAATAGGGCACCTCATGTAACCACGCGTTTCTAAATAATTGAAGAGTGAGAAATTAAGTGGATCATATGTTAATATAGCCTGTGAAGTTTGGATACCTTGTAAGCCTTAAGTTATAAGCTGCCAATAACTTCTAAAATTGTTTTAAGCGTATTTGCAAGTTATTTGGTTAGACTGTAGCTTTAGGCTTTGGGTGATGGACCTTTCCGTTTCATGCTTATAATAACTGTTGTCTTTGATTCACATGATCATTCTGTGTGAATCTTTTTCTCAAGTTTATGCTCTTGTCACGGACTCACGGTTCCTGTTTACGTATATACCGTTCATTTCTAGCATGTAAGTGTTGTATGCCTGATATCTTTGTGATATATTGCAGAACGCTCAAGCTGGTCAACATAGTGGTTATGGTCAGTATACTGGTCCTGCTCCCCATAGTGGTTCTGTTAGAGGTGGAGGTCGTGGTGGAGGGGGTAGTCGAGGTGGAGGTGTTGCCCGGGGTGGAGGTCGAAGCGCTAGAGGTGGTGGTACCAGTTCATCTTTCCGTGGAAGGGGGAATGGTGGCGTAGTGGGTGGCGGAGGACGTGTTGGTTCACGTGGTGGTGGCCGTGGTAGCAGACCAATTGTCACTCAGCCAAAACCACAGTTCTTGGCAACGTGTGAACTGTGTCGAGTGGATTGCAACACTCAGGAGGTTCTTGAGAATCATATGAACGGGAAGAAACATAAAAAGAACGTGCAAATACAGGAAGAGATGAGGACTTTTGCAGCTAAATCACATGAAACTCAAATGGCAGCCACCAATGTGATGATACCAGAAGACCAAACAAATAGTTTGAAAAGAAAGATGGTAGATGGAGAAAAGAATTCTGCTGATGAGCCAAACAAGAAACCCAAAGAAGTCGTGCCCTTTATTTGCGAACTATGTGATGTGAAATGTGAATCAGCCCCTGTTTTTGATAGTCATTTGAAAGGTAGGAAACATGTATACAATTTTCAAAGGTTTCAGGAACAGCAAGCGGCACTTGGGCAGGTGGCTTTACAAGCACTTTATCCTGCATTAGAAGCAGCACTGTATCCCATGCTTCTTCAAGCACTTTCTCAGAATGCAATGGCTTCCAGTTCTTTTGGACAAGGAGGACTTGATCAACAACTTCTTCAATTGCTCCAACCGTATTTACCTCAATCCGGACCCAATGCTTTTCCACCTGGTCCAGGTTTTGGACCCCAGGGTCCTAACCCGAATGCGACCCAAGAGAAGCCTGTGACTGAAGAAACTCAAGTGGAACCTGAGAGTAAGAGTGAAGAAGATAAAATGGAACCCAAAAGCAAGACTGACGAAGATAAAGTGGAACCTGCTGACAAGACGGAAGAAGATCAAGTGGAACCTGAAAACCAGACTGGAGAAGAAAAAGTGGAACCTAAGAGCACGACTCAAGGAGATCAAGTGGAACCCGAGTGCAAGGCTGAAGAAGATCAAGTGGAGCCTGGGAGCAAGATTGAGCAGGATGACTCAGCGGCAGCAGAACAGACCCAGTGAGAGACTGTTTTAAACTTTGTCAATTTTTACATCCAAGTAGTTAAAGATTTGATCTTGATGGTGTTTTTTTTTTCCTGGCTAGATGTATATCGCATATTGAATGATTCTATAGTCCTTTTTAATAACTTTTTTTTTTTTTTGACATTTTTGTAGTGTTTGAATAATCTAAAATATTAGTATCAGCTGATATTTGAACTAGTGTTGTTTCTGTGCCAGTGTCTTTGATTAGCTATGTCTTTTAACTTGCATCTATTTAGGAATTTCAAATCGTCTTTCTTGGTGAATGTAAGTTTCGAGTTGAAATGAGTGTTGGGTTCGATGTGTTTTGAAGATTGAGGATGTTCACATTTTTTTTTCCCGAACTAGAGGATGTTCATATAGCTGTGAACTTTTGTGGTGTTAGTCGAGTTGGGGGAGCGGGGGCTGTAAGGAGGGCTGGTAGCCTTTTGGCGCCGCCCTTTCTTTGGCGCACCACTCCTACTCTCGCGCTAACCGGACCAGCCAGCGTCATCCACTTTTCACTTTTCTTTTTGTTTTTTAGTAATAAAGAGGGTATTTGTGGGCCCATTATACCCCTTTGGCACAACTTTGTCTCGTGCCAACCACTCTCCGTAAATTGTGGCAAAATCCTAGATGGCGGTTTTGGCACCACATTCTCGTGCCAACCGTTCCTAGCTCTCTTAGGGCGTTCACTATGGTGATTTATACATAAGTTAATAAAGTTTTTAGGAGGTCTAAAATTTTTAAACCATAGTGAACATCTATTTTAAGATGATGTGGCATGAAAAGGTTAGAATACTAAACGTTTTTATAATTTAATGCATTTAATTACGTTAGAGGTTTATAATTTTGATAAAGTTTATTTATAGTAGAAATAGGTTTATAAAAAAAATGTTTGAAAATTAACGTTACAATACACTTATAAACCTATAAGAAAGTTTATTATAATGGATGCTCTTAGCTCACGATAATAGCAACCGCTTGAGACTTTAATACAACCTTTTTTGATTTCGCAAAAGAGGTTCGCAAAAGAGGGTAGCATCTCTTTTGGTTCTTCGATAGTCCATAGGTGTATGTAGGGGTGTCAATAGGGTCGAGTTGATTCGATTCGAACCTGATAAGGTTTAATCGGGTCAGGTTAAATCAGGTTGAAAATCTTGCCGGGTTATTTTCACCCGAACCTGATAATCTGATAATGTTATCGGGCCGTGTTAGGGTGGAAAAAAAAAATTTATCGGGTTGTCAGGTCAACTCAATAAGACCGTTATTTAATTTTTTAGGTACTAACTGTAATTATTGTATATGATCATTTTCTAAACTAACAGTTATGTTTTAGCTGCAATATTTTGGTATAATTATGTTTAGCATTCATTTTTGCTTTCGTAAGTAATGTTGTGTTTCTATTTTGTATAATATTTTTTATTGAACTAGCTCTATGTTTTTATGTAAAGCAACTTGAAGAATTTTGTTGGACTCTTCAACTTTAGCATGCATTCGATTATAGTTTAGTAGCTTTACTTCTACCATCTTTCATTAGTTTTTCTTCATTTTTTCAGTGTCAGTTAGTTTATTTTATAAGAGCCTTAGGCGTCGTAACGTTTCAACGGGCATTGCCAGCCGTTGGGCTGCGTTACGATACCTCGTATGCAAAATGGCTAACGGCGTTTGCTTTGGCGTTGCCAGGGCAATGCACGTTAGGGGTGCATTTTTTTTTAATTCGTTTTACCTTCGATGTCTCTTTTATTGTTTCCTTTTTAGCTCGTTGTTTAAAAAATTTAAACCCCCCTCCTCCCTTAGTTTTTTTTTTTAAATAAGTTTATTTTACTTATAAAATAATCAAATAATTAAATTTGCTAAACACAAAAAAAACTGACTATATAATTATTTTCAAACAAAATAATCAAATCAAAACACTAATTTTTATAATGCCGTTTTCAAAATGAAAATGATCTAATTATTTATTTTCAAAATAAATAATTTATTTTCAATAAACAATCCTAAACACCCCTACATAGTGGCGACATTGATCAACTTAGGGGGTGTGTGGATGTGCGGTTAGAAGGAGATTATCTCCAAATCTTAGTTGCAAAATGGAGATTAGTTAAAAAAAAAATGTTTGGGTAATAAATGGAGATAAATGTTTATTTGCGTTTATAAGCTTTAAAATGGAGTTTTGAAAAAGTTAGTAGGAAGCTACTTATTTCATTTTCAAAATAGAGTTTTGGAATAGTAAACTTTCAAAATAGAGTTTATTATCAAATAATCAAATTTGTCACACTTAAAAAAGTGATTATTTGATTATTGCGATTTTAAACTAGAATATCAAATCCAAACACTATTTTTTAAAATGAAATTTTCAAAATGATGATTTTTTAAAATAAATTTTTCAAAATAAATAATTTATTTCCAATAAACACATCCAAACACCCATTTAATTTCCAGGTACACGCATTAAATAACCATATGACTCCATACCTACCAATCAGGTGATTTTCAAATTTCGCTTCCAACATTGACACATGGCACAAGTTTAATGGACACTGATATTCTCATTCGAGATTTTACAAATACTGAGTTTTAGATAATGTGTATTATCTTTTACATTTTTTAAATTCAGTTTCACTTCTCTATAAAACTAACCTTCTACACACATTCTCATATATTACTATATTACTCCCTCCGTTCCAAAATTATAGTCCCTCTTTCCTTTTTGGGTTGTCCCAAATTAATTGTCTACTTATAAAACTTCTAAAAATAGGTAGGAATTTTAGATCGAGATTACTAAATTACCCTTAATTGAATTCATAATTACAAACTTTTGAAATGTTTTAAATTAATTGGGTAAGGGTAAAATTGTCTTTCTGTAAAAAGTAAGAGAGAGAAAGCTGAAAAGGTGATACTTTTCTTAAACTGTGTGTTTTTTGTCGGGGGACAATAATTTTGGGACGGAGGGAGTAGATTTCTAATTTTTCAATCTTCTTTATATCTAGTTAATTTCTCCTACACTCTCAATGTCAACAAAACTCTCTATTTCCTAACTAAATCAATTGCCTGGTATACCAAATAGTGAAACTTCACTGCATGTGTCTAGAAATTTGTTTGAAGATTCTCAAATACCTCGAAAAATTTGCAAAATATGAAAGAGAAGATATAGCGCATTTTTATAGCGATTCAATCAGTAGAAACAATGAAAGAAAAACTTCGATATGGGTAAGAGAGAAATAATATTAAATATAAAAGAAATAATATTGATAAATGATAAAAAAAAAATTATAGATCGATTGTATATAATGATTATGTTTCGTATGTGAAAGAAAAAAAATTAATATTTCAAAAAAAAATATGGATTCTGGAAGGTTGTGAATAAACCCGGTGTTAATTATTTGTTTGTTGTATCATTAAGATTCGTGCTTAGTTTATTATTATGTTTTCGTGTTTTTTAATGCATTAATTAATATTATATTTGTTAGGGTTTTTATTAAATTTTGTTAATCACTACTGTATTATATTTAGGTCCAGTTTACTAGTATGTTTTTTCCTTTGCTTAATATATGTTCAGGGGGTGTTTGTTTTGCTTATATGTGGGTTTATGTGATTATTTGATTCCGGCTTATATTATCATAACCCCATTTTTTTTGGCTTATTCTGAGACTTTTGGGTTTATAATTAATTTATAAAAGCCCACAAGTCCGGGTGTTTGTTTAAGCTTATACAACGGCTTATGAGCTTATTTTGAGATTTATGGGCTCATATAAGTTTATCATATCATGATAATCTTATATAACCCCTCCAATTAAAAAAAAGCCGGAATATTAAGGCTTATAAAATATTAGCTCATAAGCCACATATAAGCTTTAACATACACCCCCTCAGAGTAAGCCAGACAATTAAGGCGTATGAAATATAAGCCGGAATCAAATAAGCTCATAAGCCGAAACAAACACCCGCTAAGTTACAAACCTTATTTCTTTTATTGACGTGACATATTGGTGATAGACTGATAGGTCTAATTTTTTAGGTATTTATGTAAAGTAATATATTTTCCGCATTCTTTCTAATTATTGTAGAATCAGGAGAGCTTATTTCAGTTTTGAATTGGTGTCGATGCTTGAAGCACCTATCTTTGCAACCATGAAGCAAGGTTTCATTAACAGGTTGGCGCTCTGACCGAGACAAAGTGACTTAATGAGGATGCTTTCCTTGCAAAGAATATTGACCATGACATACATTCCACTTAACCGTTTAATCAAGATGAAATACGCCAACATACCCCATGAATCCCACAAACCATTGTACCTACTAAAAGCTGCGCCTCATACATGTTGATCATAGTAGCTTGCTTTATTGCATTTATTAGTCTCTCACAAAGAAATTCTGCAACATACCCTGATTTGCCACTCCTAAATTATGGTATGTTGCAGAATCTCTTTGTGGGAGACTAATAAATGCAATAAAGCAAGCTACTATGATCAACATGTATGAGGCGTAGTTTTAGTACGTACAAGCCAGGCTTGTGGGATTCATGAGTATGTTAGCGTATTTCATCTTGATTACACGGTTAAGTGAAATGTATGGCAGACAAGGCGACAAAAAAGAGCTTAACTATGTTGTTAGCTTTTTAAAGACCTTATGTATGGGAATTGTAATCGTCATCGACTATTTTGATTACTTGAGTTATTAGTATTTAGGGTGTATTTGAGATTGATTATTGAAAATAGATTATGCGTTTTGATAATGAATAATTAGAAGACGTGATTTTGAAAAATAATGTTTGAATTGATTATGTTGTTTAAAACCACAATAGTTAGATTATCAATTTGTTTAGTTAATAAACCTTACAACATTAATGATCAAAATAGACATTTGACAATATTTATAAAAACTTCATTTTCAAAAAGCAACTCCGAACTTATTTTTTCAAATCATTTTTTTCTTTTTATTATCTAAACAATTATTTTAATTTGTTTTGATTTTAAAAATAAAATAAATAGATAATTTAATTTCAAACACAATTCCAAACACTAACTTAGTAATATGATGTTGCACATAAATAATTTAGACTACCTAAATTTACACCGTAGAACTAAGGTAGCATAAAATTTGTTGGGGGTTGCAAAAAAAAAAGGTTTTGAAGATTTTTTGCAATTCGTAACTTCAAAACGAATGTAACCCGTATCATACCCAGCATCTATATAGCTCCGCCCCTGATGATAACTGATTAGTATAAGTATAGATATAATAGACCATTGGTTGAAGCAATTGAATTGCTTGTGACTATGACAATTATAGCTTATATTATTCTCAGGTTATCATTAAGTGTGAGTTACTGTGTAAATAGTATCAGCTATTTGGCAAGTGTATTTATACATTTGCTTATAAATTTGTGGTTTCCAATAAAAAACTTCGCATATGGCTCGACTTGACATAAAGATACCGCTCTAGACAAGTATAAAATTCAAAGATTATCATATTATAACTCTTAAACATTTGTTGACCATGCTGACCACTCACAACATGAACAGTAACCATGTTAAAATTTTTTTAAAATCCTTATGAACAGTAACTTAAATTAAGGAGGCGGTTGGTAACTAGTGATAAACCCAAATATGTGACCTTGGCTTAAAATACGTCGTTTGGTTTCAAACATAATTTAGATTTATGGCCCATCAAAACCCAAAAGGTTGGCAATATAGAAAAGTATAACTATGATTAGAAACACAAAGTTAAGATATCTGACATTGTCTATGTGGAATAATATAGTCCATGCTTTTGTAATAATTTAATTCTTTTTTTGTTTTAATGAGGTCTTTTTATATATTTTTATTTTCATTAAAATATTAAAATAATATAAAACATCTAAACTCTTAACAAACAAAACATTACTTTTCATTTAATAATACTCAATCCTAAACCACATATTTTATAAACCTACACCCAAAATAAAATCCGACTTCAAACCAAACTGATCCTAAATAAATTAGCCGGATGTCTTTCTCAAATCTACCTCTTCTTCAAAAAGAGAAACACGTGTGATGAAGTGTTGCAATCCCGAATCTATCCTTTCTCGCATAGTAACAAATCCACCGGCTCACATAAGAAATTCATCATCGTAAAACATCTCAAGACTTAACTCTCCTCACGATTGATTCAAAGTCTCCATCCCTGCACCAACATCAAGATCTATATGAAGTATTGCAACCCCGGTATAATGTTGAAACTAATATCAAAGTTCATTATTCTAACAATTTTATTGTGGCTTTAATATTTGGGTGTTTTCTTATACTTTTTTTAATTTAGATTTTGATTTGGGGGTTCTTTGTTTGTAATTTTTTTGGTGTTTTTATTATGTATCGATAATTTGTTACTTTTTTGTTTCTTTGTTCAGCCGATAGCTTTTGCCTATTCAGTGGTCGTTAGATTTATTTTGGGTTATGATGCTGTAGATATCTTATTAGAAGATCAATTTGTTATTGAATCAGATTCTTTTTCAGTTTGCACACTTCTTTTGGTCATGATTTACTTAGCTTGAAACTATGATCAAAATTATATATATATAATGTATTTGGATGTGCTTCTTGAATGTTGTAATGTTATATTACAAATAGATATAGATATTTAACTGGTGTGTCAACAAGCGAAAGAAAAAAGTAGGCATTTACATTAACTAAAGATAAATTGGGAATTGGAGTTATCGTTATGGTTGAATTAGGAACTAACGAGTGGTTGGGTTATACCTATCTGTTGTGTCAAAAAACACAATTTTCCTCAACAAATTTGTATCCGACTCTTTGAGACCGGAAAGAAAGTGTGCAAACGTTGAATTTCAGGACCAGTTGATGTAGGCATCGTTGTCGGTCTCGAAGATTTATGTGTTGAAATGTGAACTTTTCATGTTGTTACGAATCGATACAAACGAACACATTGTATTGCCAAATAAAAGAGGCAACGCGAGAATTTGAACAAGTAGCTAATCTCGCTAAACACTTGCATGTCGTACTAAAGAAAAGGTTTAATTTTTGTGGTGTTTATTTCTATTCATATGGGCACGGGGATTGGTGACGTACCTACATAATTATGTGTCTTATGTAGGGGTGGAAACGAGCCGAGCCGAGCTCGAGCTCGCTAAAGCTCGAGCTCGAGCTCGGCTCGTTTCGAGCCTTAGTCTTTAGGCTCGAGCTCGGCTCGTGGTATTGTAGACAAGCTCGGGCTCGGCTCGAGCTCGGCTCGTTTATACGAATTTTCAATGTAAAAATAAAGGTTGGCTCGAACTCGGCTAGTAATATATATAAATTAAGCTCGTTAATAAGCTTGTTATTAAGCCTGTTAAGGAGCTCGTATATAAAACGTTAGGCTCGTTTAGGCTCGCGAGCCTAAACGAGCTTTGTACGTAAAGCTCGGGCTCGAGCTCGTTTAATAAACGAGCTCAAAATTAAGCTCGAGCTCGGGCTCGAGCTCGTTTAGGCTCGACTCGTTCGAGCTTTTTACCGATCCGATCCCGAGCTTTTCACGAGCAGCTCGGCTCATTTCCACCCCTAGTCTTATGCTATGTTTAGATATCCGAAAGTCTTATTAGAGTCTGATTTCTTTTTATTCTTTGTATAGGAGCTTGCAAGCACTTTGACCACATGAGAAGAAAAGCAACACCATTCAAACGAACTTCATGTGTTTTATGAGCACTTCTTTTAAGATCACAAGGTGTATTAGCTATACAGAAATATCTTTTTTAGTTTTCAAATTGTAGTGTAATGTTAACTCCCAAACTTGAGGTGAACTTCATCAAAAAAATCTTCGCCAGTTATGAGATTGACTTTTACAGTGGCAAATAATGAAAACATGGGAACATTTTAACCATTTTTGTCTTCTTGATAGCACTATATATATGGTTTAATATCTTTGATTACAAAGGCCACGGCCCATATGTATGTGTTTGGGTTCCCTATCTTTTTGGTAGTATAAACTATTACAGTAGTAACCAAAAAGCAAATCCATACAAGAGATAAGAGTTGTAATGTTAAGTTATATAAATGATTGTAGGTTACTTGAGTAGTTGTCAACATGTTCCCGCGGTGAAGCGCGGGGTATCTAAACCTTGTTGTATTACAATGTTAAAGATTTGATCTTGATGGTACTTTTTTTTTTCTAGCTAGATGTATATCACATATTGAATGATGAACTCGTCCAAGTTCGTTCTTGACTTTATTGCTACCCTGGGCGAACAAAAAAAAAAATGCCCCTACTAAACATAAACATCTATTTTTCACAGTTTTCAACCTATTCAAGTTACATAATTGATTTCACGTCCACCGATTTTTCTTTAAAAATTAAATATTAAAATTGAAAGACGTATACTTCAAAGTTCAAACTACAACTTCAAAATAGAACACTTAAGCATAAAGAATGTTAACTAACCATAAATTTCTTCAACCAAATTCATCTGTTATCATATTCTAGTTAAAAGAGTATCACTTGATTATTAATAATTTTTATAGTTAACTATAACTGAAAACATATCACTATAAAGTTCATAATATAATCAAATGTTATAATATATAACTTGTACTTTTTTTGTTTGTTTTCTTTGAACAACAAGACTTCATTAAACGAGTAAACAAGAAGCTAAAACCCAAGAAAAAAAGACAACTACATTTGACACATCAAACTAAACTTTTCATGAAATATTACACTACTGATTATTCACCCAGTTAAAAGAAACCATAACTATCTTGTCAAAATTTCACTTCTATGAATTGATTTAGTCCTTTCAAAAAAAAAATTGATTTAGTCAAACAAACCGAGTTTCTATAACGTCAAAATATTCACAATAAAACATAAGTGATCGACTCTAAACATCTCTTCTGATTATGAGAGTATGTATAAAAATCTACCTGAATGAACAATTCATTCAATGTACTTTTTTTTTTGGTTAAAATGTAATTAGTGTACGTATAGATATTTAGTTGTATTTAGTTAAATAAAATTAAACTATAGCTTTTTTTTGTCGAGGGTGTATGTTTAATGCAAAATGTGTATTTCTTTCTTCAGTTATTTTGTATCTTGAAGTGGGAAGTCCAGTTTTTAGTCAACTTTTTTGAAGATGTATATTTTGGTATGCAAATTTAATAAAATTAGTAATAAAAGCCCATTTTCTTTTTATTTTATTGGTTAGTTATTTGGTTAGGTAACATGGTCCCACACACAACACCTCTTTTCACGTTTTTAAACAATAAAAGAATAAAGTAATTTTTTTTTAATTTTCTCTTTCCTATAGGTCGTCTTCTTTTTCATCATACTTTCGAAAAAGCCATAGTTTTTCTTCATACTCCGTTTTTTTATCGCAATATAACATGAACCAAAATTTTGATGCCCCTCAAAATATGATGCCCGGGGCCGTCGCCCACTTCGCCCGGTATCAAATTCGGTCCTGAACTCGTCTTGGGTCTTCGTACCTTTTATTGACATTTTTGTAGTGTTCGTGCAAGGATCCGAATGGTAAGACCGGATCGGATCTGGTGTGATGTATGCTTCGGATCACCTGAAACCAAAGCAACGCGTTAGCCTCGTCCGGGTGTGAGAACCCAGACCAAGCTCCGACGTGAAAGTAAGTAAAGGGTAAAAATCCGAAGAGGAATATGAGAGTAAAATAATATAAGTAAAAAGTGACAAGGGTAAAGAGTTAACCTAAACCTTGAACCCAAAGGGGAGTATTTATACTAGTTTGATTCCTAAAAGGCCGGGAATGGAGATGGGCCTTGGTTGGCCCGATTGGGGACACACTCCCTATTTTATAGGAAGTGTGTCTGCTGAGTTCCTTGTTGACTAGCATTGACTTCTTCTAGAAGGATGTGGGCCTTCCGGATCGTCAAGTGTGTTCCGGATCGGGTCATGTGTTCCGGACACATACACGAACAAGTCCCCCCCCAAGTGTTGATTGGGCTAACTTGTTTAGAAAAGGTTTAGTCAAATCAATACTTAAAGCCCGTCTCTTTTGTGATTGGTGTAGGCCGAACAAACTTTCCAGCCCATTTTCCAGTTAAAGCCCATCAAGGCCCAACCACTTTTATCCTACTTCCCGGCGATGATCGACACGTGGCGTCAGCTTGCTCGGATCGATGACACGTATGTTTTTACTGTACCTTTCACGTTCTCCCATGTTTTTACCGAGCCTATAAATACCTCCCATTCGTCATTTGTTTGTGTGTGTTTTTACTTCTCTCTCAGGTTTTCCTCCTCTCTACCAATCCGGATTTCTCTTCTCAGGTATCTTCTCTTCCTTTCATGGTTACCTTTCCGGATCCATCCCTTATACGTTATGGCAGACGAGGATCTTCCTGGGCCTTCCGGCTCAACTCGCTACGCTCCCAAGTTTGACATGCCTAAATATACGACTACTCTCAACGAGGCTTATGTTAAATATTTGGTGAAGACATATCATATTCCGGAAAGCTGCAACCCCCAAGTTGCTCCGGAAGGTATGACTATGGACCGTCTCCCTCAAAACCGTATAGGCTTATATGAGCAGTTCTTTAAACTATCCGGACTACGAGTCCCCTTCTCCACCTTCCTTTTGGCCGTTTTGAAAGACTTTTCTGTACATATCTCACAACTAGTTCCATTAGGGTTGAATCGTGTTATCACCTTTGAAGTTTACTGCCGAAGCCTCTCCATCGAACCTACTGCTCCCCTGTCCCGTCTTTACTATAGGCTTAGCAAACAAGGTCATTGGTTCTCTTTTGAAAAGAGGTCTGGAAAGGGTTCTCGCAAACAGATTTTTCATGATACTCTTACTTGCTTGAAGAATTGGAAATGGGAGTTTTTTGTCATAGATCGCCGAGCTATTCCAGACTTTATGTCATGGAGACATGTTGATTCGGACTTGAATGACTATGTTCCCCGAGATGGTTTTAATGAATCGGATGCTCTTCTTCTTGAAGAGCATGTTGTAGACTTGGCTGCCCTTCCAGAGGGGGTGTTGTATATGGCTGGTGTGTCACTAACTTGGGAGTGTCCAAGATTCTTGCCTCGTTTTTTGGATCCGGAAGGGAATGGTATTACCCTTATTTTCATTCTCTCTCTTTCTATACTTTTTCTTTTCCCTTTTCATGGTTGTAAGTTTGTATTGCTTTCGTTGTGTTTTCTTTCTCTTCTTGCAGCTGTCACCATGTCTGAATACCTTAGGTTTACTATAACTTCTCCGTGCAAGATTGCTAAGGGCGATCGCTTGACTGACGGCAACCGGATCACACCTCATGTTTCTGAGGCCCTTGCGGCCGGGGAACGTTTGAGTGCTCCTACCGCTGATCAAATTATTGCTATGAGTGAGAGCGAGGCTGTCAAAGCCACTCGTGAGAAGAAAAGGCTTGCCGCTCTTCGTGCCGCGGAGGAGAAGAAGAGAAAAGAAGAAAGTGGGGAACCGGTGGGGAAACCAAAAGGGAAAAAGAAGGCTTCCGAGAAGGGTGGTTCTTCCGGTGCTTCTACTAAAACGAGCAAGGCTGTCAGCGACCTTCATCGAAGTATGAAGCGCATGACTGAGAAGGCTGCGGCTTCTGGTGGTTTGGCTAAGATAAGAAAGGTAGATGCGTATGGGGGTGTGGGTATTAATGAAGATGAGGTCCTTAATGAGGATCATGTTCTCAGTCCTTCGCCTCTTAGATCTGTTAATTTGAATATTAACGTGGATGACGACTCTCCCGGACCTACTGGCACCGGTTCGGAGAAGACACATGAGGAGGGGTCCAAAGGGGATGGGAAGGATACTGCCTCGGAACATACTAAGGAAAAAAGTCCCACTCTTGGCAATTCGTATCTGGATGGATCAAGCTCCAAAGGTGTTTTTTCTGACGATGTTGAGGAGCCTGTCAAACAAAGGGATGGGAAAGGGGTTATGCATCCGGATCATCATCATTCTACACGTAAGTACCTTCCTCCCCATGCTTTCCTCTTATCTTACTATGCATATCATGTCATCTGCTTTTATTAAAAAGAAATTTTTTTATGTTTGTCCGAAACATGCGTGTTTACTACGGAGGAAGGGGCGACTGGCCCAAGTGCTAGGTATGCTCCGAACTGGAGTATTAATGCTGCCAGCCGGGTGGATACCCCTTCGGAGTGCCGTGATCTAATGATGCATCTTATTCCTTCGGTTGTGCAACGAGAATTGAGCTCCTATCCCCCTTCCCTTGCCCTAAGCCGTAGCTGGTACCAACTTGCCCGTAGTACGATGGGAATGGTCGACTCCCTTCGCAGGTTAGAGGAAGAATCCCAAGACCAAGGCCATCTTATGGATAAGTGTTAAGAGTACAAAGTGCTTCTACAAGCTTCTGATGTTAAGTTGTCAGAACAGATCCAAGCTAATTCCAAACTCTCCTCTCAGCTTCAGAATGACGAAAAGGTTTATGCTGCTAGGGATACGGAGCTAGCTGCCGCGATGGGCGAAAAATTTGATTTGTCTGAGAGGCTCAAAGGTCGTGATGCCCGGATTGCTGATCTCGAAGCAACTTTGCATGTGGTGAATGCCGACAAAAATAGATATGCCGAGGAAATCAAAGCGTTGAAAGCTGAGAAGGACGAGCTACAAAGCAAGTGAAACACTTCTGAGATAGGAAGGTACAATGCTGTCCGGACACTGCTTCCTGCTGTTGTCTCCAAACTTCTGAACAACCATGAGCATAAGAAGAACATAACATACTGCTTCAACAAAGCCATTGAGACTGGCTGGGCCGCAGGATTAAGGTTTGGAGACCTGTTGAGGAGCAGTTAGCCGTCGTTGCTGCCACTCCGGGTTTTGACTTGTACTGTGAGAAGAAGATTGGGCCGATGGTTGATGCCCTTCCGGATGCTAAGTATCCTTATATCCAAGAGGTCGCCACCAACTTTTACCTGCTCATTGAGCGTTTGATGGAAATTGAACCTGCTCCGGCTCCTCCAAAGGTTGTGGACCCTTCGGCCGAGATCTCCAATGATGAAGACATAGTGTCCCCTCATGATGATGCCGATGCCTCTGGAAGCAAGGATACCCCTGCGGCCTAATTTGCTTATGATCCGTTTATGACAGTTGTTTTCAATCTTAACTCTATTCGGATGAATGTAATACTTGCAGACTATTCTTACTTGTTGTTTTTTTATGCCTCTTTTGATTCGGAAGATTGTAATGATTATACTGTGTTTTTGTACGTTGACCTTTATGTTTTGTAAATATATATTTCTTTTATGGTTCTTGCTTGTTTGAAAAAATAATTGTTACGAATAGACCTCACCTTTCGGCTTAGAACTTAAAGAGAAAGTGAACAAGATTATCGATAAGCCTTCCATTTCGGATAGGACTTTAAAAAATAGCCGAATTCTTCCCTTGCCGAAGGGAGAAAGAATTGGATGCGTGTGCCTTCCGTTTCGGATAGGACTTTGAAAATAGCCAAATTCTTCCCTTGTCGAAGGGAGAAAGAATTGGATGCGTATGCCTTTCGTTTCGGATAGGACTTTAAAAATAGCCAAATTCTTCCCTTGCCGAAGGGAGAAAGAATTGGATGCGTATGCCTTCCGTTTCGGATAGGACTTTAAAAATGGCCAAAATCTTCCCTTGCCGAAGGGAGAAAGAATTGGATGCGTATGCCTTCCATTTCGGATAGGACTTATTCAAAAATAGCCAAATTCTTCCCTTGTCGAAGGGAGAAAGAATTGGATGCGTATGCCTTCCGTTTCGGATAGGACTTTAAAAATGGCCAAAATCTTCCCTTGCCGAAGGGAGAAAGAATTGGATGCGTATGCCTTCCATTTTGGATAGGACTTATTCAAAAATAACTAAATTCTTCCCTTGCCGAAGGGAGAAAGAATTGTGTTTCTATTGCTAGGGTATAATTTAAGTGCAATGCCATATTATTCATGCTACTCATAATTGCTGCAAAGGTGCTTCCTCCTTTAGTAACGAGAGGATAAGCCTTTTCATTAAAAATAAAAGACATAACCTTTCCCTTCTGGAGGGAGTGAAGGTTGATACATTTCGAAATGAAATCTAGATAAAGTGATAAATTGGACTCTTCCCTTGCTGAAGGGAGAAAGAGCCGTTACAGGATAGAAATGAAATTACAAATAACAATTCCTAAGGTTCATTGCATGCCACACCCTTGGGACTTCCTTGTCTTTCATGGTAAGGAGCTTGTATGAGCCATTCTGGTATGCTTCCTTGACACGGTATGGGCCTTCCCATGTGGGAGCAAGTTTTCCTTCTTTCTGGACCCTGCTTGCTTCATTCTTTCGGAACACAAGATCTCCCGGGCGGAATGCGACTGGACGAAATCGCTTGTTGTAGTACTGTTCCACCTTTTTCTTGTACTTTGCTTCCCGGATAGCTGCCATCTCTCTTTTTTCTTGTAGTAGGTCCAAGTTTATGCGCAGGGCATCATCATTGTCCTTTTCATTGATCATCATTGTCCGATAGGTGGGCATTCCTATTTCAGCCGGGATGAATTCTTCGGACCCATACGTGAGGCTAAAAGGAGTTTCACCATTACTTTGCTTCAGTGATGTCGGGTGGGCCCATAATATGTGCGGTAACTCTTCTGCCCATCGATTCCTGACTCGGCCAAGCCTTGTCTTAATGCCTTCCATGAGAGTCTTGTTAGCCATTTCAACTAGACCATTTGCTTGGGGATGGGCTACTGCTGTATTGATTTGCTTGATTTCCAAATCCGAACACCAGCTCTTGAATGGTTCGTTGATGAATTGTTTAGCATTATCTGTGACTATTATCTTTGGGATTCCGAATCGGCAGACAACATTGTCCCGGAAGAATTTGATAACTTCCTTTCCGGATATTTTCACCAAAGGCTTAGCCTCCATCCACTTGGTGAAATAATCAATGGCGACAATTATGTATTTTACATTTCCGGATGAGGCTGGTAATGGACCCAAAATGTCCATTCCCCATTGGTAAAATGGCCATGGTACCATGATAGATTTCATCAATGTCTTTGGCAATCTTGCTACTGGTGCATGAATTTGGCATGAATCATATTTCTCTAGTTCCTCCCTCGCATCTGTGTGCATGGTTGGCCAGTAATACCCTGATTTTAAAGCTTGTGCTACTATCGATCTTGGCTTTAAATGCATGCTACGAGCCCATGTGTATCTCTCGAAGGACATAATTGGCTTGCAATAGACCCACGCACCGAAGCATTGGTTCTAGGTACCTTTTTTTGAATAAGATCCCATCAACCATTTCATATTGGTGTAGCTTCAACCTTAAACATCGTGCTTCATTCTTATCAGTTGGCCAGATTCCATCCCGGAGGCATTTAATAATGGGAGTCATCCAATTGTCGCCCACTTCTTCCACTATGGTGTTTACTTCGTTCCGGTCGGTAGACCTTTCGTTCAATACCTCCACCAATACTTCTTTTGTTAAGTGGTCGAATGCCAATGTTGCCAGTTTGCTTAGGACGTCAGCCTTCTGATTCTTACTCATTGGTATGTTTATGATTGCAAAATGGGAAAACTTTGGTATCAAGGCCTTTGCTTCGGCTAGATATTTTATCATTCTATCACAGCTTGCTTCATATGTTCCGTTGATCTGGTTTGCTACCAACGTTGAGTCTACTCGGACCTCGATCTTTCCTACTTTCATTTGTATTGAAATTCTTAGACCTGCCAGAAGGGCTTCGTATTCTGCTTCATTGTTGGTGGTTTCAAAATTCAGCCGGAGAGCGTAAGTGAATAATAAGTGTGTAAACACTTATCCTTTTGCCACTAAAATCAAGGAAAAACAAGACCGAATCATGTGTTTTATATCAATAAAGTCGGAATTACGCGTGGTTTTGTGTTTTTGTGTTAAAATAGGTACAAATGATCAAAAAAAAGAAAACACGGGATTTCACGGTCAAATGTTGAAGAAAAGTCCAAAAAGAGACGAAGACAAAGCCAAAAGACCAAAAGTGTGCCCAAGTTCACGAAAACTGGTTGAACCGACACGAGTTTGAAGAAATGATCAAAGAAGCCGAATTCAAGTTCGAGTTTTAACATATTTTACTTTTTGAAGATATTCGAGCAAAGTGGGTCCCACACTTGGGTATTGGGCCTAAAAAGCCCAATAACCATTTTTGTTTAATTATCTAACGGATGGAAAATGTTTCTTGGGCCTAAACCCATTTAATTTAATGGTAGTATTCAATTTAGGACGGATTGGGAAATAGCTGGGCCAAAGCCCATTAAACCTGGTCAAGCCCACACTACCACCCGGTCAAACCCAACTCCCAAAACTCACCATACGTGTAATATCTTTACCCTACCTCACGTTTATTATTTACTTTACCCAAACTTTTTTTTTGTTCGATAAAAACAAGATAGCTTTCCTCTCCCCTTCTTTCTCTCCAAACCAGACGCACCATTTTTTTTACAGTAACCCTAATTTAACCATCGCCCAATTTTTACCCATAAAAAAATGGGATTTTTCCCTTAAACGTTTAATTCACATCAAAGGGAATTAAATCCCCAACTTTTCGGAAGAAATCACTCATTGTGGTCCTCAATCCTCCTGACGTGGCTAATCTTTTGTTGCTGATTGGTGAAAACAACTTCCATACACAAACCCTCCAATAATCTTGTTCCACCTCAGCATTAAATAAGCGCAACAAACACAAAACCACCACGAGGGCGATCAGTGTGATGCTTGGATGATCTCTGCCGTTGATTCAAGAGAAGAGAGAGAAGAAAACAAATATGCGGCCAAGATTAAAGACCTTGGGCACCAACGAATAGTTTGAGGGTTTCTCTATAAAACCCCTTCATTGTAATTCATTATCAAGCTTTTCTTTATTTTTTCAGTTTTTTTTAATTAATTAGGAGTAGGATTAGATTAGGGTTTATGTAATCTTTTTATTTCCAGTCTTGTAATTTTAATCAATTAATGAAAAAGTTTTATTGATTAATTTTCGTCTATTTTAATTTCACTGTTAAAGCTTTATTTTCCTTTTTTGAATCTGTTTATTTTAAAGTGACTTGTTTATTATCCGGTTATAAAAAAAGTAAAAAAAAATATAAGGAAAGCGATAAAGATTACTTTCCCCACTGGGAAGTATTAAACATTACTGTTTGTGTGTTACGGTTCACTGTTAGAAAGTATTTTGTTCAAGATGATGATGATCTTTGGTGATTAAAGTGGTGTTTGTTTCAGTTCAAAAGGAGGCACAGCGCCATCCTTCGTCGCAAGGGCTATCGACACCGGGTTCTCATCTTCTCTTTATTTATTTTTTTTAATTCATATTAATCTGCTAGTTTTTATTAGTTGTTGTGATTTTGTTCAATCTGCTTATTTAAGTTTTAGTTTAAGCTTATGTTTTTAGTCTGTTCTAGCTTGTATGTTTGGATTTGCTGCTAGATTTGCTTATTTAGATTTGGTTTTGGATTATCAAGCTTATATATATCTGGTTATTTGGTACTTTCGGATCAGCTTATTTGATTTGCTTATGTTGGATTGTTGTTAGTTAATGTCTAGATTAATTTAAGTCTTGGTCTTCTTAATTTGCTTATTGTTCTTACATTTTAATTTTTTTTGTATTTTGCTTATTGAGTTATAGCTTATATGATTGTTTGGCTTATTTACCTTAAACTGCTTATAAGTTTTAACTGGCTTGGCTTATTTGATATTTGTCTGCTATTTAGTTTCATAACATACAGATACAATTTATCTGTATGTTTGTTGATTCCATAAATAAATGTCCATAAAATATATAGCAAAAATATTAGTATAAATATTGTCTGGGGTAGGATTCGAACCCCAGACCCCTCGTCTAGATAGGAAACGCCCCAACCATCTCCTCTATTGCTCTTTTTTTGTGTTTAATTACACCTTTGTTCATTAATATAGGATATTTTCATTTTGGCAGTTTTCAATGAATTAGTTTAATACATGTTTAGTTTAGTTTTATTTTTAATTAAAAGTTTTATAATATTTTACTTCACTTCAGTTTTTATAAAATATAAAAAAGGGAAAAAAAATTATTTTATTTACTTTCTTTAAAATTTTAAATTAGTTTAAATTTACTTTTATTTAAAATAGATTTATTTTAAGTTTTCAAATTTAGTTTTAAAATTAGTTTTATTAAGTTTTCATTTAAATTTTAAAGTTTTATTAAAAGTTAAATTTTGTTTTCAAAATTAGTTTATATAGATTAGTTGTCATTTAAATTAGTTTAATTTTTAAATTAGATTAAATAGTTTTTAAATAGACTTTTAGTTTAAAATACAAAAATATTATTTACCAAAAACAAAGTTAAGTCGATACGTTAAACCGGAAATCAAATTCGAGTCGAATCGAGGAAAACGAACTTAATTGCTTAAATTTGGATTAACAAAATCTCTTAAATTTTTTTTTCAGTGAACTTGGTTCCGGTTGGGCTGATGAGAACCAATCAGGCTCCCGGACCTTGGGCACTGGATGCTCCGTCTGTAAAGAGGGTCCATATGTCTGTTTCGTCCTTTCCCGGCTTTGAAGCGGGCATTTGGAAAAATTCTTCTGCTGCCTGTCCTATAGGTGCTTCGGTTAGGAAGTCTGCCAGAACTTGCCCCTTGATTGCGTTCCTTGGTTTGTATTCTATTTTGTAAGCCCCCAACTCAATTTTGTACTTAGCTAGCTTTCCGGATGCATCTACCTTGCTTAATATTTGCTTGATTGGTTGGTCTGTGATTATGCCTTCGAAATATCTTCTAAGTCTCCTTGACGCTTTTAGCAAGGCTAAAGCCAGTTTTTCCATAGGAGAATAGTTCTTTTCCGCATCACTAAGTGTTCGACCAATATAATGAATCGGACATTGTCTTCCATTCCTTTCAGTAAGCAGTACTGCACTGATTGATTCTTGTGATGCTGCCAAGTACATGTATAGGGGTTCCTTTGGTCTTGGAGTGGTAAGGGTTGGCAGGTTCATGATCAACTTCTTCATTTGCTGGAATGCCTCTTCCGCCTCCGCGGTCCATTTGTACTCATGTTTGTTCTCTTTTGTAATGTTCTTTAGTGTGTTAAAGAATGGAAGTGCCCTCTCGGCAGATCGTGATAAGAATCGGTTCAAAGCTGCTAACTTGCCACTTAACGATTGCATTTTCTTCCATGTTTTTGGTGATTGTATATCAACAATGGCCCTAGTTTTCTTCGGATTGGCTTGTATACCTTCCGGAGTGATGATGTATCCCAGGAATTTTCCTTCTTCTACCCCAAACGAGCACTTAACCGGATTTAACTTCATGTTGATTTGTCTGAGGTTGTCAAACGTTTCTGCCACGCCTGCTAACATGCTCCTTTCATCCTTACTCTTTATCACCATATCATCAATGTATGCCTCTATATTTCGCCCTATCTGACTTTGAAAGGCTGAGTCAACTAGCCTTTGATATGTTGCTCCGACATTTTTTAATCCGAAGGGCATCTTGGTATAGCAAAACGTGCCTTGATCCGTATAAAAAGCTGTTTTCTCTTCATCTTCCGGGGCCATTTGAATTTGATGGTAACCCTTGTATGCGTCCAAGAAACACTTAAAGCGATATTCTACTACGGATTCAATCTTTTCATCAATGTCTGGTGGTGAGTAGTAGTCCTTCAACCATGTTGAATTAAGATTTTTGAAATCTACGCACATCCTCCACGACCAATCACTCTATTCCTGCCGCCACTAGTTCTTCCACTTCTTTGGTTACGACCTTGCTCTTTTCGGATCTTAGCATTCGTATTTTCTAACATACCGGGTTTAAGCTCTCATTGACATTCAAATTATGTTGCATGATTCGTCTCGGCACTCCTGTCATGTCTGATGGTTCCCATGCGAAGACATCCAAGTTGTATTTTAGAAGGTTCTTTAATGCTGTTTGACAAGCTTTAGTTAATCCGCCACCAATAGTGGTAAGCTGTTCCGGATAAGCCGGGTTAATCATGATGCTCTTCGTACCGAATGGTAACTCAGCCGTCATGGTCTTATCTTTGGTTGTGGGCGTTGGTGCTTGTCTTTTTGCTATATGCCTACATTCAGAGACGATGACTGATCGAGAGACTAGCGAAGCTACCCCTCTTGGAGTGGGAAACTTCATCATTGCATGAATGGTTGACGGAATGGCCCGGAGGATCCGGATGCCTGTTCTCCCTAGGATCACATTGTATGGTGACGGGGCACTAATTACTACAAACTTCATGTGAGTTCTTCGGACTAAGCTATCTGATCCGAAACTGACTTCTAACTAGATCTTTCCTACCGGCTTAACTACTTCTCCAGCAGATCTGACGAGATCAGTTTGCGTGTTTCTCAGCTTTGACTTTATGCTTGTCGGCAGCTTCTCGAAGCAGTGTTCGAACATAATCTCCACCGGTGCTCCCTCATCAACATAAACTCTTCTTACCAAGTAACCTCCCAATTCGGCCTCTATGATGATTGGATCATCAGACATCTCATCTTCTTCCAATGGTGGAAAAGTGATTGGGGCTCTCATCCAGCTTTCAGTTGCTTCTCTAGCTTTCCTTTTCTCTCTTTCCGGTAGCGTCCGAACCATGTTTATAATCTTGTCTTGCCTTAGAGCTTCTTCCCTTCGATTATCTCGTCCTCTCTAGCGTACGTCCCAGACAAGATGATTCAGCTTTCCAGATTCTAGGGCTAGCTCAATTTGCTTTCTTAGCTGGATGCAGTCGTTGGTAAAGTGCCCCTTATCCTGATGATAGTCACAATAACGATCCATGTTCCCACCTCTTGCCGGATTGTTCATTGGACGGGGAGGGGGTAGACGAAGCTGTGTTTTAGTTGCTAGGATTTATTTTAGATTCTTTGTCAAGGAATTAATACTTAGGACCGGGGCTACTCTGTTTCGGTCATGATAATTGTTTCGGTTGTAATCATTCCTGTGATAATTGTCATTTCGAGATGGTGGGTATGGTGCCCTGTTGTCTCTATCCCTGTTTCTGTTGTTGAAGAAATCTCTTCCCTTATATGCATCTCGACCATCATTTCTTCTGTTGTTGTTCCAACCATGGTACTTTTGGTTGCGATCATCCCTTCTTTGGGTGGGAGGGTTGGGCTTTCGGTATGGCTCCGTTCCTTCCCCTTTTGGCAGCTCAGTGTTGGCGAATGCTTCTTCGGATCGAACAAAGTCATCCAACCTCTCCATCATTTCGTCCACCGATTCGGGAATTTTGTCCGAATACCTTTTTGCCAGCTCTGGACTTTTAACCGAATCCATAAATGCCGAAATCTTCATAACTTCCAGAACTCCATGGATAAGACCTACTTCGACTGTCCACCGTTCTTTAAAATCTGTTAATGACTCATTCGCTTTTCTTACAATCTTGGTTATCTCATGCGGGCCTTTATGACATAGCTTTCGGATCGAGTATCTCTTGACGAATGCCTTCCTTAGCTCTGCCCATTCATCAATGCTGTCGGTATCCAGGCTTTCAAGCCATCCCCTAGCTCCCCCTTCTGACGTTTGCTGGAACATCCTGCACCAAACCGGCATTGGCCATTCGCCCGAATTGGCTGCTCCGGTAAAGCGATTCAAATGGTCCTCCGGATCTCCCGTTCCGTCGTATGTCTTGATTGTGGCAGGCATCTTGTACTCGGGTCCGAAGAAGTCAATGATTCTTTGAGTGAGTGGGGATTTGACTGCTTCCTTGAAAGGTTTCTTTAAATCCGCATCGGACACCACCTTGCCTCTTACTATCTTAGTGTTGCTGCTTCCTTCATCTTCTTCGTTGAAACTTAGGCGGACAGGTTCTACGGCGTTCCGGTTATGCTCTTTGACTAGTAGCCGCAAAGTTGAGATGTGTTGTTCAAGTTGTTCCTTTGTGAGATTCTGATTGTTCGGAGAAGTCAAGTCAATCAGAAGGTTAGGACCTGTCGGAGTGACAGGAGGAGTAGGACATGCCATTCTAAACAATTGGTAGATAGAATATCACGTCCCACGGATGGCGCCAAATGTTCGTGCAATTTCTTGCAAGGATCCGAATGGTAAGACCGGATCGGATCTAGTGTGATGTATGCTTCGGATAACCTGAAACCAAAGCAACGCGTTAGTCTCGTCCAGGTGTGAGAACCCAGACCAAGCTCCGGCGTGAAAGTAAGTAAAGGGTAAAAATCCGAAGAGGAATATGAGAGTAAAATAATATAAGTAAAAAGTGACAAGGGTAAAGAGTTAACCTAAACCTTGAACCCAAAGGGGGTATTTATACTAGTTAGATTCCTAAAAGGCCGGGAATGGAGATGGGCCTTGGTTGGCCCGATTGGGGACACACTCCCTATTTTATAGGAAGTGTGTCTGCTGAGTTCCTTGTTGACTAGCGTTGACTTCCTCTAAAAGGATGTGGGCGTTCCGGATCGTCAAGTGTGTTTCGGATCGGGTCATGTGTTCCGGACACATACACGAACATGTAGTGTTTTGAATAATCCAAAATATTATCGGATTTGCTAAAATTTGAACTAGTTCTGTTCCTGTGCAAAGAGAGACATCTGCAACTGTCTTTGATCGACTATGTGTTTGCTGAGGATATTGCAATCAAAGTTCTAAAAGGCACGCAAAGGTCCCACAAAGGTTTTGCAAAGACATGAAGCTTGACTTTCACGCCCTGCAATATATCAAGGCTTGAGCTTAAAGCTACAAATGAGACGATAAATGAAAAAACGTGACAAGTAGCGATACAACGATATGCGTGAGGGCTTTTTTAAATTTAATTTCGATAAAAATCATATTTCTTATATAAAAATGGAAAAGACTGAATTCAAAAATAGTTTCTTAACTTTATTCCTTATATATTACACTTATTGTGACCTTAATATATTTATAATATGATACAAATTTTTAAATTTGTTTATTTGTTTATATTTTGTGACGCTTTAACTCATGCCTTATGAACGCCATGACTTGCCATGGCTCAGAAAAGCGTGAGACTTGGCAATGCCGCCATGCCACGCCTCACGCTATATGGAACCTTGATTGCAACAAAGTCAGAGGGATGGGAAAAAAACTATTTATGAACCTGACCGAGAAAAAATTGAAACCGGAAAAAAAAACCGATTTTCCTCAAACCGAACTGGCGCTTTCGCAACCTGATGACGTATAGTGTCCATTCGGACTATTTGGTTCGGTGCACGTACACTATTTATACCCGATCCATTAAGAATGGATCTCCTCACTGCGACAAGACAATGGGCCTGACCCGGGGAGAGTCGCATGCGGTTTCATGCAGACTATGGCTGATTGCACGTGGATTAGCCCTAATTGAATCATAATCTAAATATGATTCACCATATTCTAGGAAACGATATGCATTCCTTATTTACGGATAAGGATTAGGAAACATATCCAAGTGTATCTTTCCTTGACTTGGGTTGCACGATTCAGAAACCCTACTAGGGTTTCAACTACTATAAAAGGACCCATCCCCCCACGGTTCCTTCAAAGGTATGATTTCATACGATCTCAAACCCTATCCGATTATTCAATCAAACCGATTACTTAATCTCACGTTGGAGGTTAATCGTGGGAGACTGTAAAACCCGATTTAAATAAATATCTTAGTACGTTAAATACATGAAATCACGTAGAAAATTAAACAATACGAATAATTAATATACTACACGAGCCACGAATATTATTGTGTATATATAGTATGTTAATTAAATACGATAAGTAATTAGTTAGTTAAATATTACGTATAACATGGGTATTGAAAACGATAAAAATTCACGATAATTAAAACACGATAACGCGTAATATTTAACAAGTTGTGAAAAATTAACAAAGTGTAAGGAGGGCTGTTTGGTTTTGGACGGATGGGAAAAGGGGCAAGGTAATGGGCCAAAGCCCATACACAATCCTAGACTGACTAGAAAGAAAAAAAGGACGGAGGGAGTAATATATATACTTAAGTAAACATAATCCAAAGAAACCCTAAACAGAATTATTAAAAAAAATCGTTCCTTGTTTTTTTCTCTTGCCGTCGACTTCTCCCCAAGAAACAGGAACAACAACCGTGAGTTAATCAGGAAACAAGGTCAGATTCATGTTTGGTTGTTCTTAAACCTTAAACGAATTTAGGTAGGTTTGAATCTTTGTTTTCTTTTGTTTAAGTTAAGTTATTAATCAAGAAACCCATAAAAAGAATTGATAACATGTTTAAAAAAATGTGGGTATACAAGATTTAAGGTGGGTGTTTGTTGTTTTCAGCCTACACGTAAACCGAGACCAGTCTATGGTCTCGGTGGGGGTTTAATGCCACCAGCGGGGTGGTTTTAGGCCAATTAGTGGCTACCACAAAACCCCAAACATGGGAATTCGTGTAAAGTCAGTGGTAACCGAGACACTTATGTGTCTCGGTGGTTAAATAATACACGGCAGCAGGTAGGTTAACTATACATCAGGTATGTAATTAAAACAGTGGGTACGAATAACTAGCAGCAGGTTATAACAAAAAAACAGTGGGTACTAATAATTAACAGTAGGAACAAAGTAAGGCTGGACGTATCTTGGACAGCACTGCAGTTCAGGATATTGGACAGTACTGTTTTAACAAGATATTGGACAAAATTGGGGTATATGTTGGACAAAACTAAAAAGGGATATATGGGACAACACTGTTTTTTTTGTAGTTGTGCTAGTTTGTTTTGTTTAAAGTGCGGCCGAGACATGGGCGTCTCTGTAGGCTCGGGTACACACGTATATGTTTGTAAATCAACTTAATTTAATTATTAATTGTATGTTATAGTTAAATTATTTATGCGACTTAGGTTATATTTTAGTTAACGTAATTAGCCTAAGTAATTATTGCGTGGTTAAATTAATATCTAGACTTAATTTGGTTACATAATTATCAAGCTTTGGTAAAATTTTATTACTTAGGCTTACCTTATTATTTATTTATAATCCCAAATAAACCATATATTTTATTGTTAATTAATAATTATCATTTTAGCTTAAAAGTATTTATTTTATAAACTTTACTATATGATCATGGGTTATATATATTTTATGCTTATTAACACATAAGAACATGAATTACACTAATCATATTACATGCTTTAACATGAATCATTAAATATAAGTAAAAACTTTTAAGGCAATACAAGAACAAGTAAAACAAGTTAAGGAAACGTCAAGTAATTAATAATCAGTTAAGTAATCAGATAACTTATATACGTCTATTTTATAGTGTAGCACTTGCGAGGTTTGAGTAGGATTCTCCGCGTTCTATTCGTTCACATTACTGGACACAAGGTACGGATATTCCGTCCTTCAGTATGGATAACTCCCTTTGCATGTTTGATTAGGTTTTCCCGTTTGCAGCCAACTGTTTTCCATGTAGTCATGTGTCTTAAACATGTCAGGAAATGTTATGTTTATTTTAATTGCCTGAGCTATTTACAAGCATGTCATGTTTCACCTAGTTACGGAGGTACCATAACCATAGCACTGGAGGCACCGGTGTTATGACTCTTCTGCGGTGAGAGTGATTTCTCGCAGCATCCCTTTACAGTTTTGGCCATTTATTTATATTATCATGTGGGGCGTATGGGTGCATCCTAGTTACATGTTTTTAGACAATTATTTTCATGGTGAATGTGGTGTGTGCCTTGCATCCTTCACAAGGAGTTGATCCCTCCTACCCAGACTATTACAATTATAGGCATCCCCTCTAATTGCATGACGAGGTCACCCCTCCATGTATTCATGCACGTTGTTATATTCATGATCTATATGGAGTCTTGGGCATTTAAAATATAGTTTTCATGATATAAACTTAATCTTTTCAGAATAAACCAGTTTATTACATGTCACCAGGTTTTCCTAGGACTTACATTATTTCGCTGCATTTTCATTCTTATGTTCCCATTTCAGACTTTGCTTATGTTTATGTTATTCCATATCACTGTTATATATCCGCACACTGAGCGTATTGCTCATCCGTATTTCTTTTCCTATGTCCTAATACGGTAGGTACTAAAGGGCAAAGCTAGGATTTCAAGAGTACGTGCATGGAATGAGGCACCAGTCTTCTTTCATTCTTTATGCATTTACATACTTTTGCTTTGGTGGACATTGTTTAGTCATTTTCCTTTACCTTCTACTTATGCATTTCGTGTGTGGAGCTTATGTTGGATCCGATGTTTGTTTCCGGATTTTTTTATGGTCATTTAATGTTTTAGACATTTACCTTGCATGATTTGATGATACGCCATAATTATCTTGTGATATTCTATTTGTCAAAATGGGTGTTACAATTATGGTATCAGATTCAAGGCTTCGACCTGTAGGCTCTTAAAATTGACCTATGACTAGTGGGTAGTCATCAGCGTCTTCCTAGAACTGACTGTTTGTTTTCATGCATTTATTTCATGTATCATTGTTGCAGGAATTTTGACTAAGTAATGGTTGGGACAGGACTGGCCTTATTTAGTCGCGTGTGAATTTAATTGAATCATTTTGCTTGGTGAACCGACCCATAGGCGTTCACATTAGCTCATGGCTTTTCATTTTGATGAACCGACCCATAGGCGTCCATCTTCGTTATATCATTTTGTCTCATGTCATTTACATTTGGCTATTCCTTCATAAACAATTTTCATGCATCATTTTTTTACATTTACCATATGTTCTAATCAGATTAATAATTTCATTTTCATTTTTAAACTGTCAGATGGTCATGACATGCGAACAAGAGCTAGGAGCAACTGTTCAAGCAGCGCTGCAAGCCATGCTTCCCCAAATCAGGAACCAGATTCGGGCTGAATACCAGGCTGCCCCGAATCAGAACAACAATCCTCCTCCTCCTCCACCGGTTACTTTACACACTTGGGTTGAGAGGTTTAACAAACAGAATCCAAGATCTTTTGACAAGGCTGAGACTTCATCTTATACGGAAGACTAGATTTTGCATACGGAGAAGATTTTTGATGCTATGGGATGCGGTGGTGTCTACAAGGCAAGGTTGGCTTGCTATAAGTTTAAGGGTGATGCCCTACATTGGTGGAGAGCTTACAAGTTAGCAGCTAATGGAGGCGATGATTGGCTAGCTGCATTGACTTAGGATCAGTTCAAGACTTTGTTTTATGTGCAGTTTTTTCCTACTTCTGAGTAGGAAGGACTCAAGAGGGACTATCACTCCATCGTCATAGAAATGGAGAGACTAGCCCTGAGTTCATGCAGAGGTTTCTTAGGTTGGCTGGATTCTTAGGTGCGGCTGCGGGTACTGCGGAGGAACAAGCCAAGCACTTCCGTTGGGCTCTGCACGCCTCTACAGCGGCTCGTTTACTTAGTGCTACTTATGCTAATGTGGCATAAGTTAATGATGCAACACGTAGCTTAGAAATGCTACATGAGCGTGATGAATACAAGGAACAAGCTCGTCCTGAGAAGATGTATAAATTTCAGCCATCAAGCGTTATCATTTCATTTCAATCTTTATGTTCATTTATACCTTTTCGTATCCAATTGTATCTTCAGGCAGAAGGGTGGAGACCGGTCCCAACCAACCACTCAGCAGAATGCCAACAAGGGCAACGGTCAATCTAACGACCGCTATGGATCTGACAAGAGGAACGATAATGACAATTAACGTAACAACAACAGCCAGTCCAACAACAACATGTCCCTAAATTCTTAAGCTTTACTATGTTCAGATTGCTGTATGTTTTCACATACTAACATGTCAGCATCATAAACATGAATTCTGCGAGTAGACGTGATCAAAATTCTAAGGGTCAACAGTCCAACAACTCGTCTTCATCTAGTAAACTATCCTTTTTAACTTCAATGTAATCATGTTTATGCCAAGTAATCATGTCTCACGCATTTTCTTAAACAGGCTATGAGGTAGCAAGGGTACCTCCAGGAGGTTACACCTACCCAATCTGCACGACTTGTAGTCGTAGACATCTCGGACCATGCCGTAAGTCAGCCGGTGTCTGTTACAAGTGTGGACTACCCGGACACATGTTGAAAGATTGCAAGAAGGGAGATACTACAGGCACTTCTAGTGCTGCTCTTCCTAAGCCACCAGCCTTCGGTCGTGTCTACACTGCCACCAGGGAGCAAGCTAATAAGTCTTCAGGTACTATCACCGGCATCCTCTTTATGAACGGTCATGCTGCGTGCGTTTTACTCGATACTGGTGCTACTCATTCAGTTATATCCCCTACGTATGCCACTAGTATTAATAAAATCCCTACGCTATTAGAGAATATTTAAGTATATCCACGCCTATGCGAGACTCTGTACGCATCACCCTGGTGTACATAGATCTTCCACTAGAATTCGATGATAAGATTCGCCCAGTAGACGCACTTCCTTTAGATATGTGCGAATCCGATCTCATCTTAGGCATGGATTGGTTATCCAAACATCATGCTACTATCGTTTGTCATACTTATCGGGTTATCTTCGGCTATGTTCAAGCACCATAGTACATCCACAATGGTTTTATACCAGGAAAGTATGTACAAATCATCCCTACGTTAGAAGCTCGTGCATTACTATCTCATGGTTGCGAGGGCTTCTTAGCTTCAATTCAGGATCTTAATGTCGAAGTTCCATCAATCCAAGATCGACCAGTTGTTTCAGAATTCCCCGATGTATTCCCAGAAGATCTTCCGGGTATACCACCTACCCGAAAAGTAGAATTCAACATCGAGCTCATCCCACGAGCTCAACCAATCTCTAAGGCTCCTTATCGCATGGCTCCCGTAGAGCTCAAGGAGTTAAAAGACCAGCTGCAGGAATTACTGGAGCGAGTTTTCATCCGTCCGAGTGTATCACCATTGGGTGCACCGGTACTTTTCGTCAAGAAGAATGATAGCAGCATGTGTTTATGCATTGACTATTGTGAGCTGAATAAGATAACGATCGGGAACCATTATCCATTACAACGAATCTATGATCTGTTTAACCAACTTCAGGGTGCCAAGCATTTCTATAAGATTGATCTAAGATCCGGTTATCATCAGCTACGAGTGAAAGAGCTGGATATTCTCAAGACTGCTTTTCGCACAAGATATGGCCATTATGAGTTCGTAGTCATGCCTTTCGAACTCACTAATGCTTTTGCGGTTTTCATGGACCTTATGAACCGCGTTTTCCACGAGTACTTAGACAAATTTGTTATCGTCTTCATCGATGACATCCTCATCTTCTCTAAATCCAAGGAAGAACATGAAGAACATCTACGTATTGTGCTACAGATTCTTCGTCAGAAACAGTTGTATGCCAAATTTTCTAAGTGTGAATTTTGGCTAACCAAGGTGGCATTCTTAGGCCACGTTGTCTCCGCAGAAGGGATTACTATGGATCCTGCAAAGGTCGAAGCTATCACTAAATGGCCGAGACCGACGTCTGCAACTGAGGTTCATAATTTCCTAGGCTTAGCTGGGTATTATCGCAGATTCGTGGATAATTTTTCAAGACTAGCTTTACCTTTGACCAAGTTGATGCGGAAAGGAGAGAAATTTGTTTGGACTGATGAGCGGGAGAAGAGCTTTGAAGAACTCAAGAAGTGGTTAGTATCTGCACCTATTCTACTCTCCTATCTGGTACAGGTGGATTTCAGATCTACAACGATGCTTCGGGTAAAGGATTAGGCTGTGTACTCGTGCAACATGGGAAGGTGATTGCATACGCATCACGTCAGCTAAAGCCTTATGAGGAGAATTATCCTACACATGACTTGGAGCTAGCAGTAGTAGTCTTTGCACTTAAAATCTAGAGACACTACCTATATGGTGAATCATGTGATATCTTCACTGATCACAAGAGTCTCAAGTATATTTTAACTCAGAGGGAACTGAACATGAGGCAGAGAAGATGGTTGGAACTACTCAAGGATTATGACATTAATCTTCAATATCATCATGGCAAGGCGAATGTAGTGGCAGATGCTCTTAGCAGGAAGTCAGGTATGATAAATGGCATGAAAGTACAAGAAGAAATCATATGCGAATTTGAGCGATTAGACATTGTATTCCTAGTACGTGGACAACATGGATATTGGACTAATCTGAGAGTTGAGCCAGACTTAATTTCTCGGATCAAGGCAGCTCAGAAAGATGATGGTGCGATTTGGGCTATTATTCAGAATCTTGATGGACAGACAGAATTTTGAGTAGACGAAGAAGGCATCGTATGGCAAGGAACTAAATTATGTGTTCCAGATGATCAAGAACTCCGGGTGCCTTATTGACAGAAGCTCACAACTCTCTATTCTCTATTCATCCAGGATCCACCAGAATGTATCATGACATCAAACAACATTTCTGGTGGAGTGGCATGAAACAGGATGTCACTACTTTCGTATCCAAGTGTTTAACTTGCCAGCAAGTTAAGATCGAGCATCAGCGGGCTAGTGGTTTATTGCAACCGTTCGAAATTCCAACATGGAAGTGGGACAAAATCTCCATGGATTTCGTCACCTGACTTCCACTTAGTCAGAGTAAACATGATGCTATATGGGTCATAGTTGATCGATTAACCAAGTCAGCTCATTTTCTTCCAATTCGCAAGGACTTCCCAGTCAGCAAATTGGTAGATATATTCCTTAAGGATATCATACGACTTCATGGAACTCCTTCAGACATCATATCAGACCGAGATCCTCGTTTTACGTCAAAATTCTGGAAGGGTATGCAGAAAGCTTGGGGCACTAAACTTAAGCTTAGCACTGCCTTTCATCCTCAGATCGATGGTCAATCGGAGCGTACGATTCAGAACTTAGAAGACATGTTGCGGGTTTGTGCATTGAAATGGTCAGGATGTTGGGACGACTACATATGTTTGGTAGAGTTTGCCTACAACAACAAGTGGCATGCAAGTATTAAGTGTGCACCATTTGAGATGCTTTATGGCAGAAAGTGTCGTGCTCCAATCTGTTGGGATCAAGTTGGAGAACGAGTCCTTAAGGACCATAAATAATATAGGTGACCAATGAGAAGGTTTCCATCACCAAGGCGAAGCTACAGGAAGCTCGTGCTCGACAGAAGAGCTATGCTGATTAACATCATAGAGATCTAACGTTTAATGTTGGCGACCATGTTTTCCTTAAAGTATCACCAGCACGTGGTGTCAAGTGTTTTGGACTCAAGGGCAAGCTCAGTCCTCGTTTCACCGGACCATCTGAAATTCTTGAACTTGTCGGTGAAGTATCATATCGTCTAGCTTTACCTCCCCAACTATCTCATGTGCATGATGTATTCCATGTATCCTTACTCTGAGGTTACAACTACCATCCATTGCATAAGGTTTCGTATCCATTCGAGCAGATTCAAGAGGATCTATCATATATCGAAGAACCCGAGAGAGTTCTTGATCGCCAAGAACGAGTCATGAGGAGAAAGACGATTCCATTCGTTAAAATCCTTTGGAGAGATCATTTCAAGCGGGAATCCACTTGGGAAACGGAGGAGTCTATCCGGACTTCTTACCCTCATTTCCAGTTTTGACTCGGGTATGTCATTTTCAGCTTATACGTCTTTTCAGCTTATATGTCATTTCAACGTTTAGAATTTCGTCATTCTTTTAGAGGGGTATAGTTGTAAAACCCACTTTAAATAAATATCTTAGTACGTTAAATACATGAAATCACGTAGAAAATTAAACGATATGAATAATTAATATTCTACACAAGCCACAAATATTATTATGTATATATAGTATGTTAATTAAATACGATAAGTAATTACGTAGTTAAATATTACGTATAACATGGGTATTGATAACGATAAATGAAAGTCCATTAATATGACAATTGTTGAAACTATAACTCTTATAACCACGAAAACACAATGAAATACTTTTCAAACGCGTAATGCTTTATTAACTATTATAAACAAAGTATTACAAAGTGCTATGAATACACTCGTTGAATGACAACAAGAAATGAACCCTTGAACAAGTTAACTAGATTCGAGACTCAAGTTTACAAGGGAACCAATGAGACGCTGGTAGACAGCTGAGGGCTCAGCGGTTCCAAGGTGAGAAATAACTTAGATAAATTATCCAAGCACAAGGGTTGGTTTAATTCTCCTTTCTCACTCCTATTTATAGTGGTACGAGGTTGCTTCCTTAGTGGGAGTAGTTGATACGTGTCATCTTCTGAATAGAAGAGTACGACATATTAAATGCATGTCCAAATCGAGACATACCTTTAAACAACTTTAGGTGAACAGTTCTGCCAACTGTTCACCTTTTGTCCCACTAGGTCGTACTAGGCTTTATCTTGAATCTCTTGTTTTGTCCCACTCAAAACACTTGGTAGATTCTCCCGCCTAAATTATAAAGGATTGGACAAGCTTTGCTTGTCTCAGACTTCTAGGGTTCTTAAGTGATCTCTGAGCATTGTCAACTCAGAGATCCTTGAACACCAGCACATTCCTTCTACATCCCAGCTATCCATAATCGTTGGTGAGTATGACTTCAGATTGTCTTCGACTTCTCTGACGTTGTCTTTGACTTGAATGTTCCTGGTGTGCCAGCTGAGGCTTTGCCTTCCACTGGTCTGGTCTCTGTCGCTGGTCCTCTCAGCGATCAGTAACACTTAGTCTAATTAAACAAATCTAGATTGGGCCATAGTTAAAACTTTCATTGGCCCAACAATCTCCCCCTATTTGTTTATAAATTATACTAAGTCTAAAATTATTGTAAGTGAGTACACAACTTCTTCTTACACATAATTTAACAAACATACCTTAGAGTTTTATTAAACATAAAGAACCTAGTCTATTACAAGAACACCCAGTGGTGTAAACATAAACAAAAATAAAGGTTCTTCAGCGATCGAGGCCTTGATCACAGATTCTCTGGGCTTCAACTTTGTCACTTCTAGAGTTGATGACCAGCTCAACTTCAAACTCAAAATCCTCAGCTAATTTGCAATTCCTTAGGATGCCCTGTTTGAGTCTGATGAGCTGGATGGTTGACGCCAGATGTAGTTCATTCATCTGCTGAAAGCAATACTCACAATTACCATTCATGAAGACCATACCTGTCTCTGGTTCTGAGTATACTTGGCCCCTACTGGTTTAGTGATCTCTTTGGGCAGTACCAAGTTTCTGTGTATCCCATCTACAACAATATTCTCAGTGACCAACTTCTCCACCAGAGGCCCCATTTGGGTTTTTCTTTTCCTTTGTCCTTGAGAAGGTTGTTGTTGTGAAAGTTGAGGAGGCAGAGGTACCTTCAGCTTCTTTGCCGTGTCTCTTACCTAATTCAGCTTTGCTTGAATGTTTTTCATCATTTGGGCAACACCAGGCCCAGTCTTCTTTTGGGCAAGACACAACATTTCTAACCATTCAGAGAGGCCTAGATCTTTGAGTTTAAAGTCACTAAAGACATTGTAGTTGGTTAGTTGGTTTTCTCTGTAAAGGGTCATCACCACTCTTTTGTCTTTGTCAGTGTAACATACATACTTGGTGATTTGACCGGGTTCAGCTCTTTGGTCCACAATTCTTTCATATTCCTTTTGAAGGTTGCTCCTTTTAACTTCCAGTTCTCTGAGCTTAACCAACAGAGCTTCCTTTGCAGCAAGAGAGAGTTTGTTCAGAGCTTCTTTGCTCTTGAGTTCAGCTGCTCTAATGTTTGCTAGCCTTTTGTGTTCCAAAATTTGAGCCTTTGCTTTCTCTAGGGTAAGTGGTGGTTCATCAGCGCTCTTAAATTTGTTCAAGTCAGAGTGTTTGTAGAGCTTGGCTGTGGACCCGCCTTCTTCTTGGAGGGAGTGCAGGCTAATTTCAGGTTCTTCAATGGCAATTCCTTTACCCCTGTCCTTTGCTGCCTCAGTGATGGGGTTGAAGGATCTGATGGGTTTTGGTGTTGGAATCCCTGTTGAAGGTGTTGGTTGTTTAAGTGATTGCTCCCCCTTAGGTGGAGCGGTGTCTGCTTCTTCTTCAGAGGTGGAGGTTGCTGAATTCTCCCCCTCAGGCATAGCGCCGACAGTAACTGTGCCTGATCCAGGTTTGAGGAACTTAACAAATTCTTGATGGACAAATAAGCAGATTTCTTTAAGTTCCTCTTATAAGAGCTCTTGAAGAAGTTTTCTGGAAGGCTCAGACGCCTTGGCAATAGCTGCAACATTTGCTTTGACAGCTGTTGTGAGGACTGATGGTATGTATTGCTGAATACTCTGGTCTAGAACATCTGGGAGGTGAGTTTGCGAGGAATTTCCCAGCAGTTGCGGAAGCAGTGCAGTCATAGAGGACTCCACGGATGAAGTTAGTGAAGTCTCTAGAGTGGTGGTGAGTTCCTCAGCAGCATGGGTGAGTGTTTTTAATTCAGAGAGGATGACATCATTTGTGACTTTAGGCTTGGTTTTACTGATGTCACCCCTCTTGACCCAGAGATCCTCAGCGGCGAGTTCCTGAACATCTTTCATTCGAGGAACATGGACAGGCTTGAGGTTTTGTAAGTGTTCTAAGTGTTGCATCGCCCCTAGTTCCATGACATTTGGTAAAGTTGAGAAGGTAACTGGGGTTGGTGTACAGAGCCTCTGGTCCAATAGCTGCTTTGCAGCCAGTTCTTGCACATTTGTCATTGATGGGAAGGAGATGGGTTTTAAGTCTGATGTAACTTGGTCATCATCAGCATCCATATCAGCATAGTCTGAAATGGTCAAGTCATCTTCAATAATGAAGACCTCATCCTCTGGCATGGAATCAATGTCTGACATGGCATCCAGGTCTATGTGGGGGGCTTCAGCATTTTCATCACCAGCAATGGAATATGCATCATCATTTTGCTGTTCTTCATGAAGATTATGAGCCTGTTATGACATTTGTTAGTAACAAATGTGAAAAAAATATGAAGTTATAGATCTCCATTCGCTGCCCCTGGGAAAGCTGGGTATGATTATCCAGCCCTCCCCTAAGGATTTCTCCTTGGGACTCTTTTAAGTGTGAAACAGTTATGTTGAAGGGTCGCCATTCGCCGCCCTGGGATAGCTGGGTGTGATTATCCAGCTCCCCCATAAGGATTACTCCTTGGGACTCTTTTGATTTTTGAAAATTATGTGGTGAATGGTCGCCGTTCGCTGCCCCTAGGATAGATGGGTGTGATTATCCAGCTCCCCCTGAAGGATTGCTCCTTGGGACTCTTTTAATTGTGAATTCATGGAATTTAAAGGTCGCCATTTATCACTGCCTCTAGGAAGACTGAGGGCGATTATTCAGTCCCCCCAAAAGAATAAATTCTTTGGGACTCTTTTAGTTGTGACATATTTGAAGGTAATGGTCGCCTTTTATCGCTGCCCCTAGGAAGACTGAGGGTGATTATTCAGTCCCCCCAAAAGAATAAATTCTTTGGGACTCTTTTCATATGAGGGGACCCAGAGACCACCTGAAGTGTAGAGACTCTGGTTCGGGACCTATAGCATGCTCAAGTTGTTATGGATAAGAGCACAGTCCATAGAGTGAAGGATCATCGGGGTGCGTTATGAGCATAAATGAATCATATCCTTGTGTTAAGACAGAGTGTATAGATAATCCTAAGAGTTCTCGGTGCTGACACAGACACTCTATGGGTTGAGGCAAACCCTAAGACTTCATCACTCTCTCCTACAGAATGTTAAGAGTGATTGTATGTGAACCTCCAAGAGAATAAAATGGCAGAGTAATACCTGAGAGATATCAGCGTTGAGAAGGTTCTTAGTCGTTTCTACTGACTGGGAGGCGCTAGACTCAGGTTTTTTGTCAGCGGCGGGCTCTTCAACCACATCCTCCAGAGAAGGGGATGGGTTCTTCTTGGTCTTCTTAGTCTTGGAAGGATTAACAGAAGGGGGTTCAGAGGAAAGGGGGATGTCTTTCCTCTTCTTCTTCTTGTCCTTGGGTACCTTGGGCTTAGAAGAGGACTGCACAGAGGTCTTGGACAGAGACTTGTCAGTTAGTCTTTCAGCATTCACCTCATTGTGAGGGATCAAGGGCTTTCCATCAGCAACGAGTAGCCCAACAACCTGCATCATGTACCCGCTGAGAGGCACTTCATCCTCCAAGGGAGTCTTTAGTGAGGCAGCAGTGATGTGATAAGGAGAGAAGGAGAGAAGTTCATCATTTGTGTAGCCTTCACCCAACATATCTTCTAAGAGAAGAGAGAGATATCTTGTGTAGCAGATGGTGGCCAACCGATTCTTCTTCCTTTTGTTTTCCAGCTTAGCAATAAGGTCAGAGTAAAGTATGTGAGCGATCCCTATATCTTGCCCCCAGATTAAGCTGTAAGCAATTGCTTGTTGGGCTCAATTAAGTTGATCATGAGACCCCTGGTTTCCACCCAGACATTTCACAATGTACAGCATCAGCGTCCTCCAGATGGGTGAAAAGTAGTTCACTTTGATCAGTGATTTGTTCTGGAAACCTTGGGTGGTGAAAGGTTTATCATTGCCGTCACGAGGATGAAGGGTAGCCAGATCCTTCTTTACCGTGGTGCTGGCAGGCACAACGGACATTCCTTCATTGACTGGAAGTCCAATGACTTTGGAAAAGGTATGAATATCAAAAGTGAGAGGTTGGGGATGTGTGGAAAGGTTGAAGGTGATTTGTGAAGAGGTTTGATCAACTTCGGCGCTGTACCAGAACTCCTTCAAGTATTGGTGATAGCATGTGGAAGGTACTCTGGTAATGGCTTCAAAAATGGTGGTGTTCTTGAGGAAGGAGAATAATGGATGGTAGAGGGAATTGTTGTGTTCCAAGAGAGCTACATAGTTGTTCAGGGAAATCTTACCATCGTGTATCCCAAGATCTACGTTCGAGGCGGCCAGGACGGTGAAAGCTGTGATTGTTGATGAATACGCCTTTGTTGATGTATGGAAGAAATGGAGGTTTTGAAGAAGATGAATAGTATGTGTGTGTGAAAGTAATGAGTAATGTGAAGTTTGAAAAATGAGTCAAGGGTTTTGATAAAAGGTTTAGCCGTTTTTCAATTAAAGCATTTAATGCAAAAAAAATTACCTTTTAAGAAAATTGGGACCCCTTGACTCTTCATGTGATTTTTCTGTCCCTAGGAAAGCGGGAAAGTTGTTGACAATAAAGGATAATCATTTGAATTAAATATAGGAATATATTAACTCCCATTGGAATGTAACTACCTCGTTACATTCAATTCCCTTTAATGCCTAGAGACAGAGATCATTTATCAGATTTGTTTACCAATATTGAGCATACCCAGCTCAACAACCAACCTAGTAAAACTTGGCTCAGCCAGAGGCTTGGTGAATATATCAGCGTGCTGGTATTCAGTGGGTATAAAATGAAGCTCAATATCACCTTTTAAAATATGGTCTCTTATAAAGTGATACCTGATGACAATATGCTTAGTTTTGGAATGAAGTACCGGATTATTAGAGATGGCTATAGCACTTGTGTTGTCACAGAATATGGGAACCTTTTCATAAGTGATCCCATAATCAGCAAGCTGACTTTTCATCTAGAGAACTTGAGCACAACAACCAGCGGCCGCTACGTATTCTGCTTCAGCTGATGACATGGCCACAGAGTTTTGTTTCTTGGCACTCCAGCATACTAACTTTCCTCCAAGGACTTGACAACTCCTAGAGGTGCTCTTTCTATCAAGACAGCACCCAACGTAGTCAAAGTCTGAGTAGGCTTTGAGGTCGAAGCCTGATCTATTTGGATACCAGAGACCCAATGTGGGAGATCCTTTTAAGTACCTGAAAATTCTTTTGACAGCTACAAGGTGGGATTCCTTGGGGTTAGCTTGGTACCTAGCACAGAGACATTTAGCAAATTGTATGTCTGGTCTGCTTGCTGTGAGGTACATCAGTGACCCAATCATGCCTCTATATAAGGTCTCATTAACAGAGACCCCCGAGTTATCAGCTCCCAAGTTGTTGGGAGGAAGCATGGAGCATTTCACTGATGCACAATCAGACATATCATACTTCTTAACCAAATCCTTAACATATTTTTCTTGACAAATGGAAATTCCTTTTGAATTTTGTTTAATTTGAAAACCCAAGAAAAAAGTTAATTCCCCCATCATTCTCATTTCATACTTTTTGGTCATTAGTTTGGCAAATTGTTTGCTTAATGTAATATTGGTTAAACCAAAAATTATATCATCCACATAAATCTGTACTAAAATGACATCACCCTTGGACCTATAAGTGAACAGGGTTTGATCAATGGTACCTCTGACAAATTTATTTTCAAGTAAGAATTTTGATAGGGTTTCATACCAGGCTTTAGGCGCTTGTTTCAGCCCATAGAGTGCTTTGTGAAGTCTGCAAACATGATCTGGATACTCACTACTTTCAAACCTTGGGGTTTGATAGACATATACTTCCTCTGCAAGCTTGCCATTTAGGAAAGCACTCTTCACATCCATCTGGTATACAGTAAACCCCATATAAGCTGCAAAGGCTAGGAAGATTCTGATAGCTTCGAATCTGGCTATTGGTGCAAACGTTTCATCATAGTCAATCCCCTCAGATTGATTATACCCCAGCACCACAAGCCTAGCCTTGTTTTTAACAATCATGCCAGCTTCACCCCCTTGTTTATGTAGACCCATTTAGTTCCAACCACTTGCTTCCCAGCTGGAGCTTTTACCAGAGTCCACAGCTTGTTCCTCTTGATCTGATTCAACTCATCTTGCATGGCAACAACCCACCCTTCATCTAGAAGCGCAGCAACCACATTCTTAGGTTCATCCTTAGAGAGAAAATCAGCGAAAAGGCATTCATTCGCTGAGGCAGTTTCTAGAGATCTCAATTTGCCTATGGTGGTGACTCCCTCAGAGGGTTCACCAAGAATATTCACCAGAAGAATATCTTGGTTCCTACTCCATTTGGATTGAGGAGCAGGGGTCTCTGTGGGTTCAGGAGTCACATCAGGTTCAATGAATGCTGGGGGATCTTCACATATTATTTCTTCATCCATAATCTCTTCATCAAGAGGAGAGATTGGTCCGATGAGATCAGCATTCACTGTAGTGGGTAGAGTGATTGGTTCAACATTTTCAACCTCTGGAGTGATGTCAGAGATTGAATGAGGATCAAATGCATGAACATAAGGAAAGTCCTTGTGATAGGCCTTAGATGATTCCTTAGGATTTGAGAAATCATCCTCTGGATATGATTTAACTTCATTGAAGTCAATGTTACATTCTTCTGTGTTGGTGTGATTAATGAAAACATCTGCTTCACTAAAGGTGACATGGATAGATTCTTCTAGTTCTTGTATGCGGATGTTGAATACTCTATAAGCTCTGGAGGTGGGAGAGTAGCCAACGAAGAATCCATCATCAGAATTTTCATCAAATTTTCACAGGTGATCTCTGTAGTTGTGAATGAAAACAGGGCAACCAAAGATATGGAAGTAGCTTACATCAGGGGCTCTCTTCCTATACACTTCATAAGAGGTCTTGCCGTGTCTCTTCACTATAATGGATCTGTTTTGTGTATAACATGCTGTGTTCACAGCTTCACCCCAAAATTGTTTTGGAAGTCTTGATTCGCTGAGCATGGTTCTAGCAGCCTCTATGAGGGTTCTGTTTCTTCTTTCAGCGACACCATTTTGTTCAGAGGTGCCTGGGTTAGAAAAGTTCTGTGATATTCCCTTTTCATCACAAAAGGCTTCCATGGCATGATTCTTGAATTCAGTGCCATTGTCACTTTTGGTAGCCTTAACTCTGCACTCATTGAAGTTCTCTATTTCTCTGATGAAGGACATTATTCTTTCAGCAACATCACTCTTTCTTTTGAGAAAGAATACCCATGTGAATCTGGAGAATTCATCTAAAATGTCTAGTGTATACTTGTTTTGATTAAGGGATTGAGGTTTTACTGGTCCAAATAAGTCCATGTGAAGAAGATGGAGGCACTTATTTATGGAAAATGATTGTTTTGTCTTAAATGAGGCTCTGTGGTGCTTCCCTTTCTCGCAGGCTGAGCAGGGTCTGTCTTTGGTGAAGGTTAGAGAGGGAAGCCCAACTACTAAATCATTCTTGGCCAGTTTGTTGATGTTTTTGAAGTTGAGATGGGAGAGTCTCTTATGCCATAGCCAATTTTCACTATCAGATGCTTTGGCATAGAGACAAGTGTTTGTCCCTTTTGGACAAGATGTCATGTCGATGACATACACATCCCTTCTTCTGGGTGCAATTAGAACAACATCATCATTTTGATTGAAGATTTTTCCTTGGGTCTTAGTGAACAGAACTTTGAAGCCAGCATCGCAGAGTTGACTAATGCTGATTAAGTTGTGCTCCAGTCCATTACATAAGCGACCCTTGTGAAGGTTATTCCATTACAATCCACTGAGCCATAACCCTCAGTAGCCCCTGAGGAGTCATCTCCAAAGACTACTTTTGGACCAGACTCCTTTTTATATCTATGCAAATATTATTTAACCCTTGTCATATGTCTGGAGCACCCACTATCTAGATACCAAACAAATTTCTTCAGATATTCCTGCATAGATATAACAAAGCCAGATTAGTTTCTATGATGAACCCACTTTCTAGTGGGTCCATGTTGTCGCTGACCAGCGACATTGGTCCTTCTCTGGTTTCCTCCCCCTCTTTGGTTGCGGTCTCTGGGTTCATGACGCATACTTCCACAGATGTCACATCCGGGATAATGCTCGCACTCATCAGAGTGATGGTCGAAGAAGCCGCAATACTTGCATGGGGGATTAGGTCTGTAACCCTGAGAGTTGTCTATGGGTTTGGGCTCAGCTCTTCTTGAGGGCGTGTGAGGAGTTTTTTTTATCTCAATTGAGTTCTGGTTCTTTGAACCGCAATGACCTCCTCATGCTCTCTAGAGGTGTGTTCAGTAGACTCGCATGTGATACATTTAGGTTTATTTGAGCAATCCTCAGAGGAGTGATTTTTGAAACCGCAATGCTTGCAAGGCCTGAATAAAGCTCTCCCCTTAGAGCTACTTGATCCTTCACCAAGAGAGTTAACAGATGGACTATTAACTCTGGGGTTGATTTGTTCTTTCAACCCCTTTACTTCTTCCATCAAGGTGAGGAGAAGTTGATTGGTGGGTGAAAGCTCTTCAGGGGAAGGAGTGGGTTTGTTGGAGTCCTTGGCCACAAAAACCTTTTTGTTCGCTTTATCAGCGACTTTGAGAATTGAATTCCCAGAAGCAAGGAATTAGATGGGTTAGCACCAGCGAGTCTTGGTGGGGCTGGTACCTCTGATTGCTTGTCAGAGTTTATCTCATCCACAGAGGTGGAAGATGGAGAAGAAACATCTGAAGGGACAAATTTGACACTGGGAACAGGTATATGGTTTTTGTATCTACCCTTTCCCCTAATAGCCTGAACCATATCACCTGGTATGGATTCATCGACTATGTCTTCCACTGTGGGTTGAGCCAAATTCCATTTTTCAATGGTTTTTCTGAGTTCAGTGTTTTCATCAGATAAAGACTCACTTTTAATGGATAGTTTGCTTACTTCATTTTGAAGTTGATTAGCAAGATTCACAAATGGTTTAAGATTTGTTAATTCAGATTGGCAAAAATTTAACTCTGATTTAAGACTATGAAATTTGTTTAACAGGTTTTTTCTTTGCTCTTCTACAAAGTGGAGGTCAACCAAGGTATAGTCATTGACATGGTCTCTATCAAGACCTTCAGGCATGGATAGCAGTCTCTGTACCTTTTTCATGGTGATATCCACCCATTGACCAGATCTTGCTTCACTTTTACCCACAGCGGTTTCTTCGTCAGCGACAACCATAAAGGCTCTGACGGTAGTGGTTCCTTCATCCTCAGATGTGAGGAGTTCATCATCCCAGTCGAATGAGGCAACAATCAGACCTTTTTCAGTCTTCTTAACATCCTTTTTCTTAGCTACATCATCAGCTTTCTGGTTGAGTTTTAACAACTCAACTTTCAAGGCTTTGTACTTAACTTTGTAGTCCTTCTTGCCCTCTGAGTCAGAGTGGGAAGTTTGCTTGAATGGTGAGGTGGAAAACTTCTTCTTGCTGCTGTTGTTGCTGGATGAAAGAAAGCTTGGAGAGGAGGTTTTATTTGACCAACAATCCTTCTAAAAGTGACCAGTCTTTCCACAAGTGTAGCATGACACCTTGGATTTATCAACCTTTGCAGCTCCAACTCTACCAGATCTCTTGTAGTACCTCTTTTGGTCAGCTAGAAGGGCTCTGTCATGGAACTCAGCATGTAATTCATCAAGAAATTCTTGACTGCTTCTGGTGTCCTCTTCTATGTCAGAGTCGCTGTCCTGAAAATAATGGTTAGCAACAAGAGCTTTTGAACCAGTGATACTGGTGGTAAACCTATCAGTCTCTGATTTGTAAATGGAGTCAATTAGCCCTTCTTCATAGTTATATCTACCAAACAGTTGGGCTAAAGTATCATTTTTGATAGCATTATTTGCTCTTAAGGTCTGATTTAGGCTAAGCCATTTTTCTAGGTAAACTATTGACAAATGTAGCATTAACCTCAGCCTTGGGAAGAACAACTCCATTATTTCCCAAATCATTCAACAAAATCTTAAGCCTAGTATAAGTTTGAGCAACAGTTTCTGTTTCTAAAGCTTTAAAAGCATTAAACTTAAGTCTAAGGGCTTGGATTTTGGTTTCTTTTGTTTCCTCTGGACCTTCATACCCTAGAACTAACTCAGTCCACATCTCCTTAGCAGAGTCGCATTTAATGATGGATTTCATAATGTTCTTGGGTAGGCAAGAGACTATGATACTTTTGAGTCTCTTGTCCTGGTTAGCCAGACGTCTATCCGCTAGAGACCATTTCTTAACAGGCTTCTTAATGGGTCTCTCAGGGGTAGAGGAAACGGCCAGTGGTACATAGGGACCATATTCTATGATTTCTATCAAGAAGGGTTCTAAGCCATCTAAATATATGAGAATTTCACTTTTCCAACTTGAAAAATCTTCTTCATCAAACGCTGGAACATTGGACACATGTGACCCCCCACGAACATCAAGTAGTTGGGGAAGGTCATCATCATTATTACCAGTGCTTACAAATGGTGTAGGCATGGTAGTAGATGTGGTGGCCGGTGCGGTGGTCGAAGTGGTACCTTGACTGGTTTGACCAAAGGGTGGAGGAGGTATACTATCAATCATATTAGGATCTTGATTTTAAAAACAAGAGCGGTTTATAAAATGTTTTATAAATCAAACCGCTCTGATACCCATTGAAAGTCCCTTAATATGACAATTGTTGAAACTATAACTCGTATAACCACGAAAACACAATGAAATACTTTTCAAACGCGTAATGCTTTATTAACTATTATAAACAAAGTATTACAAAGTGCTATGAATACACTCGTTGAATGACAACAAGAAATGAACCCTTGAACAAGTAAACTAGATTCGAGACTCAAGTTTACAAGGGAACCAATGAGACGCTGGTAGACAGCTGAGGGCTCAGCGGTTCCAAGGTGAGAAATAACTTAGATAAACTATCCAATCACAAGGGTTGGTTTAATTCTCCTTTCTCACTCCTATTTATAGTGGTACGAGGTTGCTTCCTTAGTGGGAGTAGTTGATACGTGTCACCTTATGAATGGAAGAGTACGACATATTAAATGCATGTCTAAACCGAGACATACCTTTAAACAACTTTAGGTGAACAGTTCTGCCAACTGTTCACTTTTTGTCACACTAGGTCGTACTAGGCTTTATCTTGAATCTCTTGTTTTGTCCCGCTCAAAACACTTGGTAGATTCTCCCGCCTAAACAATAAAGGATTGGACAAGCTTTGCTTGTCTCAGACTTCTAGGGTTCTTAAGTGATCTCTAAGCATTGTCAACTCAGAGATCCTTGAACACCATCACATTCCTTCTACATTCCAGCTATCCATAATCGCTGGTGAGTATGACTTCAGATTGTCTTCGACTTCTCTGACATTGTATTTGACTTGAATGTTCCTGGTGTGCCAGCTGAGGCTTTGCCTTCCACTGGTCTGGTCTCTGTCGCTGGTCCTCTCATCGATCAGTAACACTTAGTCTAATTAAACAAATCTAGATTGGGCCATAGTTAAACATTTCATTGGCCCAACAATAAATATTCACGATAATTAAAACACGATAACGCGTAATATTTAACAAGTTGTGAAAAAATAATAAAGTGTAAGGAGGGTTGTTTGGTTTTGGACGGATGGGAAAAAGGGGCAAGGTAATGGGCCAAAGCCCATACACAATCCTAGACCGACTAGAAAGAAAATAAAGGACGGAGGGAGTAATATATATATACTTAAGTAAACATAATCCAAAGAAACCCTAAACAAAATTATTAAAAACAATCGTTCCTTGTTTTTTTCTCTTGCCGTCGACTTCTCCCCAAGAAACAGGAACAACAACCGTGAGTTAATCAAGAAACAAGGTCAGATTCATGTTTGATTGTTCTTAAACCTTAAACGCATTTAGGTAGGTTTGAATCTTTGTTTTCTTTTGTTTAAGTTAAGTTATTAATCAAGAAACCCATAAAAAGAATTGATAACATGCTTAAAAAAACGTGAGAATACAAGATTTAAGGTGGGTGTTTGTTGTTTTCAGCCTACACGCAAACCGAGACCAGTCTATGGTCTCGGTGGGGGTTTAATGCCACCAGCGGGGTGGTTTTAGGCCAATCAGTGGCTACCACAAAACCCCAAATAGGGGAATTCGTGTAAAGTCAGTGGTAACCGAGACACTTATGTGTCTCGGTGGTTAAATAATACACGGCAGCAGGTAGGTTAACCAAACAGCAGGTATGTAATTAAAACATGGGGTACGAATAACTATCAGTAGGTTATAACACAAAAACAGTGGGTACTAATAACAAACAGCAGGAACAAAGTAAGACTGGACGTATCTTGGACAACACTGCAGTTCAGGATATTGGACAGTACTATTTTAACAAGATATTGGACAGAACTGGGGTATATGTTGGACAGAACTAAAAAGGGATATATGGGACAACACTGTTTTTTCTGTAGTTGTGCTAGTTTGTTTTGTTTAAAGTACGACCGAGACATGGGCGTCTCGGTAGGCTCGGGTACACACGTATATGTTTGTAAATAAAGTTAATTTTATTATTAATTGTATGTTATAGTTAAATTATTTATGCGACTTAGGTTATATTTTAGTTAACGGAATTAGCCTAAGTAATTATTGCGTGGTTAAATTAATATCTAGACTTAATTTGGTTACGTAATTATCAAGATTTGGTAAAGTTTTATTAACTTAGGCTTACCTTATTAATTATTTATAATCCCAAATAAACCATATATTTTATTGTTAATTAATAATTATCATTTTAGCTTAAGGGCCCGTTTGGTTGCTCTATTTTAGCTTTGGACTTTACTATGGACTCATAACATGTCATTTGGTATACAGGGTTACAATTTGCTTTTGGAATAAAACCTCTAAATAAAGGGCTGTGGTAATTCCCACCTCACATGTGACTTTTGAAAATGGGTTACGTGTTGCTTTATGAAACATTATCATTGCTTTTCTTTCTTTGTCTTTTTCTAGGCATTAATGAATTTTTATTAAAAAATTAAAGTTAGCCCATATCTTTTAAAGTAACCAAACGTTATTTTTCAAACCGTGATTTTGAATCCAAAACTACCCATCTATTAACCCATGCCAACAGTAAAATCTTACTTTATACCAAACGGGCCCTAAAAGTATTTATTTAATAAACTTTACTATATGATCATGGGTTATATATATTTTATGCTTATTAACACATAAGAACATGAATTACACTAATCATATTACATTCTTTAACATGAATCAGTAATATAAGTAAGTACTTTTAAGGCAATACAAGAACAAGTAAAATAAGTTAAGGAAACGTCAAGTAATTAATAATCAGTTAAGTATAGGTTAATCAGATAACTTATATACGTCTATTTTATAATGTAGCACTTGCGAGGTTTGAGTAGGATTCTCCGCGTTCTCTTCTTAACATTACTGGACACAAGGTACGAATATTTCGTCCTTCAGTATGGACAACTCCCTTTGCATGTTTGATTAGGTTTTCCTGTTTCAGCTAACTATTTTCCCTATAGTCATGTGTCTTAAATACGTCAGGAAATGTTATGTTTATTTTATATGCCTGAGTTATATACAAGCATGTCATGTTTCACCTAGTTACGGAGGTACCGTAACCATAGTACTGGAGGCACCGGTGTTATGACTCTTATGCGGTGAGAGTGATTTCTCGCAGCGCCCCTTTACAGTTTTGGCCCATTTATTTATATTATCATGCGGGGTGTATGGGTGCATCCTAGTTACATGTTTTCAGACAAGTATTTTGTAAAACCCACAAAATAAGGTCATTACTTAATTCTTACTTTTCAAATATTTTTGAAGTATTAACGACGTTAAATATTATTATGTTTAACGGTTTAAGTTGAAATCGATATTAAATATTTTATTTTAATATTTTGACGAGCAACGAGGACTACTAGTGATCGCGATACCGACGGATGCCCACAATTTTATATTTTATTATCGATCGTTTCGATATTTAATACTTTCGACGATATCGTTTTAATTACGTATCGAGTCGTTATATTATTATTTTTCGTGTGCGTTTAAACTTTTAAGTATTTTTACGAAACCCGAGTCCCTTAAATATTTTCAAAATTGACTAATAATTATTTCCCACTTTTTAGCTAACTATTTATATTTTTTTAGCCAAACTTTTGCCAAATTGCAACTTGGTCCCTACCCCACTAAATAAAAACTTAAAATAAACACACATTTCATTTTTTTTACTTCCAAAATTCATCATCTCTCTCTCTTCTTCTTGTTCTTGCCGAAACACCACCCAACCCCCCAAACCCATTCAATTTTCAATTTATCTCAAGTTTGAGGTTGATTCAAGCTAAACCAAGCATAGACCCATCTCTATTTTTGATCAAGGATCACATAGGTATAAAATTTTTACACATGCAAGTACTTTTTATTTTTTTTGATGTTGGTAGGTAGAAGCCATGGTCATGCATGGTGTTTTTAGCATGATCCATGGTGGTTCTTGCTAGAAATCTTGTTAAAAACTTTATTTTGATCTAAAGATTTTTATTTTTATTTTTATTTTGATGTTATGGTGGATGTATGATGATATTAGAGTATAGGAATGATCATTTCTATGGTTGGTTTTGGTCAAAAAGTTGATTTTATACAAGATTTTGGTAACCATTTTATAGCAGTAGGTAAACTGAAAAATCCGAATTTTTATGTTTTTAAAATGACTTAACTTATAGCCTAGGGTTGTAGATAATTTCCTTAGCTTCGATTTGATATAAGGTAGAGCTTCTAGCTCAAAACGAGCGCGAAGTTATGATGTTTTGAATGATCGTGTACCGGGAGACGAGTATCGGCACTACAAGTAGTTGTTGTCGATATTTGGATCGAATCTCGGGGACTCTAAATGGATGTTTTAAAATGTGTAACCTACTGATAATGAGGTATTTATTTATTAGGTTGAGTTTACTTTAAAACCCGAGCGTCGGTTTTGTAAACGGAGTCGTTTAAATAAGTTAAAACGGTTGTATGAACAATTAACGTAAATATGTCCGGATTTTGTGGTTTGGAAATGAGTCGAGTAAAGGACTTTAAAAGTAATTTCATTTGATAAACTTGTAGGAGGACTTTCTATATATAGTAAGTTAGTTTATCGAGTCGTTTCATAAACGGTTGACAAGTTTAAAAAGGGGTAAATAAGCTAGTACATGTAGTATGTGCCGACGGATTTTGTTAAAAAGTGTAATATGGTAAAGTAAATGAGTAGTAAAGTATAATGAAGTTATTTATATCGTTTACTCTCGAGTGTATTGTGGTTTTATGAGTTCGAGTTTGATTTTGTTATGTTTGAATTATTTCTCGAGTTTATTATTAATATACGCACCTAAATTGCTAGGTTGCGGTTGTCGTGTTTATCGGGCATCTACTATCGTCGGCGATCGTCTTCAACTACTATAAGTACTAAGGTGAGTCTATAGCCTCGTTTGAGCTTATTCAAATATTTTAAAACCCGCGAGGGGGAATACATGTTTTGTAAACTTAGAACACAAGATTTTTATGATATGCTTGTCCCTTTATGAATGGACCCGTGGTTGCCTTTAAATTGCATTAAGTGATTGCCTTTGTTAAAGCCTCAATTATGGACCGTTAATTAACCTATGATGGGTTAACCGCTAGTACAATTAATAGATCTATAGGGGAAGCCGCCCCGGTTCAGTTTTTGTGGACTTGTCATAGAAGCTTAGGCCCGACCTCCACACTGTTTGAACATATTGTATTGAGAAGTCAGGTATACGGCAATGTACCAATAATCTGGAGGTAACCGACAATTAATAAATCTCCTGTCTTATCAGACCTCTAAAAGGAGTGTCTAAGGTCTCGGTTCCATGAGCTTATTGCAATTTATGCTATATACAATTATTATTGTTGATGCAAATTATTATTTGATGCTTGTTGCCTTCAAGTATGCCACAAACTTATAATTTTTGCTTGTGTTCAAAATGATTATATAAACCTATAGATTCACTCGGCATTTTTGCTGATGATTTTCTCACATGTATTTCAGGTAATCAGGAAGGGTGAAGCTTGGAAGCCACGGGAATGAATGTTGTGCACTACTTTGTAATATAAACTCTTTGAATGTTTGTCGTTCCTTTTGTTCAAAACATTTTAAATCTTTTGTTTTGGTTGTACTTTGGTTACGATGTCTTGGGACTACGCTACTTTGACAAATGTTTTAGGAACGATAAATCTAAAACGTCTCTTTTCGAGTCGTTCTTTATAAGTTATGTGTTGTTGTATCATTGTTTAGCACCCAAAGATGTATTCCGCTGCGTGTAAATTTGGGGGTGTTAAAGATTGGTACCAGAGGCATGAGTTATAGAGAACTAGGTCTTTTTCTGAAAACCTAAACTATAATTGTCGGTTTTTATTTTTCAAAGAGTCGGTGCACATGATTTCGCGTGACTTCAAGTTCAAGCTACTTCTGGGATTACAACTTTAGTATACATTATTATGTATGCCTTATTGCTAAGTATTTCTAAATAAATACTATAATCCTTTATCGATATATACATTGATATCGTTAAACTTTTCGATAAGAGTTATCATTTATTAATGATTTACTTAAATAAATTTTTGGAATTTTTCCTGTAATTATTTTGAAGGATTCTCTACATTTATTTAAATTTTTGGAAATTATTCTATTTCATTTTATTATGACCTTATACCCATTTTGTGAAATTTACCACCGTCAAATTACGTCTTCGATGAGGAGGAAGCAGGTTTCACTGCTGCAAGCGAGACACAGTCAATTAAGCCATGTGGATCCCCACGTGACTAGTGTTTATTATTTTGTGTCGTTGTACTCTATTTGTCTTTAAGATCATTCCTTGTTGATCGATGATAATAGTTTCCTTTGATCCTTATAATGATTGTGAATCCTTGTATTGATAATGTGTATGCATTTGATGATTGATTCTGTACATGTGATGAGACTGCTTTTATACATAGTCTCATCGTCCAAATCGGGCTTAAAATGCATTAAATATCATCAAAATACCCAAATATATGCTTGTGTTTGTTGCTTGTGTATTTTAGGTACGGATATTGAGAAAATGACAAAAGATCACAAGAATCAGTCAAAAACGAACACGGGAAACGAAGCCGCACGATGAACCAAGCCCTAATGAAGAATTTTCCAAAGAAAGTCCTTGAAGATTTGAAGAATTATGAAGAAGGGTCCTCCAATATGGAAGAATTGACACTTTATACCCTTGTATCTTCATAATTACAAGTTTGGTCCCTAAAGTTTGTCAAAATTACAAAAAGGACCCTTAACTTTGAAGAATTGGCAAATTTAGTCCATCAACAAAACTAAATTGTCAATATTGGTCCTCCAAGAAGTCAACAAACAAGTCAAACCTTGAAGAATGAAGAAAATGCCAAAATCAATCCTTCAAATATCATCAAATTGCATGATTAGTCCTTGGAAAAAGTTTGTAAACAAGTTGTGCCAAAAATGACAACTTTGGCAAAGTTGTTACAAGTATAAAGGGGCGTTGATAGCTGTTTTATACAACATGAACAAAACAAGAGAGTCAAGGGGGCCATTCTGCCAAACACACAAACCACTCTCAGCCAATCATGTGACCACCTCATCCCAACCAACCAATCACCAACCTCCACTTCACTTCCCCTCCCACGTCACCCTTCCACCCAGGTTTATTAAATAAACCTGGTCAATTAGTCAACCATTTTCCCACCTTAACACATTTTAAAAAAAATCCTTTTTCCCAAAACGGATTAATCACACTCTAATCACCTTATAAACCCTAACTTAATCCCAGGTTCAGTTGATTTAAAAACAAAGGGGTTTTCCCCTAATTGTGCAGAATGTTGATTAACCTTATTGTCAACAAAACCCCCATCCCAAATCACCCATCACTCTCACCCATGTGATACCTTGGCCCTCCCCTGCACAAGCAAACAAAAAGATGACAGCAAGATCAACAACTCACAACATTTTCGTGCTCCCAAAGAAAATATGGACGTCCAAGATCATCTTTTCACCACTGGCATCCCACATACATCCAAAATTCATCACATGGGCTCTTGACCAAGTTAAAAAAAATGGCATCTTTCTGGAATCTCCAAGGGCAAGAAAGGAAGTTCATGTCATTAGGGTTTTAGCTTCTTTTTAGTTCTAGAACAGATGTAAGCCTCTATATAAAGGCCTTATAGGACTTAGTTAAAAGTTGTTCTTGTTTTCCTTTTTCACAACCTTGTAAATCTTTCTATTCTGAATGAGAAATTAAGTTAAGTGTTGGTGATGAAAACGAGTTCCATCTTACATTTCCGTTGATTTAAGTTATCATTGTTCGAGTTTGGTTTTAATTTTCAGCAAAGTTTATCAAGTTTCCAAGTTTCTGTTTTCTTTTCAAGTTTTTCTCAAATATTAAATTTTCATAAAAACCTGATAAAATGGTGATGAAATGTGTTGGTTTGGTGGTGTTTGAGATTGTGTATGTCCATGATACCATGGCTTGTTCTGGTATGGTGGGTACCCATTCTTAGGCAGCCATTGTTTGGTCCTTTGTTTAGTTTATCTTAGTCTAACCCAAGCTTTAAGCTCTCTTCTAGCTTAATCTATAAGCTAGGGGAAAGCCCTTGAGCTTTTACACAGGCTTTTCCTTCTCTCTTAGCAGGTTCAAAACAAGAACCATTTTTTATCTATTTTTTGTTAAGCAGATCCTCATAATCATTTCAGCAAAGTTCTGCTCAGGCCCCAGCCTGATTGGAGGTGACTTTTCAGTCACTGTTGGGCCTGGATGTAGGCCCAACAAGGTAGCATCCTTGTTTCCTTTTCTAGTTTTCATAAGTTTCAGTTCTATGTGACTTTGCATGATTTTTGTGAAATTGCTTGTTTGTTTGTTTCATCTGCTTGATTAGGCTTTAAATTGTCCTTTATGCATGCTTAGATAGTGATTAATCAGTTTGGTAGAATTGTATTAAGATCTGCTTTGTTAAAATTATTTTCAGAAAAATTAAGGGGTGTTTGGATTAGGGTTTGTAGTAGGGATTTAATATATAAATCTTGTTTGAAACCTGTTTATTTCACTCATTTGCTTGTTGGTAGGTGATGTATGCATGAAGTTTCCATTTGGTGGATTTTAAGTCAAAGTTGCATGATAAAAAAGTTGAAACATAGTCTAAATCAGTCAAGTGCTTGTCTGCTTAATTTTGTGAGAATTTGTGCTTTAAATCTTGAAGTCTGTTAGATCTTAGGTCATAGAAGGATTGTGAATCAGTTTTATGCCATGTTGTTGGATTATGTGCTTTGTTTGAAGGTTTGAATCTCACATTTGTGCTAATTGCATCAGCAAAACATTCTCAGACCCTTATTAGTTTATCAGTAACTCATTTTGGTGATTTGTGTGCATTTTTGTGAAGCAACTTGTTAGATTTTGTGTTGATTGTGACTCCCTATGCTCAACTGAGTATAGGGGTGCCCTTTTGTCCATAAAAAACCAACAAGAAACCAAGATCAAGCTCCTCTTGATCAGTCTTCACAAGTGAAGATATCACATTTTCTCTTTGTGTTCATAAGAACTTAACTGGGCACGTTTTTCATTTTGTAAGGCTTTAATTGGTTTGATTTGGACTAGTGTTAGTGTTTTTGAGTTTAAAAGAGTTACTGGATTGAGTTTTAAAAGTAAAAAAAAAAAAAGTTTTCCAAAAAGCTCATTGTCCTGGACTCGAACACGGGACCCCTCGTTGGAGGACTATACGTGTTAACCAGTGATCCAAGTGCTTTTCTCTGTCATCCTTCCCACCCATTATTCTTTTATTGTCTTTTTATTTGTGCTAGTTAAATTAAGCCGTAGCTTAATAAGCTTATAAAAGCTTATTGGAAAAGCTTTTTTGCTTGATTTCATTTTTCTTGTGTTCTCATTAGGGTTTAAGACTTTTTGGTTTAAAAAGATTAATTTTCACGTGCTTAATTAATTTTCTAGGATTATTTTTAGTTTAAATTTTGAAAAGTAATTTAAAAATAGAAAAAGGTATTTTAAAAATCTGAAAAAATATTTTTTAGGTTTTTAATCATATTTTTGAGGTTTACAGCTAAAAAAGTTTTCAATGTAACTTATTTTTGATTTTATAGGGTTTTAGGGTTTTTAACCAACTTTGAAATTTAATATAAAATTATTAAATAGGTTTTAGAAACTTTTAATTGCATTTTTGTCTTCGTTACATTATTCTAGATTTTTGGTAATTTTTTAGAATTTTTTTATGAACTTTGAATTTTTTTGAATATTTTAATATTATTTTATTATTAAAAATTGAAAGTTTGATTTTTTAAGTTTTTACATTTTTCCTATATTTTAGTTACTTAATTAGGAGTTTTGTCACTTTCCAAATATTTTTAGGACTTTTCAATTATTTTCTAGAATTAATTTAAGTTTTAATTGATTTTAATAGTTTTTAAGTGTTTAAAAATAGTTTTATTTGGTTTTAAAACTTTTAAAAATACTTTTTAGTTTAATTAGGTTATTTTTGAGGTTTACAAACTTTAAAATCTTGTTTAGGGCTTTTTAATAATTAATAGTGATTTTTAGGGCTTTAATTAGCATTAAAAAGTCATTATTTAATTAGTTAAAAGGTTTTAGCAAGTTTGGATTTTTTGTAAACTCTTAGAATATTATTGTGGATTTTTAGTAATTTTTAGGAATTTTTAGGTTAAAATTTTAATTTTTACACTATTTACAGTTTCACGTGATCGCCTTTTTCGTCGTAGTTTAATCCGTCTTCGTAACCGTCTTTCTCTTCTAATCCCATTTCTTTCTTTCTTTCTCAATCATATAATCACAAATCAAAATCATCTCTTAACACAACGCACTAGCCTCCTCGAGAACGAACTTGGACTTATTTGGTCATTAGTGCTCGGTTTTCCTAAACCGACACTTAATACTTGCCACTTTTGTCATCCTTTTCCTAAAGGTATACAAAAACTTCAACATCACTTTGGCGCCGCTGCCGGGGAGGCGTGTTGTGTTTTGATTTGAACACTGTTGTTTTTTTATATAGCCATAATAGTATTTGTATTAGTAGCACTCTACTAATACGTATTATCGGTTTTTCGTTTTTTGTGAATACTATTACTATATTGTATACGTAGAACAATAAATTTACAAGTACTCCAAATACGTGAGAAATCACAACCTTGACTTGGGAGGTCATTACCCAATCATTGTATTCGAATCTCAAACCAAAGAAAAAGGCAAAAATAGATAAATACTTTCGTGAAGCTAGATTTTTAAAAATACAAACTATAAGGTGGGTATAAGGCGGTTGTATTTCACGACCTAAAGGAAAAAGGATCTTAAGTGCTTCGCGCCGCCTCGTTTCCTCCGCTTGCTTGTGCGTATTTTAAGATTGAGAGCTAATCGAGGGTTTTGCCGCCCAAAGTATTACTTAAGTATCATATATATTTTCTTGGTTTCTATTGATTAAACCCTCTTGAACGATTTGGTGTTCCACCATCGTTCTAAAGTCATCGAAGGCGTTCACTTCACGTGATCGTTTTCATTCCTTGAGGCTTCTTTAATCGAGAGATTTGATTAAGGAGGAGATTTGTAGATTTGTGTCTACCTAATACATTCCAAAAATCCAAAAAAGTAAAAACAATCAAAAACCACAAAAAAATGAAAAAGTAAAAACACCAAAAAGAATCTTCTTTGCTCGCCTTCTCGTTGTACGTGACGTTTATGCAAACTCGATCCAAAGCAAGACGTGCTCGTAAACGAAGAAACAAATCAACCACTCCTTCTAGTGAGGAGTCTCCTATTGACGAACCCATTGTAGTGAAAGAAGCACCCATGGCTAATCGAACTATGATGGAGTCGCTTCAAGCACCCACCGAGGGTTATGGAGAAGCGATTGTGATTCCCGCTATCCTTGCGGAGAATTTTGAGGTTAAGACGGGTTTGTTGTCCATGATTCAAAACAACAAGTTTCGAGGTGACGAAAAGGACAACCCTCATAACCACATTCGCCAATTTAATCGTCTCACCGCCACTTGCAAGTTTAAGGACGTCTCAAACGACTCGATTAAGATGATGCTTTTTCCGTATTCCTTAGCGGGGCCCGCAAAAATTTGGTTAGAGAAAGAGCCACCCAATTCTATATTGACGTGGAAGGATCTCGTTTCAAAATTCGTGAACCAATTTTTTCCGCCCTCTAAGACTACACATTTGAAAAATGAGATTTCAAAGTTTTCGCAAGAGTATAATGAGAGTTTTTCAACGGCTTGGAATAGGTTTAAGGAAATGTTGCACGAATGTCTTCATCATGGTTTTTCCGACTTGCATCAAATTGACACGTTTTACAATGGCTTGAACGATCATGAGCGTGATTATCTTAATGCCGCCGCGGGTGGTAATTTTTTGTGTAAGACGGTCGAGGAAGCATTGTTAATCATTGAGAATAGGTCTAAGGTCTATAGTCCTCGTAGCACGTCGAGTGTTCGTAAGACTTCGTCTTCGCCTTCATTGTCACACACCGTTGATGCTTGCCAAATCGAGGCTAATTTAGAGAACAAGATTTTCGATAAGCTTAAAGGATTGTTAATTGAGTTTAAAGTTGGTGAACAACCCACTCCCGCTACGGCTAAAGCGGTTGAGGTTTCTTGTATGTATTGTGGTGGAGCTCACGATTACTCCGAGTGCATTACCAATGGTGGTAACACTTAGAGTGCCTTCGCGGCCGCGGGAACTTATAACCAAAACGGTCAAGTTCCCCGCACTAATCAATTGACTCCACCGGGTTTTCCACCAAATCAAAATGCTAACAACTATCGAAACAATCAAGTTGGTTACCAAAGCAATCAAATGAACAATTACAAGGGTAATAACAACTATGGGAATCAAGGAAGTAGTAGCCAATTGCAAAATCAAAACCAAAACCGTAATTTTCAAAACACGAGTTAAGGTCTTCAAAATGTTTACACTAAAGAACTTCCAATGGACTTTTTGAATTACGCCACGGCAAATGATAAGATTTTGGAAAACATACAAGAGCAATTGGCTAGTCAAGCTAGGGACACGGCTAAAAACACCAAGGAGTTGGCTAATTTTGTGAAGGAAAATCTTAACATGAGAAATGAGTTGAAAAATGATTTTGCTAATCAAATTAGAGGTCAAAACAATAAAATTGAACAAAGTCATGCTAGGCTTGAACAAAGAATTGACCAAAAAGCCGCTAGTCAAGATCTTAAGTTTAATAGTCAAGATGCTAAGCTTAATGCCATTTTAGAAGCCGTCATGGGGAACAAAGCCTCTACTTCGGGAAGTTTGCCTAGTAACACCGTTTCAAACCCGAAGGGAGAGATGAAAGTGATTACCACACGAAGTGGTAAGGCACTTAAAGAACCGACTCCTCAACCAATTACTCCAACGGTGGAGGAAATTGAGGAAGAACCCGAGGTGGTGGTCGAAAAGGAGCATATCTCAAGCCCACAAAGTACCGCTCATGCCACACCTACGGTCGACCCTTTACCAACATTGGAACCCGAGATTCCAAAGGCTATGCCTATGCCCCAACCCACACCACCCTTACCTTACCCATCGAGACTTAGGAAGGAGAAACGACAAGAGCGCGACAACTACCAATTTAAGCTTTTTATGAAAATGTTTCGTGAGTTACACCTTAATGTGAGTTTCGCCGATGCTTTGGTCATGATGCCTCGATTTGCCGCTAACTTTAAGAGTATGTTGAACAACAAGGAGAAATTGCATCAATTGTCTAGTTGTTCGTCGGTTTATCTTAATCGCATACCTCAAAAAGTCGGTGATCCCGGTAAATTTTTGATCCCTTGTGCAATTCAAGATATGGAAGAATGCTATGCCTTGGCCGATCTTGGTGCTAGCATTAATTTGATGCCACTTGCAATCTTCAAGTCGCTCAATCTTCCTAATCTTACTCCTTCACTAATGTCTATCGAGTTGGCCGACCATTCCACGATTCGTGCATGTGGTTTGGCGGAAGACGTTTTTTGTGAAAGTGGGGAAGTTCTACTATCCCGTAGACTTTATCGTCGTTGATATCCCCACGGATCCTCAAGTTCCTCTTATTTTAGGTCGTTCGTTTTTAGATACGTCTATGGCTTTAATTGATGTTCATGCTAGAAAGATCACCTTACGTTTCAACGACGAGGAACTTGTTATAAACGCAACTCAAAATTCTCAACTTTCTCATGTTTATTCCGTTGCTACCATAAACCTCGTTGATATGATCGACGTGGTTTGCGAGGAATTTTCACAAGAAGTTTTAGGGTTTGGTGATGGAGAAACTAGTGGCAATCCCACTATGTTAGATCCAATTCTTGATAATTCGACACCAACCTTCACTCCTTTCGAAGGTGGTGGTTTTACGTTGGAAGAATGTAATGTTCCACGTACTTGTGACGAAGACCTCGACAACGATGAGGACTTCTCGATTATCAAGGATTTTCTCAACGATTTCCCATTTCCTCCACCCGAGGAGGTAATGAGTATCGAGCCCAAATCTTCACTTGAGGAACCACCTATCCTCGAGTTGAATTATTTACCTCCTCACCTCGAATATGTTTATTTGGAGGAGGGCGACAAGTTGCCGGTTATTATTGCGAAGGAACTTTCGAATGATGAAAAAACCGCACTTGTCGATGTTCTAAAGGATCACAAAGGGGCGATTGCGTGGAAGTTATCCGACATTAAGGGAATCGATCCCAAGTTTTGTACCCACAAAATCTTAATGGAGGAGGATTTCAAGCCCACAATCCAAAGTCAAAGGAGGGTGAACCCCAAAATTCACGACGTCATCAAAAAGGAGGTCCTTAAACTCCTTGACGCGGGAATGATTTACCCTATTTCTGATAGCCCTTGGGTGAGTCCTATTCATTGTGTCCCTAAAAAGGGAGGAATGACCGTTGTGCCAAACGATGCCAACGAGTTGATTCCCACTAGACTCGTGACCGGATGGAGAGTGTGCATTGACTATCGAAAGTTGAATGAAGCCACTCGAAAAGACCATTTTCCCTTGCCCTTCATGGACCAAATGTTGGAGCGTCTTGCGGGAAACGATTTCTATTGATTTCTAGATGGTTTTTCCGGTTACTTCCAAATTCCCATCGATCCTCGTGATCAAGAAAAAACTACGTTTACGTGTCCATATGGAACGTTTGCCTATCGTAGAATGCCATTCGGACTTTGTAATGCACCGGGAACTTTTCAACGGTGCATGATGGCTATTTTTCATGATATGATCGAGAAGACGATGGAAGTCTTCATGGATGACTTTTCCGTGTTTGGTAATTCGTTCACTTCGTGTTTGTCGAACCTTGAGAGAATGTTAAAACGTTGTGAGGAAACCAACCTTGTGCTCAATTGGGAAAAATGTCATTTTATGGTTAGGAGTGGAATCGTCTTAGGGCACAAGGTCTCGAAAGCGGGGATTGAGGTAGATCAAGCTAAGGTAGACGTCATCGCCAAATTACCTCATCCCAAAACCGTCAAGGGACTTAGGAGTTTCCTAGCCTACGCGGGCTTTTATCATCGATTCATCAAGGATTTTTCAAACATTTCTCGACCCATTACACATCTTCTTGAAAAAGAGGCACGTTTTGTCTTTGACGAAGATTGTGTGCGAGCCTTTGAAATCCTTAAGAGGAAACTTACCGAAGCTCCCATTCTTGTTGCTCCCAATTGGAACCTTCCCTTTGAACTTATGTGTGATGCTAGTGATTACGCTATAGGGGCCGTTTTGGGACAACGTCATGATAAGCACTTCTTGCCTATTCACTATGCTAGCAAGACGATGACCGAGGCTCAACTTAAATACACTACAACGGAAAAGGAGTTCCTTGCCGTGGTGTATGCATTTGAGAAATTCCGACCTTACCTCGTCTTGACGAAATGCATAGTGTATACGGACCATTCGGCTATCAAGTATCTCATGGCTAAACAAGATGCAAAGCCGAGATTACTTCGTTGGATTCTCCTCCTTCAAGAATTTGATCACACCATCATTGACAAAAAAGGAGCCGAGAATCTAGCGGCCGATCATCTTTCTCGTTTGGAAGATCCTCACCAAAGTGTTTACGAGCCCAAGGAAATCACCGAAACATTTCCGCTAGAGACACTTGGTGTAGTGAATTCTAAGCTTGATTCTTCCACCCCATGGTTTGCGGATTTTGCAAATTACCATGCGGGTAACTTCATCATTAAGGGTATGACGACTCAAGAAAAACGAAAATTCTTTCGTGACGTCAAGTTCTACTTTTGGAGCGACCCTTACTTGTTTCGAACTTGTGCGGATCAAATCATCCGACGTTGTGTATTTGGCACCGAAGCTTCTAACATCCTTAGAGCTTGCCATGAGGGACCCACGGGTGGTCACCACGGTGCTAATCTCACGGCTAAGAAGGTGCTTGATGCCGGCTTCTTTTGGCCTACTATTTACCGAGATGCACAAGATCTTGTGAAGTCATGTGATTCATGCCAACGACAAGGAAAAGCCTCACAAAAAGATGAAATGCCATAAAATATCATCCAAGTGTGTGAGATCTTTGACGTTTGGGGTATAGACTTTATGGGGCCGTTCCCATCATCTCGTGGTAATAAGTACATTCTCGTTGCGGTTGACTACCTATCTAAGTGGGTGGAAGCTAAGGCTTTGCCCACCAATGATGCTCGTGTGGTAGTTAAGTTCTTGAAAAGCTTGTTTTCTCGGTTTGGAACCCCTCGTGCGATCATAAGCGATCGTGGAACCCATTTTTGTAACGACCAATTCGAACGAGTCTTAAGGAAATATGGGGTTACACATCGGATTTCTACGGCTTATCACCCACAAACGAGTGGGCAAGTCGAGGTTTCAAACCGAGCGTTGAAGAGGATCTTGGAGAGATCCGTTGGGGAAAACCGACAAACTTGGTCGGATAAGTTGGACGATGCTTTATGGGCCTTTAGGACCTCTCATAAGACGCCCATTGGGTGCACTCCCTATAAGCTTGTGTATGGAAAGAATTGTCATTTGCCTATCGAGTTAGAACACAAGGCTTATTGGGCCCTAAAGTATTGTAATGATGATATGGAGACCGCGGGAAAACACCGGAAAATGTAATTAAATGAATTGGATGAATTGAGGGACATTGCTTATGAAAATTAATTGATTTATAAAGAGAAAACTAAAAAGTTGCATGATTCTAAAATTAAAAACTGGGTTTTTAACATTGGGGATCAAGTTTTGCTTTTTAATTCAAGATTAAAAACCTTTTCTGGTAAGTTGAAATCCCGTTGGTCCGGTCCATTCACCGTGACTCAAGTGTTTCCGTATGGGACCATCGAGCTAGCTCAAGATGATGGTCCTAACTTCAAGGTGAATGGACATAGGTTGAAGCACTACTTTGGCGGGGAAGTTCCATCCTTGAACTACCTCGACCAAGTCACCTTCCCCAATGATAATTAGTATTGAGGGGATCGAGTCGAGCTCATGACTCGGTAATCAAAAACGAGGTGCCTCGTGGGGGAGTCCCATGCTTATCCTATGTACATATTATCGCTTTCTAATGTAGCTTACGTGTGGGGATTTGTGCCATTCCAACCTTTGTTCCGTGGTTGTTTGTGACTTGTGGATTTTAGATGATCATGATCTTCACGATTGGAGTCTCTCGTGTTCGTTTTATGGGAGCACTCGATCGTTTGCTTTGAAGAATTTCTCGATATCCACATGATATATCCTTATATGTTCTAACCTTAGGTTTTTAGTACACTTTATAAACGGCTTAAAATTTATTGGTTACACCCTTTTCATGCTAGATTAGGCATTCGACTACGTCTCTAGTATGGGGGTGTTTGCACCCCTAGACTCGAAACATTGAGGACAATGTTTTACTTTAGTATGGGGGGTGAATAGATACTTGCCTTGCCAAACCTTCACGCTTTCCAAAGTTCATCTTTTTGTTATCGTTTTTGTTGCAAAATAAGGCTAAAAATGGCCAAATTTTAAAATTTTTCTCATGTTTTATAAGTGTTTGAAGACACGAATGTAGATTTTCCGATGGCGAGAATAAGAGTAATTTTTGACTCGACCGTGCGTGTTGAGAACTTAGCTTTGATTCCTTAACTACACATTAGGCTAAGTCTCTTAAATGAGGACGAGAAATGATAGAGTTAATTATAAGTTACTATGCTAAACGTAGAGTACTCGTATTCTTTCAAAAACTCATGTGTTCTCGTTATTTGCTTATTCTCCCTTCGCATGTAAATATTTTTTGCTTAATAAATATTGACTTAGCGGTTTAGTTAGGATTGTTGGGTTTCTAGTCTTTTCTAGTAGCTTCCGTGTAATTAAATTGGGAAGACATTAAGGTATCGCCAGCGTCACGGTTTTGAAGTATTGGAACCCTAATAATCGAAAGCTTCACCCAATAATAAGATTTCAAGTGCTCACCTAAATCTAGAAAACAATTTGAAGCCCTACAAGGCCTAAAATCTATGCAAAAATTGAAAGTGAATCAAGCCTTAATCTTCGAAGCTTTAAAGATCCAAAATTCGCTTTAGCGTGAGGATATACGTCTTTGGCTAATAAAACCACCGATGAGGCGGATAATAAAAGGCAAGGCAAGACCGAAGTCATAATAAAAGCTTCATGGCGAAGTTGAATAAAAGATGGAGGTAAACCAAAGATAATAAGGCCCTTCCGTTAGGGGGCGTATAAAAGTCTTGGTAATAAGTCTCATGTTCAAAACCGTTATAAAACCGTGTTTATCGATTCTTCTTGTCAACTTAATTTTTTGACATCGTTGTCTATTATGAGGGGTTATTGATTTGATGGTCTTAGTTACACCGTTAGGACTCTATTTTTAGACCTAAATCTCTATTATCGCATAAGTCAACAATGTATCCTCGTGAAACATTCAAGACAAAATAAAATATAAGAGATACAACTTAGGAATAATGGGAGGATAAGTACGTGATTAGGGCATATGAGTAGTGTTAGCATTGCTAACTTATAATGACAATGATCTCGTTGCACGCTTAGCATGGAATTGGAGTGAAAATCGAGGACGATGAAATTATTTCTAACGAAGCATTCATGTGTTCTTATTCTATGAACCTAAACGTCCCATTTTGCGATGAAAATCATACATTATGTCTAAAACACAAGTAGTAGTAATAGTAGTAGTGTAGCTAGTTTATCATTTCAATAAAGTGAATAAAATGAATTTTGGAGGTGTTAAGATACTTTATTCTAGCATTGCGTGAGGGCACGACAATGGTTTAGTATGGGGGAGTGATGAGACTGCTTTTATACATAGTCTCATCGTCCAAATCGGGCTTAAAATGCATTAAATATCATCAAAATACCCAAATATATGCTTGTGTTTGTTGCTTGTGTATTTTAGGTACGGATATTGAGAAAATGACAAAAGATCACAAGAATCAGTCAAAAACGAACACGGGAAACGAAGCCGCACGATGAACCAAGCCCTAATGAAGAATTTTCCAAAGAAAGTCCTTGAAGATTTGAAGAATTATGAAGAAGGGTCCTCTAATATGGAAGAATTGACACTTTATACCCTTGTATCTTCATAATTACAAGTTTGGTCCCTAAAGTTTGTCAAAATTACAAAAAGGACCCTTTGAAGAATTGGCAAATTTAGTCCCTCAACAAAACTAAATTGTCAATATTGGTCCTCCAAGAAGTCAACAAACAAGTCAAACCTTGAAGAATGAAGAAAATGCCAAAATCAGTCCTTCAAATATCATCAAATTGCATGATTAGTCCTTGGAAAAAGTTTGTAAACAAGTTGTGCCAAAAATGACAACTTTGGCAAAGTTGTTACAAGTATAAAGGGGCGTTGATAGCTGTTTTATACAACATGAACAAAACAAGAGAGTCAAGGGGGCCATTCTGCCAAACACACAAACCACTCTCAGCCAATCATGTGACCACCTCATCCCAACCAACCAATCACCAACCTCCACTTCACTTCCCCTCCCACGTCACCCTTCCACCCAGGTTTATTAGATAAACCTGGCCAATTAGTCAACCATTTTTCCCACCTTAACACATTTTAAAAAAATCCTTTTTCCCAAAACGGATTAATCACACTCTAATCACCTTATAAACCCTAACTTAATCCCAGGTTCAATTTATTTAAAAACAAAGGGGTTTTTCCCCTAATTGTGCAGAATGTTGATTAACCTTATTGTCACCAAAACCCCCATCCCAAATCACCCATCACTCTCACCCATGTGATACCTTGGCCCTCCCCTGCACAAGCAAACAAAAAGATGACAGCAGGATCAACAACTCACAACATTTTCGTGCTCCCAAAGAAAATATGGACGTCCAAGATCATCTTTACACCACTGGCATCCCACATACATCCAAAATTCATCACATGGGCTCTTGACCAAGTTAAAAAAAATGGCATCTTTCTGGAATCTCCAAGGGCAAGAAAGGAAGTTCATGTCATTAGGGTTTTAGCTTCTTTTTAGTTCTAGAACAGATGTAAGCCTCTATATAAAGGCCTTATAGGACTTAGTTAAAAGTTGTTCTTGTTTTCCTTTTTCACAACCTTGTAAATCTTTCTATTCTGAATGAGAAATTAAGTTAAGTGTTGGTGATGAAAACGAGTTCCATCTTACATTTCCGTTGATTTAAGTTATCATTGTTCGAGTTTGGTTTTAATTTTCAGCAAAGTTTATCAAGTTTCCAAGTTTCTGTTTTCTTTTCAAGTTTTTCTCAAATCATAAATTTTCATAAAAACCTGATAAAATGGTGATGAAATGTGTTGGTTTGGTGGTGTTTGAGATTGTGTATGTCCATGATACCATGGCTTGTTCTGGTATGGTGGGTACCCATTCTTAGGCAGCCATTGTTTGGTCCTTTGTTTAGTTTATCTTAGTCTAACCCAAGCTTTAATCTCTCTTCTAGCTTAATCTATAACCTAGGGGCAAGCCCTTGAGCTTTTACACAGGCTTTTCCTTCTCTCTTAGCAGGTTCAAAACAAGAACCATTTTTTATCTATTTTTTGTTAAGCAGTTCCTCATAATCATTTCAGCAAAGTTCTGCTCAGGCCCCAGCCTGATTGGAGGTGACTTTTCAGTCACTGTTGGGCCTGGATGTAGGCCCAACAAGGTAGCATCCTTGTTTCCCTTTCCAGTTTTCATAAGTTTCAGTTCTATGTGACTTTGCATGATTTTTGTGAAATTGCTTGTTTTTTTGTTTCATCTGCTTGATTAGGATTTAAATTGTCCTTTATGCATGCTTAGATAGTGATTAATCAGTTTGGTAGAATTGTATTAAGATCTGCTTTGTTAAAATTATTTTCAGAAAAATTAAGGGGTGTTTGGATTAGGGTTTGTAGTAGGGATTTAATATATAAATCTTGTTTGAAACCTGTTTATTTCACTCATTTGCTTGTTGGTAGGTGATGTATGCATGAAGTTTTCCATTTGGTGGAGTTTAAGTCAAAGTTGCATGATAAAAAAGTTGAAACATAGTCTAAATCAGTCAAGTGCTTGTCTGCTTAATTTTGTGAGAATTTGTGCTTTAAATCTTGAAGTCTGTTAGATCTTAGGTCATAGAAGGATTGTGAATCAGTTTTATGCCATGTTGTTGGATTATGTGCTTTGTTTGAAGGTTTGAATCTCACATTTGTGCTAATTGCATCAGCAAAACATTCTCAGACCCTTATTAGTTTATCAGTAACTCATTTTGGTGATTTGTGTGCATTTTTGTGAAGCAACTTGTTAGATTTTGTGTTGATTGTGACTCCCTATACTCAACTGAGTATAGGGGTGCCCTTTTCTCCATAAAAAACCAACAAGAAACCAAGATCAAGCTCCTCTTGATCAGGTTTCACAAGTGAAGATATCACATTTTCTCTTTGTGTTCATAAGAACTTAACTGGGCACGTTTTTCATTTTGTAAGGCTTTAATTGGTTTGATTTGGACTAGTGTTAGTGTTTTTGAGTTTAAAAGAGTTACTGGATTGAGTTTTAAAAGTAAAAAAAAAAAAGTTTTCCAAAAAGCTCCTTGGCCTGGACTCGAACACGGGACCCCTCGTTGGAGGACTATACGTGTTAACCAGTGATCCAAGTGCTTTTCTCTGTCATCCTTCCCACCCATTATTCTTTTATTGTCTTTTTCATTTGTGCTAGTTAAATTAAGCCATAGCTTAATAAGCTTATAAAAGCTTATTGGAAAAGCTTTTTTGCTTGATTTCATTTTTCTTGTGTTCTCATTAGGGTTTAAGACTTTTTGGTTTAAAAAGATTAATTTTCACGTGCTTAATTAATTTTCTAGGATTATTTTTAGTTTAAATTTTGAAAAGTAATTTAAAAATAGAAAAAGGTATTTTAAAAATCTGAAAAAATATTTTTTAGGTTTTTAATCATATTTTTGAGGTTTACAGCTAAAAAAGTTTTCAATTTAACTTATTTTTGATTTTATAGGGTTTTAGGGTTTTTAACCAACTTTGAAATTTAATATAAAATTATTAAATAGGTTTTAGAAACTTTTAATTGCATTTTTGTCTTAGTTACATTATTCTAGATTTTTGGTAATTTTTTAGAATTTTTTTATGAACTTTGAATTTTTTTGAATATTTTAATATTATTTTATTATTAAAAATTGAAAGTTTGATTTTTTAAGTTTTTACATTTTTCCTATATTGTATTCACTTAATTAGGAGTTTTGTCACTTTCCAAATATTTTTAGGACTTTTCAATTATTTTCTAGAATTAATTTAAGTTTTAATTGATTTTAATAGTTTTTAAGTGTTTAAAAATAGTTTTATTTGGTTTTAAAATTTTTAAAAATACTTTTTAGCTTAATTAGGTTATTTTTGAGGTTTACAAACTTTAAAATCTTGTTTAGGGCTTTTTAATAATTAATAGTGATTTTTAGGGCTTTAATTAGCATTAAAAAGTCATTATTTAATTAGTTAAAAGGTTTTAGCAAGTTTGGATTTTTTTAAACTCTTAGAATATTATTGTGGATTTTTAGTAATTTTTAGGAATTTTTAGGTTAAAATTTTAATTTTTGCACTATTTACGGTTTCACGTGATCGCCTTTTTCGTCGTAGTTTAATCCGTCTTCGTAACCCTCTTTCTCTTCTAATCCCATTTCTTTCTTTATTTCTCAATCATATAATCACAAATCAAAATCTTCTCTTAACACAACGCACTAGCCTCCTCGAGAACGAACTTGGACTTATTTGGTCATTAGTGCTCGGTTTTCCTAAACCGACACTTAATACTTACCACTTTTGTCATCCTTTTCCTAAAGGTATACAAAAACTTCAACATCAACATGATATGACTATACCATGAATACAATTAACTCATTCATTTTATCTTCTCTTTGTGATATGACAGAATCATGCCACTTAGGAGAATGACAAATGATGCCATTGCAAGGCTAGTTGCTGAAGAGGTTGCGAAAGCATTAGCTGCGGATAGAGCTGCGCGTGTTAACACTGAAGGAGCAGGTGGCTCTGGAGGTGCGGCTGCTGAAGGTGAAGGTGAACCTGCAGGACCAGAAGCTGCTGGGGCAGGTGTAGCTGAGAATCCTGCAGATGAGGTTGCTCCGGTTGCTGCTGTGGTTAAAGAATGTACTTTTGCTGGATACATGAAGTGTGGACCTACTATATTTCAAGGAACTGGTGGAGCACTGGAATTATTCAGGTGGATTGAGAAAACAGAAACAACATTTGAGATTAGTGATTGCTCAGAAAGGAACAAGGTTAAGTTCGTAGTTGCTACTTTCAAGGATCGAGCTTTAAGCTGGTGGAAGACTCAAGTTGCTACAGTTGGTTTAGAAGCTGCAAACAGGAAACCTTGGGATATTACCAAAAAACAGGAAACCTTGGGATGAAATTAGAAGGTTGTTGAAAGAAGAGTTCTGTCCAGAAGAAGAGTTATCTGCTTTGGAGGATGAGTTGAGGCACCTGAAGCTGAAAGATAACAACATTGCTGCATATACTAGCCGATTCAATGAGTTGGTTTTGTTGTGTCCAGATGCTTTTGCTACTGAGAAGAAAAAGATGGACCAATACATCAAAGGGCTGCCTGGGTACATTAAAGGTGAGACGACTTCATCTCGACCCAAGAACTTTGTTGAGACTGTAAGAATGGCTCATACACTCATGGGGCAGAAGGTTCAAGATAGGGCTGAGAGAGCTGCTGAGGGTAGTAAAAGGAAATGGGAGAATTCGTAGAGTGGTAATCAAGGTAGTAACCGCCATAGGCAATACAATCAGAAGAGAAATGATGGGGCTAGAGCTGCAACTAACAAGAATGATAATGCTGATCATGGGGGACCAGCCCAGAAATGTAAGAGTTGTGGTGCTTGTCACTTTGGTAATTATCCACCGAGGTGCACTAAGTGTGGAATGGTTGGTCATGTTGTGGAGAAATGCAAGACAAGGGTCCCTGCTACTGGAGCGAATGCTATTCCGATCAGGACTTGTTTTGAATGTGGAGAACGTGATCATATTCGTCCTCAATGTCCGAAGTGGAAGAACAAGAAAGCAGGTGAAGCTGCTGGGGCAGTTTATGTTGTTAAGGATGTTGATCAGGCACAAGGTCCAAATGTGGTGACGGGTACCTTCTTACTCAGCCATCGTTATGCTAGTGTGTTGTTTGACTCAGGATCTGATAGGAGCTTTATAAGTAATTCCTTTAGTCGTTTAATTGATGTTGAGCCAACAAGCTTAAATGCTAGTTACGAGGTCGAGTTAGCTGATGGACAATTAGTTAGTACTACCACTATATTTAAGAAGTGTCCTTTGAAATTAGCAAATCATTTGTTTGAAATTGATTTGATGCCGATTGAGTTGGGTTCTTTTGATGTGACTGTTGGTATGGATTGGTTGGTTGCTCATGACGCGGTAATTGTATGTGGGGAGAAAGTTGTTCACATACCGGTTAAGGGTAAGGTGTTAGTAGTTAAAGGTGATGTCGGTAGATCTCGTCTGACGGTGATATCTTGTATCAAGGCGAAGAAATATGTAGAAAGAGGTTGTCACCTGTTCTTGGCTCAAGTAGTGGAGAAGGAACTACCGGTTAGGCGTGTGGAAGATGTTCCGGTTATTCGTGATTTTCCTGAAGTATTTCCCGATGACTTGCCAGGGCTTCCGCCTCAGCGAGAAGTCGAATTCAAGATTGATCTAGTGCCGGGAGCTGCACCAGTGGTGCGTGCACCTTATTGTTTGGCACCGTCTAAGATGAAGGAGTTGGCAGATCAGTTGAAAGAGTTAATGGAGAAGGGGTTCATTAGACCTAGTTCGTCATCTTGGGGAGCTCCAGTATTGTTCGTGAAGAAGAAGGACGGATCGTTCAGAATGTGCATAGACTACCGAGAGTTGAACAAGTTAACTATTAAAATCGTTATCCACTTCCTAGGATCGATGATTTGTTCGATCAACTATAAGGTTCGTGTGTGTACTCGAAGATCGACTTGAGGTCGGGTTATCATCAACTTCGTGTTAAAGAGGAGGATATACCTATTACAGCTTTTCGGACGCGTTATGGACACTTTGAATTTCAAGTGATGCCGTTTGGGTTAACTAACGCACCTGCGGTATTCATGGACTTAATGAATCGTATGTGTAAACCATATCTCGACAAGTTTGTGATTGTATTTATCGACGATATCCTGATTTATTCCAAAAGTCGGGAGAAGCATGAAGGTCATTTGAAGATTATTTTGGAGTTGTTGAAGAAGGAGAAGTTGTATGCAAAGTTCTCCAAGTGTGATTTTTGGTTGGATTCAGTCCAATTCCTTGGGCACGTGATCGATAGTAGCGGTGTTCATGTTGATCCTTCCAAAATTGAAGCTATTAGAGATTGGGATAGGCCTACGACCCCGACTGAAGTTAGACAATTCCTGGGATTAGCTGGATACTACCGGCGATTCATAGAAGGATTCTCTTTAATTTCTAAACCTCTTACTAGACTTACCGAGAAAAACAAGAAGTATGAATGGGGTTCAGAAGAAGAAGAAGCATTCTAAACTTTGAAGCGGAAGCTGTGTTCTGCACCAATTTTGGCTTTGCCCGACGGAGCTAAAGACTTTGTGGTATATTGTGACGCATCACGTAAGGGTTTTGGTGCTGTGTTGATGCAAAGGGAGAAAGTGATCGCGTATGCATCTCGTCAATTGAGGAAGCATGAGGAGAATTATACTACACATGATTTGGAGTTAGGAGCTGTTGTCTTTGCTCTTAGACTTTAGAGACACTATCTCTACGGTACAAAGAGTGTGGTATATACCGATCATAAAAGCCTGCAACATATTTTGGATCAGAAGGAGCTCAATATGAGGCAGAGAAGATGGGTAGAATTGTTGAGTGATTACGACATTCAAATTTGCTACCATCCCGGCAAGGCGAATGTAGTTGCCGATGCACTTAGTAGGAAGGACAGAGAAATAACCAAAAGGGTTAGAGCTTTAGCCATGAAAACTTATTCTGATTTATCTAATCGAATACTTACAGCTCAAACTACCGAGATGAAGGAAGAGAATGTGAGAGATGAAGACTTGGGTAGAAGGATGACACCTATATTCGAAATTCGTGATGACGGAATTCGGTATTTCGAGAATCGTGTGTGGTTACCGGTATATGGAGGACTGAGAGATCTAGTTATGCACGAATCTCATAAGTCTAAATATTCGATTAAGATCGGATAAAATGTACCAAGACTTGAAGAAATGTTACTGGTGGCCGAATATGAAGGCTAACATTGCTACTTATGTTAGTAAATGTTTGACGTGTACTAAGGTGAAGTTTGAGCACAAGAGACCTTCGGGTTTACTGCAACAACCTGAAATTCCAGAATGGAAATGGGAGAAGATCACTATGGACTTTGTTTCGGGACTTCCGAGAACTTCTAGTGGTTATGATACGATTTGGGTGATTGTTGATCGGTTGACTAAGTCGGCTCATTTCTTGCCGATAAAGAAAACTGATGACTTAGACAAACTTACTCGGTTGTATTTGAAGGAAGTTGTTTGTAGACATGGAGTTACTTTGTCAATTATTTCTGATCGAGATAGTCGGTTCACATCTGAGTTTTGGAAATCGCTTCAGCGAGCTTTGAGGACTCAGTTGGATATGAGCACTACGTATCATCCAGAAACGGACGGACAAAGTGAAAGGACTATTCAGACCTTGGAGGATATGTTACGAGCGTGTGTAATAGACTTTGGAGGTAGTTGGGATCAACACTTACCTTTGGTGGAGTTCTCATACAACAACAATTATCATGCAAGTATTAAGGCTGCGCCTTTTGAAGCACTTTACGGGCGAAAGTGTACATCACCAGTTGGTTGGTGTGAAGTTGGAGAAAGTCAGTTGACGGGTCCTGAATTGATTAGAGAAACGACAGAGAAGATCGTGCAAATCAAGAATCGTTTATTGGCAGCTCGTAGTAGACAGAAGAGCTATGCGGATAAGAGGAGAAAACCATTGGAGTTTGATATTGGCGATATGGTTATGTTGAAAGAATCACCTTGGAAAGGAGTAATTCGATTTGGCAAGCGAGGAAAGCTTAGTCCACGCTATATAGGTCCATTCAAGATTATTGATCGAGTTGGTCCTGTGGCATATAAGTTGGAATTGCCAGAGAAGTTAAGTGCTATTCACAATACTTTTCACGTTTCTAATCTTAAGAGGTGTTTGGCGGACGAGAATCTGATAATTCCACTTGAGGAGATTCAACTGGACGACAAGCTGCAATTTATTAAAGAACCGGTGGAGATTATGGATCGAGAGGTGAAACGGCTTAAGCAAAGTCGGATCCCGATAGTGAAAGTGCGATGGAATTCCCGACGTGGACCCGAATACACTTGGAAGCGAGAGGACTACTTCAAGAGCAAGTATCCGCATTTATTCGTAGACGGACCTAAGGAGAAGTAAGCCCCGGGACGGTGCTCTCCTAAGGTGGTGAGGATGTAAAACCCACAAAATAAGGTCATTACTTAATTCTTACTTTTCAAATATTTTTGAAGTATTTACGACGTTAAATATTATTATGTTTAACGGTTTAAGTTGAAATCGATATTAAATATTTTATTTTAATATTTTGACGAGCAACGAGGACTACTAGTGATCGCGATACCGACGGATGCCCACAATTTTATATTTTATTATCGATCGTTTCGATATTAAATACTTTCGACGACATCGTTTTAATTACGTATCGAGTCGTTATATTATTATTTTTCGTGTGCGTTTAAACTTTTAAGTATTTTTACGAAACCCGAGTCCCGTAAATATTTTCAAAATTGACTAATAATTATTTTCCACTTTTTAGCTAACTATTTACATTTTTTTAGCCAAACTTTTGCCAAATTGCAACTTGGTCCCTATCCCACTAAATAAAAACTTAAAATAAACACACATTTCATTTTTTTTTACTTCCAAAATTCATCATCTCTCTCTCCTCTTCTTGTTCTTGCCGAAAGACCACCCAAACCCCAAACCCATTCAATTTTCAATTTATCTCAAGTTTGAGGTTGATTCAAGCTAAACCAAGCATAGACCCATCTCTATTTTTGATCAAGGATCATATAGGTATAAAAATTTTACACATGCAAGTACTTTTTTTTATGTTGGTAGGTAGAAGCCATGGTCATGCATGGTGTTTTTAGCATGATCCATGGTGGTTCTTGCTAGAAATCTTGTTAAAAACTTTATTTTGATCTAAAGATTTTTATTTTTATTTTGATTTTGATGTTATGGTGGATGTATGATGATATTAGAGTATAGGAATGATCATTTCTATGGTTGGTTTTGGTCAAAAAGTTGATTTTGTACAAGATTTTGGTACCCATTGTATAGCAGTAGGTAAACTGAAAAATCCGAATTTTTATGTTTTGAAAATGACTTAACTTATAGCCTAGGGTTGTAGATAATTTCCTTAGCTTCGATTTGATATAAGGTAGAGCTTCTAGCTCAAAACGAGCGCGAAGTTATGATGTTTTGAATGATCGTGTACCGGGAGACGAGTATCGGCACTACAAGTAGTTGTTGTCGATATTTGGATCGAATCTCGGGGACTCTAAATGGATGTTTTAAAATGTGTAACCTAATGATAATGAGGTATTTATTTATTAGGTTGAGTTTACTTTAAAACCCGAGCGTCGGTTTTGTAAACGGAGTCGTTTAAATAAGTTAAAACGGTTGTATGAAAAATTAACGTAAATCTGTCCGGATTTTGTGGTTTGAAAATGAGTCGAGTAAAGGACTTTAAAAGTAATTTCATTTGATAAACTTGTAGGAGGACTTTCTATATATAGTAAGTTAGTTTATCGAGTCGTTTCATAAACGGTTGACAAGTTTAAAAACGGGTAAATAAGCTAGTACAGGTAGTATGTGCCGGCGGATTTTGTTAAAAAGTGTAAAATGGTAAAGTAAATGAGTAGTAAAGTATAATGAAGTTATTTATATCGTTTACTCTCGAGTGTATTGTGGTTTTATGAGTTCGAGTTTGATTTTTTTATGTATGAATTATTTCTCGAGTTTATTATTAATATACGCACCTAAATTGCTAGGTTGCGGTTGTCGTGTTTATCGGGCATCTACTATCGTCGGCGATCGTCTTCAACTACTATAAGTACTAAGGTGAGTCTATAGCCTCGTTTGAGCTCATTCAAATATTTTAAAACCCGCGAGGGGGAATACATGTTTTGTAAACTTAGAACACAAGATTTTTATGGTATGCTTGTCCCTTTATGAATGGACCCGTGGTTGCCTTTAAATTGCATTAAGTGATTGCCTTTGTTAAAGCCTCAATTATGGACCGTTAATTAACCTATGATGGGTTAACCGCTAGTACAATTAATAGATCTATGGGGGAAGCCGCCCCGGTTCAGTTTTTGTGGACTTGTCATAGAAGCTTAGGCCCGACCTCCACACTGTTTGAACATATTGTATTGAGAAGTCAGGTATACGGCAATGTACCAATAATCTGGAGGTAACCGACAATTAATAAATCTCCTGTCTTATCAGACCTCTAAAGGGAGTGTCTAAGGGCTCAGTTCCATGAACTTATTGCAATTTATGCTATATACAATTATTATTGTTGATGCAAATTATTATTTGATGCTTGTTGCCTTCAAGTATGCCACAAACTTATAATCTTTGCTTGTGTTCAAAATGATTATATAAACCTATAGATTCACTCGGCATTTTTGCTGATGATTTTCTCACATGTATTTCAGGTAATCAGGAAGGGTGAAGCTTGGAAGCCACGGGAATGAATGTTGTGCACTACTTTGTAATATAAACTCTTTGAATGTTTGTCGTTCCTTTTGTTCAAAACATTTTAAATCTTTTGTTTTAGTTGTACTTTGGTTACGATGTCTTGGGACTACGCTACTTTGACAAATGTTTTAGGAATGATAAATCTAAAACGTCTCTTTTCGAGTCGCTCTTTATAAATTATGTGTTGTTGTATCATTGTTTAGCACCCAAAGATGTATTCCGTTGCGTGTAAATTTGGGGGTGTTAAATATTTTCATGGTGAATGTGGTGTACCTTGCATCCTTCACAAAGAGTTGATCCTTCCTAACCAGACTATTATAATTAGAGGCATCCCCTCTATATGCATGACGAGGTCACCCCTCTATGTATTCATGCACGTTGTTATATTCATGATCTATATGGACTCTTAGGCATTTCAAATACAGTTTTCATGATACAAACTTAATCTTTTCAGAATAAACCAATTTATTACATGTCACCAGGTTTTCCCAGGACTTACATTATTCCGCTGCATTTTCATTCTTATGTTCCCATTTCAGTCTTTGCTTATGTTTATGTTATTCCATATCACTGTTATATATCCGCACACTGAGCGTATTGCTCAGCCGTATTTTTTTTTTCTATGTCCCAATACGACAGGTACTAAAGGGCAAAGCTAGGATTTCAAGAGTATGTGCATGGAATGTGGCGCCAGTCTTCTTTCATTCTTTAATGCATTTACATGCTTTTGCTTTTCTAGGCATTGTTTAGTCCTTTTCCTTGACGTTCTACTTATGCATTTCGTGTGTGGAGCTTATGTTGGATCCGATGTTTGTTTCCGGATTCTTATGGTCATTTAATGTTTTAGACATTTACTTGCATGCTTTGATACACCATAATTATCTTGTGATATTCCATTTGTCAAAATGGGGTGTTACAGAGTCAATCCCACGGTAAGATTAACGATGTTTTCTCACTATGCGACATCCTCACACAAGTTTACTTTGTGCAGGAGCCGGAGCCTTCAATACCCAAATTACCTCTAATTCGGGACATCAATTTCCAATCCAACTTTTGTATCAATAAGTTGCCGCCATCTGTGAGACCCTACACAGATCTCTACGATGACTAAGACGACCGGAAATTCTTCTAACCGGCTGACTCGACTAGGGAATATGTCGCAGCAGAACGAGACGACCTTTGTCTCGAACACTTCAGCCACTGGAGGGAGAAAAACCCTAAACTAGAGGGAACTCTTGGAGGACCGACCACCTAAACGCTGGAACCAGGCCACCGCATCAGGTGGTGAGTCCGCTATTCGTGGCAACTCCTATGGCGACACCACCAATAGGGACATCAAGGTCAGTGGTGGTACCACCCCCGCCACAAAAAGAAGCTCCACGTCTATCGGACGCACAACTAGAAGGTCTCGCCACACCTTCTACGCTCGAGGTACACCTTCCAGACTTCGTAGCACAAAACTATGAAGCCCTCCTCCCGTACATGGCAGAGAGAAAGAGGAATGAGCCACGGGAAGATCTCATGACACGCCTTAACTTTGTTCCTAGTCCAGCGAAGGAAACAGAGGCCGAGAGGTCACCACGATGTTTCGTGGAAAGGGAGCGACGTAGCGTCTCCCCCGAACTTAAAAGCAAGCGCCCAATGAAGGAACGCATCAAGAGACGCTCCACGAAAGGACGACTCAGCAAAGCACACGACACCGACCAACCAGAGAGGTGGAAAGTCTCTAAACACTCGTAAAGGTCAGGAGGCCGGGGTGATTCAGAGAGACCAGATGAAAACTTTCAGTGCACAATAAACGTCTTTCACAAACTCAATAAGAGGAAGAGGGGTACAACTCTAATATCTTAGAACTCCAGATCTAAAAGGAGGGAACCTCGCGGTCGCTCTTAGAGACGGGACTGTTCACCTACCAGGGAACGCTCTGTCTCCGATACAGGAGCTTCTCATCGCAGACGTCATAGGAGAGATACGTCGTCTCCACAATACTCGTCTCAAATTGGGTAGCTAAAACGTCAGCAACATGAGCCACAAAAGGATGTTCAAGAGACAACTTAGACTTTTACCTCTGCAATCTAGAATGAACTGAACCCAATGCATCAACAAGAAAGACCTCATCATCGGCACCCGTAGGAGTATCAAGCAAACCCTCATGAATAGGAATCATGAGCCGAGAAGAGGAAGATAGATGGGCACCCGCGCGAAGGACCTCATCACCGATATACAAGTCACCATCAATTGACTAATATTAGCATCTCTCCGAGACTCACGGAGATCAAGAAGCGGGAACTCAAAAGTGGCAAAAGCCTTAACAACATAATCATATCTAGAATTCGCCAGAGGATCCCAAGCCTAGACACTAGATAAACCCGTACCCGCTTTACCATGCTTAATGTCAGCGGCCAAACCCTTTTGCATACCAAAATCTATGGTCCGCCCCACAGCTGTACCAAAATCAGCCATATAACTGGGAGACCTCCGAGACTTGGCCACATCAAGACAATGTAACACTTGGTAATATTCCTGACCTTGCTATATTTACATTTCTTACCCTTGAGTATGCTATATGTCATTTTATGTGTTAAACTGATTTTAGTCGCAGACTGCGCTCAGTCAATGCCAGTGTGAACACCTTGCGTGTTAAATTTTGATCTCGTGCGCTCACGAGCAATACCTTGATCTCGTGCGCTCACGAGCTATACCCGTTATCGTTAATTTATTGCCTAGGTTATAGGACCTATGTGTTATGTGCCTTACGTGAACTATTATATTATTAACAGTAAGTATGACGCGCGAGAATCTGTTGGAATACACGACCTTTTGGCGAGATCGCCAAACGTCTACCATGAGAGCTCAAACCACCGTGTACCATACCCCTTACATTCTACATTGTTATACACACATTGACACTTTATTAAACATATGACTCCACTATCTCCACCTAGCAGCTTGCAATAAAATACACTACCAACTTTTATCTCCCAAACCTTGACATCACCCTCTTTTACTAATCGATTATTGTGACACAAGTAAGATTCAAATTTGGTCAACCCCCTATCATATGCCAACCATGCCTTGTTACCATCATTCTGCTATCACCTGCAAGCAAGTACTACCGTTCTAAAACCCCATTTGCAGATCATTTTGGTCCTCTTTCACTCACGCAAAACGCATCTATTTTGCCTTGCTATGATCTCTCTCTCACACTCACTCACTTAGAAACACACACAAACTCCATACAAACTCCATCATCTTTTGATAATAGCAGAATACAATCTTCATTAACAATACAAATATTTACCTATTCACACAAAAATGACCAGAAAGCTTCTAAGAACTAATATCACATATAGCTAAACACACTCCTCTTTACATACTATCCTCATTTAGCAACATTTCTGGATTACAGTTCATCCGAAGAGTCCAAGACGCGAAGGGGGTACTAGTGGTACGTGTGATAAGGTAGTTCGAGTGGTTTGTTGTAGGTTTATACGCGGGTCGATTTAGTAGTAGGGTTTATAATCTTTCCACCATTCACGCCATTGGTACGTTTGAGAAGAACGCAAGGTCTAAATCTTCACCTTTGTTATCATCTTTTCATGCTTTATATTCATGCGTTTCATTTATATGTCGCTTTACCACACGAACCAGAAACTGGGTTTTAACAAATGGGTTTTTGTAAATATTTACCTTGGTGTCGTAAACTTTTAGCGTGTATTTTTGGTATCGGTTTGCGAGAATGCTGGTAGGTTATATGGTATATGCTGTTATGTGGGTAATGAGGGTATACTTTTGTGAGGTCTCAGTGAGAGTCCATCATGAGTTTGGTCGTGAGCTTGTGGTGAGGCGAGTGATTGTGAATTTTGTGAGAGAAATGGTGAGACCTTGTCGAGAGATGTTGTGGTGAGTTTGATGCGAGTGGAGAGAAGAGGATGGAGTTTTATTGTGAGTTTGACGAAGGGTTTGATGAGAGTATTAGTGAGATTCTGAGGGAATCTTATTGTGAGAAGGAGAAGGATTGTTGAGGAGAGTTGCGAGTTGTGAGGGATAGAGTGATGGGTTTTCTTGCATCTGGTCTTGTGTAGGTGGGGCTCGAGTCTAGTGTCGAGAGTGTAGTTCATCGAGTCAAAACAGATCTTGCGTTCGCTGAATCTGGGAATCATGTTGGTGTTGAGATGAAGTTGGAGCTTGAGTAGAGGGTGGTATTCTTTAGAGTCAAAACTACTCGAGTCGTTGTCTTTTGCCAAGGCCTTGTTGTATAAATTTTCGGTGTGAGGCCGAGTCGAGTGTGTCATACGTTCAGTCTAGTTTTTAGCTGTGTTGAGTGTTGTGTTTAGCTTGGGTGTCTCTGTGTGTTTGATCCTACGTCTGGGTTTCTAGCAAGAGAAATAGAATATGTTAGAATCGTGTGTGTGTGGGTGCATTGTATTCCAAATCTGTGTTTCAAAGCCTTGTTTAAACTTTGTGTGATTGTGAGTCGAGTGCGAGCGAGAGTCTAGCTTTCAAATCCGGGCTTTGAGTTCTGTTTGAGCTAGTGTGTGTGTTGCGTTTCATATGTGTGTGTGAGTTTGAACGAGAGAGAGAGAGTCAGAGAGTTGTGGCATGAGGATGAAGCAAATATTGATAGTGAGAGGGCTGGGAGTCATCATTCCGAGTGAGTGTATTTTGGGGTGCCACGTCATCGAAACTCACTCACCCACTCACACGAAAAAAAGTGGGGAGTCATGGCTTGGAGTGATAGATGAATGTGGGTCCCACAATACCCTTTTTTCTTTCCCAATATACACACAAAATACAAAAAAAAAAAAAAAAAAAAAAAATAGAGGCTAAACCCAGACTCACGCAAGTGAGTATACTCACGCCCATGGCTCACGCCGTGGGTTTTTCTTGTTCGGGGAATCATCACGCCAAACACGCCGTGGGTTTGACACCCCACGGCGCCAACACTCCCTGCCCTCTGAGAGTGGAGGTGGGATACAGTAATATACTAGAGAGAATGGATAGGTTGAGATTTGAGGTAGCACATATATATATATATATAGAGATATTGCATGTGTGAGGTAATCAAAATGAATTTTAATAATGATTGTTAGTCCCGAGAGTCAAGGTCCAGATGGAGGGAAATTCTATTTTTATAAACTGTAACTTGACACGAGACCTGGTCTTGTCGACCATGATAAGAATTGTGAGCAGTGAGTGAGTAAAGTTATACTTTTGAACAAATGAGCTGTTTTAGAATTTAATAAGTCCATAGGCTCACTATTTTGTGTACACTCGGTATATACATTTCATAATGGTTGTGTATTAGTTTGATCAAAAATGTTATTTTCACTAAACTCGTTTGAGCATGGGTTCATTTTATAAATTAAATCCGTGGTAAAGGTTGACATATGCATATGACGTCTATTTTATTTTTGCATTATAGATTGTAACTCAATCTAATATTACTTTAGGTTGCATCGTGCGTGATCTGATTCTGTGATTATTATATATTTGATGTGTTAGCTTGCATCGCTAAGGTGAGTCATAGTCCCTTATTAAACTGCTTTGATTGTTTTATTGTATTGGGATGAGATAATGCTTCTTTGATTGCTTGGACGCAAAATGTGCTCTCGTGTATGCTTTGATGATAGTTTATGGATATGCCTAAGTAGTTTTAAACCCATGTGCTTTAGTCCCTATCATGAACCGTTAATCACTTCTGGATGACAGGTAAAGTGAACCCTATGTTATGGATAGATCTATTGAGGTTTTGGCAAACTCCGTCCGGGGATTTATAAATCACCACTGCCAAACGGACGTATACCATTTGTTATGTGCTAGGTGGTCTTGGGTTAGACATCTATTGGGGCAACTTGTGTGATTATGCGTGCGATATTTCGACGTACTTGTCATAGTTTGGTTTTCATGAGCTTAGTGCTATCATAAACTCTGTGTGGTACCCAATATGCTTGACATTATACCTACCATAATTGTTAAGTTTATCTATTAACTATGTTTTTGCGGTCCAATGCTTGCTATGCTTTTAAAATTAAATCTATGCACTCACCAACTTTATGTTAACGAATTTAAGCATTTATCTCAGGTGTGTGATCTGTTTTGCCAGCTTCATGATGATAGGAGTCAGCATTCATACATGGCTATCTTGTGGATGTTCCTTCTTGCATTAAAACTTTAAATCTCGTTGTCACTTAAACTATTTTATTTTTCTGTTGCATTACTTATGACTTGGGATGATTGTAAGGCTTTAACTATTTTAATCTTTGCAACGAGGTATTTTCTTAAAACGTCTCAATTAGAGTCGTTCCCTTTATTTTGCACTTTTGTATTATGACGTAACAACCCCTAAGCGTTACCGCTTCCGTTGATCCATTTGGGGGTGTTACAGACGAAGCCCGTGACCTATCACACAGGGTGCCTAACTACAGCAGTCATATAACGAGGGAAGACAACCTCATCAAGAGTACAAGCAAAAGAGGAAAAAATAGAATCTACAACCGCAATACCGTTTACTAGTTCTAGAGCCTGTAGATCATGCAACGCCCCAAAGGCACTCTTCAAGGCAATCTCACAAGGAACTTAAAGTCTCAGCTGAGAGGATGTAGATTCTAAAGCAGATAACTGATCACCAAGACCGCTTCCCACAACTTCTAAATCTCGAACCCGGGGACATGAAACCTCAAGGGAACTAGTAAGCTCTACAACCTTACTCTCTAATAAACCACTCTTCACCCTCTTGGTCAACAAATTCGCAAACAAAGAGTCCCCCATGGCCTCAAAGAAGCAATCCGGTCGCGGAGTTCCAAAACAACATCAATTTCCTTTTCAAGATTAGACAACCTAACTTTCAAAGCCTCAATCTCAACATCCTTCCGGGCTAGCAACTAAGGATCCTCAACATACTCTAAATGTAACTGTAGAAACTAGAAGGGGGGGGGGGGGGGTTGAATAGTTTCTCTTGTTTAAGGTCCTAATTAAAAATCCTTTCAGTTTGGTTTCTCCCAAAATTACCTTTACTTGAAAACTAGTTTCATAGTTATTAGGTTCAATTCTAACTCATTAACAATATCTAGTGACAATGAGATGCAACGTAAGAATGAAGGCAAAAGTAAAGACTAAGGAAATAAACAACCTAAGGTACGACACAAAGATTTATAGTAGTTTGGAAACGAAGATCTCTCTTCGTTCCTACTCCACTCCTCAAGTACACCTTACTCAAGATTTACACTATATCCACAAGCTCCCTTCTTGGCGGAGAAAACCTTACAACGTCACTTATATTATTTTCTGACACTAAGCTAAATGTCGAGACCTAATATTAGCTAGGACCAATCTACACACGTCACCTACTTCACCATTTTCCGACACAAGGCTAGATGTCGAGTTCTAGTCAAAAGTTAGAACCAATCTTCGTCGCCCATCTTCTTTTCTGACACAAGGCTAGATGTCGAGTCCTAATCCAAAGTTAGAACCAATCTTTACAACTCTTCGTTTTCAAGTTTAGTGAGAACTCACAAGACACATACACATATCACTTTGTAGTTTAGTGAGAACTAACACACAACACTTATTACAACTCAAAACACATATCCAAGTATACACATATAACTTGGATCTACACACGAAAAATCCAAGTATATACATATACATGGATTTACATAAGACTAATCCAAGTATTTACAAATATCTTGGATCAACACAAGACTAATCCAAGTATACACTGTTGGGTCCACTAGATGTGGATCTTGCAGCCTGTTAAGGATGGTGAACGACTTCTGTAATCACAAGTCTATTCACAGAGAGACTCTTGATGAAACACATAGTATAAGTGCGGAATACAAATACTATGAACAAGAAGAAACATAATAACTAAATAACTTGATCCTTACTAAGGATTTCTACTATTAATATGAAATGAATAAAGATGATGAAGGTGTGTTTAACCCTTCTGCCAATGGGTTCCTTTTATACTACAAGGAAACCCTAATACTACATTAAAACTAAAACGTGTAACTTCTGATATGCATATCCTTTCCTAACATATCTCATGCATATCCTAACAAACTACTAAGAATAGTAATGTTTGACTTTCTACTAGACCAGGAGCACGTATTGCTCCTACTACTACTAGGACCAGGAGGAACTACATACCTCCTAGCTTATCTCTTACAAATATCTATTCCAAAGGTCCTAACAATGCTCCCCTAAACTTGAATTTGACTGGTTGAGTTCAAGTTTCTTTGTAAATCTTGCAAAACAGCTTGAGGATTGAAACAACAGCACAATCAGCAGCAATATAACCATCAGCATTGAAAACACAAAGACTGCTGCAACGAGTAACACCTAGAAGCTTCTTGAAAGCTTGAAACAGATCTGCACCTTGTTGAATCTTTACAGCAACACGAGCAGATTTGAGGAGCCTTTACCAAGTAGCTGCTCGCTCTTGGGCTAGCTAGTCTTTGTGGTGGAATAAGCATCACCGTGGGAGACCAGAATCCAGCCCAACTCTTAGAACGTAAATCAATGGTGAGTGGGGTACCCTAATGATTACGGGCAAATCATCACAGCCGTCATCGGATTTGATATGAGTCTTTACCAGAAGCCGTACCCTTCCGGACTAGCCAACTCTTAGCAATAAAGCATCGGTGAGCTGAAAACCCTATAGCTTTGAGCAAGCTATTACAACTATCAATGGATTTTATATAGGTCTTTACCAAGAGCCGTACCCCCTTGGACTAGCCACTTTTCAGTCTAGGACCAAGGCAAGTGAAAACCCTCCAATTTTAGGTAAACTGGCAACCATCAACGGATTTGATAATCACACCAGAGCCGTACCCTCATGGTGAATCAACTCTTTCTTGTCTGCAAGACATGGTGAGTTGAGAACCATTTATTGTGTGGACTAGGTCCAACACCAGAGGTACTTCTCAAGACAACCCAAGTGTGAAAATACCAAGTGGAAAACAGTTTCATGATGGAAAAGTATAAGCAGATATTATAGGATTTACTGTTGATCCCAAACTTAGATGGATTTAGCTTTATGTATACGAGATTAGATCAAGTAATACACTTAGAGAAACCTTTGTATATGTATATGACAATCTAAGTGTTATGCGGAATTAACACTTAAACAAGAACACACAAGATGTAAACAAACTTTCACTTTGATTAATGATATCAAACTTGCTTACAATGAAAGTAGTTTACGTATGAAAACTTATATTGAACAATAACCTAAAGGTCTTCTTTTATAGACATAAGAAGCCTTGTACAATAATTTACGTATCAACTACTCTAGGTAAAGATAAATATAGAAAATACATTGTTGTTCCTATCTTTACTAGAAGTAATCTAGAATACAATAAACGCGTAGAGTATATCTTTCCATCAGTGCTTGTCTTCAATGTATCAACGCTTGACTTTGTCTTGTCAACGCTTAAGCTGTCAGCGTTTGTTTTACTCCTGTCAACGCTTGTTTTACTCTTGTCAGCGCTCAAGTAGACTGGCTATAATTTATTCCCAACAATCCTCCCCTAAACTTGATATCTACTCTAGTGATCAAGTTTCTGAATAAACATTAAGAACTAGGAGGAATATTACAAACCTTCTCATATTGGTAATAAATAAATCTGATCAAGTCTTTTGCCACGTCACTTGAATAATCAATTTCTAGCTGAGTGTTCTTCATCTTCTCCAAGACTTCCTTGGACATGAAGTACTGACCATCCACAAGTAGATACTCAGCAAACTTTGTAGAACTCAAATAATAAACTCCAGCAGCTGAATACAATCTCCATTGAAGACCACTAAGATCATCTTCAAGATCCTTCCAAATAGCAGGATCCTCATCTTTTGGTCCACACATTCTCTTGAATGTGGACCACAGTTTTATTCCATTGACTGAAGTTGGTGCTTCAGTCTCATACTTGGCCTCTAATAACCTCCATAGGTCTACCACGTCTTCTCTGTCAAAACTTGCAAACAAAGATATAAGGGTGGTAAAAGTGTGAACCTCTTTTCCATACCTGCCAATCTTCCAAAACTCACAATCATCTTCTTCATAGCTTACAATTGGGTTTCTGGAATCAAGTGGTAACACTTGTACCATATCTGAAGCTTCTAATGGTGAGAGCTTGAGGCTCTTTCTTATGACAGCTTCACTTGGATGTAATGGATCCATATCTTTAGGAAACTCAAGAGGAACTCCCTTTTTCACTGGTCTAGGAACAAACATTGCCTTCTTGAGCTCCATTTCCTCTGCAAGTTCTTCTTTTCTTTCATCAGAAAGAAGTCTTAGAGTGTTTGCTTCCTGCACTCTAACCCAAATGGGATAAGCTCTACATTCCAACTCTTCAAATGTCAACCCAGTCAAATTCTTGTAAGTCCACCCTGTTCCATGACATCTGAGCAGCATGAAGTACAACTCCTTTCTATCCCTTCTTAAATTTGAGAGAACATTGCTTGCTTTGTGTTTCAAAATGACCTTGCAATCCTTTTGTACTGTGAGAAGAATCTCCAAACCCTATATCTGATCTGAAATGGTCAAGTGTGGATTCTCCATACATCTATCTTCGCAAGCATGATACATTTGAACCACCTCTGGCATATCAAAATCAACCTGCAATTTCAACTCTCTCAATTTCTCCTTGGCCAGCTCATCTCCATACTCAAGTCTTTCTGGTTGCTCTATGATCATAACACTTGAGTCTGAACTAGCTTCATCACTTCATTCTTGCTCTTCTGAAGTGATAACAAAAGGTGACTCTCTCACCTCCTTTCTTTCTTGTTCTACAATTTATGCAACCAACTTTCTATCAAACTCAATCTGTGCTGCATTCTTTGGAACAACCTCTTCTACCATAATACCCTTACCCTTATCTAATGGATCAATTGTTGGTAAGGTAAATGGTAATACCTGTGAAGAAACCTCTTTGATGATGGATGATGACTGGGATACATCAACCTCATTTGCAGGTCTATCAACGCTCATTTTTGCTTTCTCAGCGCCCAAAATACTCATGTCAGCGTTCAAATTTGTCTTGTCAACGCCCAAAGTACCTGTCTCAGCGCCTCTTGCAATTTCCTCCAACATGGCTGTAAATGACAAATTTAACTTTGTAGGAGAGACTAGAGACGTATCAAAACCTGTCTGTTTCTTCAAACTTATTAGGGCCTCAGCAACATCCAAGGATTGACCATCATGAGAGCCCTTATCACTAATATTTATTTGTTCATCCTCCCCTTTGGAAGATTCCTCCATCCCTCTCCTTGCACTAACAGTTTCCAAGATAACAATCCTCTCCCTCAATTGCTTGAGTTCAAGGCCTTGTGTGCTGATAACTTGTACCAAGTCTGCATTTTGCTTTTGCAAGCTCACGCAGACAGCCGTCAATTCCATTAGAGTCATTGGTTCCAATCTGCCCTCTTCTAAAATGGGTATTTGACCTCCCAAGTTAGATTCATTGGGCATGGATGAGGTCTTAATGATGGTAGGACTGTCTTGGCCAGCTTCTAAGCCAGAACCAATAGTCCCAACCTCATCCATAACACCAACCACACTTGTGGTGGTGGTTCTCTCTACTACATAGCTAGGACCACCAGAGGAGAACACCCCAGTAGTCCTTTGGCGTTTTTGTAACCTATATTGTGTTGGTGGAGATGATGATGTGGATTGGGTGGATGTGGGTTGGTTAAGGGGTGTTTGGGTCTGTGAAGGATGTGTGTCAATGTTTGAAATAGGCACATCAACGCCAACATTTAATGTGTCAGCGTCAAAGGATTCTTGGTCAATTTGCATATGTTGTGGTGAAGGTACTGGTTCAGGTATTGGGTCAAGTTGGGGTTGGGGGTCTGGTTGGGGTTGTGCTGCTTTAATGACAGCAATCATAGCAGGGGTGAGTGGTAGGTCACAATGTGGGGGTGAGTTCATCTTCGTAAAAATTGCTTTCTTTTGCACAGGGATCTCATAAAAATCATCATGATCCCTAGTGCAGTATCCTTGGACATCAAAAACCATTTGTAAAAATCTGGGATAAGCTAAAGTCATTTTGTTCCCTTTATTTTTACACATGCCCTCAAAAATCATTTTGGAATAATTAAATTTTTGCCCAGTAGCAATGCACACAATGGCACTAGCAATTGATCTATTGATCTCATTGTGTGCAGTGCACTTGGGACTCAAACATTGTAGGAGGACATGTATGAGGTACTTCCAGGCTGGGGGAAACTCCTGTTTATGATATTTATTCGAAGTTCCTTCATCAGGAAAAGGATAACCCAAAGCCCTTAGTCCTTGTTCTATTTCACTAATGGGAAGGGTGGTTATACCATCAACATCATCAAGATGCAAAGCTTGGCGTACCAAAGCTTCAGTAACCACCCAAGTTCTCCCATGAATAATAGAAGATAATGTAGTCACTCTATTAACTATTGAGGAACTAACATTGTTCCAAAACTGTTTAATATGTGTGACAGGAATGAGTGGTGCATAAGAAAGAGCATACCTAAAAGGGGATGCGTTCAAATACGCCACCATTTGTGTGTATTGGGGAAACAGAGTATCATCAGCTTCAAGATACGCGATCATGTTGTGTTGACTTCTGAACCCCAATTCCAAATCTGATGGTTTAAACTTTGGTGCCATTGTTGAAAGCTGTTAAAAAATGATTGATGAAGATGAAGTTGATAAGAGAAAATTGTGTTAGACAAGAATAATAGGTACCCTGTTTAAAAATAGGAGCCAAATATATAGGAGAAGAAAATGCATGTGATTGGCCCAAAAATAGGCAAGTATTTTCAAAATGTAATCATGAAAATATTGAAAAAGAATAAGTTTATCTCATGCATTAAATGAAAGTTATCAGCTCCCAAAATTACGGCCTAAAAATATGTCAAAAAGTAACAACTGGGTAGGTCCCATTGAGTGTCAACGGTCAAAAATAACCTATCAACGCCCAACGGCTATATTCTTGTCAACGTTTGCCATAGCCATGTCAGCGTCTAAATTGGTCACAACAACGCTTGGAAAAATATGTGTCAGCGTCCAAAAATAAAAATGTTTAAAAATGAAAAATGACCTTAACAAAGTAATTAATCCTAGAGAAGATAACCAAAAAGCTGATAATTATTATAGGGCGGCAAGCACACTCCAGTTATGCACACTTGCTTATGCAAGATAGACATAACAGTCCTCTAGTGTCCCTTGCTAACCAAAACTCTTAACAACTAAGTTACCTTATAAAATCCCTTGTTACTCCCAGGTAAATCCCATGACAAAATCATTCCCAATTCTCTCAACAGACCACAACCAATTCTAGGCCAAAAATGTATTGGCAGCATGTATAGTATATCAACTTTGCATGCTACAGTGCCTCATGATTTAGTAAAACTAACTCATACTCACCTGTGGACACAATCTAGAATTGTGATAAGAGTATCATATGGATACCCAACCATCCTAAAGGTTCCTAAAACCTCCCTTAAACTACGATACATAAGTTGCTAAAAATATGCATGAACATAAAAAATTTATGTCAAGATAGGAATTAAAAATTCCAACCATCATCCATAAACAAAAACATGCCCAAATGCTTCTCCAATGATCCATAAGCAACTCTATATCCAATGGTATACTGCTAACACCACCTGCACATTTAGATTGAAAACCACAAAACTAACATTGTTGCTGACAACGCCCCGATAACACATAACAGCGTTGAGGGAAGCTTTGTCAGCGTTAGACAAATATATTGCTGACAACGTCACAAAAACACCTATCAGCGTTCAAGCAACCTTTGTCAGTGTTAGAAAAATATAGTGGAAAATCTAAATCCTCAAAAAGACCAATAACAATGCATTATCCTGTACATATTTTTACAAAAAGACTCCAAAACACATATTATGTGAGATTGATCATTCCAATACTTGTTACCAAGTATTGAAACCTCCTAGCATCAAAAGGTTTAGTTAGTAAATCTGACACATTCTCTTCTGTGTCAACCCTATCTGGCTGTATTAAACCTTTTTCAAAACAATCTCTTATAAAATGGTGTCTAATTTCTATGTGTTTAGTTTTAGAATGATGTACAGGATTCTTAATAATGCATAAAGTGCTGTTATTGTCAACAAATATCTTGGTATGCATGAAATTATACCCATAGTCCAACAGCTGGTTCTGAATCCACAAAACTTGTCCACAACAAGCAGCTGCAGCCACATACTCAGCTTCAGTTGTAGAATTAGCCACCACTGTTTGTTTCTTGCATTGCCAAGATATCAACCTGCTCCCAAGAAACTGACATCCACCAGTTGTGGATTTTCTATCAAACTTATCACCTCTATAGTCACTGTCTGAATATGCAATCAACTCCAATGGTGAATCCTTTGGGTACCACAAACCAAGACTAGGATAGCATCTTAGGTACCTAAAGATCCTCTTCACAGCATAAAGGTGACATTCTTTGGGAGTCACTTGATGGCGTGCACAAGCACACACATCAAACATGATGTCAGGTCTGGAGGCTGTAAGATACATCAATGATCCAATCATGGATCTATAGTGCCTGACATCAACATCTTTCCCATCTCCAATCTTTCCCCAAGGGTGTTCTCTATCCATAGGAGTAGTAGCCCTCTTTTCATGTGGAGAAAAGCCAAACTTCTTCAAGATCTCTGCCACATACTTATCCTGGGAGATGAAGATACCATCTTCTTTCTGCTGAACTTGTAAACCAAGAAAGAAGTTCATCTCCCCCATAGCACTCATCTTGAATTTGTCTGTCATAAGCTTGGAGAAATCCTCACTCATCTTTGGATCAGTAGACCCAAAAATGATGTCATCAACATAGACCTGAACAAGGAACACATCCTTACCTTTCTTCTTTGTAAATAGTGTCTGATCTATGGTGCCCCTTTTGAATCCATTGTCCACTAAGTAAGTAGACAAAGTACAATACCATGCTCTTGGGGCTTGATGAAGTCCATACATAGCCTTCTTGACTCTATACACCTTGTCTGGATTCTATGGATCCTCAAAACCAGGAGGTTGCATCACATATACCTCCTCAACAATTGTTCCATAGAGGAAGGCACTCTTGACATCCATTTGATAGACAGTGAAGCCCATGCAGGATGCATAGGCTAGAAAGATCCTAATAGCTTCAATCCTTGCAACTGGTGCAAAGACCTCCTCATAGTCTATCCCCTCCTCTTGTGTATATCCTTGAGCCACTAACCTTGCCTTGTTACTGACCACAATACCTCTTTCATCTCTCTTGTTTCTTAGAACCCATCTTCTCCCTATATGTCTGACATATCTGGGACAATCAACCAGCTCCCAAATATCCTGAATTGTAAATTGGTGAAGCTCCTCCTGCATTCCTTCCACCCAACTTGGTTCTTTGAGAGCATCAAATATCTTCTTGGGTTCCTGTTGTGACAGAAAACAGGCAAACAAACATGCTTGCACAAGAGGGGTATTAACCTTCTTGTGTATATTGGCAATAAATCCACCAAGACCTTGATGAGATCTTCTAGTCTGAACAGGAGACATCATATCACCAATGATTTGAGAAGTGGGGTGATACTTCATAGTAGAAGTGAGAACTCCTCCTTCAAAAAGTCTGGTGTCCTCAACCTCATTCTCCATGTTGCCAATATCTTCTTCATCAGACTCTCTTTCATCAACATGGGGATGAACCTCTTCATATAAATTGGAAGGTTCACCCTGTTCAAAAGTAGAAGAGAAAAGATGTGCAAAGGTGTTGTCAACGCCTGAACCTTGGTTGTCAGCGGATGGGCTAACAACGCTTGAACTGTTGTTGTCAACGTCTGAGCCATCAACGTCTGAATTGGTCTTGTCAGCGCTAGATTTGCCTTTGTCAGCGCCTGAAGGACCATGCATGTTTGTATCTGGTGGTACTTGGGGACCACCATTATGTTTTCCAGCAGCAGCAAAAGCATCTGTCCATATGGGAATTATGACATACTCTTGTATAGGAGATGACTTTTCTGCTTGTGATCCAACCTTTTCATGAACCTGTGTACCTGAAACATCAACAACTTGTGCTTCCACAACATTTGAAGTTACCTTCACAATGTCTGGATTAGTGACAGGCATATAATTTAAAGTTCTAGATAAATGTTCCAAGTCAAACAACCAATTTGGAGTTTGGACCACTTTCAGGATCACTAGGTTTATTCTCTAAAAACCTAACATGTACTCTTTCAAGAATACGTTTTTCCTCTGTAAGATAAACCCTATATCCCTTGCTCTGCACTGAATACCTCATGAAGTAGCCTTCATCACCTTTTGCACTAAATTTACCTAAGGCATCACTAGTATCTAAAACTACTACATGACAACCAAAAGGTCTGAGAAAACCAATATTAGGTTTTCTTCCCCAAAGTAACTCATAAGGTGTTTTGTTCTGTATTTTGTTAACCAATGCTCTATTTTGAACATAACAAGCTGTATTAACAGCTTCAACCCAAAAGGCTATAGGAAAATGAGCATCAGCCAACATGGTTCTGGCTGCTTCAATTAGGGTTCTATTTTTCCTCTCAGCAACCCCATTTTGCTGTGGGGTTCCGACAACACTAAATTGCCTAGTAATTCCTTTCCTGGCACAAAAATCATCTAACTTTTTATTCCTAAATTCACCACCATTATCACTCCTAAGCATTTTAACTTCATTACCAGTTTTCTTCTCAATCTGAGTGATAAAATCAATCAAAGTATTAGTTGTGTCACTCTTCATAGCTAGAAAGAAGGTCCAAGTAAACCTAGAAAAGTCATCTGTGATGACAAAGCAGTAGGCCTTTCCATTCAAACTTTCTATATTGGTTGGACCAAAGAGGTCCATATGAAGCAAATGAAGAGGTCTAGTACTAGAGTGCACCTGTTTGGACTTGAATGAGACCTTGTGCTGCTTGCCTTTAAGACATGCAACACAAAAGTGGTCATTGTGGAAGGCCTTCTTAGGCAAACCATCAACCAAGCCAAGTCTCACAAGCCTGTTTATATTCTTAAAATTTATGTGCCCTAGTCTCCTGTGCCACAAATTACTTTCATTTACTGAAGCTTAGCATAAAAACAAGATATATTGTTATTCATTTTAATCCCATTCAGATTCACATTGTATATGTCTTTATGCCTAGGTGTTCTATAGTCAATATATTTCTCATCAGGGATCTTATAATCCTTTCTTAACACCAAACATTCAGTATCAGTAAACAGAACTTTATTTTTGTTATCACAAACTTGTGATACACTAAAAAGATTGTAATCAAGTTCCTTTACCACAAATACGTTCTCAAAACGCAAGTTCTTGGTGAGAAGTGTTCCTTTGCCTGTGATAGTACCATATCCGCCTCCAAAGTAAACCTTATCACCATCCTTAATGGGAGTGAAGTTGGTCAAATAGTCTTCCTTCCCTGTCATGTGCCTTGAGCATCCACTATCCGAATATCCATAATCATTGACCTGTCTTTGAATGCCCTGCACATAAAGAAAACAAGTTAGTTTTCTTTGGGAACCCAAGCCTTGGAAGACTTGGATTCATCTGGTTGTTCAATAAGAACAGACTTAGTTCTCACAACAACCCCATTTTCATCCTTCTTAGGATGAAATACCCAGTTAACCCCAATAGGTTTTGTAATGACCTTTGAAATGAAATTAAATCTGTTGCAGGTCATGGAAATCCCATTATCACTAGGGTTTTGATCTTTCTTTGGTCTCCATGTCAAGCTTGAAGAAGCTTTAGACCCCTTACCCTGTGGTTGCAAATATTTAGGTCTGGTCACGTTTCTGTCAGCGTTGGAATTGGTCTTGTCAACGCTGAAATTACCCTTGTCAGCGTTGAACCTAGGGTTTGCTACAGAAACCCATTGCCTATTAGACCAAGTGTTTGTCTTTTGAAATGGTCTTTGTCCATGAGTGTTAGACCCTCTAGTGAAGAATGGGGCAGGTCTAACAACTTGTGGACTTTGCTGCACACAAGGTTTGGGTCTGACAACGTTTGACTTTCTAACAACGTTGACTTTGGGACCGTTGACACACTTATATGCTAAATGTGAAAAGCTACCACAAGTGTAACAGGCTTTTCTAGAAACAACCCTAGGTCTAGAAGAGAAGAAACCTGTTCCATCATTGCTAACTTGGCTCTTAGGTGACCTAGTATTCCTATACATCTCTGCATACTTAATGCTAGGTTTTCTAACAGTGTTTGAGCCAAGGTCAACAACTTTACCAGTGATTGGGTTTGTAACCTTAATGGGAGTTGACTCATTAGGACTTTCACATAGAAAGCCACCCTTAACAAATAAGGTAGGGTTAGCTTTCTTCCATTCATTTAGGTCAGTCAACTTTTGTTGATACTCTTCAACTGGGGTGACAACTCTTGGCGGAGGAATGAAATCCTCCTCTTGGAGTTCTGGCAAACCAGTCCAAGATAGGTCCTTTTGTTGGACACCATAGAAGTCACCAGCTGGCGGGGGAACCATAGAGTAATCTTTCATCCCAATCCCAGTCATGTCCTTAGGATCCCTTTGTTTACTCACACATTCTCCTAGGGTTTGTGTGGCCTTATCAAATCTTTGAATTTTAAGGCCAACATTGTCTTTATTCTTAATGGCTTCATCTAACTTAGCTTGTAGCTCACCATTAACCCTTTCCATGATACTCCTAATATCATTACTAGCATTCAACTCATGTTTTAAGATATTTATTTTATCTTTTAAGTCAAATTCCATTTTCTTGTATTCAGAAACTGTCTTCTCAGTTTGAGTGAGAGCTAGTTGGTAATTAGACAGTTTGCATCTTTCAGTACTCATATCATCTAATAATCTTAAGACCTCTTTGTTAAGTCTCTCAGTATTTAACCTACAACCTTTACTACAAAAAGCATCATCGTATACCTCATTATCAGATGAAGAGGAGGAGTGTGCCATGAGAGCATATTCAACATGCTCTTCTTCTTCAATTTCAGCAATCAAGGCTTTATCCTCTTCTACATCTTTAGCCAAATAGCTCCAATCCCATCCCATTCCATCAATTCATTGAACTGCAACCATGGCCTTAGGATCCTGAGCTTAAAAAATTTGACTTGAGGGTTTACCAGCATCAGATCTTCTAGGAGATCTGCATTACCTCATGAAGTGCCCCATACGATGACAGTTGTAGCATTCAACTTTGGATTTATCAAATCCAACTGTGTCCTTTGCATTGAAGGTCATCTTCTTCTTAAACCTTCTGTTCCACCTGTTTGCTCTTATACTAGCAAGAGCCATGTTCCACTTAATGTCCATCTCTTCCAAGTGCTCATCACTTATCTGCTCAAGGTCCTCATATGTAATCACTGAACCATTGGGCAAAGAAGCAATATAAGCACATACAGTATCCAGATCCAAACCAGCAGGTTTAACTCTTGGTGAGTCACTTTTGAATGTGTCAGCGTCTGAAAAGGAGACGTTGACAGGACATGTTCCAGCGCTGACACATGATGATCCAGTAACTGGATGCATGTAAGAGTCCTTCTGATTGAATTGACCTTCACTATGAGAAAAGAAGGCCATGTTACTGTTGGTGGACTTGCTTCCATGCTCTAAAAGAGTTTCATCTTCCAACAGCCTCAGTTTGTTGTAGATATCATCAAACGTGGAACTTTTGTGAGTATTATTGGAAAGAATAGATCTTGCCTCAATCTTCCATGCCTCACCAAGACTTTTAAGAAAAATAGCATTAATGTCAACATCACCAAGTTGTGTCCCCATGAAGGACAATTTGCTAGTAATATCAAGCAATCTGCTTCTCACACTACTAAGCTTTTCATTAGGTTGAGCCTTGAAGACAGCATAATCATGCATGAGTTGCTTCTTCTTCTCTTCCTTAGTATCTTCATTGCCACCATATGCAACTTCAAGAGCTGCCCAAAGGTCCTTAGCAGATTCATAACCTCTGTATTTATGCTGGTTCTCTTGTCCCAAAGAGAGTTTCAGAATATTTAGGGTTTTCATATCAACCCTTTTCTTTGCTATGTCTTCAGCAGACACAGCTCTACCATTATCAGGTTTTTCCTTTTTATCTGCTTCTGAACATCCAGCAACAGCTGTTCTTGCAGCAATGGCATTAGCAATCTTTTGAGCCTTATTGAATGTGTTTCCATATTCAATAATCTCCTAGAGTGTGTAGTCATAGATCCCCAGGTATTGTTCATAGTTGAATTTCCACAATTCAAAGTTGGTTGCATCAAGCATGGGAATCTTGATGTTTGGTAAAGGTGAGGAGGAGGAGGTTATTTCTGGATTTGACATGATGTTGTTAGGGTTTTTTGAGAAATTTAGGGTTTTGGTGATTTTTAGGGTTCTTGTGTTCTTTAAGATCAAAAGTTCCTCAACAAGCTCTGATACCACTTGTTGATCCCAAACATAGATCGATTTAGCTTTATGTATACGAGATTAGATCAAGTAATACACTTAGAGAAACCTTTGTATATGTATATGACAATCTAAGTGTTATGCGGAATTAACACTTAAACAAGAACACACAAGATGTAAACAAACTTTCACTTTGATTAATGATATCAAACTTGCTTAGAAATGAAAGTAGTTTACGTATGAAAACTTATATTGAACAATAACCTAAAGGTCTTCTTTTATAGACATAAGAAGCCTTGTACAATAATCTACGTATCAAGTATTCTAGGTAAAGATAAATATAGAAAATACATTGTTGTTCCTATCTTTACTAGAAGTAATCTAGAATACAATAAACGTGTAGAGTATATATTTCCATCAGTGCTTGTCTTCAATGTATCAACGCTTGACTTTGTCTTGTCAACGCTTGAGCTGTCAGCGTTTGTTTTACTCCTTTCAACGCTTGTTTTACTCTTGTCAGCGCTCAAGTAGACTGGCTATAATTTATTCCCAACATTTACAAATTCTGAAATTCCATCATGATGACGTATAGTCCCCAGCCAGGTCATGAACCTGACCCACGGGTACTACCCGTATCCGGCCCATCACAGATGGGTGGGAATAATGTCATTTGAGCTTATGGGCTTGGATGAACAGTAACCGCACACATGTGTGCGGCCCACGGCCCGGCATGATCGGTACAGCGTTAGACAGAATCATATTCTATCTCTGAATAGGATTCACCCCAAAGAAGAGGATATTCACTCACCATAATTAGAAGATAACAATCAATCTAATTCTGGTGCTTATCCTTTCCTTGGGGCCGAAGCATCAGTGACATCCCATTAGGATTTCACTTCCTATAAAAGGAACCCCCAAGGGTTCCACAAAGGTATTACGTTCTATACTCTCAACTCATTCGATTCCTATAAACCTTAAACCGATACTTACTCTCACGCTGGAGTCTAATCGTGGGAAACATTCCCACGGTAAGTCTAACGCGTGTTGTTTAGTGTGTAGGATCCCAACCATACAGTTCACTTGGTGCAGGAGCCGGAGCCCAGCCAACCCGAATTAAGCCTAATTCGGGTCTAGCAAGGATCACCCAACTTTTGCATCAACAAGTTGGCGCCATCCATGGGACCCATTACACTAAGCTAGAGCGAAATCTCATCTTGAATTCCGAATGACGAAGGGGCATCCCCAAGCTAATCCCAGGAACACGAACCCTGGAAATCGGAAGTCCCAAGGGGAAGGGATACTCATCCCCAATCAATCCCCTAGCCGTCCAGCAGGCGGACCAAACAACCGCGGTGGTTTTCAGTCCATGGGGGTGACGAGCACGATCTCCATAACTCCCCCACCTACTTCAACCCTGGACAACCCTGATCCAGGGAGTGCGCCCAATCCCCCTAACAAGGAGCCGCGCAGACCATCGATTGAGGAGGAAGTACAAGTCCAACCACTCAGCGAGGAGGATCTCACTCGAGTTCTCACGCAGAACTTTGATAGGATCGTCCTAGGGATTGCATCAAGATTGAATCTACGGAGAAACCTCCAATCTAGACTCAACTTTGGCAATACCGGACCAAGCACCTCTTCCCAAAATCAGAGGAAGAGGAAGACCCGACCTCATGAGCAGAGCATCTTCGAGGAAACTCCTCAACCTAGGAATGTGTTTGAGCGCATAGGAGATCGCCTCATACAGGAACTAACGCAGTCTCGAGAAGGGGGAGAGAAGTCCGACGGTTCACCTGAGTGACCAGATCGGGAACTGACCAGAGCCACTCGCCGCTCAAGCGTGTGGGATAGGATGAACACTGGGAAGAAGGCTCCTGGCTCTTCTCAAAAGAGCGGTCCTCACCCAAGAGATGGGGCACCACTTCCTTCTCCAGATCCATCAAGAGAGGACTCGGATGACCATCCGCCCAAGCGTCGCCGACCTAGGTGTACCCCTCCACCGCCACCAAACAATGATGAATATTATGGCGGCCCCTATTATCGGGAGGCAGAAGCGGAGGATCTTTCCCGTCCATGGTGTGACTCGTGGGAAAATCCTAGGCTCACTCGTCCATGGGCAGACCCCAGGGAAGATCCTTTTACTCTCCGTATATGGAACTACTCCGAAGACACAAAACGTCGCATGCCGGCGTGTGTCAAGACCTATGATGGAACTGGTGATCCGGATGATCACCTCAAAATATTTGATACGCAGGCTAAAATTGAGCGATGTCCCATGCCTATATGGTGCCAAATGTTCAATTCAACCTTGATCGGCAATGCCCGTGACTGGTTTGAGGGACTCCCTCCACGAAGCATTGACAGCTTCACGGAACTACGCACTGCGTTCAAGAATAATTATACTCAGCGGAAGAAGTATAATAGGGATCCGGTCTCATTGGCAACTGTCAAGCAACGACCGGGGGAGTCTACAGAAGCCTTCACTGAACGCTTCAACGACGAGTGCACACGCACAAAGACAATGCCGGAACTCCTGAAAATCTCCGACCACATGCACGCCATAACAGACAGGGAATTAATCAGGCGTCTCAATGACAAGCGTCCGGAGAGGTATGATGATCTCATGGAAAGGGTCAGAAACTTCATAGAGGGAGAAACAGCGGTTGCTGCGGCTTACCCTTCAAAAGGAAACGACTACCGATCAAACGACCAGTCCAGGAGACAGTCGGGCGGTCAAAGAAATCAAAACAACAATAGGGGCTCAGACTACAAGAGCCAAAACAAAGGAGGACGGCTGGACGATAAGTTTACCCCCTAAAGATGTCCTACCAGGAGATCTTGCTTACGGAAGGGGCAAATTTTCCGAGGCCTCCCCCAATGACAACTCCGCCGGACCGTCGTCAAGGAAATCGTTTCTGCGAGTTCCATAATGACAAGGGCCATGGCACGGAGGAGTGTATCCAGCTCAAGAAGCACATTGAGTCACTGATCAAATCAGGTAAACTCAAGCATTTGGTTAAGGATTGGAAGGATGGAAAAGACAACAAGAAGTATGACAAGAAGGATCCCCAAAAGGACAAACCTTCGACCATATACATGATCCAATCCAGACAACACCGCACGAGGTAGAAAATTGGCCAAAAATTTTCACGCGGTAGGGAAATCTCATTCCCTCCCATCACGGCAAGCGATGTGGTTGATGCGCCTCTCACTATTGAGATAAGCATTGGAACACACAATGTTCGTCGCATGTATGTGGATGGAGGGTCATCAGCAGAAGTACTGTACGAACACTGTTTTGTGCAGTTACGGCCAGAAATAAGAAGCCAATTGGTACCGGCCACGGCGCCGCTCACTGGTTTTAGTGGAGACACCATCTGGTCGATAGGGCAACTACGTCTGCTTGTAACCATTGGGAATGAGGAACACTCCACCACTGCGTGGATGAACTTCATGGTGATACGCTCACATTCTCCGTACAATGGGATCATAGGCAGACCAGGTATTCTGGCTATACGGGGGGTACCTTCCACGGCACACGGAATGATCAAGTTCCCTGTAGAGGGAGGAATCGTCACCATTTACAACACAATCGTACCAGCATCCGAGTGTCATACGGTGACAACACCGGCTCCACCTGTTCCACCCAAGGATGGATCACCACCTCCCAATTGGAGGGTGGCAATCCATCCTGACTATTCGGAACAGGAGGTATCCATAGGGGGAACGCTCTCGGATAGCGGCAAAAGGGCCATGTGCTCTCTTTTAAATGCAAATCTAGATATATTCGCATGGGAGCCAAAGCATATGACAGGCGTACCACGCGCGATAGCAGAACATAAGCTCCAAATCCGCCAGGGGTACCAACCCGTCAAGCAAAAGAAGCGCGGCCAGGCACCTGAGCGCAGCCAAGTGATATTGGAGGAAGTACGGAAACTAGTGGACGCAGGTATCATGCGCGAGGTATACTACCACGAGTGGTTATCCAATCCGGTCATGGTCAAAAAACATGACGAAAGCTAGCGCATGTGTGTGGATTTCACGGATCTGAACAAAGCCTGTCCACAGGATTGTTACCCGTTAACAGAGATTGACTGGAAGGTGGAATATCTCTGTGGATATCCCTTTAGGTGCTTCCTAGACGCATATAAATGATACCACCAGATCCAGATGGCGGAGGAGGACGCAGAGAAGACGGTGTTCCATACTAGTCAAGGCGTATATTGTTATACGAAAATGCCGTTTGGGCTAAAGAACGCCGGGGCCACATACCAGCGGCTTGTGGACAAACCTTTGACTCACAGATAGGCCGTAACCTAGAAGTCTATGTGGATGACTTAGTCATAAAAAGTTATACGGAGGACGCACTTCTCCGGGATGTCCAAGAGACATTTGACACACTGAGGAGGATTAATATGAAGCTAAATCCAAAGAAATGCACGTTTGGGGCAACGGAGGGAATGTTCCTAGGATATATGATTGATCCAAATGGCATCATACCTTGCCCAGACAAAACGGACGCAGTAATACAGCTGCCCTCCCCTCAGACACGGAAAGAGGTGCAGTCCTTAAATGGGAAGTTAGCCGGGCTAAATAGATTCCTATCAAAGTCCGCAGAGAAGTCACTCCCCTTATTCAAAACACTCAAGAAGTGCATTAGGAAGGGAGACTTTCGGTAGACAAAGGAAGCTGAGGAAGCCTTTGGTCAACTCAAGCAACACCTTACATCTCTCCCCATGCTCGTAGCTCCCCGGCCAAAGGAGGAGCTCATTATGTATCTATCAGCCACACATGGAGCAATAAGCGTGGTACTCATGATGGATAGGGACATGGTGCAAACTCCGGTCTACTTCATTAGTAGAACATTACAAGGGACGGAGTTGAATTACTCCTCTATGGAAAAATTGGTTTTGGCACTAGTGTTTGCTACAAAACGGTTGCGCCGATACTTTCAGGCGCACCCAATTGTAGTCATTACCGACCAACCAATAAAACAAGTCATCTCTAGACCGGATGTGGCAGGAAGGCTACAAAAATGGAGCATTCTATTGGGGGAGCATAATATATCTTATAGGCCAAGGATGGCTGTTAAAGGCCAGATCTTGGCAGATTTCTTGATAGAGAAGCCGGATGAGGAAGGACCAGTCGTAAAACAAGACGAGACTCCAGTAGAACCATGGGTGTTATTCACGGACGGATCTTCGTGTACGGATGGGTCGGGAGCGGGTCTCATCCTCACAAATCCGGAAGGAATGGAGTTTACGTACGCCCTCCGTTTTGAGTTCACAACCACCAACAACGAAGCGGAATATGAAGCATTAATTGCGGGTTTAAAAATCGCCGCTAGAATGGGAGTCCGCAACCTTGAGGCCTACGTGGACTCACGGCTTGTCGCGAACCACATTCTAGGTGGATATGTGGCTAAGGAGGACAACATGGTCCGATACTTGGAGAAAGTTAAGTCACTCATCGCGGCTTTCAGCAAGTTTTCCATCAAGCAGGTACCAAGAGGTGAGAACAAGAAGGCAGACGCTTTTAGCAAGATTGCATCCACAAGCTTCACCCACTTGTCCAAGCAAGTCTTGGTGGAAATACTCAAGGAAAAGTCTATAACAGAAGGGGAGGTCGCTACTATAGTTGAGGAGGATGGACCTACATGGATGACCCCGATCGTCAACCATTTGACTATTGAAACCCTTCCGGACGATGAAAAAGCGGCGCGGCGCATCAGAAGGAAGTCGCAGCACTTCGAACTTCGAGAAGGTATCCTCTATAAGCGCTCTTTCTTGCAGCCATGGTTGCGGTGTGTTGGACCACGTCAGGCCACTTATGTAATCAGTGAGATACATGAAGGGTTATGCGGCATGCACGCAGGTCCACGATCCGTGGTAGCTCGAGCCCTACGTACAGGATATTATTGGCCTAGCATGCATAGGGACGCACGCGACATGATTCACAAGTGTAATGATTGCCAGGTGCATAGACCAGTGCCGCGACATCCGTAGCAGGAGCTTACACCTATTACATCCCCATGGCCATTCTATAAGTGGGGAATCGACATCGCAGGACCATTTCCTGTAGCTGAGGGGGGAGTTAAGTTCTTGATTGTCGCAATGGACTACTTTACACGATGGATAGAGGCCAAGGCAGTCAAATCCATCACAGGCAAACAAGTTAAAAAGTTTGTTTGGGAGAACATTGTGTGCCGTTTTGGCTTACCAAGAGAAATCATCTCGGACAACGGTAAACAGTTCGCGGATAATCCATTCAAGTACTGGTGCGCATCATTGAATATCAAACGGCGCTTCGCGTCTGTTAAACACCCGCAGACAAATGGCCTGGTGGAACGAGCAAATAGAAGCTTGGGAAACGGCATCAAGGCACGCTTGGAGGAACGAAGTGCCAAATAGGTGGATGAACTACCACATGTTCTATGGGCGCATATGACTATGATCAAAACAGCCAACGGGGACACTCCATTCGCGTTGGCCTACGGCACTGAAGCTGTTATACCAGAAGAAATCAGAATGCCTACCATCCGCACAGCGGAGGTTAATATCGTCACGAACGACGAGCAACTACGAATCAACCTGGATTTGTTCGCAGAAAAAAGGGAGATAGCAGGCATCAATGAGGCTAAGTCCAAGGCTAAAATGAAGGCTTATTATGACGCCAAGGTTAAAGGTGTTTCTTTTCGACCGGGAGATTATGTTTATCGTGCTAACGAAGCAAGTCGAGCGGAGAATACAGGAAAGCTGGGCCCTAAGTGGGAAGGACCGTATGAGCTCACGGAAGCCTTAGGACGAGGCGCGTACAAGTTACGTGACATGGATGGCCGCGATCTGGAACGCACATGGAACATCTCCAATCTCAAAAGGTGCTATCTTTGAAGGCTATAGCTTCCGCATGGATACTTTGCTACACTTGGCTTTAATGAAGATCCATGTACTCTATCTGTTTTGTCTCTTATGTTTTTTCTAGGTTCCTTTTTTGTTTTAAGACTTCCCATTCTTGTTTAAACAAAAAATGTAAACGTTCTAATAAAATGTTGTGGTGCCTAGCTAGCTCCATGGCTTGTTTTGTGCAAATTATTTTTCTTAGAATTTTGTTAAATCATGTGAATTTTAGTTGTTATTATAATATACCATGCCTCATTCATATGCATTCATTCAATCACCGTACATGGACTATACGCCTCCAGGCGGGGTAAGAGGATTAAGTGAACCTACTAATTCAACTTGTCACGTAAGAGGGATGCAACCCCAGCGACGCGGATCATGTATCCTTACTAGACGCCTTACTCACAAGACGTTGTGGTAAGTTTCTGTATGCCGTACTCACGTAGTGCTTTTCATAGTAAAGACGCACGTCGCATGTCTAGTAAATTATAGACTTGAATGTTTTCTCTTTTGTGTAAGACGTGACATGTCATGCAGTGTCGGTATATGATATTTAACAAAATAAAAACACAAGTTTCCAAATCATAACAAAATGGCCGTGGTTATCATGGACTTACATACAAAAGACAGTTATTTCACACATCAGTCTTAGCCGTGTACATGCACGGACAAATTAAAGCTACAAATATTTAAAGGTTACAAACCAAATTGTCTGAAATAGATGACAAATTAGGGGCACCCTACATGGGGGGAGAAACTTACCTATCTCCACTTGTTCTTCAGCCAAGCAAGGAAATCTCTCACCACGTTCCCTTCGCTTCAAGGCTTGAGCCGCATTCCTCTCCAGCACTCCGCTTAAAGGTTCTTCATCAAGTACGATCCTGGTCACGTCCTCATTGATAGGAAGTGTAAGGTGGCTGGGCGAGGGAGTGAAGGAAGCACGGAAATGGCCCTCATCTTGAGATAACGCACCAAGACTAAGCTTTTCCATGATCTCCATGTTTGATGCATTCTTTGTGGCTTCCAGCTCGGCCAAGAATGGGTAATGTAGATCTCGCATCGCGGCCATGGAAGCAGTCATCTTGTTAGCAGCTTCAGGATTAAAGAAAGCATGCCTGATGAAGTTCTCCTTTTTCTTGATTAGCTCTACGGCCTGGACCATTCCTTCATGGCGGCCGTGATCAATGCCATCTGACACAAGGCTCGCAAACTGTTGTACAAATTTAGGGGCTTCCAGCACCTTGGTAACGGCCAGACGTGCCCCGTGTCCTACCATCCACCTGCGGCCGGTAATGGCTGCAAGTAGTTGGGGGCATAGCACGTCGTCACGTTCGTTGGTAAGGGCATCTATTATTACATCTTTTTGGGTGGACGCTTCCCTTAGCTCCTTGGTCATAACCCTCTCGTAAGCAAGCTCCTCTTGTACCTTTTCCGCGCTTTGGATTATCATCTGGGCATCCTCAAGTTTTTTGGTAAGCACGGATACTTGGCTGGAGGAGGACTTGGCAGACGCCTCTGCTGCGGTCACCTATATGAGAGATTACTTGTTCGATTACGATTCTTATGGAATAGGAGAGAGGCGTCGTGGATACGTACCTTGGTTGTTGCGGCCTCAAGTTTAGCCTCGAGCTCGGCCACCTGTTGGTCATAAGCATTAGCGTGGGCTGATTGTTCCTTCATGGTCACCTCGGCACTAGCAAGTTGGGATTGGAGGGCAGCAATATGAGCTTCATTCTCCTCGATCATCCTCTCCCTCCGTCCAACTTTCCTCTTAAGGGACTCCACATGCCCTAACGCGGCTTCAAAACTCACTCTCATCGAAGTGCCCATTGCCATTTGATGCACTAGGGCGCCGTTGTACTCATCCACCAGGTCAGCATGGCTTATGTTGATGCAAAAGTTGGGTGATCCTTGCTAGACCCGAATTAGGCTTAATTCGGGTTGGCTGGGCTCCGGCTCCTGCACCAAGTGAACTGTATGGTTGGGATCCTACACACTAAACAACACGCGTTAGACTTATCGTGGGAATGTTTCCCACGATTAGACTCCGGCGTGAGAGTAAGTATCGGTTTAGGGTTTATAGGAATCGAGTGAGTTGAGAGTATGGAACGTAATACCTTTGTGGAACCCTTGGGGGTTCCTTTTATAGGCAGTGAAACCCTAATGGGCTGTCACTGATGCTTCGGCCCCATGGAAAGGATAAGCACCAGAATTAGATTGATTGTTATCTTCTAATTATGTGAGTGAATATCCTCTTCTTTGTGATGAATCCTATTCAGAGATAGAATATGATTCTATCTAACCCTGTACCGGTCATGCCGGGCCGTGGGCCGCACACATGTGTGCGGTTACTGTTCATCCAAGCCCATAAGCTCAAACTACATTATTCCCACCCATCTGTGATGGGCCGGATACGGGTAGTACCCGTGGGCCGGGTTCATGACCCGGCTGGGGACTATACGTCATCATGTCCCCCTAGTCTAGTTGTTACAGCCGTAGGAGTAACCTCTAGACTACCAAGATGCTCCCTGGACGTACCAAGAAAGATCCTTAAGGAATGATAAATTGTCCAAGAATTCGTTTCGGCCGCACGTGGCAACCTGATTTAGGAATTTATTCCATTAATATCTCAGTCGCACGTGACGACTGAGACAAATTAAATGTAGCATTGAATTTGGGTCTTACGTAAGAGCCGCATATCCCGACATAAATAACTGTTCACCTGCCACTTTGACTGACAAAGTGCAAACAGTCAGAACCTTGAGCAGCGTAAACGTTTGAGTCAGAAGTGACCCGTGGGTCCCATCTGACGTTTCTCTTGCCACTTGCACCCTAACCACACGATTAAGGATAGTGGCAAACATGTGTCACGCATCCAACATACCATGACCCACGAGGCGACCCTATAAATAAGCCACCCCTACGGCTGTGTGAAACACACAGTCCTTATCTCCATTTCTTCCATTAAAGCTTTTCTTCTTAGCTTCACTTAATCACGCACGGATCCCTTCCTCCGCAGGTTAGAATACCACGTCCTTACCTTTTTATTCAGTAATGGCCCAAAGAAACAACCCCACAATCGCATCCGTGCTTAATGTAATGACCCAGAAGCAACTAGATCACTTTTGTACCAATTATTTCATCCCTACCAACCTACACCCCTCACTTCCTGGCGCCGGAGACCTCATAACTGAGGCTCCGCAGGGTAAAATTGGCCTATACACTCGCCTTTTTGATGCGACCAACTACCGTATTCCATTTACCCGTTTCCTCATAGATCTATTAGGATATTATGATGTACATATTAGTCAGCTTCATTGTATAGGCGCATGTAAGATAAGTCAATTCGAGATTCTTTGCCGTGCTAGAAGAATCCCCCCAACCATAGAACTATTCCGGCTATTTTACACCCCCAGCATAGTAAATGGTTGGCTATATTTTAAGAAACGATCTCCCAACAGCCCCCAGTCCCATAATAAGCCCATGGACTCATTAAAAAACTGGTACGACCATTATTTTTTCATTGACTCGATAGTGTGCCCGACCGATTATGCCTTCAAACATAGGTTATCCCACGACCCCGTGCCACATGTCAGTACATATAACCCCTAACACTCCCGAGAAATAGATCTGAACAGAACAGGATTTCATAGAAACCTTCCCGAATCATTCCTCTGTTTGCTAGGGATTAGCCACAACTATTTCGGCTCGTCCAACAGATATCCTGTGTTTTGGAGAAGGCAGGGTGAAGGTAGGTTAGCATCCGCATACCAAAAAGCGCATACAATTATTTTGTAATGTCTAATATATTTTGTTTATTGTGGCAGAAATGAACTTCTTTGGACTCCTACGTCAAGGCGACCCAAAGCTCGTACCAGAGGGATCACGTCCCAGACGTGAGATACAATTACCCCTCCTTGAGCATACCCGAAACGTGACGGTTGCTCTGGAGGCCGTGCCGGACCCCCACTCAAACGAAGAAGAAACAACTCTCATGAGAACTCTCGTCGACTTCAGCAACGAGGATGGTGATAATAGGATGCTCGAAGGAGGAGTCGGGCCCTCCTCGCCGCCTAAGACTGCCACTCCCGCACATGGGGAAATGCAAGGAGACAATATTGAGAGGACCACCTCCAGCCTTCGCCAGATGCTGGGCGACGATGAGGAGGAGGTGCAGAAAGTCAATGAAGAGGAAGAGGAGGAAGCTGAAAAAGAAGTAGAAGAGGAGGTTGAAGAAGCAGCAGCTCAGCCCGTCGCCAAGCGTACCCGCAAAAAAACAAGCGGGTAAGAAGAGTCGCTCCGGCCGAGGTTGGCGAACATAATGCCCCCTCCAAGAAGCTTCGCGAGGACCACCCCCTATATCAATCTGTTGGGAGCACTACCCAGGCCTCCGAGACGGTACGGGCCGCACATGTGGATCCAGTTAATCAGATTCCCCCGACTGCATCAGAACTAGCAGGAAATAACATGTAAGGCTTCATCTTGCTAAGTAAGAGCCACGAATTTCCGTTAAGCAATACTTGATATGTATCCAAATGTTTGTTTTTGCAGGAATGAACAAACTGGTGCCGTGCCTCCACCTGATGCCCAAAAGGAGAAGGGAAAAGATAAGGAAGTGGAAAGAGACCCTATGCTTCATACGGCCGCCACAAGATCCGGTCCTGCATTTGAAGAAGGTACCCCCAATAGCCTCCCAAGACCTCCCAACATCCGGCCCCCCTCAATCGTTCAATCCTGTTTGGAATATTACCACTGCGTCACGAATGAGGGAAGCCGAGGAGTGTCGTGAGTACCTCAATAACTGCATCCCACCAGGTTTGGTACGAGACGTGAATGTACTAAGCCATGCTGACCTGATGGATGAGTACAACGGCGCCCTGGTGCATCAAATGGCAATTGGCACTTCGATGAGAGTGAGATTTGAAGCCGCGCTAGGGCATGTGGAGTCCCTTAAGAGGAAAGTTGGACGGAGGGAGAGGATGATCGAGGAGAATGAAGCTCAAATTGCTGCCCTCCAATCCCAACTTGCTAGTGCCGAGGCGATCGTGAAGGAACAATCAGCCCACGCTAATGCTTATGACCAACAGGTGGCCGAGCTCGAGGCTAAACTTGAGGCCGCAACAACCAAGGTACGTATCCACGACGCCTCTCTCCTATTCCATAAGAATCATAATCTAACAAGTAATCTTTCTCATATAGGTGACCGCAGCAGAGGCGTCTGCCAAGTCCTCCTCCAGTCAAGTATCCATGCTTACCAAAATACTTGAGGATGCCCAGATGATAATCCAAAGCGTGGAAAAGGTACAAGAGGAGCTTGCTTAAGAGAGGGTTATGACCAAGGAGCTAAGGGAAGCGTCCGCCCAAAAAGATATGATAATAGATGCCCTTACCACCGAACATGACGACGTGCTATGCCCCCAACTACTAGCAGCCATTGTCGGCCGCAGGTGGATGGTAGGACACGGGGCACGTCTGGCCGTTACCAAGGTGCTGGAAGCCCCTGAATTTGTACAACAGTTTGCGAGCCTTGTGTCAGATGGCATTGATCACGGCCGCCATGAAGGAATGGTCCAGGCCGTAGAGCTAATCAAGAAAAAGGAGAACTTCACCAGGCATGCTTTCTTTAATCCTGAAGCTGCTAACAAGATGACTGCTTCCATGGCCGCGATGCGAGATCTACATTACCCATTCTTGGCCGAGCTGGAAGCCATAAAGGATGCATCGAACATGGAGATCATGGAAAAGCTTAGTCTTGGTGCGTTCTCTCAAGATGAGGGCCATTCCCGTGCTTCCTTCACTCCCTCGCCCAACCACCTTACACTTCCTATCTATGAGGACGTGACCAGGATCGTTCTTGATGAAGAACCTTTAAGCGGGGTGCTGGAGAGGAATGCGGCTCAAGCCTTGAAGCGGAGGGAACGTGGTGAGAGATTGCCTTGCTTGGCTGAAGAACAAGTAGAGATAGGTAAGTTTCTCCCCCCCCCCCCCCCCCCCCCCCATGTAGGGTGCCCCTAATTTGTCATCTATTTTAGACAATTTGGTTTGTAACCTTTGAATATTTGTAGCTTTTATTCGTCCATGCATGTACACGGCTAAGACTGATGCGTGAAATAACTGTCTTTTGTATGTAAGTCTGTGATAACCACGGCCATTTTGTTATGATTTGGAAACTTGTGTTTTTATTTTGTTAAATATCGTATACCGATACTGCATGACATGTCACGTCTTACAACAAAGAGAAAACATTCAAGTCTATAATTTACTAGACATGCGACGTGCGTCTTTACTATACAAAGCACTGCGTGAGTACGACATACGGAAACTTACCACAACGTCTTGTGAGTAAGGCGTCTAGTAAGGATACATGATGCGCGTCGCTGGGGTTGCATCCCTCTTACGCGAAAAGTTGAATTAGTAGGTTCACTTAATCCTCTTACCCCGCCTGGAGGCGTATAGTACATGTATGGTGATTGAATGAATGCATATGAATGAGGCATGGCATATTATAATAACAACTAAAATTCACATGACTAACAAAATCCTAAGAAAAATAATTTGCACAAAACAAGCCGTGGAGCTAGCTAGGCACCACGGCATTTTATTAGAACGTTTACATTTTTTGTTCAAACAAGATTGGGAAGTCTTAAAACAAAAAAGGAACCTAGAAAAAACATAAGAGACAAAACAGATAGAGTACATGGATCTTCATTAAAGCCAAGTGTAGCGAAGTATCCATGCGGAAGCCGTAGCCTTCAAAGATAGCACCTTTTGAGATTGGAGATGTTCCATGTGCGTTCCAGATCGCGGCAATCCATGTCACGTAACTTGTACGCGCCTCGTCCTAAGGCTTCCGTGAGCTCATACGGTCCTTCCCACTTAGGGCCCAGCTTTCCTGTATTCTCCGCTCGACTTGCTTCGTTAGCACGATAGACATAATCTCCCGGTCGAAAAGAAACACCTTTAACCTTGGCGTCATAATAAGCCTTCATTTTAGCCTTGGACTTAGCCTCATTGTTGGCTGCTATCTCCCTTTTTTCTGCCAACAAATCCAGGTTGATTCGCAGTTGCTCGTCGTTCGTGACGACATTAACCTCCGTTGTGCGGATGGTAGGCATTCCGATTTCGGCTGGTATAACAGCTTCAGTGTCGTAGGCCAATGCAAATGGAGTGTCCCCGTTGGATGTTTTGATCATAGTCCTATGCGCCCATAGAACATGTGGTAGTTCATCCACCCATTTGGCACTTCGTTCCTCCAAGCGTGCCTTGATGCCGTTTCCCAAGCTTCTATTTGCTCATTCCACCAGGCCATTTGTCTGCCTGTGTTTAACAGACGCGAAGCGCCGTTTGATATTCAATGATGCACACCAGTCCTTAAATGGATTATCCGCAAACTGTTTACCGTTGTCCGAGATGATTTCTCCTGGTAAGTCAAAACGGCACACAATGTTCTCCCAAACAAACTTTTTAACTTGTTTGCCTGTGATGGATTTGACTGCCTTGGCCTCTATCCATCGTGTAAAGTAGTCCATTGCGATAATCAAGAACTTAACTCCCCCCCCGCAGCTACAGGAAATGGTCCTGCGATGTCGATTCCCCACTTATAGAATGGCCATGGGGATGTAATAGGTGTAAGCTCCTGCTGCGGATGTCGCGGCACTGGTCTATGCACTTGGCAATCATTACACTTGCGAATCATGTCATGTGCGTACCTATGCATGGTAGGCCAATAATATCCTGTACGTAGGGCTCGAGCTACCACGGATCGTGGACCTGCGTGCATGCCACATAACCCTTCATGTATCTCACTGATTACATAAGTGGCCTGACGTGGTCCAACACACCGCAACCATGGCTGCAAAAAAGAGCGCTTATAGAGGATACCCTCTCGAAGTTCGAAGTGCTGCGACTTCCTTCTAATGTGCCGCGCCGCTTTTTCATCGTCCGGAAGGGTTTCACTAGTCAAATAGTTGACGATCGGGGTCATCCATGTAGGTCCATCCTCCTCAACTATAGTAGTGACCTCCCCTTCTGTTATAGACTTTTCCTTGAGTATTTCCACCAAGACTTGCTTGGACAAGTGAGCGAAGCTTGTGGATGCGATCTTGCTAAGAGCGTCCGCCTTCTTGTTCTCACCTCTTGGTACCTGCTTGATGGAAAACTTGCTGAAAGCCGCGATGAGTGACTTGACTTTCTCCAAGTATCGGACGATGTTGTCCTCCTTAGCCACATATCCACCTAGAATGTGGTTCGCGACAAGCCGTGAGTCCACGTAGGCCTCAAGGTTGCGGACTCCCGTTCTAGCGGCAATTTTCAAACCCGCAATTAATGCTTCATATTCCGCTTCGTTGTTGGTGGCTGTGAACTCAAAACGGAGGGCGTACGTAAACTCCATTCCTTTCGGATTTGTGAGGATGAGACCAGCTCCCGACCCATCCGTACATGAAGATCCGTCCGTGAATAACACCCATGGTTCTATTGGAGTCTCGTCTTGTTTTACGACTGGTCCTTCCTCATCCGGCTTCTCTATCAAGAAATCTGCCAAGATCTGGCCTTTAACAGCCGTCCTTGGCCTATAAGATATATTATGCTCCCCCAATAGAATGCTCCATTTTTGTAGCCTTCCTGCCACATCCGGTCTAGAGATGACTTGTTTTATTGGTTGGTCAATAATGACTACAATTAGGTGCGCCTGAAAGTATCGGCGCAACCGTTTTGTAGCAAACACTAGTACCAAAACCAATTTTTCCATAGAGGAGTAATTCAACTCCGGCCCTTGTAATGTTCTACTTATGAAGTAGACCGGAGTTTGCACCATGTCCCTATCCGTCATGAGTACCGCGCTTATTGCTCTATGTGTGGCTGATAGATACATAATGAGCTCCTCCTTTGGCCGTGGAGCTACGAGCATGGGGAGAGATGCAAGGTGTTGCTTGAGTTGACCAAAGGCTTCCTCAGCTTCCTTTGTCCACCGGAAGTCTCCCTTCCTAATGCACTTCTTGAGTGTTTTGAATAAGGGGAGTGACTTCTCTGCGGACTTTGATAGGAATCTATTTAGCCCGGCTAACTTCCCATTTAAGGACTGCACCTCTTTCCGTGTCTGAGGGGAGGGCAGCTGTATTACTGCGTCCGTTTTGTCTAGGCAAGGTTTGATGCCATTTGGATCAATCATATATCCTAGGAACATTCCCTCCGTTGCCCCAAACGTGCATTTCTTTGGATTTAGCTTCATATTAATCCTCCTCAGTGTGTCAAATGTCTCTTGGACATCCCGGAGAAGTGCATCCTCCGTATGACTTTTTATGACTAAGTCATCCACATAGACTTCCAGGTTACGGCCTATCTGTGAGTCAAAGGCTTTGTCCACAAGCCGCTGGTATGTGGCCCCGACGTTCTTTAGCCCAAACGGCATTTTCGTATAACAATATACGCCTTGACTAGTATGGAACGCCGTCTTTTGTGCGTCCTCCTCCGCTATCTGGATCTGGTGGTATCCTTTATATGCGTCTAGGAAGCACTTAAAGGGATATCCACATAGAGATTCCACCTTCCAATCAATCTCTAGTAACGGGTAACAATCCTGTGGACAGGCTTTGTTTAGATCCGTGAAATCCACACACATGCGCCAGCTTCCGTCATGTTTTTTGACCATGACCGGATTGGATAACCACTCGTGGTAGTATACCTCGCGCATGATACCTGCGTCCATTAGTTTCCGTACTTCCTCCAATATCACTTGGTTGCGCTCAGGTGCCTGGCCGCGCTTCTTTTGCTTGACGGGTTGGTACCCCTGGCGGATTTGGAGCTTATGTTCTGCTATCGCGCGTGGTACGCCTGTCATATGCTTTGGATCCCATGCAAATATATCTAGATTTGCATTTAAAAGAGAGCACATGGCCCTTTTGCAGCTATCCGAGAGCGTTCCCCCTATGGATACCTCCTGTTCCGGATAGTCAGGATGGATTGCCACCCTCCAATTGGGAGGTGGTGATCCATCCTTGGGTGGAACAGGTGGAGCCGGTGTTGTCACTGTATGATAATCGGATGCTGGTATGATTGTGTTGTAAATGGTGACGATTCCTCCCTCTATAGGGAACTTGATCATTCCGTGTGTCGTGGAAGGTACCGCCCGTATAGCCAGAATACCTGGTCTGCCTATGATCCCATTGTACGGAGAATGTGAGCGTATCACCAGGAAGTTCATCCACACAGTGGTGGAGTGTTCCTCATTCCCAATGGTTACAAGCAGACGCAGTTGCCCTATCGGCCAGATGGTGTCTCCACTAAAACCAGTGAGCGACGCCGTGGCCGGTACCAATTAGCCTCTTATTTCTGGCCGTAACTGCACAAAACAGTGTTCGTACAGTATTTCTGCTGATGACCCTCCATCCACATACATGCGACGAACATTGTGTGTTCCAATGCTTATCTTAATAGTGAGAGGCGCATCAATCACATCGCTTGTCGTGATGGGAGGAAATGAGATTTCCCTGCCGCGTGAAAATTTTTGGCCAATTTTCTGCCTCGTGTGGCGTTGTCTGGATTGGATCATGTATATGGTCGAAGGTTTGTTCTTTTGGGGATCTTTCTTGTCATACTTCTTGTTGTCTTTTCCATCCTTCCAATCCTTAACCAAATGCTTGAGTTTACCTGATTTGATCAGTGACTCAATGTGCTTCTTGAGCGGGATACACTCCTCCGTGCCATGGCCCTTGTCATTATGGAACTCGCAGAAACGATTTCCTTGACGACGGTCCGGCGGAGTTGTCATTGGAGGAGGCCTCGGAAAATTTGCCCCTTCCGTCAGCAAGATCTCCCGGTAGGACATCTTTTGGGGGGTAAACTTATCGTCCGGCCGCCCTCCTTTGTTTTGGCTCTTGTAGTCTGAGCCCCTACTGTTATTTTGATTGCTTTGACCGCCCGACTGTCTCCTGGAATGGTCGTTTGATCGGTAGCCATTTCCTTTTGAAGGGTAAGCCGCGAAAACCGCTGTTTCTCCCTCTTTGAAGTTTCTGACCCTTTCCATGCGATCATCATACTTCTCTGGACGCTTGTCATTGAGACACCTGATTAATTCCCTGTCTGTTATGGCGTGCATGTAGTTGGAGATTTTCAGGAGTTCCGGCATTGTCTTTGTGCGTGTGCACTCGTCGTTGAAGCGTTCAGTGAAGGCTTCTGTAGACTCCCCCGGCCGTTGCTTGACAGTTTCCAATGAGACCGGATCCCTATTATACTTCTTCCGCTGAGTATAATTATTCTTGAACGCAGTGCGTAGTTCCGTGAAGCTATCAATTCTTCGTGGAGGGAGTCCCTCAAACCAGTCACGGGCATTGCCGATCAAGGTTTAATTGAACATTTGGCACCATATAGGCATGGGCCATCGCTCAATTTTAGCCTGCGTATCAAATATTTTGAGGTGATCATCCGGATCACCAGTTCCATCATAGGTCTTGACACACGCCAGCATGCGACGTTTTGTGTCTTCGGAGTAGTTCCGTATACGGAGAGTAAAAGGATCTTCCCTAGGGTCTGCCCATGGACGAGTGAGCCTAGGATCTTCCCACGGGTCACACCATGGATGGGAAAGATCCTCCGCTTCTGCCTCCCGATAATAGGGGCCGCCATAATATTCATCATTGTTTGGTGGCGGTAGAGGGGTACGCCTAGGTCGGCGACGCTTGGGCGGATGGTCATCCGAGTCCTCTCCTGATGGATCTGGAGAAGGAGGTGGTGCCCCATCTCTTGGGTGAGGACCGCTCTTTTGAGAAGAGCCAGGAGCCTTCTTCCTAGTGTTCATCCTATCCCACACGCTTGTGCGGCGAGTGGCTCTGGTCAGTTCCCGATCTGGTCGCTCAGGTGAACCGTCGGACTTCTCTCCCCCTTCTCGAGACTGTGTTAGTTCCTGTATGAGGCGATCTCCTATGCGCTCAAACACATTCCTAGGTTAAGGAGTTTCCTTGAAGATGCTCTGCTCCTGAGGCCGGGTCTTCCTCTTCCTCTGATTTTGGGAAGAGGTGCTTGGTCCAGTATTGCCAAAGTTGAGTCTAGATTGGAGGTTTCTCCCTAGATTCAATCTTGATGCAATCCCTGGGACGATCCTATCAAAGTTCTGCGTGAGAACTCGAGTGAGATCCTCCTCGCTGAGTGGTTGGACTTCTACTTCCTCCTCAATCGATGGTCTGCGCGGCTCTTTGTTAGGGGATTGGGCGCATTCCCTAGATCATGGTTGTCCAGGGTTGAAGTAGGTGGGGGAGTTATGGAGATCGTGCTCGTCACCCCCATGGACTGAAAACCACCGCGGTTGTTTGGTCCGCCCGCTGGGCGGCTAGGGGATTGATTGGGGATGAGTATCCCTTCCCCTTGGGACTTCCGATTTCCAGGATCCGTGTTCCTGGGATTATCTTGGGGATGCCCCTTCGTCATTAGGAATTCAAGATGAGATTTCGCTCTAGCTTAGTGTAATGGGTCCCACGGATGGCGCCAACTTGTTGATGCAAAAGTTAGGAGATCCTTGCTAGACCCGAATTAGGCTTAGACTAAACAACACACGTTAGACTTACCGTGGGAATGTTTCCCACGATTAGACTCCGGCGTGAGAGTAAGTATCGGTTTAGGGTTTATAGGAATCGAGTAAGTTGAGAGTATGGAACGTAATACCTTTGTGGAACCCTTGGGGGTTCCTTTTATAGGCAGTGAAACCCTAATGGGTTGTCACTGATGCTTCGGCCCCAAGGAAAGGATAAGCACCAGAATTAGATTGATTGTTATCTTCTATTTATGGTGAGTGAATATCCTCTTCTTTGTGATGAATCCTATTCAGAGATAGAATATGATTCTGTCTAACCCTGTACCGGTCATGTCGGACCGTGGGTCGCACACATGTGTGCGGTTACTGTTCATCCAAGCCTATAAGCTCAAATGACATTATTCCCACCCATCTGTGATGGGCCGGATACGGGTAGTACCCGTGGGCCGGGTTCATGACCCGGCTGGGGACTATACGTCATCAGCTTAGTACATTCACGTCTCGTACCAAACCTGGTGGGATGCAGTTATTGAGGTACTCACGGCACTCCTCGGCTTCCCTCATTCGTGACGCAGTGGTAATATTCCAAACAGGATTGAACGATTGAGGGGGGCCGGATGTTGGGAAGTCTTGGGAGGCTGTGGGGGTACCTTCTTCGAATGCAAGAGCGGATCTTGTGGCGGCTGTATGAAGCATAGGGTCTCTTTCCACTTCCTTCTCTTTTCCGTTCTCCTTTTGGGCATCAGGTGGAGGCACGGCACCAGTTTGTTCATTCCTGCAAAAACAAACATTTGGATACATATCAAGTATTGCTTAAAGGAAATTCGTGGCTCTTACTTAGCAAGATGAAGCCTTACATGTTATTTCCTGCTAGTTCTGATGCAGTCGGCGGAATCTGAGTAACTGGATCCACATGTGCGGTCCGTACCGTCTCGGAGGCCTGGGTAGTGCTCCCAACAGATTGATATAGGGGGTGGTCCTCGCGAAGCTTCTTGGCGGGGGCATTATGTTCGCCAACCTCGGCCGGAGCGACTCTTCTTACCCGCTTGTTTTTTCTGCGGGTACGCTTAGCGCCGGGCTGAGCTGCTGCTTCTTCAACCTCCTCTTCAACTTCTTTTTTAGCTTCCTCATCTTCCTCTTCATTGACTTGCTGCACCTCCTCCTCATCGTCGCCCAGCATCTGGCGAAGGCTGGAGGTGGTCCTCTCAATATTGTCTCCTTGCTCTTCCCCATGTGCGGGAGTGGCAGTCTTAGGCGGCGAGGAGGGCCCGGCTCCTCCTTCGAGCATCCTATTATCACCATCCTCGTTGCTGAAGTCGACGGGAGTTATCATGAGAGTTGTTTCTTCTTTGTCCGAGTGGGGGTCCGGCACGGCCTCCAGAGCAACCGTCACGTTTCGGGTATGCTCAAGGAGGGGTAATTCGGTCTCACGTCTGGGACGAGATCCCTCTGGTACGAGCTTTGGGTCGCCTTGACGTAGGAGTCCAAAGGAGTTCATTTATGCCATAATAAACAAAATATATTAGGCATTACAAAATAATTGTGTGCGCTTTTTGGTATGCGGATGCTAACCTACCTTCACCCTGCCTTCTCCAAAACACAGGATATCTGTTGGACGAGCCGAAATAGTTGCGGCTAATCCCTAGCAAACAGAGGAATGATTCGGGGAGGTTTCTATGGAATCATGCTCTGTTCATATATATTTCTCGGGAGTGTTGGGGGTTATATGTACTGACGTGTGGCACGGGGTCGTGGGATAACCTATGTTTGAAGGCATAATCGGCCGGCCACACTATCGAGTCAATGAAAAAATAATGGTCGTACCAGTTTTTCAATGAGTCCATGGGCTTATTATGGGACTGGGGGCTGTTGGGAGATCGTTTCTTAAAAGATAGCCAACCATTTACTATGCTGGGGGTGTAATATAGTTGGAATAGTTCTACGGTTGGGGGTATTCTTCTAGCACGGCAAATAATTTCGAATTGACTTATCTTACATGCGCCTATACAATGAAGCTGACTAATATGTACATCATAATATCCTAATAGATCTATGAGGAAACGGGTAAATGGAATACGGTAGTTGGCCGCATCAAAAAGGCGAGTGTATAGGCCAATTTTACCCTGCGGAGGCTTAGTTATGAGGTCTCCGGCACCAGGAAGTGAGGGGTGTAGGTTGGTGGGGATGAAATAATTGGTACAAAAGTGATCTAGTTGCTCCTGGGTCATTACATTAAGCACGGATCCAATTGTGGGGTTGTTTCTTTGGGCCATTACTGAATAAAAAGGTAAGGACGTGGTATTCTAACCTATGGAGGAAGGGATCCGTGCGTGATTAAGTGAAGCTAAGAAGAAAAGCTTTAACGGCAGAAATGGAGATAAGGACTGTGTGTTTCACACAGCCGTAGGGGTGGCTTATTTATAGGGTTGCCTCGTGGGTCATGGTCTGTTGGATGCGTGACACGTGTTTGCCACTATCCTTAATCGTGTGGTTAGGGTGCAAGTGGCAAGAGAAACGTCAGGTGGGACCCACGGGTCACTTCTGACTCAGACGTTTACGCTGCTCGAGGTTTTGACTGTTTGCACTTTGTCAGTCAAAGTGGCAGGTAAACAGTTATTTATGTCGGGATATGCGGCTCTTACGTAAGACCCAAATTCAATGCTACATTTAATTTGTCTCGGTCGTCGCGTGCGGCTGAGATATTAATGGAATAAATTCCTAAATCAGGTTGCCACGTGCGGCCGGAACGAATTCTTGGACAATTTATCATTCCTTAAGGATCTTTCTTGGTACGTCCAGGGAGTATCTTGGTAGTCTAGAGGTTACGCCTACGGCTGTAACAACTAGACTGGGGGGACATGATGACGTATAGTCCCCAGCCGGGTCATGAACCCGGCCCACGGGTACTACCCGTATCCGGCCCATCACAGATGGTTGTGAATAATGTCATTTGAGCTTATGGGCTTGGATGAACAGTAACCGCACACATGTGTGCGGCCCACGGCCCGGCATGGCCGGTACAGGGTTAGACAGAATCATATTCTATCTCTGAATAGGATTCACCCCAAAGAAGAGGATATTCACTCACCATAATTAGAAGATAACAATCAATCTAATTCTGGTGCTTATCCTTTCATTGGGGCCGAAGCATCAGTGACAGCCCATTAGGGTTTCACTGCCTATAAAAGGAACCCCCAAGGGTTCCACAAAGGTATTACGTTCTATACTCTCAACTCATTCGATTCCTATAAACCCTAAACCGATACTTACTCTCACGCCGGAGTCTAATCGTGGGAAACATTCCCACAGTAAGTCTAACGCGTGTTGTTTAGTGTGCAGGATCCCAACCATACAGTTCACTTGGTGTAGGAGCCGGAGCCCAGCCAACCCGAATTAAGCCTAATTCGGGTCTAGCAAGGATCACCCAACTTTTGCATCAACACATCACATGTTAAAAGTTTAAGCAGATATTATATAAAAGATAGTTTTTTTGTTTTTTTAAACAACAAACTAAAGTAAAATGTGAGTCACCAATCACTGTACATATTGGTGAGAAGAATGTATGTATATAAAAAAGATAGAAGAAACAAACCAATCACAAACCAGAAGCAGCAACCTTGTCTGCATGCAGTCGAGCTTGAATTCCCTCAACTAAGGTAGTGGCCATGGAAGACTCGTTACCAGAAGGAGCATTAGACACCAGCATAGCTTTCATGGTAGTAATGGTCAACGGATACTCCACATTAGTAAGCATAAACACAACAACACCAGACTCAAGCTCCAACACATGAACACTACACCCAGCATACAACTTCCACCTCCTGATCACCCAGCGAGGTTGATCCTTCCAGACGCCAACATGAGGAGAATCATGAGGGGAATCCAACATTAACTTCAAATCACCCCAAATAGTCAACCCGGGCCAGTCAGGAAGCTCACTAGGAGACTTAGGAATCTCAGCATCAACCAAACCATACAACAACATAAGATCATGACGCTCCACCCACGACAAAACACTTTGCAATCCAGAGACATATCGAGTGTAGCCATCACTAGTCGTAATCTTATGAGTAAAGGTAACATAAGAAATGGGGGATGGCCGTACCGCCCAAGCTACAATCAAGCCTTTTCCAAGGGGCAACTCAATCTCACTATCAGAAGCAGCATCTATGAGATTGGCAGGATCCCTCTTCTCAAATGGAACAGACTTACCACGACGAGCCTTTTTCTTCCGAATAGAACGGCGCGATGTGGGGACACCAGAAGAAGATTCCTCCTTAACCTTGACATCAGCAGTAGGAACAAAATCATCAAAAACCATAGGTTCAGAAGTGGCTGCACCAGTTGTTGAAGTAGGAAGTGGATCAGTCACTGGTGTGGGTGTTGGCTCTATAGTAGGAGTAACAGGTGTGGGATGAGTATCAAGAGTGGTAGTAGCTTCAGCAGTGGTGGCAGTATCAACATTAGAGTGAGTGGGGGAACAACGTTTGAAGTGGTGGTGGTAGGAACAGCAGTAGAAGGTGCACTAGAAGACGGAACCCCAGAAGTACCTTTGGGAACATTCGGCAAAGAAGTGGGAGCAACATCAAGCTTAGAAGGGTGGACAACACGAGGAGGTGGGCGATAAATAGCATGTTCAGGCACAGGTGTATCCCTATGCTTGATCATCTTGGTGTAAAGATCTTTAAGCTCATCAAAAGAAAGCCTCCTCACCCTCTCCTATGTCCACCCAGTCTGATAATAAACAGCCGATTGATTCTTAACATACTGCTGCATCAACTGTCTCTCCTCAGCACGCGACAGAGGTCTGTTACGGCGTTGTTCGCGAAGCTGGGCAGCAAGAGTTTCCTGTTTTTTACGCATCAAAGCCATTGCCCATTGAACACAATTGCCTTGATTCACATCTGCACCTAACAAATTGGTGAACTGCGAGTAGTCTGAAGTAAGGAAGGTAATCACATTCATCCAGTCATGGTTATCCCAATGCATGGCATTGTGCCTCAGCTGCTCACGTCTCTATTGTTGCAGGGCTTCATCCTCAGCCTTGGCTTGATGGTCAAGCTTTGCAATCTCTGAGCAGCCTCTTCCTCTAATCTTTCTTCCTCTAATTGTCTACGAGTTTGCTTTTTGAGAGGAGATGGTGCATCAGTCATAGGGGCTTTGCCCTTGGGATCATGAGAAGGACCAGCAGTGGGAGATGAAGGACCAGCAGAGTCATCCATTGGTTTGGGACTAGCAGCAGCATTAGGAATGCATGAAGGACTAGGAGGAGCAGGCAAGTCATCACTTGGTTTATCAGCAAAGGCAATCCTTGCCAAAATAGTCAGCCCATCCTCCTCAACATCTTCATCAGAATCAGTAAGCACCACTTTCTTCCTTTGGCGCTTTAGCTGCGTCTCCAACGATTTAACCCAGTTCGCCAATGGGAGCACGAAATCCCGTGTGAGCTTGCGGTGCTGGTTGAGCTCATCTTCCAATGAAACAATCTTGGCATACTACCTGTGCATAAGAGCAAGCAAAGAAGTCAAAGTAACAGGTTCCTCGGCTTCCCCACCAAGAGGACTCGGTTTAGGGGATGCATCATGGGGACCAGAAGCAACTGATGGGTCATACATATGGGCCTGAGAACTAGAAGGCTTCTCAGCAGAATGTGGAGCTGGGCTAGGAGGGGGAGAATCAGCAAATGGGGACTCATGTGGGCGAGAAAAAGGGGCAGCCTTTGAGGTAGATGGCATTTCTACCACCACCTCTCTAACTGGCTCCTCAACCTCCACATGGGGCACACCAGTAGCATGGTTCTCCTCCTCCAAAACATCATCCTCCAATGGAGGTTCCTCCTCAGCTTGACCAGCCGGAGGAACCACATTGGGACCCCCTTGGGCAAGGCCCAGCATAACATCAGTGAGAGGCCTCAAAGGACCCTTATAACCAAGTTCCATATTCGCATAAACCTTTGGAGTAAGCTTTGGGGGCACATATTCCTTCCTATTCCTAGGTAAGCACATAAGAACCTGCTGTAAAAAAACTAGGGTACATCAAGAACTTCTTTCTAGAACCAGTATGACTAAGATTACTAATCATGTCATTAAACAGGTAACGAGAAAAGTTAAAAGTGAGACCTTGAGCAATACAAATCAAACCAGTAGCAAGGGGGATGGGAAACGCATCCCAACTCCCAGATTTTGGACTCAAACAATGAATCAAAAGTGAACCAACAGCTTCCATTGAGGGGCAAATCTATTTTTCTTGAAGTTAAACTTCCCCTCATGATTATAACCTATAGCAGCCACACCATCCAACACCTCTGAATTGGGAAGAGAGATAATGCCATCTTCATCTTGGAGATGAAGGGCAGACCTAATGGATGCCTCAGAAACCACATAGGAGCGACCATCTATAGTAGCATGGAGCTCTAATGGGCGACCCAAAACAGCATTGGTGTTGGCAGTTGCCCAAAACTGACAGATAACAGTATCGTACACAATGGGACAAACAGTAAGAGCATACCTTAGATTGAAAGCTTCAATGTATTCCAGGATGTCTGTGAACTCGTCTCTTTTAGGACCTTCGCCAAGATAGGCCACCTTATTATGATCGGGCTAGTACCGGAGTGATGCCATTGATGATGATTGAAACAGTGGAAGATGATTGATTGAAGAGGGTGAAGGGTAGGAGCGTATGTGTGTGTTTATGTTTTGATAATTGAGTCAAATGAGTAATTTGACCATAAATAATAGTCACAAAACTGTTCTTTGACCCCTAAATATGGGGGTTTCCCTTTCAAAATTAAGTCATTAATGCTTGAGTAACCACTTGCCCCTTAAACCATTATTTGCAAATCCCAGTTACCAAAGATAAACAAAAGATGTGCACTAGAAGTAACTCACATTGACTTAAAGTCAAAACGCGTAAAGGTCAACACTAAGAGCAGCGAGTGGTCAACGAAAGTCAACGAAGTGAACAGTGACCCAAAATCGATACTAGAAGCCAACCACAAGTGAAGAATAAGGGTTTGTACCCACTAGGAGCAGAAGATTGCCGCTAGGAGTAACAAAAATCTTCCACTAGAAGTTGCACACACCGCGAATACCCATGAAAACTGTTGTTAGAAGCTACCATAGTATGATTGTACAAGTAAATATGTACAATAAGCCTCCCCTTAGGCTTAGCCTCCCCTCAATCCTAGGCCTCAAGGATTGACCATACCAATGTGAACCACCAAGTGGTTGAATCTCGGACCATCAAATGCTTTAGTCAATAAATCAGCAACATTATCATCCGTATGTACTTTAAGAACTTGTATCAGCTTCTTCTCATTGGCATCCCGTATAAAATGGTGTCGAATCTTGATATGCTTGGTTCGTTGAGGAAAGACAAGATGTTTCACAATGCAGATAGTGCTTTGATTGTCGATGAAAATTTTGGTGTTCATGAAGTTGAACCCATAATCCAGCATCTGATTTTGTATCCACAAGACTAGTCCACAGCAACTAGCAGCAGCTACGTATTCAGCTTTTGTTGAAGAGGTAGCTACTATTGTCTGTTTCTTACATTGCCATGAGATAAGTCTTCGACCCAAAAACTGACAACCACCAGTAGTAGACTTCCTATCATTATTAGCACCTGCATAGTCACTATCACTATAGGCTTCAAGAACAAAAGGTGATTCCCTTGGATACCACAAGCCTAGCTTAGGTTGTGCCTTGATATACTTGAAGATTTTCTTGACTGCATTCAAGTTAGATACGGTTGGAGCCACCTGATGTCTAGAACAAGCACTTACTACAAACATAATGTCCGGACGTGATGTAGTTAGATACATGAGTGAGCCAATCATTGACATGTACATGTGAACATTTACCGAAGGATCTGGCTCATTTTTTACTTTGACTTTAGTGACTTCATACGGTGTTGTTGCTGGTCTAAGAGGTTCCATATCAAACTTCTGAATGATCTCATGAACATACTTGTCTTGACTAAGGAAGATACCATCCGACTGCTGCTTGACTTGAAGACCAAGGAAAAATGTGAGTTCTCCCATGGCACTCATCTGAAATTCGCCTTTCATTAGCTGTTCAAACTCATCACACCATTCCTTCCTAGTAGAACCGAAGATAATGTCATCCACATATACTTAAACCAGGATGATGTCTTTGGCATTCCTCTTAAGGAACAGTGTTTTGTCAATAGTGCCTCTTCTATAGCCATGTTTCAACAGGAAAGTGGACAGACGCTTATACCAAGCTCTAGGAGCCTGATGAAGTCCATAAAGAGCTTTGACCACCTTGTAGACTTTCTTGGGATGAAGTGGATCCACAAAGCCCTTAGGTTGAGTGACATAAACTTCCTCATCAATCTTGCCATAAAGAAACGCACTATTGACATCCATCTGAAAAACTGTAAAGCCAACATAAGAAGCAAAAGCCAAAAACAGACGAATGGCCTCAATCCTAGCAACAGGAGCAAAGACTTCAGTATAGTCAATTCCTTCTAGTTGTGTGTGACCTTGTGCAACCAGCCTAGCCTTATTTCTCACCACAATACCCCTTGCATCTTTCTTGTTTTTGAGAATCCATTTGGTACCAATTGTTGTCTTTCCATCTGGTAAGTCAACTAGGATCCAAACATTCTGAAATAAGAACTGCTGCATCTCATCCTGCATAGCCTCCACCCAACTTTGATCCTCAAGAGCATGTGAGACTGACCTAGGTTCCACCTGTGAAAGAAAACAAGCAAACAAACAGTGAAGAAAGTCTGTGTAATTATTACGCTTTTGGTCTTTAATGTAGCTCACAAGAGCATGATGACCAGGCGTTGCTTTCATATGCATGCGGCGAGTCTTGACAGTAGAACCAGGATCCCCTATGATTTGAGTAGTAGGATGGTCTTTATTGATCTGCTGAACAGGAATAGGAGCTACATCCACTTCTGGTGCCAAGTTATTAAGATCCCTAACAAAGTCATCATCATATGAAGCAGAGTCGAAAATGCCATCTATTGGCTGCTTATGAATATCATCCAGCTTAGTAGAAGTCTTCTTTTGATAGTTTCCCAAGTCAGAAGGACCAGAGAACCTAGTTGTGGAAGTAGGATCACTAATTGGACTACCAATAGGTGTTAAACTTGCACTAGGAGTAACACTAGGATCACTAGGAGTAACTGGTACAACAGGTTTACTCAAAGGAAACTCAAAGCCTCCTTGAGTAGCTATTGTAGTAGCATCTTGTTGTTGCTTGAGTAGTGTATCAAGAGCTCCTTGTGAATCCACAATGTCTGATGAAGAAGCATCAATAGGAGTAGCATTGGTGTTGGGAGCGACTGTGGTGGAATAGGATGGTACAACAAAAATGTCATCATCCTCATCGGAGTCCGAAAAGTTAGAAGCAACACCTGCACTAAAAGTTGTAAACACTTGTGGACCTGCATCTTGGTTAGTTTTGAAACGAAGATATCCTAATGAGTCACTAAGATAATCAAGATCAAAATACCATTCAGGACCTTTGCCTTGGATGTTTGTCTTCTCCTCAAAGTACCTGAGATTTATAGTTTCAGTGACACGCTTGGCATGGAGATTATAAACGTGATAAGCTCTTGAGTGAGATGAATATCCCACAATGTATCCTTCATCTGCCTTGCCATAAAATTTCCCCAAATAGTCACTAGTATTCAGAATGGTGACAGGACATCCAAATGGCTTCAAATGAGCAATGCTTGGGATTTTGGCTGTGAGTAGCTCATAGGAAGTCTTCTTATGAGGATTAGTATTTGAAACCCTATTCAACACATAACTTACAGTGTTGAAAGCTTCTGTCCAAAATATAGTTGGAAGCTTGGAGTCTGTAAGCATGGTTCTTGCAGCTTCTATAAGAGTCCTGTTCTTCCTTTCTGCAACACCATTCTGTTGAGGAGTCCTGGCAGCACTATAATCTCTTTTGATACCTTTGGAATTGCAAAGTGCTATGAGGTCTGCATTCTTGAATTATGTTCCATTGTCACATCGGATACCTTTCACCTTCTTGGACAGCTGATTCTCAATGAGTGTAATGAAGTCTTTGAGAATTGAGTAGGTCTCACTTTTAGCAGCCAGAAAGAAAACCTACGTGAACCTGCTATACCCATCAGTTACCACAACAGAGTATTGTTTATGGTCAATGCTCCTAATGGAGGTAGGACCAAACAAATCCATGTGTAGTAGTTGAAATGGTTCAGTTATGAGGCTGAGAGCAGTAATGGCCTTGAAGGATGCTTTGTGTTGTTTGCCTTTGCTGCACGCAAGACAATTGATGTCATTTCTGAAAGTTTTGGGAGGTAAACCAGAGACCAAGTTCATATTTGCCAGTTTGTGAATGGTCTTGAAGTTTACATGTCCCATCCTTCTATGCCATTTGGTGGCTTCATCTTTTGATGCTTTGGCAACCAAACAAGCTAGTTGACCAGTAGGATTAACTTCATTCAACTTGATGCTATAGAGGTTATGTCTTCTAGGGATTTTGAGTAGAACTTGGGAGTCATCCGGTAGCTTAAAGTCTTTAAACAACACCAGTGCTTCAGTATCTGTAAAGAGGACAAACTGCTTCTTGTCACAAATCTGAGAGACAGAGATCAAGTTGAAGTGTTGAAGTGCTTCTACATAGTAAACCTGCTCAAAATTAAGATTAGGTGTCTGAATAGTTCCTTTGCCAGAGATCCTTCCTTCACCACCTCTGAAGTACACCTTTCCGCCTTGAAATGGTACAAAGTTAGTCAGAAGTCCTTTATTTCCAGTCATGCTCCTAAAGCATCAACTATCTACTATTCCAAAACTTGGATCTTGGTATGGAGTAATCTACAACAACAGAAAAGTCATATGCAAAAGTTAGTTTCTTAAGGGGACCAGACCTTTTCAGGCTTGAGTTTGCCTTGTGGATCTTTAGTAGATAGCCAAGAAGATTGATGAGATCCACTGTTGTTCTTAGGTTTCCTGTTCATCATATGGGTGTTATTTTGTGACCAAGAACAACCTGCTAAGGGCTTAACAGTAGAGCCCAAATGTCCCAACCCAAAATGCATTTGGTCTGAATTAAAAGCATAATTCTGATTAAAGTTCTGAAAATAGTTGTTGGTTGGTCTATTGTAGGCATAAGCATTGCTTCTCCAAAGATTAGAAGCTGAAGGAGAGGTCCTTCTAGTAGAAGAATAAGATTGGGCACATGGGTTTAATCTTCTAGAAGACAAAGGAGCAACTCCTGGAGGACAAGGAGCAAGATAAGCTTGACAACCAGAGGGCGGTTGATCATAAAAATCACAATCCTTAATCAAATGAAATTTACTACCACAAACAAAGCATGCTTTAAAAGACCTTTTATTCAAATGACATTGTTTTCACACTGCTAAACTGATTACAAACAATTCTAGGAGAATTAACATTCCTAGGACTCAACAAACTAGAACTAGAAACAGTGGAAGTAGAAGCAGAAGCAACTCTCTCATCACTCATCCTAGCACTAGTAGCAGCAAGGTCATTTGTCTTGGGACTTGAAGGTATTGACTCTTCACTTGAACCACATGATGCATAGTCACTGGCCTTGTCACTGAAAGTATAAGAGACAAAGTCATTAGTATTAGTAGAGCTTTTTGGATACTCATGCATCTGTGATCCATCCAAGTCAGTATGCCTAGATATGGGCATAAAAGTTTCTGTAAGAGGTGGAGGAACAACATGCATTGCTGCAGCTGGTTTAAACCTATTGTAACTAGGTTTTCCCTCCTCCTCCTTGTCAAGATCAAAGACACTTGAAAAAGATAAATCAAATACATCTTCTGAATCAATATATTTATCAAAGCCTAATCCTCTCTTAGTCCTACCAGACATACTACTATCTATTAACTTTGAAAGATTCTTGGGTGCTTTTTGCCATTTTTCAAATCGTAAAAGTGTAGCATCCAATTTTTCAGTATATGTAAGCATGTTAGTGGTGTTCTCTAAATCAATGCTTAGAATTATAATCTTATCCTCATATTCACGTTGAGTATCTTAAAGCCACTTTTTTGTTGTTCCAAAGTTTTTAGAGAACTCTTATACGCTTGAACTTCTAAAAAATATTTGTCATTTTGTTCATTTAGTTTATTGTATTGAGTTAAGAGTTCTGAATATTTATCATGACAACCAATAGGGCAATTTTGTACCTGAGGCGAGATTCCAATAAGCGCAAATTCTTCTGCTTCCTCGGCATCAGATAGGTGCCCAGCAATCATAGCAAATACATCAGTAGAAGCTTCAATTGATTCCAAGGTAGCAGTCTGATGATCATTCCAGTTAACCATGGAGTCAACGGACACCAAAGCTTTCTTTTCATCTTTGAGCTCTTGAACCTTAAAGGCTGAATACCTGTTCTTATCCTGGTCATTTTTGTTAGGGCATTCCCTAGCAAAATGTCCTTGCTACTGGCAATTATAGCATCTAACATTGCTTCTGTCAAACCTGACTGGCTCTCTTGGGTTGTAGTTGAATTTTCGACCGACTTTCTTTTCAAACTTATGAACCCGGAGAGTGAGCATAGCCATCTGCCATTTTAGATCCATTTCATCCAAGTCAAGTTTATCAACCTATTTGAAATCATCAAAAGAAAGCTGTTGTTGTGGATCAACATCAACAACAAAAGAGTGAAGAACAACTTCTACCATGCTACCAGTCTTGGTTTTTGATTCAGGAGTAGAAGTATGTTGGGATGACAAAGTATAGTTTGGGCTACTGGCATAAGACATTGGACTAGATCCTATGGAACTCACAAAATCAGAATTAGCAGGAGTAGGAAAGGAATCACTTGAGTATCCTCTCACGTGAGACTCAAAGGTTTTGGGTTTATAAAACAAGTCATCAAAAGAAAGATAGTCAAGGCCTCCTTTTGCCTTTAGAGAGATGACTACCTGATTCCATGAGTGAGGTAGGTCTCTAAGAAAACTGGCATTGATGTCTTGATTGTCAGGTTTAGACCTGAGTTGATTCAATTGGCTAAGAATCTTTTGAAACCTGTCATACCCTTGATGAAGACCTTCTGTTTCACAAATCTTGAATTCTGTGAATTCATCGCTCAGCATTGATCTGTGCATCTTCTTGGATTCCTCATTCCCTCCAAATCTTGCCTTTATTCTATTCCAAATCTCCCTAGCATCATCCAAGTTATAAAAATCACCCATATGATCATCAGGAAGAGACTGAAGCAAAATAGTTTTTGCTTTGATTTCCTTTTGAACATCAGTGATTTCTTCATGAGTTTTAGGATCGAGAATGGTGATATTACCATTCTTGTCTCTACCAGTAGTTTTGTTGCTATTTCCATTCTGGATAATCTTCCAAAGGTCTAGATCAGTGTTGGTGATCCAACATTCCATATTTATGGCCCAGCTATCATACTCATCCTTCTTCAAAAGTGGGAATTTTACATTAGTATTGGAAACAGTAGCAACGATTTGTTGTGGTTGTTGTGTTTTAGAGGCGATAGCTTCTCCTGTTTCAGTAAAACTAGAAGCAGACATGATTAAACAATGATGTGAGTAAAAAGAAAGAATTGATTATTCCTGAGCAGAGACTCTCCCAGGCTCTGATACCACTTGTTGGGTCCACTAGATGTGGATCTTGCAGCCTGTTAAGGATGGTGAACGACTTCTGTAATCACAAGTCTATTCACAGAGAGACTCTTGATGAAACACACAATGTAAGTGCGGAATACAAATACTATGAACAAGAAGAAACAGAATAACTAAATAACTTGATCCTCACTAAGGATTTCTACTACTAATATGAAATGAATAAAGACGATGAAGGTATGTTTAACCCTTCTTCCAATGGGTTCATTTTATACTACAAAGAAACCCTAATACTACATTAAACCAAAACGTGTAACTTCTGATATGCATATCCTTTCCTAACATATCTCATGCATATCCTAACAAACTACTAAGGATAATAATGTTTGACTTTCTACTAGACTAGGATCACGTATTTCTCCTAATACTACTAGGACCAGGAGGAACTACATACCTCCTAGCTTATCTATTACAAATATCTATTCCAGGGGTCCTAACATACACAAATACATTGGATCTACACAAGACTCAGTTACACAAAATGATGAACATGACTAGATCTAAGGAAGGATGATCTTCATCAAAGCTTCATCTTTAATCACGTCACAAATGCGTGAGTGATCTTCTCTTTAGACAAGAAAAGAAGAGGATCAAGAGGATAACCATTCATCTTTAATCACGTCACAAATGTGTGAGTGATCTTCTCTTTAGACAAGAAAAGAAGAGGATCAAGAGGATAATCATTAGTGATATACTTAACAATTTAAGTGATTATTTACTAATGACTAAAGAACATAGAAAGAAGATAAGAATAAAAAAGATTTGCCCAAAAAGGTTCTTGGAAAATGAAAATAGGATCCACTATTTATAGGAGATAAAAAATAACGGCTCTCTGGGCGCAGTTCAATAAATAGCCTACGGTTCATTATCATTAAAGAACCACATAGCTATATAAGGAACCACGGGTAGTAGACTCCACTTCTTTTTTTCCTTTAGTGGGAAAATGTTATTTGGGTTATTTTAAACCCTCAAAGTATATTCTTATGGCATTTGGAATATTCCATATTCAAATTTTTATATTCTATTTTAATAAAACATTTTCTTAAAATAATGTTTATTTTAATCTTTTGTCACGTTTGTATAAATGTGAGTTTTGAGGTTAATCACTTTCTAGGATCACTAAACATGAATAAGATATGTTTGTGTAAGACTTAAATGATTATTACCTTGATGATAGTGTTTGTTAATTAATTCGTGTTTCGGTTGTCTTTGACGATAAATGCCTTTAAACTTTGTCGTGATCAAAACTAAAAAATATTAGCTAACACTAATAATGTTTTAAGGCATTGGTTGCATTAACAATCTCCTACTTTTTGATTACAACAAACTATAAACTCATTTATGTAAAAACAAAAGTTTTTGAATTATTAACGAGTTTATCACTATCATTTCTCCCTCTTTGTCGAAGCAAAAAGGTTAGCACAAGTATTTAAAGAAGAGAAAAATCGACTTTGCTAGTAGCTCCCCCTTGGTGCTTACTCCCCCTAGCTTGGGGCACCAAGTGATCGAGCTATGGTGACAAGCTACATACAAAGGTTAGTAGAAAGAAAAGAAACACCAAGGTATATACTATAGTCACTACCTAATATGTAACTTGAGAGGGAGGAAATTAGAAGTAAGTATTTGCTAAGTATGTCCAAAGAGAGTATTTTGTCAAGATTAATTCATAATTGGTAGAATAAAGGTAGAAAAGAAACATCCATACCAATTGTAGTTAAAAAAGTGTCAAAGGGTTAAAAACTTAGAATTGTTGGGATCACCCAAAACAATTTTAAATTTTAACCATAATCAACTCTCAACAATATGTGTGATAAAAAATTATCAAAACAAGAAATAACACACATATCAATCATATTACAAAAAATATGAAAGAGCATACAAGAATAATATTCATAATACAAAATATGAATATTAAAACAAAAAATATTGAAAATAAACAACATAAGCATAAACTATTCTAGTAGAAATAGTCCTCCAAGATTGCTTAGGTTTTTATTTGACTCAAACAATTAGAATACAAAGTGTGTTTTAATTGACGAAGTTGCATCATTCGAAGATTTCCTCATAGGAACAGATACTTTGCGAGGAGGCCGAGTGAGAAGAAATTCAAGATAATCTAACTTGTCATAAACATGAGCAAGTTCAATTTGTTGAAATCGACAACACGCACACGAGCTTCCATGATGCAAAACAAAGTGGTTTAATGTAAAACTCGCTTAAAATACAAGAAGCATTAAATACACGAAAATACGGATTAGTTAAATCTTTATAATTAATTAATACACTACACGTATCATGAATATTTAATTTTTAAATACAAGTATTACATATATTATTATTTATTATTTACAAGTATTTACGTATAATAAATAATACATGACAAGAATAAACACGAACATAAAACACGAACACACGTCACAAATAATAATACATGAGATTAAATAAAAGAAAAAAAGAATATATATTACCAGGGGTGTTTGGACGGCATAAAAAGGAAAAGAAAAGGGAGGGCCCATGGCCCGGCCCGACCCGTTAAGCAAATTTACATATAACATAAACGTTCCAGGGAAATTACTTAGGCACTTTTATAATAAATAAACAAAAACTATCCTTTCTCCTCTCTTTGGCCACCGGTTACACACAAGAAAAGGAAGAGGAAAAACCCAAGTTTAATCTTTGATTTGTTTCGGGTTTAGTTCGTGTTCATAAATCCATAAGCACTACGCATACGGTATCCCTAACCTTTAATCTTTCTTTTAAATTTTCCTTTGACCATGAACTAATAATATTAATAAGAACACATGATGATTTAGTAAATAAAACATGTATTTATCAAGATCAAGTGGTTTTTGGTTTGATGTGTCATGGAAACTGAGAGTCAAAGACTCTCGGTGGGACTTTGATTCGGCCAGCCGAACCCACAATAGGGTCGGTGGCTGCTGTGTGTGGTCAGCCGCAACACCAACACCACCCGCAGGGGGTGTTTGGCCTACCAGTGGCAACTGAGAGCATTAAAGCTCTCGGTGGGAACCTTGAACCAGAAGCGGAAACCGGCAACAGCCGGTGGCTGTGCTGGCCGACCGATGGCAGAAACTACAGCTCGGTGGCTGTGGTGATGAGTGATGTTTTGGCAGCCGAGACCATGAGGTCTCGGTAATGGCTATGTTTGGGGCTCGGGTACACGAAACACACAAGGGTGTGTTTGGTTAAGAGTTTTGCTAAATTAATTTTAAGACTTAGGTTAATTTAATTATTTAATAGATCATGGCCATTTAATTAAATTAATTTTAGGTTATAATAATTATGTTATATAAATTTAACACGGTACATAACTAAATTAATGGTACACTTATAATAACTATTTTATATAATTATTCATGATACATAGCATGACACATTTTAGTTTAATTAAATTTGGACTTAGCTTATTTAATTAAATACATTTTATCCATGGTATAATTAAATTAATTATAACACTTAGTTTAATTATACAATAATCAAGTTATGGTAAAGTATTATTAATATAAAATCAAGCTATATTATTAATTAATAATCATTTGTAAACCATGTATTATATTATTAATTAATAATTTTCATGTTAGACTAAAGTATTTATTTAATAAACTTTATTATATTATAACATTTAATAAACCATGACTTATAAAATATTTATATTAAGCTTTAGCTTATATCATATGCTTATTAACCAAGCTTATTATTATTTATGGAAACATGCTAATTATGGAAACATACAATTTATGGAAACAAGCTATTTATGGAAACATACTATTTATGGAAACATGCTATTTATGTAAACATGCTATTTATGGAAACTTACTAATTATGAAAACTTTCTATTTTTAGAAAGTTGCTATATATGGAAACCTACTATTTTTGGAAAGTTACTATATATAGAAACCTGCTATTTTTAGAAAGTTACTTATTATGAAACATCAAGTATAATAACACATGAAACATGAAATATGTTAATCAAGAATATGTGAAACACTAAGAAACTACATGATAAAATATGAACAAGTAAAACAAGTCAAGAACAAGTAAAACAAGTCAAGAACAAGTCAACTAAACTAAGAACCAGTCAGCTATACATGAACACACAACTCATTCACGTCCTTTATTATGTAACACTCGTGAAGTCGGAGTAGATTTCTTTCTGCCTTCCATATTTCATCGTTACTGGACATAAGGTACGGATATTCCGTCATTCCATAAGGACATTCTCTTCCTATGCATGATTATGATTCCTGGTTTGCTGCCATCTGTTTTCCCCAGTAGTTTACATGTCATTAAACTTTTCAATAATTACCATGCTATGATTTTAAATTGCCTGAGCTATATACACGCATGCCATGTTCACCTAGTTATGGAGGTACCATAAACATAACACTTGAGGCACCGGTGTTATGACTCTTCTGCGACGAGAGTGATTACTCACGACGCCCCTTTCAGTTATTTGGCCATTTTTATTATTATCATGTGGGGCGTATGGGTGCATCCTAGTACATGTTTTGCAGATTTATACGGTGACTGTGATGTGTGCTCTACATCTGTCACATGGAGCTGATCTCTCCACCTAGACTAATATAATTAGAGGCAACCCCTCTAATTGCATGACGAGGTCACCCTCTATGTATTCATGCACGTTGATACCTTTCAAGACCTATATGGGCTCTTGGCATTTAAATTACATTTTAATGAATAAACATAAGACTTTTTAGATATAAACCAGTTTATAAATCATGTTCCAGGTTTTCCTAACTTACATTATTCTACTGTATTTTATACTTTACTTATGTTTCAATTATTCATATCATGTCATTATATCAGTTCACTGAGTGTATTGCTCAACCATATTTTCTTTCCATGTTCCCATACGACAGGTACTAAGGGACAGACTTAGGCATTCAAGAGTACGTGCATAGGATGGAGGCTCCCTTTGACTTTATTTCCTTTATACATTTATATACTTATGCTTTACTTGGACATTGTTTAGTCCCTTTTTCTATATTCTTTACTTATGCATGTGTGAGCTTATGTTTTGGGACCGATGTTTGATTCCGGTTTCCTTTATGGTCATTTATGTTTTTAAGACATTTACCTTGCATGTTTTGATGACACGCTATAATTATCATGTAACAGTCCATTTATCAAAATTGGGTTTTACATTTAATGAGGGAGGACCATCAAAATAAGAAGGTGGTGGTGGAGAAGGAAATGGAGGATAAGAGAGGTTTTCACAATGCCTAGTGAAGTTAGGGAAAGAAGAAAGGTCATTTAGGTGGTGCCGAAAGAGCTTCCCTTTCTCTGATAATTGGATTGATAAAGAAAGTCTCATTCCAATACTCAATAGGAGAGAAATAAGAAGTCTTGCAAAGGAATGGGAGAAGAGGAATCATGATGACCCTTGTTCTTCTTGATCTAAACGGGTCGAACTGAGATTTTCGGTTTCTTAGAAAGTTTAGAAGAAGAAGCTTTGGGTTTAGAAGGTTGTGACAAAGATATGTCAAGGTTAATATTAGAAGAAGAAGACATTGTGAGGGATGAGAAAGAGAACTCGCAAAATGAGAAGATTTAAATAATATAGACAAGGAAAAGAATAGAAAGAAAACCAAAAGGTTTCAAGTAATGTTTAGCCCAAATAGGCAAACAAAGAATCTTGAAAAAAGACTGAGGCCAAAGAAGAAAGACCAAAAATGAGCCAGAAAATGATTTGCTGTCCGCGGTTCATTAAATACAATGAACCGCAAGGCTTTTATTGAGCCGCCCACAATGGACTTAACACAAAAAACCTAATTTTTGAAAGTTTTGAGAAAAGATAATACTTTTTCAAAATTAAGCAAATATTGGATTTTTAGCCCTAATAGCACTAGGTTAGGATATGGTTGCAAAAAGGGCAACATACTCACAAAGAGTATCTTGACAAAGGGTGAAAAAAATATTTAGATAGCATTTTGATCCAATTTTAGTCAAGTTTAGAGGTTATAATAGATTAAGGGTCAATTTAAATTTAAATTAAAGTTGATTAATGTCAGAACACAAATGTTATTACACATAACAAAGATAATCTATTAAGACAAACTCATGATGGAAACCAAGTACAAGAAAAGACAAACAACTAACTACTACAATAACTAGCTAATCTAATTCTTGATTAAGCAATCTTTTTTGGTTTGTTTTCTTGAAAGGATATTTTGAAAAATATCATCATTCATCTCCTAGGAGGAGGAGGATTGGTGAACAAAGTTAACAAGAAATCTTTCCTTGCATTAAGTTCAAACATCTCCATTCTTAGGTTTTGGATGATGTAGTTATTATAGAGGCAACATGTACAATTAGTTCCATGAGCTTAAAGAAAAGCAATAAGGAATGGATCACCCATGAAGTGTTAAAGAGAGACACCTAAACGTGGAGTGTTAGGAGGAGGAGAGGGCATGGTGTCCAATGGTGATATGGGTGAATTTGGTGGAGTGAAGGGTGAGGTTTCCAAAGGCTCAACAAAGTCATTTACAAAGGGAATGCTTTGGAGAGGTTGGGGGTTCACATCCAAGATAGGACTTGGAGTGAAAGGTGAAGATAACTCATTTATTCTTGATTGGAATGAAGAATTGGTAGAACCATGGGAGTGGTTAGTACCATGAGTTGAACTAGTCTTGCATGGAGCAAGAGGTGGTAAAGGTGATGAAGAAATGAGAATAGGAGAAACCTCATTCTTGGGTATAAGAAAAGATGTAGAACCTTGTTTAGGTAGCTTAATCTTAATCTTAAGGTTTCTTTTGGTGGTTGAGTGTTTGGAAGAGTTCAAGGATCTTGTGGAAACCACAGTTGTGTGTAAAGGTTTAGAAGGCTTAGAGGATGAAGAAGAAGAATAACCAAGGGAGGTTTAAGAAGAAGATGAGATGATCCAAACTAGTAATGTGCTAAAAATGATTTTGGTGAACAATACAGTTTGCTAGGCTTATTAAGGAAAAAGTTGGTTGTTAGCAAAAGTTTTATCCATGTTTACAAAAATTTAGAGAAAACAGTGTAAAGCACAGATTCCTTCGAAGTAATAACCCGCGGTTCATTAAATATACATGTGGTTCGATATCACTAAGGAACCGCCTGGTATTTAAGGAACTGCCTATAGAACCCTTTAAAAATGGGACTTCCAACAATTTTCTTATGCCAATATTTTAGACAAAAGTTTATCAAGTCATATTAGATTACCAATCAAAATCTAGATAGCTAACTAACACATAATTGCATGAAGTCATGTAAATCGAAAGTTCGATTACATGTAGCACATTAGGATTAAAATACTAGTCAATTCAAACACAAAGTATTAGTTAAAACAAACCAAAGTCTAATGCTAGAAATAAGAAACAAGTCTAATGAAATTAAAAATGTTCAACATTAAACTAAAGTTAACACCCATGTCAACCAAATGACGTCTTCACCGTTAGCTTCAAAGAATCATCACTTCTTTTTCTTGCCAATCTTCTTGAGCATACTCCCTATAGCCTTGAAGGCACCCTTTGACTCCGTACGATGATCGTACAACTCCTATCGAGTTTGAAGGTTTGATCGATAAACATCCTCAAGACCAAAATTTTGAGGAATTTGACTCGATGAAGAACTAGGAGGACGATTAATTTGGTCTAACCCATCCATGAAAGTATTCAAAGATGGGGTGGAGTCACTCGTAGAACCGAAGTTGGTACTAGTTCCAACACCATCACTTAATGTTTAGGAACTTTCCTCGTTCTCAGTTCCTTGTGGATCAACTCTATGAGTCCCTCAGCCACTCCTAATCTTTCGTGGACGCATCTTTTGAATAGGAAACATCGTACGATTGACAGGCGCATAGTCTGAGAGACCGAGATTGGGATAGTCATGATCAACCCTTTTAAAAAGGCGAGTGAGGAGCATGGCATAAGGAAGGTTAGATTTTGGGGTCGAGAGGACATAATTGATCAGTCGAGCGATAAAGTATGCAAGATTGTAATCGATGGAAAGACTTATGCAACACATCATGTGAGCCATACACGCTGGAACATGATCCTGGTTTCCAACATGACAAAATACATTCTCCCTAATGGTATCGGCCCAAGAGACCATACAATCATTAAGATCGCTTACGAGTATCTCAATATGTTTCTAATCACGTTTCTTATTGTTGATACTACGTACAACAAGTCGATTACAACCTTTGGTGATGACATCAAGGATGAATTCTGAGTCCGACACTTCGGTGTCATATGGAGGATTGTCGATACACGTCTCCAAGAAATCAATTTTCCATGAATCCGTGAATCTGAATTGACCTACATATGGCACTTTAAGTGCCTTACCGAATTCCTAGAGAGAGTAAGAAATGAGTCGACCACGAATGGAGAACCTAACAAACATTTCACCTTCATTGACTAATAGGAAATAAGTGCTAACGAACTCTAGGAGGATTTTGGAATAAATAAGCTCATCGATGTCTAGCAAACAATCGAATTTAATAGCACTAAATGTATGTCTAGTATAATCATATCCCTCAATGTACCCATAGACGGCTCAACCCTCATGAAAGTAACATTTTTAAAGTGAACGAAGGGTACTACCAAGAGTAATGGATGGACACGACTCGTCAAGAACAGGCATATAGCCCTTAGTTTTGTGGTGGTCATTGAGTACCTATATATAACATGAAAATATTTCCACAATCACTCTTATGTTATATATATTAGATAAAAATCAAAATCATAAGAATGTTTTTAATGAATTACTTGACCAACGAAAGGATTAATCCTTAACATTCTCATGTGCACAACGTAGCAATTTCATCTTTTAGAAGTACATATGAATTATCTAAAATCAAACATGAACTTGAACATTGGTTTTTCAAAATTAATTTTTAGGTAAGTATTAACAATGCAATTACCAATGTGTTCAAGGGTTCATACCAATTTCATCATTCGATCAAATTAATTTAGTTAAAATTCGAATTTGTTGCATAAGTGGGTTTTAGTGAATTCGTAAGGAATTCAAACCTAAGGAATCATAGTACTAAAACTATGTCAAACCATTCCTAATTAGGTTATAATTTAATTTTAATTTTAAAAATCCCCAGTTATGAAAGTAAGAACCCTAGAACAAATTGATTGAAATTGAATGAAGATACTTACAATTAATTGATGTTAGATGAAGGATGAGTGAAACCCTTGTCTTGAAACCAATTAATTTGAGTGATTGGAAGCTTTTAAAAACTTAACAATGGTGGTTTTTGTTGGAACCCGTCGCCACCAAGAAGAAGGAAAGAGAGGGTGATTTTTGAAAAAGTATTTTTAATAAAACCTGATTAATTTAACCTCACTGGGCCACGGTTCGATATCAATAACGAACCGCACATTAATTAATGAACCGTCGGCAGAGGTAGCAATTTAACCAAGAAAATGAAACAAATTTTTGAAACCAAGTTTCTCTAAAATACTTAAAACATATATTAAGCCTTTTGGAAATCATTTGACCATTTCAAAACTAGGCTATAATGCCTTAATGAAGGATTACGAGTTAAATCGAGACCGAAAAAGATCAAACTATACCGATACAGAAAAACGACTACTCGTAAGAAAAGAGAAGAGAGAAATCGAGAGGAGTGAATCAAGGCTAAGATGAATGGAAATCTTCAAGTTTTAGAAACTAAGAGCTTGTGTCATCTATAGTGGTTTAAGACGTGCCTTTCCGGTGTTAGTCAAAACGGTTTTGGTAATGAACCATACCAAGCAATTTTGTTATATAGAGTAAGAACACTTACCAATAAATGTCTTAAACTTTTACAAAACATGTGCAAAAGTATAGATTCACTTTCTCTCCTACGTGATCGGACAAATATCATTGTATAGGATTACAATGACAATATCCTCGGAATATTTCAATTCCAAATGTGTAATATCCTATCTACAACTTATGATGTAGTTTGGTATCTCAAAGGATTAATAAATCATCTTATAGACGAGCTTAATTGCACATATTACACATGATATAGAGCCTACTAACCGTATAAATTTCAAACCATAAAAATCATGCTTGATACTTTAAGCTACTACTAACTCACACTACAACACCTAAGTGAGTCAAGTATCTGAAGGTTTATTAGTATCATAACAATTATATAAAACCCTAAACGAGATCAAAGCACATATAGCGGAAGCGATTTAACAAGATCATATTTAATAACACAATTATAATTAATCGAATTAGGGTTACATACCTTCACGCTAAAGCAATTCCACAAGACGAAGAACGAATCACCAATTCGGGTTTATACCGTATATACCAAGATATAGTCTAAAGTAAGACTATATTACGATCTTGTACACACGTAATACAACGAGCTAACCGTGATTATAGCACGTGAAAATCTAGCTACAACGCTTGTAGTTAACCACCCATCAACCCTAGAGAGGGGCTAGGACTAGATAACGTATACAATCGATCAACCAAGAAAAACCAACCGAAACTCTTTGTTGGAGACACCTTGCGATCGAACCAAAAGAAAGAAGGGGAGAAATATTTATGTTGTATTGATTATGAGGGATTAGGAGGTGTATTTATAGACTTCCCACCCATTGTAGCCCAAATAAATACAAGGCAACTTTTGCCCCCCCCCCCCTATGCCATAACCGACGGTCGAACACCCCTCCCCATGGGGTGTTCTTGAACCTTCCGTCCTTCTTTCCTTTTGTTTACTTACTATATGTTTATTTAACACTCGTTATAACTTAACTACTAACTAATTAACGATCGTTAAAGTTATATAGTTACTTGCTCGGTTTAATTAATAAATACAGTATATTTATTAAATAAATTAATAAATACAATAAATATATTTATTAATTAAATTAACTCTTTACGTATTGCGTGCAATCCCGTAATCTCGAGTTCGATCCTCTCACACGACTATTAAATATAAGTCCATAAACTTTCAGCTCCCACTTGGACATATTTCGAATATCGTAGTTACATTGACTAGCGTCTAGTTACACTTAGCAATGTCTCTAGTACAACTCTAGTAAGGTCTCCTGGACAAAACCTTTTAACGATTCTGCAGCGTTATTATTATCCTTTTATTTCTAATGCAACGTTAATAAGGATATGGATCTCATTTATTCCTTTCATTAACCATTATGTTTCTCGTTCACAGATTCAGTAAGATTACCAAAACAAACTTGGGTGTGGCCACACAAAAATCTTACTAATCCCACGAGGGGTATTATACTCCAAAATGAAATTGGAGGAAATAAATTCCATATTGACTACGAGCAAAACTTATGAATTTTACAACAGTTCCGAAAATAATCCTTATAGCTACCAGTTACGTTTAGCGTTAGATTATTCCACAGAGATGCACTAGATTCATAACAGTTTCCTGGTATCTCAAGTCTAAGGATAACTATTTATGTTTTACTTAATGAAAAAGATCCATAAATTAATAACATATAGTTGGGATAGGTCCTATATTCGATTCATCGAATATCATCCAAAATCGATCAATATACTTTCAAGTATACTCTATCGCTATTTTGATTTGTCTTGGTTTAATAATATTCCCATATTATTAATCGACAACGGACATTTAGCATAACTTTTATTCATGGATTAAAACATGTAAAATAGAATACACCTATTAAATAATAAAAATAAACGAAACCCAAACTTTATTTTATTATGTAATAATGTCATAACATCCTTTATCCAAATACTAATCACAGATTTATTGCTTGAGTTCGCTAGCTAGTTGCAACCCAATCGCCTTCGCATGCTTAACTAACTTTGGTCTATGCAAAGCCTTAGTTAAAGGATCAACTACGTTATCATCTGTGTGAACTTCTATTAATTTGATTTCCCGGGCTTCAACTTTGGACGTAGTGATGTCTACGCATAAAGTGTCTGGCGCCTTTCATGACTCTAGGGTCATTGGCAAATATTATTGCGGCAGAATTGTCACAATACATATCTATAGGTTCTTTAATTGAAGGCATCACTCCAAGATCTTCAATAAACTTCCTAATCTAAACAGCTTCCATTGCAGCTTCTGAAGCAGCCATGTACTCAAATTGAGTAGCATGCATTATAAGCGTTGTCTATTTCTTGCTATTCCAGTCAACTGCTCCTCCATTGATAACAAAAACGTAACCCGCCTGAGACTTCGTATCGTCTTTATCACATTGCCAGGACGCATCACAGAAACCTGTAACATTCAGTTCTGTGTCTGGTTTCGCTCCATATACCAAAACATATCTTTCGTACTCCTCAAATACTTTAGAATATGTTTAACAACAGTCCAGTGGAGCTTCCCTGGATTCTGTTGGTATCTACTGACCAAGTTCTGAGCAAACACCACATTTGGCCTTGTGCATCTAACAACATACATTATATATCCTACAGCCGAAGCGTAAGGCACCGTCTGCATGTATGCCTCCTCTTTAGGAGTTGATGCATCCATCTCATGACTCAGATTATGCTTAACTTCCATAGGTTGAAAACCTTTCCTGGAATTATGCATATTATACTTCTTCAAAATCTTATCTATATAAGCATCTTGACATAGACCAATTAACCGTCTTTTCCTATCCCGATAGATCTTAATTCCCAGAATGTATGCAGCTTCTCCTAAATCCTTCATAGAAAAACATTTACCAAGATAATCCTTAACAGCTTTAAGTCTTGGAATGTTACTTCCCATGATTAATATGTCATCAACATACAGGACTAGGAATACTACATCACTCCCACTAGCTTTGCGATATACACATGGCTCATCACGATTCTGAATAAATCTAAACTTTTTGATTTCTTCGTAAAATCTTTTATTCCATTGACGTGATGCTTGCTTCAAACCATAAATGGACCTTTGAAGTTTGCACACATGTCCTGGATTCTCAGGATCAACATACCCTTCTGGTTGCTGCATATAGATGTCCCCATCTAAGAGACCGTTTAAGAAGGCAGTTTTAACATACATTTGTCATATCTCATAGTCATAGTATGCTACTATAGCTATGAGAATCCTGATAGCTCTTATGTTTGCTACAGGAGAAAATGTCTCCTCGTAGTCTACACCAAAAGTTTGAGTAAAACCTTTGGTTACTAAACGAGCTTCATAGGGTTGTACTTTTCCTTCCATGTCGGTTTTCTTCTTGTATATCCACTTATGTCTCACTACTTTAGCATTCGGTGGTGGTTCTACAAGAATCCAAACATCATTAAATTTCATGGATTTCATTTCCTCATCCATAGAAACCATCCACTTATCCTTCTCAGGATCAAGTATGGCGGATTTATAATTAGTGGGTTCACCAAGATCCCCTAACTCATCATCATCCTCTATGTTAAGATACATATTGCTATTTGCGTTTTAATCCTTGCGGATCTACGCAGAGGAACTATTTTCGGTGGAACCGCCAGACTTTCTGGTTCTCCAGGAATTACATCGCTAGTGTCTTCAGAAGGTAATGTATCTATATGACTCCCCTTAAGATCATAATTTCTCCCACTGAATTCTTGATTAACAAGATCATATTCAAGGAAGTCTCCATACCTAGCAACAATTACTTTGTTCTCAGGTGGATAATAAAAGTAGTAACCCATAGTTTCCTTAAGGTATCCTACAAAGATACTTTTTACAGATCGTTGTTGGAGCTGTCACCCGAGTCACGTTTCACATACGCCTCGCAACCCTAGACCTTTAAGTAAATATAGATTCTTGCCATGCCATAGTTCATATGGTATCTTATTGACCTTCTTTGTGGGAACCATATTTAAAATGCGAACAACAGATTCTAAAGCATAATCCCAAAAGGAAAAAGGTAAAGTTGTAAGATTAAATATAGATCGCACCATATCCAATAATGTAAAATTTCTCCTTTTAGATAAAACCATTTTGTTGTAGAGTATAGGGAGAAGTAAGATGCTGAAAAATTCCGTTCTCACTTAGATAATCTATAAACTCTTGACTTAAATATTCACCACCTCTATCAGAACGAATAGCTTTAATCTTCTTCCCTAATTGCAGTTCTACTTTGGTTTTAAACACTTTGAATGTTTAAAATACCTCATGTTTATGCTTAAGTAAATAAACATAACCATAACGGCTAATCATTCGTAAATGTTAAGAAGTAGCTAGCACCTTTCCTTGATGTATGTCTAAGAGGTCCACACACATCAGTATGTATAAGTCCAAGTAGATCAGCATCCCTTTCAATATTGCTATTAAAAGGTTTCTTGGTCATCTTTCCAGAGATAAAAGACTCACATTTATCAAATGATTCATCATTGATATTTTCCAAAAGACCTTCACGTTGAATCTTTTGTATACGATTCTTCCTAATATGGGCAAGTCTACAATGCCAAAGATAAGAAGAGTTCTTGTCAAACTTTCTCTTCTTACTCATGCTAAATATAGATTTGTCGTTCTTGGATTCATTATCATGCCTGTCTATTTCAAATACACCATTCACAAAAATTGCATTAAAATAGAAAATACCATTTTTCCAAACAGAAATTCCATTATTATCAATTGTGTGAACGAATCCATTATTTAACAAACAGGAAAAAGAAATAACACCCCTAACAATTGTAGGTGCATAATGACAATCATTTAATCTCAGTACTAAACCCGTGTTGGGTCAAAAAGTTGATGTGGCAGAAACTTAAAAAACGAAGAAAACATGAAGGCATTTGTCTAAGCATTGACAAGTGTAATCCAAGCATTGTCAAGTGTAATCCAAGCATTGACAACCAAGCATTGTCAAGTGTAATCCAAGCATTGATAGAAGTCAACATTGACACGTGTTGTTGGAAGCTTCTATTTAGATAAGTATGCAGAATATTATTCTGTATTAGTTATTTAATTAGAAGATTTACATGTTTATTCATTATTATCTCTTGTAAACCCTATTCCTTACACTATAAAAGGAACCAAGGGTTATTAGGTTTTATATAACTTTCATTCACAATGTAAATCTAAAGCGTGTGTTGCACTAGGCGCGGGATTAATGTATACACGTCTAGTGGTTGTTGATTATTAATATAATTAGCAACCCAATTGTTTAATTCATGTGTTATTGTGCCTAAACACCTTGTTAATGGTTATTGTTCTAATTCCGCTTTGATTATGTTAATCATATGAACAATGATCATTCCTAGTAGCTAAAAGATCGAGGAAACCAAGGTTTCCACAGTTGGTATCAGAGCCTCGTGGCTCGTGATGCTAGGACCAACAAGGTGTTCGTGTATTGTGAAGAAGAAGAAAAATCCGTCTAGGGTTTTTCTGGACGTTTTTGTGTACACAGCAGTATTCAGGGAAGCATAACTTTTTATTGAACCGTTGGATCGTCACGAAAATTTTTGTGTGTGTTCTACACACATATATCTAGATATCCAACGGAGGGATTGTCAAGATCTATCCTCAAGAAAAAGTTATACGCAGTCGAAGTAGGCTGCAGATTTGGTTTGTGATTTTTCTGTTTTGCATAAAATCTTGATTTAGGGTTTCTACAAACCCTAGATAGTTTCTAACCAGAAAAAGATGATATTTGTTGTCTTTACTTGCATTGGTGAGTCAATTTTTAATTGATAATGATCCCTTGTAGAGATGTATACTCTAAGCATGCTATTCAGATGGAGTTTCTGATTCTTTTTCATGACTGATCTTCATATTAGGGTTTTCACAAAAACCTAGATTCATGATTCTGTTGGCAGATTGGTACATGTTAATGATGAATTATTGGCAGCATGTTGTGTAATAGGAAGCAGCAAGATATGTGAAGAAGATTGATTCCTGATTATCAGTTGTGTTTCTTGTTTTCTTCAGACGTGGGAACTATGTTTGGAAGGAATAATCTATGGTCTTCACATTGGGCTAAACGAGGTCTGTGATAGTAACAAAGAGTACAGGTCACGTGTAGCATCTATCACATGGTACATTCTTTGTTTGTACTTTGTGTCCCATGAGTATACTGTAAGCAACAAAAGGAATATTGACCAATTGTTCACACGAATGAAGTACCTTTACAAGATGGACCAAATCAAATTCATATACGAATTTGTAAAGGAATAATGTGACAAAAGAGACGTGATGGTCAAAATAAAATAGGAAACTTATTCTGATTATGGAATAGTGGATAAAATATACATATTCGTATATTCTGTTCTTTGTTGAATGGGATATATGTTTTCCTATTTTTGTGGGATGCACTTTTGACTAAAGAGAGAGACGTGGCTGTGTTCAAGACATATACAAGGGTATGATATCACTTGCTATTTTTTAGGAATAATGACTATCTTACTAGAAAGAATATTTGCCCAAGATATATGCAGTTTTTATGGTATATTATTTTGCCATTGTCAAGAGTGACGTTGCCCTAGAAGACGTTAGCAGCAGAAGTAGACGTTGATGTTTGTTGCTTAGACGCTGACAGGACGACGGTTAACGCTGACAGAAAGCGTTGATGTGTTGTCCGAGAAAAGGTTTGTTCAAGCGTTGATACGCTTTGTCCGATATTGGACAATGCATTTGATTAAGATGTTGGACAGTGAAGGTTCTCGGATAACAAAGGAATAGCTGCTGTTTGGAAAATTGATACGTTTTTAGCACACAAAAAGGAAGTATTTACACGCAAAGGTACATGGAATCTCTGTTTTTATACAGAATATCAAGTTGATATTTAAGGCTCGGATATTTTTAAAAAGGGATTAATGATTTTAATGCGAGTTAGCAACAATTCATGAGGAATTTGATGGATATTAGATTATGTAATCGGGATAGCATTGTGAAAGAGTTATCCATTCTTTTACGTTTACATATGATATGAAGATTGAGAGTCGTCATGAAGAAGTGTTGGCTTAAGGGGAAGAATTCTTATGGTAAGTTTGATGATTGAAGAAGATTTTTGCGAGTTTGTGTTCTATCATATCTTAAAGTCGTGCACTTCCAGTCATGGACTTTTAAGGTAACTTGTTTGTGCTTACATTGTTACTGATGAAGTGATACAAGATCTAGGAATATGTGATTTTTCTTATGGTACTTTATGCACATATTTTCTATCACTTGAAGGAGTTACATTATCGTGCTCAATGTCTCACAAAGGATGAGGATTTTTGTATCTGCAACACACCTCATCACATCGTACAAGATATGGAACATAGGTTCGGGTTATTCTACTTATACATCAAGAATATTATAGTTATTTTTCTCCAAGATCATTAGATAGAGCCTACATTTGGAGAATCTTCAAGATTGCGTACATTGTTTACTTCCCTGTTGATGTGACAAAAAAGGGAATACATATATGCTACAATTGAGGGGAAGCAATTTGAAGACGATGTACAACTTACAAGAGATACACAAGAGTTTTGTCGACATCAACTAGGGGAAGATTGTTGGGTCAAAAAGTTGATGTGGCAGAAACTCAAAAAACGAAGAAAACATGAAGGCATTTGTCTAAGCATTGACAAGTGTAATCCAAGCATTGTCAAGTGTAATCCAAGCATTGACAACCAAGCATTGTCAAGTGTAATCCAAGCATTGACAGAAGTCAACATTGACATGTGTTGTTGGAAGCTTCTATTTAGATAAGTATGGAGAATATTATTCTGTATTAGTTATTTAATTAGAAGATTTACATGTTTATTCATCATTATCTCTTGTAAACCATATTCCTTACACTATAAAAGGAACCAAGGGTTATTAGGTTTTATATAACTTTCATTCACAATGTAAACCTAAAGCGTGTGTTGCACTAGGTGTGGGATTAATGTATACACGTCTAGTGGTTGTTGATTATTAATATAATTAGGAACCTAATTGTTTAATTCATGTGTTATTATGCCTAAACACCTTGTTAATGGTTATTGTTCTAATTCCGCTTTGATTATGTAATCATATGAACAAAGATCATTCCTAGTAGCTAAAAGATCGAGGAAACCAAGGTTTCCACAACCCGAAGAAAAACTAGATCAAAAGTTCCTATAGCTTCTACCGCCCGCTTGTGCGCCATTGCCCACTTGCAAATATTGTTCCCCATAGGAAAACTTCCTTTCTAGATTAAATCCCTGCATCGTATTACAAATGTTAATACCGCATCCCGTATCATATACCCAGGAATTTAATTTGTATGTTAAATTGAATAGTTCAATCATAAATAAAGTACTTGAAGCTGCAGTGATCTGCTCAGACTTCTTCTTTATTTCTCGTAATTCTTCGAGGTAAAGAGGGCAATTCCTCTTCTAGTGACCACTTGCCTTGCAATGGTGACAAGTCTCATCCTTTTGAGATTGACTCTTCTTGACAAAGTTCTGCTTAGGTTTCGAATAAGTCGAAACTTGTTTGCTCTTATTACCCTTGCCTTTGCCTTTCTTCTTGTTCACTTGTGGTTTTGGCTTACTCACTCTACCCTTTTGTATGGTTAGTACAGAAGTCGTAGCGTTAGATGCCTTGTTTTTTTAACCCTTTTTCATAGTCAATGAGAATTGCATGCAGATCATTAATTGTCTTCCCCGTGCAATGCATATTATAGTTTCTAACAAAAGCATTGAAGTCCCTGTTAAGGGATCTATTGATCAAGTTGATAGCCATATTATGATCATAGGGTTGTCCTAGTGCAATGAGTTTTTCCATATAACCCCTCATCTCCAAATAATGGGCACTTATAGACTTTCCTAGAGCTTGCTTGCAGCTATGCAAAGCATCTACCAAGTCGTAGATCTCCACAGCTTGCGGCTTTTCGAACATAGCCTTGAGCTCATCAAGTATTCGCTTTGGTGAAAATAGCTCATACTTCTGTTGAAGTGCAGGAGCCATTTTTCCTAGAATTAAGCAAGCCACCTCAGAGTGCTTCTTAACATTAGCAGCGTGTTAAAGCCTTTGCGCATCAGATGCTCCTTCAGCAAGATCCTCCGGATAGGGAGTAGTCAAGATATCGATAGTACCTGTTGCTCTCAATACAATTCTTAGCGAGCGGTACCAATCATTGACGTTTGGGCCAGTAAGTCCAGGTCGTTCAAAGAAAGCTTTGAACGCAGAACTTATAGTGTTATTGGTAGGTTGAGCCATTTCTACATAAATAAGTTCAAATATTAGTATTTTAGATAACAAAATACTTTCAAGAAAATAAAATTACCCCGGTATAAAACCATATTATTTTCCTTGAATTCTAAAACTATATGACATAGATCCATTACATCAGTTGATCTGCTAGTAATGAATGTACTTAACATAGCGACTTCTCGAACAATTAAATTGACAAACAATTTTCAATTTCTAGATTTTTAAGGGATTTACATTGCCAAAAAGACGTTTTACATTGTAAACATGTTTCATCCCTTCTGAATGCATTAAGTTTCCAGATCTCACTGAGTAACTTAATTAAGTCGTCTAATCTAAGTAACGTAAAACCATCATACGAATTCTCTTCTACAAACGGTTTTCTCTCCATCACAACATCACCAAAAAATCTCATATGATGACGAAGTAATTTCAAGTGTTCGTCAATTAGGAGCATTCGACTTAAATTTTAAGGGTATAAATTTTGATGTCAAAATCAATGTATGGAGAAGCATGCATACAATCTACATAGCTTAAGTTTAATAAAACATTTTAGTAAACTTTTTCACGAGATTAAATTTCTTCATAAATTATGTTGCGGTATTGGTTAAACCAATTAAAGAATTTACCCATAACTAACCACATCGTACTTTTGCTAGAACTCGGCTACGTACAAAGCAATACCCTTATTCATTGTGTTTCGGATGTGAATTTGTGGTAAATCACCCTTAAGGTATATTTCAATTAATAATCGTAGGCAATTTTAATTTGACGCACAGGCGAGCCGGGAATTTGGTCAGCGACTAATGTCATAACAGCTCCTTTCTTAACCGGGTACATGACCAGCGGTGCGTTAAACCCACTTTATAGTTTGTCAAATAGAGTAGGCCATTAGATTATTATTGCAATTCACCAATCAACGTAATCTTATGTAATTTAAAATCTCTAACAAATCATTATTTTAATTTGATTTAGTCCATATTATTTCTTTTCAAAAAAAACCCTTGTTTACAAAAATTCTACAATTTTATATAAACAAGTAAAAAAACTAAATCATAAACACATAATAACAATTTATATGTGCAACAAATAAATCAAATAGCCACATACATACGATTTATTCAATAACCATTAAATCTAGGTCTTTATATCTCTATATAAAAGTCTTCCCTAATTCAAGATTTATTGAATCAAATAATCATGTAGCACATAAAATCATATAAACATATAATTTTATGATCCATGAAACATGCACGTAATCATGGATTCCCCACAAATCTTAACAATTAAATCTCTACGGATCGTAACCATACATGACATAACAATAAATCATGCAATTTAATCTAAAATTATCCCACATGTAATTTAGGGTTTCAAAACAATTCTCTTTTTTTTTTATTAAAAATAGAGTAAAAAACCTAATTTTAAAAAACAAAACCATAGTTTTATGAAAAACCTAAAAAACATGTAGTTTTAACTCAAAATAATTATAGTTAATTTTTTTTAGATTTCGATAATTATTACATGTTAAAACGGCTCTCGATGCCACTGAAGGTTTATTAGTATCATAAGAGTTATATAAAACCCTAAACGAGATCAAAGCACATATAGCGGAAGCGATTTAACAAGATCATAATTGATAACACAATTATAATTAATCGAATTAGGTTTACATACCTTTACGCTAAATTAATTCCACAAGACGAAGAACGAATCACCAATTCGGGTTTATACCGTATATACCAAGATATAGTCTAAAGTAAGACTATATTACGATCTTGTACACACGTAATACAACGAGCTAACCGTGATTCCAGCACGTGAAAACCGAGCTACAACGCCTGTAGTAAATCTACCCAACAACCCTAGAGAGGGGCTAGGACTAGATAACGTATACAATCGATCAACCAAGAAAAACCAACCGAAACCCTTTGTTGGAGACACCTTGTGATCGAACCAAAAGAAAGAAGGGGAGAAAGATTTATGTTGTATTGATTATGAGGGATTAGGAGGTGTATTTATAGACTTCCAACCCATTGTAGCCCAAATAAATATAAGGCAACTTTTGCCCCCCCCCCCCTTATGCCATAACCGACGGTCAAACACCCCCCCCCATGGGGTGTTCTGGAACCTTCCGTCTTTCTTTCCTTTTGTTTACTTACTATATGTTTATTTAACACTCGTTATAACTTAACTATTAATTAATTAACGATCGTTAATTTATATAGTTTTTGCTCGGTTTAATAAATAAATACATAAATATATTTATTAAATAAATTAATTAATACAATAAATATATTTATTAATTAAATTAACTCTTTACGTATTGGGTGCAATCCCATAATCTCGAGTTCGATCCTATCACACAACTATTATATATAAGTCCATAAACTTTCAGTATCCAAGACCAAGAAGGTTTGAGAGGGTGAAAGAATAGAATCACATACCACAAACAAATGTCAATGCAATGATGCCAAGAACAAGTAAATAGACATGTAATGGTCAATAGAACGATCAATAAGGCTTGTGGAAGGAAGAAAACGTACCTTAGCCGCAAAGTGCACCCCAAGTATTCTATGGACTAATTCAACACCCAAACTTGACCAAAGTACATACTAAGTCTTCAAGGACTAGTATCACATATACCAATCTTGATATCACCATCCTATGATGTTGAAGATCAAAGGAGATGAGTCTTCTACAAGTGCAAGTAACTCATGACACAATCAAGTTAATGATTATTCTTCACGAGTACCTACACAAAGAAAGATACAAACTATTAGATACATTTCAAGAGCAAATATAAAATGAATATAAAGTACTAATCAAGATAAGATGCGATATTACCAATTAAAAAGTCTATTCTTATTGAAAAAATATTTTGACCAAAGAGAAACTTTAGTACAACGAACCCTCTAATTTGAGGAGACAATAGATCAATCCAAGCTTTAAAGCATAATATACTTCAAAGATCTTGAGTGACAATCACTTTGATACTAATTGTAGAAACTAGAAGGGAAGGGGGGGGGGGGGTTGAATAGCTTCTCTTGTTTAAGGTCCTAATTAAAAATCCTTTCAATTTGGTTTGTCCCAGAATTACCTTTTACTTGAAAACTAGTTTCATAGTTATTAGGTTCAATTCTAATGCATTAACAATATCTAGTGAAAATGAAATGCAACGTAAGAATGAAAGCATAAGTAAAGAGTAAGGAAAGAAACAACCTAAGGTACAACACCAAAATGTATAGTGGTTCGGCAACGAAGCTCTCTCTTCGTTCCTACTCCACTCCTAGAGTACACCTTACTCGAGATTTACACTATATCCACAAGCTCCCTTCTTGGCAGAGAAAACCTTACAACATCGATTACATTATTTTCCTACACTAAGCTAAATGTATATACCTAATCTTAGCTAGGACCAATCTACACACGTCGCCTACTTCACCATTTTCTGACACAAGGCTAGAAGTCGAGTTCTAATCAAAAACTAGAACCAATCTTCGTTGCCCATCTTCTTTTCTTACACAAGGCTAGATGTCAAGTCCTAATCCAAAGCTAGAACCAATCTTCACAACTCTTCACTTTCAAATTTAGTGAGAACTCACAAGACACATACACATATCACTTTGTAATTTAGTGAGAACTAACACACAACACTTATTACAACTAAAAAACACATATCCAAGTATAAACTTGTAACTTGAATCTACACAAGACAAATCCAAGTATACACATATACAATAGATTTACACAAGACTAATCCACGTGTACACAAATACATTGAATTTACACAAGACTAAATTAAACAAAATGATGAACATGACTAGATCTAAGGAAGGATGATCTTCATCAAAGCTTCATCTTTAATCTATCACAAATGTATGAGTGATCTTCTCTTTGGATAAGAAAAAAGGATCAAGAGGATAATCATAAATAAACATACTTAACAAATTAAGTAATCATTTACTAATGATTGAAGAACATAGAAAAAAAGATAAGAAGTAGAAAGATTTGTCCAAAAAGGTTCTTGGAAAATAAAAATATGATCCACTATTTATATGAGACAAAAAATAACGTCTCTCTGGGCGCGGTTCTAGAAATAACATGCGGTTCATTATCACTAAAGAGCCGCATAGCTATATAAGGAACCGCGGGTAGTACACTCCGCTCCTTTTTGTCCTTTAGTGGGGAAATGTTATATGGGGTAGCTTAAACCATCAAAGGATATTCCTATGGCATTTGGAATATGCCATATTCAAATTTTCATTTTCTATTTTAATAAAACATTTTCTTAAAAATAAAGTTTATTAAAATATTTTGTCACATTTGTATAAATGTGAGTTTTGAGGTTAATTACTTTCTATGATAAGTAAACATGATTAAGATATGTTTGTGTAAGACTTAATTGATTATTACCTTGATGATAGTGTTTGTTGAATAATTCGTCTTTCGGTTGTCTTTGACGATAAATGTCTCTATACTTTGTCGTGATCAAAACTAAAAAATAACACTAATAATGTTTTTAGGCATTGGTTGCATTAATAGTAACCTCTGCGCCTCTCTCAAATAATGCTCAAACCGCGTCTGCAACTTGACATTTAGCCCAACCTGACGGGCATACCCAACATTAAATTCCATGAGCAATCGATCCAAACTCATCCCATGAAGCTGACGAAATAAAGTCGGAGAAGACATATTATCAATTAAACTCCAATTGCCCCCACACTAAATTCGAGAACTCAAAACTCATCTAAGGCATCGGTACTAGCAAATTGGGACATGAAATAATTATTCCCCCCGCCCCAGCATATTAAGAAGGTTCACCCACCTCAAAACGAGTGAATCCCAAACCCATCTCTCCAAAGCGGCGAGAAAGAACAACATGATTAACAGGCGGAGGAACAATAACTACTGAAGTACCAGTCACATCAACATTAGACCCGGACACAGTCACCGAGTTTGTGACAAAAACAAAAGAAAGAGCCGATTTGCAAAAATAAGCACAATTAAGATATTGTCACTAAGTAAATACGTAACAAGATGAGTCATATAAGATAACGAACCTCTCAGAAGAACACTGAGCGTACACATTAAGGGCAGACCAGATTATGAACCTCCATCACCCTCAATGGGTGAAAAAAGAGCCACAGAATCCACCACAAAGGGAGCAGTAATAGTTGAAGGAACACTAACCTCACTATCAAGAAAGTTTTATCCAAGAAATCTATCAAAGGACCTCTGCCTAATAATAGGCGTAGAAGTAGATCCGTGATCACCCCTCAACCTTTTTTTGGGGGGAAAATAGTAGTAGTGTCACCGTGAACCTTTCTCTTTTTTCTCTTACACTCTCCAGAAATATCACCCTCTACAACAGACGGAGAAACACGCCCCCAATAGCCCGGGTGCTATAATAGAATCAAAAACAGTAGCACCAGCTTCGAAAACAGGTGCACCAACAACTTCAACAACTGGATCGACAAAGCCTTATAATTGAGCACTATGACCAGTAGTAGCTTGTAGAACAGGAACTTGAACCGCACCCAACCGTTGGCTAAAAACTCTTACCTTGGAAGGATCAGTACAAGTGATGTAGTAATAAAAAGACACCCGCACAAAAGAAAAAGTTAGTAAAAAGAGTACATCCATACAAACTAAAAGAAACAATTAAAACAAAATACCTACCCTCCTTGGAAGAATTGATAAGGACGGGATAAAAATCCCTCCCATGCGTGTCATGACGACTAATACCGATTACACATAAAAAGGCTCCATGTACTTTCAGAAATGAGTAGGATGTGACACAAGATAATTCATCCGATGACCGTCAAACTCATGCAGAGAAGGAGAAGGAACCCTCTCCAACCACCCAGAAAACCACGGTATGGGAAACGTGAAGACAAATGAATCAACAAAAAAGAAACGATCCATCCAATGCTTGAGGCAATGTAACTCTTTAAAATAACACAAAGACCGGATGGAGTACGCCGACTAAACGACATCCATCCCTTATTAAAACTATTTACATAAAATACCCGAAATAAACCCATAGTCGGTGCAAAACCCCCCACATGACACAATACCTTAAAATGAGCAATATTGGTGGCTGCTATAGCATGGAGTTGAGAGAGGTGAATACCAAAGTAATTAAGCACTTCAAGGAAGAAAGTGGAAAAAGGAATGTGATAACAAACATAATAAAAAACCCGAGTATAAACCCCAATTTTCCTAGGAAAGCATCATGGGTACTACTGTTCGGACTAGGTAAAGATGGATGAACACAATTGGAATATTGTATTTTACAAAAAAAATATCCAACCGACGTTGAGTCATAACTGAACTATAAGCGCCTATCGATGACATCACACAAAAAGCAACAAAACACGATAGTAAACAACAACATGAAAAACTTAAAACTCTAAAATCACCAATAAGATACTGACACATGGGACGCGTTAAAGAAATAGACGATCAAGATAAGGAAGGTCAAACGACGAGATAAGGCAAGTGGAACAAGTCGACTGACAATTGTCATCTCAATCAATAAATGAAGATTTAATGGACGAACACGTCATACATCCTCACCTCAAAGAAAAATAACTCCGGACACAACTTGTGCAAAAAAACAACTGAGGAGTCCAATGATTCATCCACATAGCGTAAAAAACACTGGACTGGGGGACTTGATGACGTATAACATGGACATGGCCCATTAGGGGCCTTAACCATTCAACAAACCTTGGGCCACGACCTAAATAAGTATAGGCCCACCACGGTGGCAAGGCACTAGCAGATCAACTCTCCAAGAGCAGACCCGAAACACATTATCGGGCTCACTTCGTCGAAGCGGATCCGAAAACCCTTCCAGATTAGTAGATTCGTAGGCCATGATTTAGAAGATAAAGACAAATGGTCCTTGGGACCACAAAGACCCACTTTTAGAAACAATGATCCCTTTTGTAAAATATAGAAACATAAAATGACATGTTTGAGAGTATAGGGAGTTATTTAAGAAAAACCTATTATTATTATTATTAGAAAATAAATAGGAAAAGAAACCCCAAAACTGGTGCTACGATTTTGGTGGGTTTATATAAAAGGGGACTCATTATCAGATTTGATTAGCCGTTGATATCAGGTAAGTAATTTGATTAGGTTTTCGTGTTTTTTAATTTTTTATTTTAATTGTCATCTGAATTAATCCACACCTGCATTAAATAATTGTGATTTTTTTGATTAAATTTTGTTAATCACTACTGTTAGTGTTATGATAAAAATTAAAAATTATGCTAATATATTTTAAGTGGTGTTTGTTTCGGCTTATTATGAACTTATTTGTTCCCGGCTTATATTGCATAAACCCTAATTTTCTTGCTGATTCCGAAACTTTTGGGCTTATAATTAACTTATTATTCTTAAGTACGTTGAAACATGCTGATACACTACTAGTTACCACTTAAGCTAAGCAATTCACAGCTCAATGGATTCAGGTAAAGAGCAGTGTTTTGAAACCCGGTTTCACCTGGTTCCGGTGGGTCAAATTGAACCGGATTGTATATTTCCGAAACCCGGTTAGATCCCCCGGGTTTGATGCGACCTGGGTCAACCGGTTCTCGAGACCCGGCCGGGTTTTGGTTTTTTTCGTGTTTTTCTAAAATTAAACCTAAAAACTTAAACATATATTAGCCCACAAGTCTCGGAAGAAGCCAGAAAAATAGGGCTTATCAAATATAAGCCGGAATCAAATAAGCTCATTAGCTCACACATAAGCAGAAACAGACACGCGCTAAGTTACAAACTTCGTTTCTTTTATTGATATGACAAATTGGTGACAGGTCTAAAATGTTAGGTATTTCTGTAAAGAAACATATTTTTGGCATTGTTTCTCAAGCTGCATCACATTGCGTCTATAATTTAACCATGGGGCGTGTCGGGGTTTCGTTAATGATACTGCTATGTGACAATTTATGTTCTTTTGGATAAGGGTTTTAGATGCTTTCTGTAGGAAACGTTACCTTAATGCTTAATGGGTTGATGAAAGAGGAAATCCTAGTTAGTTAACCGATATGGGGTTATTACGTTTTACTACATAATATGAAACCTTAAACTTTCAAAAACACATACACAATGGATGCTACTGCTAAGAACTCAAAACCGGTGCAAATCTTCTTATATGTGGTAGAGCTATTGTATTCACCATCCGTTTTGTGGCCATAGTTTGGTTTCCAACACCGATGTGGGGTCAGTTCAATATATCCAGGATTCATAGCTGTAGTTACGTTGTTTATTGACATTTATATCTTGTTGTCAACCTGAGTCAGACATGTATTTTCATTGGCGTCCTTGGCCTTAGTTCAAGATCGTATTCTCAGGGTACTCTTTTTCACTTGTAATCTGGATTCAGTTCTCTACAAGTTGAATAATACTAGTTTCAATTCAAGCCAGATTGGTTGGATGCTCATATTTTGGCCTGTTTGATAGCTAATTTCCTCTTTTTGCTAGCTATCATACTCGTGCTTGGAATCATTCGTAGAGATTTAGAATGCAATTTCTGTCAATAATGTGGTCAAACCAGAGCAGCATATTATTCATATTTCTGTACTCTTAGTCTTAACATTAGCTCGACACGTATATCTGACATTGAAATATATAGTTTGGGTGCATTGTATTTTGAGCTTAGATCAGTTGAATCTCGTTTAAATGCTGTATCCAATCCTGTTCATTTGTATCCTTAGTCACCGGTTAGTAAGCCAGTGTCTTTTTACATGCTTTATATGATCTGCTCGGTCAATGGCGTTTAGGTTTTAAACCTTTGCGTTTTATACCTTTTCTCTTTCTTTTTCTAGCTTTAGGAGAGGTAGAAGTATGAACAGAATATTGTACATGTGACATTTTTCTTTATCGAAAATTATGTTTATTTACTAGATTCTATCTACAAATATTATTTTGACTTTGATTTCATAGAATTTGAAGATGGATGCTCCAGTGGGCGAGGTACCTCCGAAAGCAAAAATGACCAGAGCCTCTATGCTTCAAGCACCTATGTTAGCATTTGTGAATCTTGGTTTCCTGAATCGGTTGGCGCTAAGATTGAGAGAAAGGGGCTTAATAAATATACTTTCCTTGCAGGCGATACTAAGCCTCACATACGATCCACTCAACCGCTTAATCCAAATGAAATACACCAACGCACCATATGAATCCCACAAACCATTGTATGTGCTAAATGCTGTCTCTTACATGGTAATCATAACTTGTTTTATTTCACTCTTTGGAATTATTTTTCTCGGTGTGGATGGTCTTCCAAGAGACTCTTCAACATACCTTCATTTAAGAGTTGCTTTACTTGGTGCAATCGTTATGGCTCCGGTTTCCCTTGCGTCTGTGTATTTTACACCTAGTGAGTATGTTGGAGCCGTTACAATCTGTACAATCCTGGTGGTGCTTATCTTAGGACTTTGCTATGTGAAGGTAAGGGGTATGAAGACGACAAAGAAGAGTTTGAGCATGTTGAAGTAGACTCGAGAAATGATGGTGAGAATAATGTAGTTATTTGAGAAAGAGAAGGTCTCGTAACATCAAATTTCTCTTTTTGTTAATCTGGATTTAGTTCTTGAATTCTATGCAATTATTCTGACTGGGGGTATTAGTTCTTCAAAATGAAATTCCATAAGCATCTGATATTTGCGTAAAAGGTGAATTGTGATATCAATAAAATATAATTACTCTTATTTTCTCACAGAAAGGTATTATTCAATGTAGTAGTGTAGTACTACTAAATTTGGGTCACAATGTTTAGAAAAAATTTCAAGAATGGTCCCTATCGTTTACACTAAAAATCAAGTTTGGTCCCTATTTCAAATTAAGTCCGCCGATCATCCCTATCGTTTACATTTTGGATCAAGAATAGTCCCTATCTTGAATGAGAGTTAACTTTGGCCGTTAAATGGTATGAGAGAAGGGGTAATTTGGTCCTTTACTCTTTTTTTTCTTTTAATTTTTTTCTTTTCATTACACATAAAACCAACTCTCCCCTCACTCCAAACCCACCCACCCCCCCCCCCCCCCCCCCCCACCCCCCAAAAAAAAACCCCACAGCTTTATTCAGTTCTTCTGGCCCCCCGAACATCGCCCTTCATACCCCCACCAGTTCCATTTAATCTATTAGTATATATAAATACTGAACAACCATTATTCCTTTGATCGGGCTTCTCTTAAAACCTCACCCCATCAGTTTCTTTTAAACTGATCAACCAATTCATACTGATTAAAATCAGTATTACCAAATACGGGCATCCCCATTTTCAATACCACCATTTTTTATTAGATCCACCGTTCACTGATTTTCTTATATCAGTTGAACAAA